>CM024807.1:15091958-15841958 GCA_014281875.1 Nibea albiflora
TCCAGGTTTGTTTGTTGCAGAGCTCCGTGGTCCTTTTATGTCCTCATTTTACCGGTAAAGCTTCTTAGCTTGTTGGAAAACCACATTTTCTATGTATGTGGTTAATATTGTTCTGTACCTGTCCACAAATGAAAATATATTTTAAAAAGTGCAGCTAATGGCATTCCTGATTGGGAAAAAAATACCTCTGTTCAGTCTGCTAATTACTCCTATATATGTTAAAATCACATACAGTTGTAGCACCAATTACAAGGCGGCTAGAGGGTAGTAGTTTGTTTGCTACATATGCATAATTAGACATCCGGGCCCTTAATTGAACTCCTCCACTCATCTACAAATCTACACCTATTTCCTTATTTTTTCAACCAAAACCCTGGAATATACCCCAGTTATCAGTAGGGTGTTTTTCTTTTTAACTGGGAGAAACTGCTTTAATTAAACTCAAGTGAAGTCAAGGTTCGACAGGAACTCCTATGTGTGCATTTAAGTAGAACGAATGACTAAGCACCCAGAGAAATCAACACTGGCAACTCCTATTGGGTAACATTAGGCTGAGAGTCAGTGTTAGCGTTGGCTATCGGCCACGGGGAGCTGTGCTGGGATCAGCCTGCTAACAGGTGGGTGCACCACAGAGAGACAGAGAGGGGGGAATAGACTGCAGGGTTGGTGTTTCACTGGGTGGGTCTGGGTGTTAAAGGGGTGGAGCTGCACATGTCTCTGTGTATGTGGTTAATATCTCCTCCAGCTGTTGTTTTTGCTCTGTTTTCATGCTGTCGTCCATATCTGTCTTTACCCTGCACCCCCAGAGAAACACACACAGGATATTATTGCATACAGTACATGTACGTAGGAAATAAGCACAGATTCCCCCCGAATTAAAAAAAAAAAAAAATCATAATTAAACAGTGGTGATCACAGATGACATTGATGCATAAACCCTCTCAGTAAATCAATACCAAAGGTGCCTCTCCCTTCACCCTTATTTCATCCCCTCATCCTTCTCTTCCCCTCCCTCTCTCCCTCCACCCTCCCTTCTCCTTCACAAACAGTCACAGTATTGTTTGTCTCACCTCGGGACCTATTGATTTCTTCCTGTAGATAATAACAACAGTGACAGAGACTGAAAGCATATTAAGCTGTTTTTTTTATTTATTTACTATGTGCACCATCTTGTTTCTGTGTGTGCTGTTTGTTTTGTCTTTTTTTTTTTTTTTTTTAACCACACAAGATCATATTCTCCACCAAAAGCCAGGAGGTGCAGCAAGTGTAGTGTTACCAAGGCTGTTGTTGGTCTCGTCCGGCACCATCTGGACAGTAACTTTTGGCCCTTCTCCATCAAATACCCAGGAAATAAAAACGAGCACCTGTTTGCATTTCCACAGTAAATGTGAAGATTAGGAATATAAAACTGATAACGGATTAACGGCAACTCGAGGCAACAACACTTTGCCCTTGTATTTGTTTGTAATTTGCATAACTGTGGTGCTCGGTTGAATGTTGGAAATGAGACGTGCAAAGGATGCGGTGTTTCCCGTTAATTACCTAGACTGTAGCAAGCCGACTCAAGGACAGCTTCAGAAAGTTGTTATAGAGCAAACGCCCATGTGGACACTTTGGTACCGTTCATCACAGCTAACAGTTACACTGTCATTGTTTGGGAAACACTGGGATGAATATATTGGAGTTTAATTTGGCCGATTTTTGTCATTTTATTTAGCTAGTTAACTTTTCTACCTCTAAAGAACAAGAAAAATAGCTGTAGGTCATGAATACTTTCACATCGAGCTCAATGGATTCAGGGTTCCTTTTGAACAAACCCGAGTTGGTGATTGTTGGAACAGAAACCAAGATGACTTTAGAGAGGTTTATTTTGCTTCTGTCCATCGTTTGAATCAACAGAACTGCATAAATAGCCTGTTAATGGTTTGAGGTTGCCGTTTGCAAGATTTGAGCAGAAAGAATCTGTTCAGTGATTTTAATCTTGTTGTTTCCCACCAAATATATTTTTAAAAATGTGTACTGCATTATGCACTCGTCGACTCCCACGAGTCAGGAAGGCACACAGCTTACACCTCATTCTCCTGAACATGACACTCATCTTTACTTTCTGATTGATGCTGGATTAGCGCTCAAAGCTTGTATATGAAATTGCGCACCCAAGAGTCCCTACCTTAGGGACGAGGGACTCTTATGGGAGGCAGAACTACACCCCATAAACCGAAACTAAACTGGGCTGCTGTGGTTTTTACAGCTGGGGTAATAAGTAATCTATTGTATCAGGTTGCATGGATGGAAAAAGAGACGTTATTATCAGCTCCGATGCTGGCAAATTGTATGCAACATTGGGTGCAAATTGATCAGCGTTTTGCTTTGTGTCCTGAGGCTCGTGTACGTTGGCCACCAAAAAAACCCCCAAAAAAACGTGAGATCATGATATTCACTAGCTTAAGGCAGTTTCTTAGAGAGCAGAAGGGGAAAATGTGAAGCATTAAAATGTGTCGTTTCTTAAAGGGACTTTGGCACAGGAGCTGTCGCTGTAGATCCCACGTGTATAACCTGTCTAAATAAATAAGTCATGTGGCTGCTGACAAAGATGTGTTGATTGGTCTTTAGTGAGTGTTACCTGTTACATGAAAACCCATCCTTTATCTGCCCAAAACGTACACTCTGTACCAGGTAAAAAAAAAAAAAAACATACCCTGGTCACGTACGGTTACTGATAGCAGAGCTGTATTACTGCAGTAAATCACTCAATACTTCATCTTTATGAGTACAACATGATTAAAGTCTTCCGGACAGATTCTGTCTGCCTCTCAGCCTGGTTTTCTCAACCCCGCAGTCACAGCTGCTACCCCGCTCTCATTCAAGTTAGAGATCACATGAATTAACTGCAAGGCGAAGACTGGGTGACCCATTTTATGGCTGAGCAGTTGAACTGAGAAGCACACAAGGGTGAGAGAAGAGAGTACTCTGGCGGGCTCCTTGTCTAGCTCCCTCCACGTTGCTTTCAGACACGTTGGGTTGATTTTTTTTTTTTTTAAGGTGAATTGTCTTCCAGCCCTGGCAAATTGCAGTAACTGTTGAGTGACTTGTTGTTTTACGATCCTGTGGTGTCACCTTATTCACAAACGTTTTTTGCTTCACGGCAAGTCAAAGATTAGGATTTCAAGTTCAGTGTCTTGCCTCTGTGAGACAACACAGCGACAAGAGGCACTGTGTGTTGATATTGGCAGTGTTGTATTGTGGTGAAAGCCTGTAAGTAGACATTAACTTTATACAAAAACACGTCTCTAAGGTTGAATCACCTTTAACACCTAGACTCCAAACATCTCCTATGTTCATGGTTATGCAGAGTAATTGCCTTTCAAATATATCTTTGTTTGCTTGTAACTGAATAATCTCCTTTCACAATGGAAACTGGATCCTCAGTGGTAACCTTTCAAAGGTGTTTGTAGATGTAGATACGGCTGAAGACTTGATTGTTTTTTTGTGTTTTGGGACATTTAAATATGGATGAACTCAAGACAATGGGTTCTTTAGACCCAGTGTCAGTGGTGTCAGTCGAAGATTCAAATCATTCTTCTTCCAAGTCGAGTAGTCTGATATAAACAGTGATAGCTGTCCTCACTGTCATGCTGCTTTCCGGGGGAAAAAATCATCAAGTCGTCCTGTCTGCTTGGTGAAGTTGTCTGCGATGGGTACAGGTAGCGTGGACCTGAACCTGTAGTGAGTCTGTGTAAGATGGAGGCAGCCACCCGGAGATAACTAGATAATGTTATCTTCTGCTTAGAAGTGGTGAATTTGCAAAAACTTAATATCATACAGTCTCTGGCTGCACAATTCCGGTCTGTGTAGTTAGCATGCATACGCTTGAAGGGCTAACTTAGCTTGTTTGGCCTGTTTACTTGTGTATATTTTAAAAAAGGGAGCAAAGTTGGGTAGTTAGCCGTGATAGCAATACATTTGTAACAGTTTTATAGTAAAATTTGAGCCGGGTGTGACTAACACTGGGACAAAACAATAATGTTTTAGTTGTTTTGTCCCAGTTATTATTTTAGTTTTGTCTTAGTCTTAGACTAAATATCCAGTCAGTCCCACATTCAGGCATTCTGATGGACAGACAAATCAAAACATGAAGCATGATTTCCGCTTTGGCAATAGAAAAAGGCCTCAGTTTTCCTATGAACAATGTGTTTTGGTTAATCTTAAAGTTGCCCCTTGAAATCCAGCGTAGTCTTGGGGCACTGAGCTGAAATAGATCCTTCCTTTTTAAGCTAATCATTCCATCCTCAGATAGAAAGTTCCTCTCTTTCCGACATCCCTAATTTCCCCCTGCCTCTCAGATCTGCCTCTCAGATCACAGAACATGCAGGGGTCCAATGAAGATTTTTTTTTTTTTTTTCAAGCGGAGTTCAGCGTCTTCTTTGGGGGATTTTAGCAAAGAGTTATGTGTTTAATCTGAGCAGCGGTGAAAAGAGGGAGGAGAAGAGGAGAGAGGGGGAACAAAAAGAATGGAGGAGAAACGAGAAATACGAGAGAGTGAGTGGGTGGAAATGAAGCCGGCGAGGGATGAGTGAGGGTGAGGTGGGAAGAAACAAGGGTGTGGTTGACGTGAAGAGAGAGAGAGAGAGGGAGAGGTGGAGATGGAGGGGGGGGGGGGGAAAGGTGAAAGGGGGTGTGTGGTTGTGACGGAGAGAGAAAGAGAGAGAAAATAAATGGAGGGAGAGGTGGTGGTGAAGATGAACGGACTGGGAGTGTAGGGGAAGGGTGGTGGGTGGGGAACGAGTGGAAAAACATGGAGTCAGCTGATAGCTCCCAGTTTCCATGGCAACACTAGGCCTTTCCCACCCACTCTCTTTCACTCTCGTCTCTTTTTCTCTTTCTTTCCCTCTGCCTCATCCACTCTCTCACTTATTTCACACTTCTTTTCAGGTTTTAATTTTTCTTTTTGTTTTTTTTCATGCTGCCTTTTGCTTAGTGATCCCCTCTTTTCCTTCCTCATATCCTTTCCTGTTTGCTTATTGTAGAGCTCCTTCAGCGGAGCTCTAAGGTTTTGGTGCATTTTCTATACGCGTGCATGCTTGTTGTTGAGCATCACATTGTAAGCACCGTTTAGTGTGTGCTTGGACACATAATCAAAGAAAAGGTGACCAGTTGTCACTGAAATGGAGCAAATTCAATATCTCTGCTTGGTGTGAAGAAAAATAAATACTTAAACGGCTGCCTGCAATACCGAAAATCATTCTGCACACTAAGTGCGATGTGTAGTGACCTGTAATGCACTATAATATACAAAACCATCAGTATGGGCCTTTTTTTTAGCTGTGTTTATTGCATCTCTAATGATATTTGACTGCAGGAGGATGTTTACCAACCTCTGCCGTCACACAGCCCGGCCTCTAGCTGAACTGTGTGACCCGTTAAAAGGGCGTAGCGGAGACTCCACCCTCTCCTCCTCACCCAGAGCCAAGCTACGCTCAGCTGAACTGGACTGAGGCCAAGTCCTCGACTGGAAGCTCGCTGCTTCTCCCTCTTCTCATTCCATTTCTCCTATTTCTCTTTCACTTTTTTTTTTTTTTTTGCTCCCTCTCCCTCTCATAGTCAGTACCAGTCTCTTTCTATACCCAGCCCTTCTCTCTCTGCCCCCCCCCCCCCTCTCAGTGTCCCACACAGCAGCCATTGTTCCCTGTGCTTTTCGAGCTGCATGGCAGCTGAGCCCTGGGTGGCTGTCGAGGCCAATGGGGTGCTCCGTTCCTCTGAGGAGGCTGAGAAAACTAGGGCGTAGCATGAAAAAGCCTGATGCAAGTTATGTGAAAGCATCGATCCGGGTTTCTAAGCAAACTTTGCAAGCAAACGTATTCAGTCCCACTGGATTGAAAAATCCAGTTCCCACCTCGTATTCATGCTGTTTCCCACTGGAAATGATCAGTTTTCTTTTAATAGATATCCTCAGTAATCTGACTGACAGAGAAACACATGCATAATTTAACAATATGATGAGTATTAATTGTTCCCGCAGTGAGAGATTTATTTTTTTTCTCACCAGTTTGGTGTAGCTGATGGCTGAGGGACGGGTATCTAGAACCGGTACCACCTTAACAATATTGTTAAGTTAAGCATGGGCTCATTTTACTAAATTTAATGAACATGAAAATAATAAATTAACTGATTATCATACTATTATAATAAATATGAACTACCTACTATTATTTACTTGGGTATTGTCAGTAACACTGTTGATAAATATCAATGAAATCCTAATGGTTCCCATCCCTACTGACGGCCCTAAATACAACAATAATCATTGTGTAAAACACACCCACTTTTTTTTTTTCTTGTCCAGCTGTTGAGTCTAAAAAGTCTCTAAATACTGCAATACCCATGAGGCTCAGCAGCAGTTAGGCAGCAAAAGGCTGTGCTATAGTTGCTGAACTCATCAACTGTTGACCCAGAATCTGCAAGTGAACCTTTTTAAATGTTTCATCAGTGCAATCTTTAGCTGTTAGCAGCAGAAATGTGAACTTTTTGTACAAAAAGTTCAACCTAGTACCTCTTATTGAGTTTTTTAAAATTTTTTTATTGAATGAACCAAATATTTCCTTAATTTCCCTGTCAGCCACACAAACGCTGTCTGTGCAGAAAGTGAATGGAAGATATCTGAAATAACTTCCTCCTGCTTTACAAACCTTTGCTGCTGTGGCGATGCGTGTCCACCTCAATCTCGCTGGACAAGAGAAAAATACTGAATTTTTTTAATGGTTTGTGTGGCCCCTGCCGGCTTTATAAACAATAAAAGCAGCATGCCTCAGCAAT
This sequence comes from Nibea albiflora, assembly GCA_014281875.1. Lineage (NCBI taxonomy): Eukaryota > Metazoa > Chordata > Actinopteri > Sciaenidae > Nibea > Nibea albiflora. The sequence goes on from CM024807.1 coordinate 15,098,772, forward strand.
TTTTTTTGGCACGCTGCACTTCCCTGTGCTTACATTGCTTTAATTAATACATCGGTTTGACAATAAAAATGAGTCCTGTGCCGAGATGAGAATATGAGTTCAGCAGTCGGTATGTAAAAGCTGGAATGAGACCTGCCTCACCCTTGTGTCACCAACCAGATGACTGATTTCATCAGCAGTTTCAAGAGTATTATCTGTTTCCCACTAATTACAGGCTGCCACGGTTTAATTTGTGCAAAATATTTTTAAGCTTCAACTTAAGTTTCACTTTCAGACGGTGCTGCCTCAGCACACTGCTGAAGAGTGAAATAAGTGAGGGCGGAAAGTTCATAAAGTTATTACACAGTCTGTGTTTACAGAGCAAACCCCTGTGTGGACACTCTGCCGTCAGCTTTCAGCACAATGCGCTTCCTCAACTCCTTTACTTTCCTCTCCTCTCTAGCAGGCAGATGTAGGCGACGACTGCTCGCAGCCAACAAACCTGAAGGTGAAGACGGAGGCGCCAGATTGCAAGACAGAGCCCTCCTCGCCGCAGGCGTGCCCAGCCGAGGACCAGACCGAACCCGTGGACCTGTCGCTCAACAAGCCTCGCTCCTCTTCGCTCCCCGCCTCTACGTCGAGCATCACAGTCAACCCAGCGCCCAGCAGTGTTGTGACGCAACCCAGTCTGTCGGCTACACCGGTCGCCTCTGCGGTACAATCGATAGGCTCCATGGTAACCCCAAACTCCCACTTCCCACTGAATCAGTGAAGCTGTTGAACGGTTAGAGGGACCAATCATATTCCCCTTCCTCTTCCACCTCTAGGTCCTGTCTCCAGGCTCCATCTTGGCCACACAGGGCGCCGGAGGCCAGCAGATCCTCCACGTCATCCATACAATCCCCTCGGTCAGCATGCCCAGCAAGGTCGGCCAGCTTCAGACCATCCCTGTGGTGGTGCAGTCGCTGCCCGTTGTCTACACCACCATGCCCACCGACGGGGTCGCCGCAGCAGCCATTACAGTGCCACTCATAGGCAGTGATGGACGCTCGGAAGGATCTGGTGAGTGGCGCGATGATAAGATGCTGTGATGGTGGACACTATTGCTACTTTTTTTTGTCACATTAAGTAAGTTTCCAATATTTAAATTCGTGGCAGAAAACCTCAAAAATAATTCCCACGAGCCTCAGCTGTAGTTTGAGATTCATGCTTACATTGCATGCTAACATGCTAGCTGCCTCATGCCCAATTCTTAATCCGTAAAACATCAGATTGGCTCCTTTTTCCAGCAGTGGAAACAGCTGTCAATGAGTACAACACCAGACATATTTGAATCACTGAAAAAACTGAGACATTGGTAACAATTCAGAATTCATAACGTTCTAATAATCTAACACGCAAGATACCACATACGTTTACATTGCTGCAGTTACACTTACCACGACAAATTCAACACAAACAGTGAGTCGTGTATTGTGACAGATCAGGCCTTTTTGCTTTTTTCAAACTTGTTCCCGTAATTGGTTTTTCCTCAACTTCTTCTCTTGTCAGGTGATGCATCTTCCTCTGTCACCCACCGCTACAGCTATGTAAAGATAATATGAATAAATACACTTTCTAGCAAGGCAGAGCTGGAGAAGTTGACTCTTAAGATAAACAGAGTTGTGCTTCTAGGACGTAACTTTATTTTATGTCATATATTTGATGCTCATGTTGTAACAGGACGTCGGGACGTTACAAAGTGCAGGGCAAAAGACAAATCAGTAAGGAGACAAGTCTGAAATGGTTGTTTCCTTTCCTTCTGCGCCTATCACAAATGGCTGTTTCCTTCCCTCCTTCAACTATCACACCCGCCATTGTTTTTCATGGTCCTGTCACTCTTGCCCACACTGTCATTTATGGGGAGCTCTCGGTCTCAGAGGAGTACATCTCTTTTCTTGAGGGGGGATGGTTTGTGATATGTTAGACGTGCCTTCTGACTGCCTGTCTGTCTTTGTCAATCTCTGAGCTCTCCCCATGTGCCAGATGATCGATATTCCCACTTAAATGAGGGAACCTGTAGGAGGAAATGTAACACAGGTTGTAGAAAAATGTTCCTGACTGAAATATATCAACAGTCCTCTAATATTTTTTAAGGGAGAGTCTCTGGATGTCTCATAAATCGTAACGGGGGCCTGCGGAGTCGGACAAAGGTTGCTGAGTAATCTGTCATTTTTCAACTTTTACCTGACCTTACCCGACACTAATATTAGTCAGAGTCAGAGGTAAAATGTCTATATCGAACCGCTCTCTAAAGTCAGAGTCCGCTCTGCCGTCATCATGTCAGCCATTAGTCAGCCGCGCCTTAAACGCCGCACGCGATCCGTTCGATTCACGTGAAGCAACGGCAAACGGAGATGTTAAAGTAGCTGTTATCCATCCCTGAGTAAACACCAAGGGAAACCTGACATTTGCTCAGGCAAGCTGGCAAAACAGGCCTCCGCCCGTTTGACAAACTGCAGCAAAGTCCCTCGGTGGAGTCAGTTTAGTTCACCTTGGTTTCTCTAATCCAAAACCAGCATGGCCTCCACTCCGGAATGTGAGCGAGGCAGGCAGTGACACAGACTCACATGAAGATGCTCGCTCTCAGACCGGTGGGATCTCATCAGCACAAGAACAGGCGCTCTTGTGTCACGGAGTGTTATAATTTCCATCTCACTTCGTCTCAAAATACCTTTTCTCCTTAAATTCCGTCATTCATTGGGCTTTTAACGCTGTTTGGCAACTTCAGCGGCTGTAAATGTCAACACGTGGTAGCAGCAACCTCTTGCTAGAAGAGTGATTTCATACCAGGCTGAAAGGCGGCTTGTTTCACAGCGCAGCACCTGCAACCACACCTAACAGTGACACCCTGGACTTTTAAGGATTTAAAGGATGATTCTGGATTACAGCTCTGGCCTTGTTTTTGTAGATTTGATCTTCATTTTCTGTTGGGTGTGATGACATACAGTCCGTTGAGGAAAGAGTTTTATTTTGGGGGTGAAACTCTGTGAACTGAGTGCACCTAAAATGTTTGGAGGAAGCTGGTCTTTAAACTGTCTTGTTTACAAGGAACAGTTTGAGTTTCTCTTTCAAATATGTTTGGCTAGCTCTAGGGTTTGTTTAAAACATGTCTTATTATATTTCCTGCCCCATGTTGTTTCTTTTAAGTAATGTTCCCACTATCCCGGTATCATATTTTCCAACCTGGCCAGTCTGTATCGTTTACACCAAAAGGAAACCCAACAGATGGTCAAGAACATGATCTCACATATACGGTAGCTTATAGTTTGCACAGTAATCTTTTACACAGTTTCCTCAGAGGTATCATTCAAGTGTCCCTTGAACCAATGTAATCTAACACCGTCTAATCTTGCGAGTAGGGCCAGGTGGATTCTGAATGTTCGTCTAACAGCGAAGGCGCCGCCAGCACTCGCAGGCCGCATTATAATTCTGTTTTGTTGCTGCATGTCACAGCCCGGGAGTGCTGAAAGGGAGACACAGAAACAAAGAGCCAAGATGTGAACCAGACAGGGGGAGTGGGTGATGGAGAAAGAGAGAGAACGAAGCGAGAACTTTGATATCCTGCGTGTCTTTGTGTACCTGACGAGCGAGCGAGCAGGAGAGAGGCTCTGACATTCGCTCGTCCGCGTGCTTTTATGCGGTGTGGGAGGATAGGTAGACGCAGATGGAAGGAAGGGAGTGAGGCTGGGTGGGTGAGGTGGAGGGCTGGGGGTGGGGGCTGAGTATGCTGCAAGGGATGAGGAAGGATGAGGAGGAGAGGGGTGAAAAGGGTCGAGAGGAGAGGAGATGGGGTCGTTTTCGCTTTTTGAAAAGGGGAAGGCAGCAATGGCGGACGGGTGGGGGTGGCTTAATTATCTCCAGAGACAAAGAACACTTCTTTTGGTGTGTGACCCTCTCCACACCAACACACACACACACACACATACACACAGATACTCCACCCAAATTCCTTGCGTCACCCTCCTAACCGCCCCTCCCCTCCTTGCTCTCTGCAGGCTGGGTGGACTTTGACCAGTATTGCTGCCACATTCCTGCAGATAGAAGGGGGGGAGGAGGGTGTAGGGCATTAGTAATTTGCACTTTTGTTTTCATTCATTATGTTTTTATTTTGATTCACAATCGTTTTTTTTGTTGTTGTTGTTTGCTCATGTCACGTTTTCCACTTTGGTAATGCTTGCTTGGGTTTCTCATAAGCAGTAGCCCATGAAATTGTGAATTTATGGGGAAAAAAAGACTTTGACTGACAAAGGGGGAAAGAGAGAGAGAGAGAGAGAGAGAGAGAGAAAGAGAGTGGGGGCAACGTACCAATAGACTAAATAAATTAGTGCTGCTGTCTGATCCAGACAGATTATCTGACAGACGAGAACCTCAGAGTTGGCAGATTATTATCTGCAGTGACGTTTTCAAGTGCACGTAATCATTGGATTAATCGTTCGCACAAAACTCGTCGATAATAGCAGCCTTAAATATCAAATGTTCTGTAATCTCACCCCTGTCATGTCTCTATCACCATATTTTGTAGTATCGCATTAGAAAAGTTTGGAAAAGGAACATTTTGAAAAAAAGTTTTTCCGCTCGCTTGACGTAATACATCATCGCTCCCACGGCTCTATAAAACGTACAGCCACACTGATCTTATAGGACTGTAACCATTAATTGCATGACTGCAATTCAGCACAATCATTACTACATATTTTGTCGGGTCAATCTCTTGGTATTCCATTTCAATGCAGTTTAATGATGATGACAATGTTTTCGACACTGTAAAATTGATTGAATTGATAAGATTGAAGTTATTTTAAAAAAGATGCCAGTTTATGGATTTATTTTCCAAAGTTTCAAAAAACACAATGTACTTCAGGGTTGGATTACAAAGCCTATGAAAGAGACAGCCTTTCCCTCTCAACTTGTAATAGTGTGACTGGCTGCTTGGAGTGCCAGTTACGTCAACGCCTAACGATATTTCATCAGGGTTATCAGTCAAATATTTTTAAGTTTTAAGTTAATCAACTGCACAAAGGATTCGAGCACGGAGCACAATAAAACAGAACTCTCATACACTTGAACCATCAAGAACACATACCCGAAAACAGACACACAACACAGGCCAACCACATACAAATAAATCCCCACCGCAGATGTGTCCAGTTCTAGGCATATTCATTGCATCCAACGCAAAACAATGAAGAAGAGAATTCCAAAATTCTGTCCTTATTTTCTCCTCCAGTAAATTTCCACTACAAAATAATAATTTCACAACAGTTTAGCCCGTCCATCCATCTATCTGTCTGTTACAGTCACAGGGGGCTGGAGCTTATTCCTGCTGGCATTGAGTGAGAGGCAATGAGAACCCGGAGAAACCTGTTTAGTTCAGTTAAGTTCAATTATGAAACCAGCATTTCAGTCCAGCTCAAGTCAAAAAAGAAAGAAATCAGAAAACCAAAATACCGGAGATACCTGAGTCAAGTCCAGACTGTTACTTTGGGGCTAACTCCCTTCACTTTACTAGCAGTTTGGAAATAACAGACTAAACTTTTCTTGGTCTTGATAAGTGGTAGCATTGACCTGACAAACGGTAATCTACGCTACTGCTTAATTTGACCTCTACTTACCTTGTTATTTGAATTGTGGTCCATTTGTCATTTACGGTAAACCTCTTTTAATCGTCGTCTAGTTTTCTGACTGGAGAATAGGTGCCACCTACTGCTTATCTCCTGAACCAACTAATATATCCTAATATTCTCAATATTAACGGTAATGGATAAAAAAATAAAAATCAAAAACATTCATTAGCATTTTCTTTAACAAATTACTCAGTATCTGGTTAAAATTTGTGATACATTTGGATGGAAATATGGCTACTTTGAGCTGACTTTCCAAAGTTAGCAGATCATCTTTCTGTGTGTATACATACCCAGAATTCATCAGGAAATACCTTAAGAGCAATTACCCTCAGCTTTCCAGAATTTAAAAGCTAGACCACAGCCCAAAGGACTCATCCTCCTTGGTGAAAACCCAAAATGTGTCAGTATTTCTAACAGCTTGCCGAAACTTGAGAACAACCAGCGGAGGCTCCTGGTAGCCTCGAGAGATTTGTCATTCAGCTAATTGCTAATTAGCGTTGTCTTTGAGTTCTGCAGAATATTTTTCATTAACATATGCTCACATTTTCCTCCTCCTACTGTGACATTGTAAAAGGTCGCTGATATGGGAAAGAAAGAAAAGGGCTGGTTGAACAAGAAACACTAAAACATGTTTTGAATTTTTGAGACAGCAGAAAGTAGAAAGACACGCAGAGAAGTCCAGCATGAGGTTTGGCCACAGATTTGATCCATGCAGCCCAGTAGACCACACCTAACTTAACACACTTGGATCAAGGCTGTGTCTAGCTAAGTTTCTGGAGTCCAGGCGTCACTATTACATAGTTATTAACCCCCTGCTGTTTTCTTGTCTGTTTCCACCCCTCCTCTTCTTCTTCCTCTGTTCTCTCACTTCTCTCTGTTCTTTTCTTTTTCCTAATTTAATTTGCTGATTTATCGCTTTCTCCATCCTTCCACTGTCATTCCTTCCATCCTGCCCTCTCTGCAGTTCGTATTAAGCCAGGTTCAACGTCTCCGGTGGAGTATCAGAGTGACAGCGATGCAGAGAGCGGTACAGAGTCTGGATCGGCCTCCCTCAGTGCCCAGAGCCTCGACGCCGGGTAAGTTGGGATGTCAAAATCCTCATTTCATATCAGTTATACAGAGAAAAAGGCTAATTCCTTGTATTTATTAGCTCGGAAGACATTTCAACAGATGGCTTTCATCAGATGATACCTGGGTCTGCGTTTCTAAATAAACCTGCAGTTTAGGCCTAGCACAAAGTCTGTATCTAGTGATCTTAGTTTATGCACTTCCACATATGGACAGCAGGTGGCAGCTACTCAAATATGAATATTTTCTTGTTTCTTTAGTCCTGTATGACAGCGAACTGAATATCTTTGGGTAGTAGCAGTAGTTGGTTTTGTTTTATTTTGGACAGCCCAAGGCTAGCTGCTTCCCCCTGTTTCCAGTCTTTATGCTGAGCTAAGCTAACGACATTCCGACTTCATCTCCGTATATAAAGCACAGACATGATAATTGTATCAAATTTCGCATCCCACTTTTGAAAAGAAATAACAATTCCAACAGTTGCCACACACGGTACAACCCCAGAAAGCCTTTCCTCTGTTATTAATGAGGCGTCTGTAAAACTATTGACAGGATGTAAACACCAGAGACTGTGCGCCATGTAATCTCAGCGTAAAGTCCACGATACAAGTCGGCAGAGCCAGTGAGAGAGACACTAATGCACAGCAGGATTTCTGGGAAATGCGGTCTTTGTGTGGATCACCTCCTTCCCCTGCAGTTTTCTAATTACATTACTGCAGGGCTGCCTTGACTGGACACTTATATAACCTTATATAACCCTCTGTAGAGCAGAACACATTGGAGACGCCCAGGCTGTATCACAGGGAGTTGTGTGTGTGTGTGTGTGTGTGTGTGTGTGTGTGTGTGTGTGTGTGTGTGTGTGTGTACACACTTCATAACCCAAGACATTTAGTGCCTTCAAGGAAAGTGGGGACATTTGACAGGTGGTTACTTGTGAGTTAGCAGAGTTGAAGGTTAGTGTGCTGGTGAAGGCTCTCTCAAGTTCAGTAATACTTGTGTGTGTTTATGTGAGTGTGTGTCCGGTGTGTTTATTAGTAAATGAGGACAGAGGTCCTGCCACACCCAGTGGGTGAGGCAGCCTCACTGTAACTGAAATTCAGGGTGTGGGCGTTGACGGTTAGCTTAGTGCTGCTGTGTGTTTGTGTGTCTGTATGTGTGTAAGAGAGAGACACACACTTAAAGAAAGACAAAATGTTTAACAAAAACAAAGTGAAGTATCTTTGTGGGTATTTTTTTTGTTTTCTGGACGATAGTGTGTGCTTGTTTTTGTGTGTGTTTTATGTGAGTGTGTGTGTTTTCGTGTGTGTGTGTGTGTCTGTGTCTGTGTGTGTGTTGCTGGGCAGGGCTGTCCCAGTACCCGGGTGTAAACATGGTTTCGTAATGCAGTTTGCCATCACACCTCTTTGTAAGGCGAGACAGGGAGTTTTTTTTCCCCCTCTTTAAATCAACTTTATTTACATCGTGATTGTCAAATGAAAAAAAAAAACAAACAACAACTACAGTTACATCAGAACATCACAGCACACGCAACTTTATCACTGAAAACGGAATGTAAATAAATAATATAAGTAAACACTGGGAGAGAGGCAGAAAAGAGTTAGTGGATTCAGTCTGATTCTCTTTTGTTGTGGAAAAGAGGCGAATGGAGATATGAAGGAATAAACAGGAGACAGAGACACAGTAATGCTGTTGTGCAACACACTGTGACTCTCTGACGCCCCCCAGTGGCCTTCAAACCACTTTCAGATGACGTGTGGCCCTGTAGCTGAAAACACGTCACATGAGTGTGCACAACGGCTCGTAAAATAACTCGTTCACGTAGTGTGACCCACGGCAGGAGAGTTAATTAGTGAAATATAAAGGGTAAACATTTTTTGAGATTACATATTAATGAACTGATACAGCACAGATTGACAGTTTAAATTCTCAGTTTTAAACAGGATTTCTACACTCACATACCTTTTAATGTGAACTTACAGACCAAAAAAAAGGCATTTTACAAAACAATAAAAAAACAACCATAAATAAATCTAATATTTATAAATAATGATGATAATAGGAAGATAGGAGAAACAAATAAAATGCATGCATATACAGACACAAATGTGGACATAAAAATACTCAGTGAAACTATCATCCCTTGATCCTGTTCCTGTCCCGCCAGTTGAACACGGTGCACCGGATCCTTGGTTTCAGTCATATATGTGAGACATGTGAGACATGTGAGATATTAGTATCTGTCTTAGTAGTATATCAGTCTTTCATAAGTTGCAATCTTACACAGGCCATTCAGTGTAGGTAGGATAGGGTCAGAGGCAAAGAGCAGGAGTAAGACTACACTCAGCACTCTGGCTGTCACCGATCTTTTCCATAACTCTCTGCCAATAGGTGTCTAGTTTAGGACAATTGAGGAACACATGGACGACACATGGATCACCTTGTTCTGTTTGGCATCACCAGCAGAGGTTTGAATAACTTAATACTGCCCTGTTCATTCTCACAGGTGTCCAGTAGAGCCTGTTGAGTATTTTCAATGAAATAACTTGACATCTGGCGTCATTCATTGGATTGGGCATCTGTTATTCCGCTCATCACCTTCATACGTTACCTGTACATCCCATAAAGGATCCCTTATTATACAGCATTGCTGCAGCTGATGTATGCACATTCCTGCTCAACTGTACAGCTCCGTCATTTAATTAACTAAAAATCACATGACGCATTTACATCTAGGCAGTACCCTTTATAATGTCATTTACAGAAACCCAACAATTCCCACCATGAGCAAGCACTTCACAGCAGTGGAGAGGAAAAACTTTTTACCTCTTAAGAGTCAATTTAAGAGAATCTGCCTCAGCCGGTTGGATTTAGAGAGGGAAGGGGGGAGGATAGAGAGAGATTAAAATACTGCAACTGTAACCAAATAAAAATACGACTAATTTAACTTGTTACATATACGTCAGGACTTTTATTTTGGAAAGTCACAACTCAACGTGTATGTTAAAGAATTAAAATGTCCCAGAGTCACTCACTCCTTTCCCTTTCTCAGGTCGGTTATGGACTTAGAGCCCGTCGATCCAGATTCACCAGACATCAAGAGGAGGCGGATCCACATGTGTGACTATGAAGGCTGTAAAAAAGTTTACACCAAGAGCTCTCACCTCAAAGCCCACAGGAGGATACACACAGGTGAGACCTGACAGCACAACAAACACCTATCCAGGTGTAAAGGAGCAGTTCACCCCTAAATGACGCATAAAGTTCTGAAAGGTCAATATAAGCCACAAGATCAAAGATCGAACACACAAGCAGCCAAGGCTTTGCAAAAGAGGCACAGCTTTAATGGGAATTCTGGGAAATGTAGTAAAAGTACAGCTCAAGCAGGATAACATAGGTTGTGAGAGTTTTTTCTGTCATTCATGCATTTTTGTTTCCACCAGTATTGTCTTCTTTCTCTTTTCTCCCACCCTTTCCTAACTCCTTGTCTCCTGCTTCCTCCAGGAGAGAAGCCCTACCACTGTACCTGGGAGGGCTGTACCTGGCGCTTTGCCCGCTCCGACGAGCTGACCCGACACTTCCGCAAGCACACGGGGATCAAACCTTTCCGCTGCACCGAGTGTGACCGCTCCTTCTCACGGTCCGACCACCTCTCCCTGCACCGCCGTCGCCACGTCATGATGTGAACTCTGACTTCCCTCCCGAGCGACCCATCAAACCTCCCCTCGAACCTCTCCCCCCTCCTCCCTCACAGCACATCTTGTACCAGTGCTCCTACATCACCCACATCAACTTCCTGTTTCGCACATCAGGATTTTAAGCCCCATCGGCAAATAAAACTAAAAAAAAAGACCTCCTTCCTCCTCATCCTCTTCATCTTAAAATCAAAGGAATATCAGGAATGTGTCTGTGAGTGTGTGCAGTGGCGGTTAGGGAACTTTTACTGTGTGTATGCGTGTGTTTGTCGGAAGACATAATGATCACCGTCCACCCAACAACCCATCCTCCAACTCACCTCCACCTATCATACAAGACATCAAGAGCAGGACTGAAGGACATCCATCAGCAGATACGTTTATTCATCCATCACATCCATCCAAAGGAGAGGAGGAGCAGGAGGAATGACGTGTGTTTATTCAAACCTCAAACTAGAAGTGGGATTATTAACACGGGATGTCACTTCAGCTGCTCTTTTTCTTTCAGTGTGAACTGTGTACATATGCAGAGTTGGAAATTTCATAAATGCCTCACATAACCCCTTTTTCACCACAGGAACTTAAATAGGAACCCAAGAACTCTTTTTTTCTAGCCTTAGCATTTTGACTTGAGACTCTGTGGCAAAAAAGTTCTTAAAAAAAGTTGACAAAAGTCATGCACTCAGATCAGTGCTACAAATACATTTCAACTGGTACCAGAAAAAGTGTTAAAAACGAACACAGACCCTTGAAGTCCATGAAAGTTTGAGAATTTGAGGGAAATATTGGGCACGGAGTTCCTGGGGGTTCCTTAGAGTTCCTGGTACTGTTTGGAAATGGGTCAACAACCAAAACTCATTTAGACTATAATGTCAACTGTTGGATGAATCTTTTACTAAACTGTAATGGGTCTTGAAGCCAGAGGTGTCCCAACCCTGCTCATATCAGTGTACGAGTGTGTGCGCATGTAGCGACCTTCTTCACAGCAGCTGAAGTGACGTCAAACTTCGTGTTTGCCGGACATCTATCAAAGGCTTAGATCAGATGACTTTCATACCCTCCTCTCCCCTTTCACCCTCACCCCTCTCCCCTCCCCTGGTACAGGGAGCTACAAGACTGTGAACTTTATAAAGATTCATTTGTTTTCATTGAATCAATCACATTATTGTCATTTGTGTGTTCTCCCCCTGCACACACCCTTTCTGATTCCTCTTCAATAACAGTATTTGCTTTTTATGCGTCGTCGTTGCTGTTTTAGGCCTTCAGTTTTGTCTTTTTTCCCCCCTTCTTCTTCTTCTTTGCCAGGTGTGGCACTCTTAACAGAATGGCATCTTTTTTTTTTTCCTTTTTAATGATTTCAGATCATTTTGTTGTGTTCTGAGGCTGTGAAAAAGACTGAGGAGACACAAATAGTTTGAGATTACAAGTAAAACTCTCGCGCAGGGAATAGGGGAGCTTTTCTGAGTGTGCGTGTGTTTTTGCGTGTGTGTGTGTCTGTGAGCGAGTGTGCATGTTTTAAGACAAACACATAATCAGAATTTAAGATTTTTATGAGTGTGTGTTCCGGGCACTTGTCGTTCTTTTACCTCTTGCCCGTTGAGCCTTAATAACTGAAGTCAATCTGTAAGGGCGAAACCAGAACCACTGACAGAAGAGGACGTTTGGCCAAAGATCATTTTATTAAGACATACAGTTACACTGTTTGTCCACGAGGACCTGATCTTTGCAGGTTATTTTTCTCACTGTTTTCTGTCGAGAGGATGCTCCTCACAGCTTAGCTTGTTTTTTTTCCCCCCCAAGCAGTTAAAGGTGTTACGTGTCGAACTTTAAATTTGGAGACAAAATTGCCTTGTAAAGACACGAGCCTATCAGTCTTTGCTGGGTTCAGTTGAGTTTTTTTATGTTGTGAATATCTGTGCTGTTATATTGAGAAATCTGCTGGGCTGCTTTTTTGGCACAAAACACGAAGAGGGCGCTCCAGCAAAGTCACTTTCGTATTTCACTGATCATGGATAAATAAATAGTAGCACTGACACTAGTCGTGTTTCCATCCAATTGTATCCCAAATTTTGGCAAATGAAAATGTGAATAAGTGCTTCTATATTTATATCCACTACTGTTATGTAAATATAAGGTGTTGGTTCATTGACATAAGCGGTAGGTGGCGCCAATTCTCTAGTCTCTAGTCATTCTTTAGTCACAAGATGGCATGAATAAAAAAAGCACCAGTTGAACCTCAAACTGTGAAAAACTGCAACAAACTCTCTCAAGAGTTTTTTTTTTTTTTTCAAATGTTGCCCCTTCACCAAACATTTCTAGTGCAATACTTCACACTGCATCAAAATACGTTGAAGGAAACACGGCTAGTGACGTTTCAGGAAGCATCTTCCACCAGACACCTCGCGCTGAAACACCAAACAGTGTAAATTTCCAGTGGTTTCTTGGTCTTACAGCAACCACGGAGCACCAAAACGAGAGCCCAACATGGCTGCCACTGAAGATCACAAGTGGCCAGGTCTTCTGTCGGTGGTTCTGGAAACCAGGCACTGTGTCGGCCTGTCAGGGTCCGTAGTGCCTGCGGTTTAAACCACGGGGAAACTTAAGCGCTCTCCTCACTAGCATTTTTACCAGGGTTGGGGTCAATTCTCTTTCAACTCCATTTGTTTTTCATTGTGACAAATGTAGTGTAATGCCTCAATAAATATTTTATGCGTTTTCCCTAAGGTTCCTTGACATAACTCCCCTAATATCTCACCTGTGCTGAACTCTAAACCTTAATCTTATCAGCACATTTTTCAAACTACCTACCAGGCAGTTGGAACAGAATTGATCCCCTATAACCCTGCCCTCTAACCTACAGTGTCCATGTCTTAAGTGGGCTGTTTTTCAGCTCCCATTCTGGACTGAACTTGATTATGCAACCTAACGCAGACCTCGCTCCAAGCGCTGTTCTGAACTCGTCGTAGAGCACTAGCTGGTAGTTGCACTGCTGATATGCAGCTCACATAGGTCGTAACAAGAACCTCAAAGGGAGGTCAGGATGCTTAGAAGCCTTGTGCTGTCGATCACTGAACAAAGCCAACCCTGCAACTGCTTCCAGAATACCCAACCCAAGAGTTGTGACTGTGCACTGTGAGGCAGAAACACAGACAGGAAACAAACATGGGCTGCGTATGTGATCAAACGGAACTCGCTTTTTCGCAATCCCAACGCGTCCCTCTTTACAAATAAAAAAGGCGAGACACATTTTGCTTTTGCGTCGCTGTTCTTGTCAGCCATTCAGTGTCACTGTTGTCATTTCAAACGCTAGTAAACGGGACACCTGACTTTTCATAGTAGGATAACTGAGATGGACGTGAAGGCTTCCTGCGAGCTGAGTGCATGCCATGTGGAAGAGTGTTGTTTGGCCTGCACACTGCAAGAAGAACAGTCCGTCTTAGCAAAGTCACTAAATCTGGTTGTGCATTTTAAAAATATCTCACCAAGTAAGATCAGCCTTGTTGAAGGGTATTGTCACTGCTACCAAGGTTTAACCAAGTGCAAAATAAGGAAAACTGTTTCAGTTAAGAACCTGAACTTAATTCAGTCACTTGTTTGGAGGGATTCTGTTCTTTTGTTTTGCAGTGCAGCGCAGAGCAATGCAATGTCCCCATTCCTCTTAACATCCCCCTCTACTTCAACTAAAAAAAAAAAAACAACATATTAACTAAGCACATCTTTCTAGAAGAGTATATGCATTTGATTGCAATTTTCTTTCTTTTGTAAACTGTTGATAAAGACATTAAGGACAATGACAAATAATTAAGATAAATCCATGTACATAAATGTATATAATCAAAAAGTGCAGAGTAAATGTAACGGGTGAATTTCTATTTTTAACACTGACTAGATAATGTGAAAAAAAAATCTCTTTTTTCTTCTTCTGTTGGTTTGATGAAATGTGTTTCATCATGTGTTTTTTTTTCTTCTCAAATCTAATAATACATTTGTTTCGTAGTTTCTTAAAACGACAAAAAAAAAACAAACAAACAAAAAAATTGGTCCCACTTGTGTTGTGCACACTTGTTGCATGGAGAGTAGCCTTCTTGTTTTCTTATAGTGACGTTGGTGAGCATGTCCGTGTGTGTGTGTGTGTGTGTGTGTGTGTACGTGTGTGTGACGGTGGGTTTCCCTTAACATTGATGACCTGAAGCAAAAAAAAAAGAAGAAAAAAAGCCCAACCCACGTTGAAAATGATAAATTAGGGATCGGTTTATTACAACAGAGCTTGACATTTCAGCACTGGTTTAAAATATGACAAAATGATTGAGTTGTTTGGGTCAGAAACCTTTTTTTTTTACACATTTGATTGCTGGTTTTACACTCTCCAGACTCACAAGTAGTAGATAAAAACACATCCAATCCCTTAAATAACTTATTCTACAAAATAGATGATTAAAATGAGCTAATTTACTAAGATCAGACATTGAAGGAGTTAAATTTTAGCACAGACCACAGATCATTAAATCATAGCACACTGGTTATTGAAAATAATCAGTAGATACATGTGTTAGCTTTCAACAAGAACTGACTGCATAGCATGAGTTAAGGCTATCTGGATATATTGTTCCTGAATGCTAACAAAATAACCATCTATCTATCCAGGACAGTAACAGATGCTCATTTGGCTCGTTTGTGTTACAGAAGCTAACCGAGCAGAACGCTGCTAGGAAAGGAGACAGGACTTAACTGTTATGTTCCTTTTAGGAGAGGCACAGGGTTGAATTGATAAACTGTGGAAACGCTCAGGTCCCATATTCCTATCAATATGAATATTACAAAAAACTCATTCACATGTAGTGGTATCTAGCCATGGCAATAGATATCCTTTGTAGTCCTCCAAGCATAGACAAAATTATATTTCTGGTCAATACACAGAACAGTTTCAGAGGCTTGACAAAATATACTCAAGTTAAAGTACACTTACTAGCTTTTGCAGTGCATGCAGTTGCACAGTTGTCATGGAAATGGTCTAATTGTTATCACTTCACCAAGTATACAAAAGTATGAAACTTTAGTCATGTGATAACAGGTCTGCATCCAAATCCTAATAAGTGGACTGTTAAGATTATTTTGTCAAACTATTTTAGAGACATATCTTCAGTAGAGTGGCAATACAATTTCAAGAAAGTGTTGTCTGTTGATTAATCAGTTTTCACAGTATTTAAAGACATTTTTCAATCGTCAGAATACCAGAAAAAATAATCGACCGTTGATCTCCATAGTATTGTGATGGATGGATATTTCAAATTCTATATAAATAAATAAAATAAAACTGTCTGCATTGCTAGATACCACTAGAGGTAAATGAGGACACATTTTTTTCTTTTGGCTAATTGACCTGTCTGAAGTCCCGCCCCTTTTTACTCTGTGCTCCAATGACAGTTGAGCAACCCTCAGTCAACGTTCCCCTTTCCTATACTCAGATATGCTATGTGCTAGCTTGTCTATATTTTTCTTTTAAATTTGAAGGTGGTTAAAAGATAAAAGGGAAATCTTGCTAACTAATCTACATCATTCGTTTGCTAGTTAGTTAGCTGCTCTTTTGCTGCATAGGAAAATGTGTTAACTAGCTAGCTAATTTACATCAGTCATTAGTTAGCTGGCACTGCTTACATAGCTAACTTAAAATGTGACTATTTTTTTGCTTTCTTAGGCGTGCTAGCATGTAGCATATCTGAGTACAAGAAAGGAGGTTATGATGAGGCTTGCTCAACTGTGATTGGAGCACAGAGCTGAAAGGGGCGAGGTTTAGGAAGGGTCCATTTAGGTGAAGCAGCCCTTAAAAATGTTTAGACTTATTTACTTATATGGATCCCAAATCCCTTTAAGAACTTTTACCCCACGTAGCACATATGAGTGATTTTATATCTGAAAATGTTATTGACCCATCGCTTTACAAGCACATTGATCAGCTCTGGTCACCATTAAAGCAGCAAAATTGGTGTTTTAGAGACAAACCCACTAAAACCTCCAGTGTCACAGTGAGGATAGTCACTTATGACATCTCGGAGCCTGTTGACGATGACCCAGACAAAGTCTTATCGCTGGTGTTGGACTTGTTGCAGGGAGACTGCTGCATGTGTTTGTGTTTTTCCCACTTCCTGTTGTTTTTTGCGGTTTGTGCAAGCTTGTTTTTCCCTCGATATTCTACTACTAAATCTTCTGTTCATGTACAAAGCAGGAATGTTCATCTGTGAACAGGCAGTGAAACATTTAAAGAATTTTATCCCTACTGAGACCTTGACAGGATAGAGTTCAAGTCCGAGGGCGACGCCACTGACCGTGTCCGTCTACGTGCCTCGACTCACCACGAATCACTTCCTCTTCAAATCAGAAGTTTTAGGTATTTTCTATTGAATGCAGTAACTTATGGGCCAGTACTATATTTACTCAGTGCAATGCAGTTATCATTATAATAATTCAATTATTAATAATATTTTTGTTCTTTCTTTTTTTTTTTTTGTATTTGTACAGAACAAATGTGTAAAGATCAGTGAGGAAAACGTGAGCTTTTTGATACTGTGACTTATGGTGTTTAAAAGTCAGTTTCTCCCTGTACAGTTGTGATTATTTCCCGCTTCCTCCCTTCTTCTTTTATAGAATTAAAAAATGTTTTTGGTGCAATTTAATTCCTGGTGTCCCTGTGTCGTTATTATATTGTGGTGATTCTGTTTTGGAGATTCTCCCATCCAGAAGAGAAAAGTCTGTCTGTAATGTCTGTAAAGTGTTCCTGTTATCATGCTAGCGGCTCTTAGAGGCTGCACTTAGGGGGACCATGAATGTAGGCTATGGTTAAGTCACAAAAATCACCTTAGAATTAAAAATACAAACATGTAGTTTGTAGTCATCTACTGATAATCTTGAGTGTTAAAACATAAATTCAGGTTTCCTCACCTTTTTATGCCAAATGATTTATCACGCAATGTTGGAAACATAAGAGACAGAGAACAAGAGAGAGAGAGAGAGAGAGGTGTTTTTTTCAATATTTGATTTTGAAGTAATACAAAAGTATTTGGATTAGGTTACGTTGGGTGGATTCCAATGAAATACGTGTGAAAAACAGCTGTTTTTTATTTTAATTCTATAAAGAGCAGTAATAGTAAAGAAGCACTAAATATTAAGTTATATAACTAAACTTTGAGTGCTGGTCTTGGCTCTGATGACCTTGTAGGTCCTGGGATAACGCTTGTCGCTTGCAAGTTGTTATATTGCCCACAAGAGGGAGCACTGGAACAAATTATGGAATGAGGAGTGAAGGAATCCTTCCAGTGGGGACAAAAAGCCAAAAACACAAGGTGCACGGCTAAAGGAGGCAGCATCAGCAGAAGTATAGTTACAGATGTAAGTCTAAGTCTTAATGATCTAATTTAATATTGTGAATTACTCCCTTAAAAAGTTACTGACCAAAAACAAACCTAGCTTTACATAAGGAGAACACTGAGATCATACTTGGTTAATGAATAAAAAAGTAACTTGAGTGCATGAACAAAGTCATAAAAACTTCTTATTGTGTGTGTGTGTGTGTGTGTGTGTGTGTGTGTGTGTGTGTTGGCTCTGAATGAAACTCTCTTTGCCGTTTGCTCTAAATGGGTTTATTGGCCTCTCGCAGTCATGAACAGGCCAATTATTAACTCACACAGCGTCAGTTGTTGGATTCATACAGATGGAGACAGACACACTATATCAATGCAATAAAGGACATAACTTTGGTGCTCTGTAATCCAGCGTCCCGGCCTCAATGTCAGCTCACTTTGATGAGTCATACCGCTTCACAACCTGTCCGGATAGTTAAGTGGAGAAAGCTTCTGCTTCCCACACTGAGGGTCACTGGTTGGCAATCAAGCTGAGACTTCATTTGATCTTTAGGTGCAGCAAAATGATGAATAGATTGTGCACATGGTCAGATGTAATTAAAGTGTGTTGTATTGGTTATCGCAAAACCAAATCTAGGTTTATTACAATAACTGTGCTTGCGCAATTGCTAATGACAATATCCCCTACAACCTACAAACTGTGTGTGACTCAGTGAAATTTGTTCCGCACAGCAGTTCAGACAGGTTTAAAACCTCCCACGACACAAGCTTTGAAGCTCCGGTCTCAGAAGTAACATCAACTACCCCGAGACACATTCGTTTAGCCAGTATCTACCTTTTTGCATAGTTACTATGAACGTACAGGCAGTCATTACTTGTCATTGAGTCATTACTGGATTACTTGATACTGAAGAAAACTTCCATTGTTAGGCAAGATCTGTACCTGTTCTTGAGCAACATTATGTAACTTTTCGGACTTAAAATATGTGCTATATGTGCTAATATGTGCTATGTGCTATCATTTCGGTGCTACGCTGACTTGTAATCGGTTGAATGATGCCTCTGTCATTCCCACTCTGCACCCCAACATTCCTGTTCTTGCACTATGCAATTTGGCGTCCCAGTCACGATAAGTGCATAACATTTTTATGGCACTAAGTCACACACCACTAACTACTGTTACGCACCTTTTTATTCAAGGTTTTTTTCTTTAGCTTTGGATTGTAATTGAACACTAAAGACTTAAAAACTGTAAAATAACACACATGGAATCATGCGGTAAACTAACAAAGCAAAGTATGTTTTATATTTTAAATTCCTTAAAGTAGTTTTGCTTTGAGCACACTCTTGTGTGAGATAGTTGCTTCAAACCGCTGGTGAACAGATACTATCTGCATGTGTGGTTCCCACTTTGAAGCATGGAGGGGGATATGTGATGGTGTAAGGGTGCTTTGCCGGTGAGTCACACTGAACCAGCATGTGTACCATGGCATTATACGGCAACATGCCATCCCATCTAGTTTGAGCTCAGTGGGACCATCATTTGTTTTCATCAGGACAAAGACCCAAAACACGCCTCCAGGCCATGTGAGACCTATCGGACCAGGAAGTCAAGTGATGGAGTGCTGCATCAGGTGACTTAGCCTCTACAATTACTCCACCAAGTCCAACTGAGATGGTTTGGGATGGCAGAGTGAAGGACAAACAGCCAAGTGTTCCTGGCAAAACTTTATTTAAAAATATAGAAGAAGCTTTGAAAGCATAGGTCTGACTTAGAAAATGCATCACCAGAATTTTTTGTTCTACTTGCCCTCAGGGCTTCCATAACTTTCCCCTCTCAATTTAAAAGCCTTAAAAAAAAAAGGCGCCTAACAACATTAACACATGCATCTCACCAAATAAAAAAAATGCAGTCTATGGGGGCGGAGGATTCACCATTTTATCTCAAAACGAGCTTTCCAAATGGCTGATATGCATCTCCCCTATCCCAACACATATCTCCATGGCATTTGTCAACAGGTCAGTTAACTTTCAGAAAGCTTCAATCACGGATGACAAGGCTTCTGGAAGCCATGCACACTTCTGTGCACAGATAAAGTGCAGCCAGTGTAAAGACAGTCATACTGCAGCAAGATGATTTTGTGTTGTCTGTGCAATATAACCGCTGTAGACAGGTTGTTTTGACATCAGTGCGATGCAATGCAATATATACTTTGTGGGTATGGTGAGTCTTGTCCAAGCAGCTCTCTGCCAGCTCTGAGCCAAGTGAACAATACAGCTGATCCCTGCATGTCTTAGTGACAAGTCACAGTCTGCAGGCGCTGTGGGTTGTTTTGACAGCTATGTTGGCTCGTTTTCCCTTTTCCGTTTTCTAAAATGCCATCTGGGCATGGCGAGATGTGCACACAGCTTTTGTCTGCAACACGGTGTTATAAATGTAAGCAGTTATAACAACGCCTATACACTGCCATACCGGTCCTGCCACGTAAACAAAAGGAGTTCGCATGGCATTTCGTGATCAAAAGGATCCTCACCTTGAATGCACTTTGAACGAGACTACTGAGAGATCTTGTTATCCCGGTTCTGTGCCCACTGTTACTTTAAAATTTGTCAACACAACTTTGCACAAGGGTTCCAGGGAAAGAAAAAACGTTTTTGTAGATTACTGATGAAGCAATCCAAGGAATTTCATCTCCTAACATGTCAAGTGATGTTCTCTGGATTTTGTTGAAACAAGTCATTCTTACTGTACTTCCTGACAATTTGCAGTTTTACTTTTGACAAGGTAAAAGATATGAAATGAGCTGAAAACCTTTGCCCATAGACAAACAAACAACCTACAACTTGTATTATGAAAATCCCCAACTAAGGAGCAGCGAAAACACGAGTAGCACTTCACAGGTTAAGGAGTTTGAGAACAATAAACTGACAAAGTTTGACACATGTTAAATTAAGTTCAGTCATATCACAACCCTGCTCAGCGAAGGACAAAGAGGGGAGACCACACATGAGTTGGAACTTAAAAGAGGATTAACTCAAATTATCAAAGAAAGCAAGCTTAAGGCACACAAATACACCAAACAAACCAGCTTGAAACCAAAAAGGGTGGAGGCCAGGGGAGAGAAAAGGAGACTGATTGACACAAGCTTATAATGTTGGACCAGGTGATCTGAAATCTCCTTGATTCTTGCCCCCAGGCTCTAGCAGGGAGGGAGGGTCAACACAGTCACGTTTAGGTGAAACCAGCAAGACGAGACGTTATCTTTGCTTGAATTTTCCTCCCGCCGCGATTACTCACAATTGTATCATCAACCCTACAATCTCCCGCATGTCCACATATATCTGATAAAACTGAGGGATTATCGGCTTGACTGAATTTTCATCATTTGTTTGGTTCAGGAGTTAAAGCCCTTGTAAAGCCAGCCACCATGGTGTTTCCCCCTTTTGGCCTGATTATACCTCTGCTCAGGTTGGAGCTGCTACCAAACTTTTCTAAAGTGTGAAACAAAATGAATAAAACAGTAGCCGTGTTCCTATCCAAACGTGACGCAACCACTACCGTGCAAATAGGAGTTGTTTCATGAGACCCGCAGTAGGTGGCATACCGCAGTCAGAAAACCGGAAAAGGTTGCGAGCAAGAGCATGAAAAGCAATGCATGAAACAGTAAATATGACATTTGTGTTTGTTTCATGTCTTAATGCGAGGGAAGATATATCAGATCTGTGTGGAGCCATGAGGAAACAGATGATCGGTCATGTTCAGTACATTGCAACTAGGGAAATTAAGAGTTTTCCAGACTTCCATTAAGAGTTTTGTCATAAAAAAGAAACATGCAAATGTAAAAATGTTTTTTTGTAACACTGAGCAAGTTTTTTTCAACTTTTCCTGATACTTCAAAATTTGTATAAAATACGTTTACATAAACATGAGGGAGAATATTAGCTGGACGTTATGTCTTTTGTTGTTACACGTTTGACTGTTTGAAAAGTTGTTGACTGGCTATTTTTTTAAAAAACTATTTCTTTCTTCTTCTAAAAAAAAAAATCAACTATTCAAATACACAATCAAGAGTCTATTTTTTCAGTACTTGTTCCCCAGAGGGCCACTTAGCTCCTCAGAAAGAATTGCAGGCAGCGCTGCAGAGTCAGTCAGACAAGTTTTAACAGGAGTTTTACTGCTGCAACTGTGGAATGAGCTGTGTGCCGAGCAGCCAGCTTCATTGGGCCCCCAGGTGAATGTACAGGAGACTGAGTCCAGATAAAATGTAGCTAAACAGCAAATGGTAAAGCAACTGATTCCAAATAAACATGTGAGTCATGTGGATACCTACAGTAAACAGCCTGTGGCACCACTGCTGCCAGCTTGAGCATCTGTTTACATTTTGCACCATCAGGATAGGTTGCCGTTGTGCAAAACATTGGCCTGTTAGATTTTTTTTTAAACTTTAAAATTTGTGTTTTGACTGTCTGAACAGAATTTCACAATCCCATAGATCAGACATTTCATTTCACACACACACAAAAGTCTCATTTCTCTCAAGTCTTGAACAAGATGGCGTGGCATGTCACTGCAGAATACATGAGTGGACATGCTGGTTAAGTCTGCTTTGAATTTATAATAAATCACAGTCTCACCAGCAAAGCAGCCTCATACCATCACACTTCATTATCTATGCTTCGTGGTGGGAACCACACATGCAGATGTCATCTCTTCACCTTCTCTGCACATCATGAAGACAAGGCCAAAGCAAGTCTCTTCCTCTGTTTGATCGCTCTCAGTAGTGAAACATTTATGTGGGTACCGGCCTCAGAAACCACCAACTGACCAATTAACTGTAACAACTGTCACTCTTGGTCTTCTTTGAATGGTCCTCATGAGAGCCAGTTTCATGATAACATTTGATGTTTTGCCAGCACACTTGAAGGCACACTCAAAGTTCTTGAAATATTCTCGATTGACCGACCTTCGTGTCTTAAAGTGATGATGGACTCTCATTTCTCTTTAAGCTGTTGAACGGTTCAGTAAAAGTAGTTTTACAGCGGTCAAATAAGGCTATGTGCTGTATGCCAACATTACATTGGAAGAAGACAACTGCTGATCCAAGCACCTTTTGTGAAGCTACACCTGTTAAGCTTTCAGGATGACTACCTCATGAAGATGTGAAATCTATCCAAACATATAATCTGTATCTACCCATTCCACCATCAAAACTATAACTAACGAGCACTCAAGCATTTACAGCTCCATGTTTTGTTAGATGCACGATAAGAATAACAGTGGATATGAGGCATGTGATGTCAGTCACACATTTATGACACATACAAATATTTTCTTTTCTAAGACTCGCACACGAAAACTATAAAAATGTCCACAGAGCACACACAGTTACACAAACTGTACTCTAGATTGACATCAAACACCTTTGCGTACACATGCAGAGTACATTAGGTGTTAGCATTTAGGGCGTTGTCCCTGATGATGAGGCAAATCTCTGAGGCTCCCTGCTGAAAGCATCCTGGCACAAACATAATGATTACTTTCCCCGCCGGCAAAATACAGCGGTGGACCCCACCCTGTCTGCCTTTATACTTTTATGCTACCACTTATTCTTCTTGCTTAACTGTTGGTTTCTTTTGTCCCCCTCCCGTCAAACCACCGGCAGATTCTTTTGTGTCACGCAACCCCAGCAGAGCAGCCTGCTGGCGGGGGTTACCTTTCACCTGACACGTCACGCAAACACAATCAGGTATCTCCAACCGCAGAGGAGTCGATGCACAGGAATGATTAACTTTCTTTTCTCAAAAGCCGTCAATAATCTCTTTTTTTTAATATTTGACCCAATCTATTATCTCCTCACAGATAGGATGTTATCAGCAAAAAAACACAGCAAATAGTTTTTAAAGCCAAGACTTATGATGACATATCACACAACTGGCAGTTTTCTTTCTTCCCTGTGTCACTTTTTATTGGATCATTGTTTTTACTTAGTTTTTTGTGTGTTTTCCTAAATTATGTTAGCTTAGTTTTCATTTTTTAAAAACATTTTTGTTATAAGAGAGGGGAGGTATGTCGTACAAGTCTGTGGCATCTTTACCTCTTCGGCATGTTATGTTTCTTTTATGCCATTATATGTGTTAAAAAAAACAAAACAAACAAAAGACAGCAAAAGACAGTATACCTTTGGCTCAGTCAGACAATTCACATATTTAAAATAAACATCTGTAAAAAAATAGGTTCAGTCACAGACACTTCATTCGGTTATCGCTATTTACAAATTAAAAATATGCTCAAAGAAACAAGGAAACAATCCTCTATTTTATGAATCCTTTTTTATTTAATTGCAGCGTCTTGCACAAACAGGAAAACAAAAAAATACACAGTTGTTGTTCTTATCAATTTGTACATAAATTGATAAATTCTCTTACACACACGGTATCAAAACAAAATTAAACAAGCATTCACATACCGATCTAAAGTCCCATTAGTTAAAAAAGGAAAAAAATATTAATATTATAATAGGAAATAAAACCAAACAAATATTTACAAAGTCTTCTATTAAAGCTAAAACTACAGTTATGTACACAGTGGGTGGTCGGCCATCCCTCCTTGAGAGAGACAGGAGAACTTGTTTCCTTGGGAATAAATTTATATAGATATATAAAAACAATCGTAGTGTTGCAATAACTAAATTCACACAGACGTGGGTCAATCAACGCTTCATGCTTGTTCCTACTTTCAGGTTGGGTGGAGCCTATAGCCTAAGCACAGTACAAACAGGGTTAGGTTGCAATGACAATAAAAATCAACCAAACTCACTTAGCAGTCTAAATGTTTCAGTTAAATAAATGCCAAGTCTAAGTACTAAGACATACAATGCTATTCATACAAAGCACCTGAAAACAACCCTGGCAGTATCATCCAGCTGCAGAGTAGCTAAGTGCTGCTGCTGCTGCTGCTGTTGCATTCCTTTCCTGTAGGTGGCGCAAGGTCGGCAGGAAGAACTGCAGAGCTCCCCTTGTGGAGAAGCAGCATGCGTGAAGTCGCGTGACGTGTATCTGATTAACGAACTGCACGTCTGTTTGCTTCTCATCAACTTTACAGCAAACCTAGCCTCCAACCTTAGTGATCCTCTTACAGTGTTTTTCATCCTCAAGTTACTTTGCTTGTCAGAGTTATCTTTTTACATACTGTTTGCAGTATTTATAGTTCATGTTTTATGTTCTGTTTGCTAGTTATGCTGATTTTTTTTTTGATAGTGTATTCTGTACTCGGCTGACTGGCTAACGCTGCAAGATGTCCAACGCTAACTGAAAAGTGAAGTAATATGAGGAAGAAAACGCACTGTAAGGGGATCACTAAGGTAAAAGTAACATTACTGTATAGTTGACAGGAAAACAGAAACACGTCACGCGACACTGTGCAAGCAGAATGAGTCTTTTTTTTTTTTTTTTTGAGCGAGTTGGAGGCCAGTCCCATTGAGTCCCATTGAGTTGCTTCGTGACGTTAAAGCTCAATAATACATTTGTTCTTTGATCGGAGCACAAGTAACACACAGTTTCAGTATATTTAATGGTTCAATTGCATCTGCGTGTCAGTAGGACACATCTTGTGTAAAAATAATTTGGGTTCACTGTTGCTTCAACTCAGTTGTCTGTGTTTTTATGTTGGATTGTCTCACAATCATAATTCCCTGCCATGTAGACCGGAACCTCTGAGGTTCAAGGTTTATGTGGACTAGATGTTCTTGATCACTCGCTCCATGTGTCCGTCAGTTATTATGCTGACAAACTGGAAAAGCGTCATGTTTGCGTGGGGTTGCCGCTGATGTTTTTTAAATTTCAAATCTTAATTCTCACAGAAAATGATTACAGATTACAGATTCAGCCAGTAAAAATATATATCTTTCCCCTCCTCCCAATTTCTCAATTAATTGCTTGGCAACATTGTTTTACTTCATGGAGTAGTGTGCAACACATCTTTGTCTTGTTATTCATGCTATGGAGCTGCACAACTACACAGAGGAGATGTATTCAAAACACAGCAGGAACTGACAGTTAATGTCATGTAAAGGAGTGAACGTTAACTTGTTCATACAGTTAACGGACTCCAATCAGCTGTTCCATACATTAAAACAATTAGGGACGTTTGCATAACAGGTCTATCCACCCATCTCCGCCTCTCTCGTGTTGAACTAATACAGGAGGAAGAAGAAAAGAAAAAAAAAATGAAAGGGGAGGGGGAGAAAATCCAGCGCTGAATAGAAACAGCGAGCAAACCGCAAACTGTCGTCAGAGGAGCTCCGTCGCCACGGCAACGGGTAATGTCATGGATACAAACATTGGCAAATCACTCCGCTCTCTGAGCTCGACAGGTAGTACCTGTGCTGAAACAAGCATAACTAGACGATTATTAACTTTTCCATGGAGAGTTCTCTGATTGTGTCTCTTGATTGTTTATTTACGCTCTCTCTCTCTCTCTCTTTTTAAGGAGATTAAATCTCAAGGAAGTTTCAACGTGGAATATTACTCATATCATTAACATTTGATGTAAAAAAAAAAGAAAAAAAGTCAAGTATAAATCTCAGTACATTCGTTGCATTCTCAGACATACATATACACACACAAATATATGTACACAAGTATTTACAATAAGCAGGACGCAGGGGAATTCAATTCCACGTCTCCTTAAAAGTTCATACCTCAAAATGATAAAAGACTGACAGTGATGATGATGATGGTGACAGTGATGAAGTTGGCAGCAGAAGAAAGTTGTTTCCAGGATGTAATCAGTCCCAAATCTGACACCACAGTTCTGATGTGAACGTATCGCGTGTTTCTAGGAGTCGGACCAGTTCCTGTTTAAAATCTGTTCAGTGATGAGAGCAGACACCACAGACATCATCTCTGGGTCCTCTGGTGGATCATTAGCTCTGGTGTTAAGACCTCAGCAAACACTGTGTTGACTGATAGCAGATGACAGAGAAACAGCAAGACGTTTTGCATGTGACAGAGCGAGCCACTGCAGCTAATAGGATAATAGGTTATCCACTGATAATAGGTCCTCCTGAAATGTCCATAACTGCATATGTTAATCATTCAATTTTTTTTTTACCTACAACTTTTACTGTTGACCACATTCCCCGTTGGCTTGTAGGTGATCCACAGATACACCTTGCCTCTTCGGGTTCAAAAACTGACCATGGCCAACCAATCGCCTGCTATCAGTCAACATAAGTGAGTGCAGAGCACCAGAATAAACACAGGGATGATGTCGGTTGTATGTCTGTTCATGCTGTTCCCTTTAATTCTGTTTCCGGTGCCTTTCATGTATGGATACTGCTGTTTTGTTTGTATGTGTGTGTGTGTGTGAGAGAGAGTAGTTTTGTATATACAAGTATGTCTGTGTTAATTCTGGTGACGCTTCATGTGCAGGGCCAGGTGGTCAGAGCGCGAGAAGCAGCGGCTGCAGGCGACGCACTTGAAGGGTTTGGCTCCGGTGTGTTTCCGGTAGTGTCTGGTGAGTTCGTCCGATCGGGCGAAGCGCCAGTCGCAGCTCTCCCATGTGCAACGGTACGGCTTCTCGCCTGCAAGCGAGAGGACGGAGGTGTTAGCAATGAACAGATCTCACAATTACAACTACGTAACTACAAAATGAATGCATTATTGTCTATATAATAGTTTTAAATCTTTGACTTGATTGATTTCTTTCTGTCCAGGCAGTGATTGGTTTATATTTATATCTGCTTGCCATGAAAAACTACTTCCAAAAACCTCGCTCGAGCCAGATAATTCAGCCCTTTATTTTTCTCTTTGTCAAACACACCACTGCGCTGAAAACTCTGAACCTTGTCGACGCAACAACAAATCTGCAGCGTAACATTGATGTGCGATACTTTTCCGTACCAAACTATCAAATGACAAAATGTCAGAGTGTACTTGAATGCACCACCAAGCAGACTTTGACAACACTGAAAAACAGTTTTCATTTTTATTTTAGTCGGTCATTCCTTATCAGTTATGAGCGATGACAGCAGAGATAAAATGTGAGACAGTGGACGAGCAACAAGATGTCATGGCTGATTTGTTCAGTGTTACAATAATGTCCATGAGGTGATATTTTAAAACTTCCAGGTCTTTTATGTCTAAAAACACATCCTGATTTGACTGAAGTGACAAAAACAGGACATGCTAGAGCAGATCTAGTGACCACACTGGTAGGATTGTTTCGCTAAACCTTTGTTAAAAGGTATCCTGTGCAGTTTTTGACCAACAGTAGGATTATAGAGCGATGTTTCGTTTACTCCTGTGACAAATGTTTTATGAGGGGAAAAAATGCATTCAACATGTTTGGTAGATGCGTTGTGGTGTTGCATGTCAACAAAACATGGTTTAAACCAAACTTCCACAGGGTACCTTTGAATATGAAAACTTATTTGTGCTGGAGCGTTACTTATTTTGTTCACTCACATCTCTAACTCTTGAAAATAAACCATATTCCATTGGTGTGTAATTATAAGGCAGTTCTGTATAAGAAGGTATGAAAGGGAGAACCTATGAAATCAGCCAACTAAATCTAACACGACACTTATCCATTCCGCACCCAAACATTGACATTTCTGTGCCGTGCCACAACGTGCTATTGCCAAACAGTGAGCTAATCATCAACAAAGAGAAAAAGGGTCCGTTGAATAGGCTGGTATGCACACAAGAGAGGGAAAAAAAAAAGTCATCTTTCATACCTGCGGTGGAAATTAATGTTGGACAAACAGAGCTGAAGAGGAGATAACTAAATAATAAAGTTAGGTACACGAAACTAGTTTGATCTAAAAAGCTTCAGGATATAAAAGATCCAATGTTTTTTTCAGTTTTTCAGTTGTTTTTTTTTTTTTTTTGTTCCCTGCAAGGACTGAAATTAATATTCTTTAGTATCCTGTAGTGTCATCCTGAAGCATTTTATTGTGTTAAATTAGGTATTTCATGCACTTTCTAAGTTGTGTCCTTGGCTGAAAATCCTCCAGGAAACTTTTATCAGCCAGTGTCAAGGGAGCGTGACTGTTTTTGGCCGTTTGGGTCATCAAGTGCTCGTTACCAGTGTGGGCCTCCCCTTAGTGCTGATTAGATAGCTTCTGCTATTGACCATCAATCACTTAGTGACAGCTATTAGCGGAGTAAAGGGGTCCAAAGAGCACAGAGGGGGGATTCAGGAAAAAAACTTGTGTTTTTTTGTGTGTTTTTGAGTTTTAATCTAAAAATAATATCCACAGAAACAGCCTTTTAAATCAAACCCAAATAGCATTTATAAATGATTTGGGGATGTCTTTAAGTTTAAAATGATATATCACTAATGTTTTTGAACAAAACTGTTGTTTTTTTTTGTTTTTTTTTACCATTACACACATGATAATAGCTCTTAAACATCTTCTTTACCCCCCTACACGATTAAACCTGAGAAGCTTGAATCCAATGAGTACCTAAATGCCACATCAGAGGCTCAGAAGCACTTCAGCCTCCAATCAGGACAATATCCTGTTTCCAGAGTTAACCGCTCTTGATGTGTGTGTGTGTGTGTGTGTGTGTGTGTGTGTGTGTGTGTAGAGGCAGTGTACAAATGTCTCCATATAAAAAAGGTTGAGGCTCTTGAGTCGCAGGTGTGTTTGGTTTTGCTCTATAGCTGCACTGTCGGGGTCAAAAGCACAGCCGCCTCTCTTAGACTATTATCCCCTAAGGGCTGGCAAACAAGGCGGTGAAATACGACACATCCACACACACAGAACAAACACACTTGACGGGTATACGTTTCTAAACAAGCTGCCAAAAGGTCAGGTGAAATTGGGCATGGATGTATGGCTGGAGAGGTGATTTTAGTCGAAAGGAAAATGGTAAGATTTACTTGCTGGTCAACTTATTACCACTAAAGTGACGAGAACAGCATCACACGGCTGCTTTAAGCTATGGCTTTCAGAACTAAAGAGCAACTAAAGAGAAACTAAAAAAAGCATCAGCGCTCAAAAAGCCTTTACAGGCACTGGTTTACAACGGACAGGGAATGTTTGATCAGGTGGCTGATTAGAAATGACCAAACCATTATCTCTCCCTCTCAAACACTCACATGATATACACTAATAAGTGCCTGTATGAATACGTCATTAAACCACAATGGACAAAAACGCAGGCTTGCACAGAACAGAACACACGCTCAGAAATGTACAGGTGGTGTAACAGCTACAGCGCATCAATCACTTGGGGATAAAAAAAAAGCTTTTGTTGCGGGCTGATGTGTAAAGAACGTATATATTTGCTCTATAGGAGGCTTCAAGTGTCTGAAATCCTGAACTGATTACTGGTGGTTTGATCCTCTACAGTTATAACTTCAGAACACAGACAAAATGAAGTTAAAACCAGACAAAAGCATAAGAAATGAATAATTTGAATAATTTAGTTTTATAAAAAACTTCTTTAATGTACTTTACATTAAAGAAGTTTTTTATGCCTGCTATATTTGATATGATATGGTACTTTTAATCTAAAGTCAATGAACATTTCATATAAGTTGATAGTCTTTAGTGTAATGACTCAATATATCATTATTAGCATATGAAACTGCCTCCACCCACTCTCAACGATCATCCATCAATAATGCAAATATACTGATAAGAAAAATAAAATACCAGAGGAGAAACTACATTTTTCAAGCCATTCATGCCTTACTATACACAGTACACTCACTAATACAGCAGCGGTGTGTTAACATTTTGAAACCATCTCGGCCTGTTGAACTGAGTCAAAGAACAAACACTTTCAGGCTCTCCAGGACGTCCATAAACTCTTTGTGGACTTCTTAGCTTTATCAGCTCAGTTAGTGTTTGTGAAGAGGGCTGGAGGGTAATCAGGCTGATAGCGCTCGACTCTTTACACACACACATGCACACACACACACACATGCGCACTAACATAATTACAAAAGTCAACGTGCAGAGTTCAGATGGTTGCTGAGGCCATGGTCAAGGTTGACCTGGGGGCAGATTGTTTTGATGATAGTGAGATAGTGATGCACATCAACAAGGATTCAAACTGGCAACCTGACAAAAAAAAAATACTATCAGCAAAATGCAGTACCAAGTGAAGTTAAAGTACCTAAACTTAACTGAGTCTAGTTAGCTTCTAACTCTAGTTAGAAGGTTTAGTTATAAAGCACCCTGCAGCTAATGAAGCTGATTTGGGGGAGTTTAACAGAATGACCCTTATACATTAAGCTCTTAGCCTGTCAGCCATGAGCCCGTCCCAGCATGCGCTGTGTGGGATGCAGGATACACAGTAGACAGGTCATAGTGCTAACACATAGATAAACACATTTCCACCAATTTAGAGTGTTCAGTCTTTGACCTGTGAGAGGAAACTGCAACAACTTGCTCTATAGTATCATCAACAGGACCTAATCAACTACGGCTTGATGTTGTGCAGTCAGACTGAACTAAAACCTTCTGAGACAGTTACTACTCTATCACTTCATACCAGTCTTTGGAATGTAGGACACTCTTGGTGAAAGAAGGAAATGAAACTGACATATTATTAGCATATTGTATCATATCATCATGCTTGCAAACACACCTGCACTGCACAACGTCCTAGTACCTCCTTAAAAAGAAGTAAGAGTCATATGTCACTCTCTGTGAACTGAAACACACACACATGAAAGCTGATGTTTCACCACATTAAAGATTCTCTGCCGACATGAGTGCTGATGCAACACGTAGATTATTATTGTAATAAATCAAAGAGTGAAAGTGTTTTAGTTTCAGATTGTTGGTATGTCAAGCAATACATTTATATGTCAGCTTAAGCGTTGGGTTATTATAATGTAATGTATAACACCAAACAATTAACTGTTCAATTAAATATTTAACCCCGACCCAAAAACTGTTGGTGTCCATATGAGCCTTCAAATCCCATATTCAAACTTTAATGGTATGTTAATCACTATTCGTCGAATGTTAACAAGGATGCAAACACCCAGAGAGCATCTCTGAAGCTATGTTAAGAATCTATGTTAGGAATATATGTATACTAATAGAAAAATAATTTTCAGAGTATTTCTGGAGCCAGGCAATAAGAAAAAGCCAATGTAACAAGGCACTAATGTGGCTTGTGTTATCTCTTAGACTGGTTGCAGCTTTCTGTATGAGTTGAAGGTGTGAACAGGCTTCACCACTCAAGTAGGCAAACAGAGAACCACATTAATCAATTCTGGGAAAGATAATGCATGAATAACTTTCTGCAAGTCAGAGATTGAAAAGCACCTACAGTACAGTGTGAAACCATTTTATGTTGATGCAAACAGAACTGAAACTAATAATCCAAAAGGTAGGTTTCGCCAGAAAGTATCAAGTAATAAAGTCAAAAGTTTACAGTCACATTGAGATGTTTGTTATCTGCAGTGGTGGGAAAAACACAGATATAAAACTGAAAGGGGACCCAGGAAAGAGCCCTGAGGTACTCCACAGTTAAGAGGATGCACTATAGTCCTAGGTCAACAGAGCTGTCTGTTTGAGAGAAAGGGAATCAGATTGGAAATTATGTCCAGATTACTTTATTTGTGCAGATTGGTGGAAAAAATACTGACAATAGCAAAGAAAAGAAGTGGTATATAAGACTGGTGATCTCTTGTGATCACTTGATTATTGTATTATGTCCATTCTCTGGATGGAGTTTTATTCATTTGTCTTGATTTGCCTGAAACATTGCCTGCACTTTAGAACAGCCACTTCACCATTTCTAACTTATGAGTCATCATCAACTGAAAGCAAAGCAAGACTAGGCAAGCCTGGTTTTGCCAGATCACAAGCCTGTTTTAAAGATTCACCGAGTGACCAGAATGACTAAACCAGGCAGTTTACTTTTCATACAAGACGTGGACATGTTGCTGTCTGTTGCATGCTCCAGGGGCGCAAGTATCGCAACAACATAAGCAGAAAAGACCACTGACAGAAGTCAAAAATGTTGGATTGGATCTCTTTAAAAGACGTAAGCACATGCCTGTTTCAACAATGTGTGTTGGGACACATTTAGTAGTCAAATCATTTTGTATTCCAGCAAAAAGAACTACGAAAAAAAAAACCAACATTAAACTGTTCCTGAATTGAACAGTTGATTAATCAATTGATATCATGTTAATAACAAACCTTCTCCAGGTTCCAAATGATTTTGCAGCTGTGCATTCTTTCATTGGCAACCACAGATGATTCAACTATTGACAGTGCTCTGTGTTCATCTTCGCTTAACCAAAGTGAACGCGACCATGTTATACTGGCTACAGCACATTGTACTGAAAAAAATACTGTAAAGTTCTTATTTTATTTTAATAAGATAATTATTGCTTCTTGACTAAAACATGCAAACCTCCAGAATGATCCATCCTCTAATTCAGTTTGCATCACTGTATAATTTCTCTGCTCTCTTACTGCTTTATTGCATTGTGTTGTTTACCTTCTCACTGCATATTTTACAGTCTATTTGTCTTTTGCGCTGATGCATCCTGCTGCTGCTGCGACAACCCAACTTCCCCACTGGCATCCATAAAGTTTCATCTTATCTATTTATGACCATAGGAAGATCTGTTTCTATTTGCGCATAGATTCACATGTTCGCTCGTCACGGTTTTCACACCGGAGGGGCTTTTGCAGCTTTAATCGCATGAGTAAATCTCCAAAATTCAGTTCTGAGGCGGCTAGGAATCCACAGGTTTCATCTTACAGAAGGGAAACACATTGAAACTGGCCTTCCCCCATTCTGCAAACCCCCCACCTTCCTCCTTCTCTATCCTCTGAAAAGAGACTGAAAAGCAGGAGTAACTGGTTTGGCCTTCGTTTTTAACTGCGTGTCTTCCCTCTTTTTTTTTTTTCTTTTCCTCTTCCTTCATCCCCCCCTCCTCCTCCACCTCCCCTTCTTTGTTCTCTCTCTCTCAGGGGAAGCTCAGAGGACAGGTATGAGCACGTATAAACATGGCGGAGAAAAAAAAAACAAAACTCTTGAGCAAACTAGAATTGCCTCTATTTTGTTTTTCCTTTTCATTGTGTTCTTCGTCTCTATTATAGTTACTGGGTGTACCGAAACTGGCAATGTGACAAAATATGCAATATACAATAAATAAACTGAAGTCAACTGAACTCTGAGCTGAATGCGTATACTTGTGAGATTGTGACTGGATGTTCGCTGGTTTAGTTAGTGCTGATCTGGACAGGAAGAGTGAATAAACGTGGACATATTATATATATTAAAGCTACGGGGAGCTGGTTTCTTACCTGTGTGCGTCCTTTGGTGTGCCTTCAGATGAGAGCTCTTTGTGTAAACTTTGGTGCAGCCTGAAAAAGAAATCAGAGAACGATCATGAGCCACAAAGTTTACCTTGGTCATAAAGCAGTTATGTGCTTTTGCTTGAGTTGTTTTTCACCTGTGACCCAGTGATACTGACATAACAGCGAACAAACACTGGGACTCATTCACATATTCACCAACATAGATCTTTGGAGGGGGACGCCAGATGGACCATTTCTAACTGTTGGTTTCAAACACTCACTTTCACTTTAACAGCGTATGCGTTTCTACTGGATAATACTTAATTTAGGTTAGTTAGTTTCAGTCAATTTACATCATCTTAGAAAGAGTACAGCGACAAATGTCTGCCTTGTTTTATATAAGACTAATTTTCTAGATTTAGATTGATTATCTGTTTTATTCTGTTCTGTTTTTTCTGTATTGATGAATGTGTAAAAGAGAGGCAGTATATTGACATATTTTCTGCATTGAGTGTTGAGTATATTTACACGACAGTGACATTGGTAGAAAACAATTTGAACCAACTTGCTGAAACTTGCTTTCATTGGTTATTGGTGCAGCAAACTGTTATTAAATCCCAGAAAATCTCAAGCCGCTGATTGTTTGTTGTGTTAAAAATGGAAGTACACAGAACAGCACTAGCGTACTTCAGTGTTTACTCTTTGTGGGTATGGGCAGATATTGGATTACATGCTGCTTTGGATGTTGCCTAAGGCACTTTAGACATGATCAGTGGTTGTCTTTTGCCTGCAGTGGCACATAGACAGGAAACAGAGTAAGCTGTTTGGTCATTAGACTTTATCACTCAAGGCCTGGACACAAATATAAAACCTGAAACCAAAGATGTTTCTTGCATCAGTAGAGAATTGTTCTCTCTTTTTGCTAAAATTAATGCGTAGTTAAATGTGTTACTGTGATATCTAAATACATCTAGTGTCTCAATATTAAATACAAATAAACCACAGACCTGGGTAGTCACAGAAGTGGATCCTCCTCTTCTCCAGCTCTGGGTTGTTCCGCCTGTTGTATTTGGGACCTGTCAGGACACCCTGGCCATGTGTCATCAACAAGGCGTGTGGTGACATCCCTGTCACCTTTATCCCTCCCAGACGTTGGTATGGAGGCGGAGGTTGGGGTGCTAAGCTGAGATCTGCCTGACCGTCTGGGCTCCCAGGCTGAGAGTTTGGGGGTGAGGGTGGCAGGCTGTGAGGCCCCGTATGCTGTGATGAGTTGGCCGGAGAGGCTTGGTAGTAACCATGGTGCTGCTGCATGTGGGGCTCTGCCATCATGTAGTTGCTCAGGTTCAGCATGGTCCTGCCACCGTTGGAAGCGTGGCCTGATGGGCTGGTGTGGGACAGAGTCATGGTGAGGTCAGCACAGCTGGTGATGGGCATGTGGTAGACCTGCTGCTGGGGAGCCGGGGGTCCGATGTGAAGCTCTGCGTCCAAATTTGGCTGCTGTTGGTGCTGCTGGGATGCTGCTGTCACACACGCCACTCCTCCGGTGTTCATGTCTGGTTTGATGAAAACATTGTTGACCACCGGCGGCACACTGAAGACGGAGGTGAAGTCCGGCAGAGCCTGGGTGGTGGCGGTAGTCTGGGGAATGGAGCAGGGCACCTCCAGCCCTGGCTCTATCTTGATCTGCTGCGGCGTGAGGGTTTTGTTGTTGGGCCGGTAGAGGCCTGTACGGAGGTGAGTGCTGGGAAGGATGACATTGATGTTGAGGCTGTACGGGGCAGTGGGTTTGTCCTCTGAGAAGTACTCGTCAACCACGGAGGCGCTCTCTCGTCTGTATTTCTTGTCACCAGTGTCGGTCGTCAGACTCAAGAGAGGATTATTGACCTGGGGGAGGTATTTGTCCAAGTCTAGTTGAATCTGAAAAGGAACAACAGAGAGAGAAGTTTAGTGAAGCTGCAATTTGAACACATTAAAACGGTAAAAACATGTTAAAGTCAACCAAATGGTCAACTGTAGGATCTGAAAAGCTTTCAGAGAATGCTGTGAAAACATCCACAGCAGCGGCTACAGTTTGGCACAGTGTTTGTTTAACATCGACGTGGACATAGCACTTGTGTAACTGCTGTAATTATTTTGTGAGATTAATGGATTATAGACGGTGATAAGGCGACTGTGACACGGCTCAGTTCAACATGATCTGAGCCGTGAAGCAAAAAGACATATAAATACATCAGAGGGAGACAGCGGAGTAATTAAAAGAGATAGGAAGCAATTAAGAACGGATAAAAGAAAGATTTTAGAGAAGTTGGTACCAGGACTTCCTCCTCCATCCCTCCATCATCCTCCCCTTCTTCATACCTCACATTCCTGTTTCCCAATGGAGCTAACAGCACTGATAAACAGCCAGGACCAGGATTAGGGACTGACAGGAGAGGGGTTTCAGCTACATCCAAAATGTATGCATGTTACCGTTTATGTCCGCAAGGCTGCATGTGTGGAGGACAGTATTTGGAGAAGATCAGACAAAGCCTTCTCAAAGCCTCAGGCTGAGATCAGCATTTTTCATTTTATCGAGATTGAGAACGACCATTGCGGCCCGGGTTGTCAGCCAGGTGGACTCGACGACAACCTGTCTGAAAAGGATTTAACCACTTGAATTGTTTCCAACAGCTCCACCGCTCTGTTTAATTTACGACGCACACATTGCATGCAGAGAGCATATTAACCAGAAAACAGGAACCGTTTAAATCTGTGAGTTTGTTAAACCACAAAGTTAATTGAACTTGTCAGAAGGAGCTAGAACTGCTGATTAAAACCATCAGCTCCTAAAAACACTTTATTGCAGCCTCGTGGAAGACTGTAAAACTCACACAAACTGTTTCTGGGTTTATGTTTTAATATGCGCTCGTCTCTCTGGTTTGAAGTAGGCGAGAACTTGCCGGGAAAAAAGTTGACGGTTACAGGCACCAAACTGAGCTGAACAATCTGAAAATAAAAATCAGTTTATTATTATTATTATTATATGTTTGCCTGTTTGCTTGTGTTGGCAGGGATGCAAACTGCCAATCAAATCTGTTTGTGTGACAGGTGACAAAAGGTGCGTACATGCTGCCTTTGTTCGCATACAGAGAAAAGTTTTTAAGCAACAAGACTGGACAGGTGGAGGAGCGTTTAAGAAAATAAATTGCAGGTATTTTCCTTTTGTTCATGCGGACGGCATTATCTGATATCCCGATAAACTGGTGTGTGTTTGCATCTGTCATTCACAGAAGCAGAGGCAGTCACTCCTTTAGAGGTGCATGAGGCGTTGCAGAGAATTTGTATGGCGGACCACACACACTCACAAACACACACACACACATAGGTACATACAAATGCATAAATGCATACGCCAGAAAAATGCATGCATGCAAATGAAGGCATGCACAAGGAGATACACACTAAATTTCCGACACACTCGCTCGACTACGCACAAAGAAACATACACAAGCAGAGCGTTCCCTCTATGGGTGTGGCTGATGGCAGTGTTTTGTTGCATGAAGGTGAAGAAGGAGCTGAAGAGAAAAAAAAAATGCAGTCAGCCAAACCAAAACAAAAGGTTGAAGGCATGAGAAAGACAGAACGAAACTTAAACACTGTCAGGTAAAAATAGCCAGACAAATCTGACAGTGACAAAGGATACACACAGATGAAGAAGGGATAAAGGGAGGGAGGAGTGACTGTGAATGTGCAAAAACAAACAAATACACTGAGCGGCTATAAATGACGAATGTTCAGGATACAAAGGGTTATTTTTATGACTGTTTGCATGTGAGCAGCAGAGCTGCGACGATCAGAAATTCTGACATTTCACGCTGCCTTGTGAAACCCTTTTCACCATTTTTGTGACATTTTATGACCCAAACAACGAAAATAATCAAGAATATGTTTAAGAGATTAACTGATAATGAAAATAATCATTAGCTGCAGTTCTAGTGGCCAGCAAAACCCCCAAATATTCAATTACACTGACATGGAATGGTGAAAAGGAAGTAAATAATCAAATCTATGAAGCTTAAACCAACTAAATTATTAGCACCATTACAACATTTTTTTTATATTTTGATTGAGTGAAGTCGTCTTCATCAGTATGAACTGCACCCAATATAGAAATCATAACCCAGATATGGAGCCCTGGACTGAAACAAATGACCTAACGAGGTGCTGATGTGCTCGAGGTCGCGTCCAGCATCTGAACAGGGAGGCACAAAGCAGCAGAGAAGGCCCGTTTCAACACTGTTATTCTGCAGCACTGCTTCAAGTGCCAGCACCGTCAACACATACACACACTCCCCATCCCTCTATCAATAATCTGCTGAGATATTTTCACACACAAGAAAAGTTCTGTTGCTGTATGTGTACTTCAGCCTGAGCTAGAGCTACTGTTCTTTGTGTGCGGAAATGCTGTCAATCTGTGAGCGCATATTTGTGTGAAAGATATATTAAGTAGAACATATATTTTAACGTGCCTTTGTCCTTTTTTTAAAACGTAGTTTCTGCGTTGTTTTTTTTTCCAGGTGTTTGCAAGAGTTTGAAGTTGTTGTTAATGTGTATTCAGTTCAGCCTGTTTTCAACCGTTTTAAACGTGAATAACAACAGTTGTCAGTATTTGCAGAAGGTTACGTTTTCAGCAGAAACACATTTTTTTTTTGCACATGCTTGTGTGTATTCTGCGTAGTGTCTGTGTATATATGTAAATCTGCGTGTTTATTCAGTCGTGCCCGTGGGGCTAATACATGTCCGTCGCTCAACACTGCAGCACTCACACAGCCTTGTCATCGGTGCAATCTGAGCGCTCGGTGAAATTAAAGTCTTCTATTTACTGAGGAAAAAAAAAACCCAAAAAACAACAAAAACAGCCTCTCTGTTTCGTTCCCACTGAGGGCTCCCTGTGTGCCTTTCAGGCCAGGACACAGACAGGCCCTGTGCTGCTGGGCTGCTGGCAGCTGTAACCCTCGGGCGCCCTTGGTCACGTCCCCTGCTGGCCTGCTGTTGATCCCTACCATTGTCGCCCCCTGCTCTCTGATTCGCTTGCGTGTTTTCGGACATTTCTCTATTTGGCCTCTTTTCCGTACATGCAAAGATGACAGGTCGGCGTTATCAAACGAGGATGCAGCTGCAAGGTCAAGTTTAAGCCTTAAACAAGCTTAAGGACAAGTTTATTTATGCCGTCTGCATGCAGTTTAAAGGTATCCTGAAGGGGAAGGTCAGCAGTGCTTGCAGCCTTTAAGAACAATCTGACTCAATTTCAATCCAAAAAAATTAATTTTACTAAATATTTCTGTTCTAGCTAAAAGTGTGGAATTGTTTATTTGGGGTATTGGTCCTACATGTATTTGAAAAAGTGCCTTGTTAGTAATGTCAACTATCCTCAACGCATTTACAAGACATGTGGTAAGTTGTGGTACAATTTATGTGGTAAACGAGTAAAATATCTTCAGGTCAAGACTCCAGTCACTCCAGTTAATAATTGGAGAACATGTACAACTACTCCGCTATGAATCCTTCTGCCTGATAACACACAGTCTCTTATCAGGTTTATGGGATGGAGTGGGAATTTCCACACTTTCGGGCCAATATGACATCCATCCTCAGAAGACCTTCATATGTTTTACAAAGAGAATGCACTTTACACTGCTTTCTATTGTACGGTCCTATCAGTGCTCTACGCTTTTCTACAGTGCACAAGCTGTATGAAAATCAGCTTGCGTGAGAGAGAAGTCCACCACACTGAACATCTTGTCTGCTTTTGCTGACAAAGTTATGTTACTGTCGAGCGCGGCTGATATGATTTTGAACACGTCTGCACTTTGTTGCCACATGAAAGCGTGTTTTTATGTGCACAGTGGTGCCATGGCTAACTCAAATGAATTCACATTGTTTCAAATGATGGAATATTGCCCGTGCTGTTAAAAAACAAAGCCGCTCATACCCCAATTTTGTGTTTCTAAGGCACAACCGTGTCTATAGTAGGTCTTGTTCAAGAGATTCAGTGAATAATGAGACTTCATGAGGGCACCCACCCTAATCACCAAAAACTTTTGACACCATGTCATTTCTGTCACTAGGAGGGCTCCCACATCAAAACAATAAAACAATGTTGCGAAGTAGTGTAGGATCATGGGAGTTGTTGTGTTCATTGTTAAACAATCAACTATTTTTGCAAATCTATCTATCTAAGTCTATATATTAAGTTTTGCCAACTGACTTTCTACCACACTCTCTGACGTATCCCCTGTTTCCCTGGAGGTTACAGCAAGGTTATAGAATTTTTAATGCTGAGTATATCTTTGATAGAAATACTGAAATTCATCTTGACTTTATCCAATTGGGATGTTGATGAAACAAGTGTTTACCTGACAACCCCCCTCCACTTCCTCTGACCCAAAAGCCTCCAAGCTACAAAGTCTGCCATCCTCATCACTTCCCTTTCTTTGCTAATTACAAAACAAATGGCTGCGTCTGCGCACCGGCGTTCTTTTATGGCTCTTAGGAATGCAAAGAAACGGTGGCCATTTGCCTTTGGATCTCCATAAAAAAAAATAAAAAAAAACTGAACTGATAGTGTCAACAGAGCAGAAATGATGACAGGGTCGTCAGAGCAAAAACAAAACCTTTGAGACTGCGGTGATGTTTTATGATCACTGATGGAGGGAGAGATAGGGAAGCTTGTTTTGGCTTCCCAGGACAGCGGTGAGTTAACTGCCAGGTGGCCAACTCTACCTCTTCTGGGAAAGTCGTCAAATGCCCATTTGATAACACTGTTACAAAACACATTGATCTGTATTTACCATAATATTAATAACTGCACACAATAGCTGGGATGCTGCAAATACAAATCTACCACATCTTCATTTAAGAATCCATGTCTGTCTGACCCCTGGATATCAATATGTGTTGTCTATTTATCTTGTTATTTTATGGCCTATGTATGTATGACAATGTGTCAAAGTGTCAAAAGATTTATTTGGTATTCACACACTTTATGAACATAAAATGTCCGTAAATGTTCACATCCTGTATATGACTGATGTATGGGAATACTTTTATGAAAGGTTAACTTCAGTATCTTTCAACCTGGACTCGGGTTTTTGTG
The DNA here is from genome assembly GCA_014281875.1 of Nibea albiflora. NCBI lineage: Eukaryota > Metazoa > Chordata > Actinopteri > Sciaenidae > Nibea > Nibea albiflora. The sequence continues at coordinate 15,139,956 of CM024807.1, forward strand.
TGTACGACAGCGACTTTTGAAATTGGCCTGAGTGAGAATGCTGCAGCTGGCAGAAGCAAAACTGGGCTGCGATGTAATCCTTCCAGGTGATTGCACCTTGTCAAAACACGTCAACTAAAAGTGGTGGTTTTTGCTACTGATAGGCTCATATTGTCTGAACTGTGTGAGACATTATTGGGTGGACTTTTTTTTTTAAGAGTAAGATGCTTTTTGTTTAACCAGAAACAGCTGCTTGGTTCAAAGCCACCAGACTCTTGACCATTGACAACAACAGTACTTTAACAACAGTTACTTTACTACACAGAACACAGGAGTTGCTGAGGTCTGTTTGTGTTTCTGTAACTTTGGATTTCACATCCACTTCCTGTGTCTGAGATTTTTTTTTTTAATTTCCTCACCACAGAATGATTTTACTTGTTGTGTTTATTCACCAGAACAATTTCACTGTTTTTTCCAGACAAATGAGGGGTAAAATATGGAAGTCAGATTTTGTTTCGGAAGATAAGTTTGCAAACCACAGGTATTAGGAACAGTAAGACAGTAGAACAATAGGACGTGTCTGTGGGCGGTGGCAGAAACTGTTGCAATGTCGCTCTATTTAAAGCCACCAGACTCCATTGACAAAAACAGTAATTTTACGGTGCAGTTTCTGGTTAGTTTGTGATTCAAGTCAAACAATAACATATGCAATCACCCCAATGGATTATGTTACAGCCTAGTTTCGTTACTACCAGCTCTGGCGTTCTTGCTCAATACTGGATTAATTTCAAAAATTGTTGCCCCCATTAATCATCAAAACAGGAAACACAGTTACTTTTGCTGAGGATCACGCATACACTCATGAGGTGTTACATGAACCAACGGCTCTCTGACAAAGTCAGAAAAATTCTTCTTTGCCACTTATCGTTGTGTAAACATAAATCATTTCGGGACAGAATTCTTTTGGAGCTGAACTGCTATATCCTGATATTCAGGTTAACAGTTCGTCCAAACAATAACCTCTCTCACGTGTCATCCTATTTCTGTCTCTTATTTCTTGTCACTCTTTGTTCTATATTGTCCCACAAATAGAAAAGGTCCTTCTCAAATTTAGCTTGCAGTAAGAGGGGTGGGGTGTCTGGGGGGCTTTTCCAGTCCTGGATCCAGGGTTCGTCTACTGGCATCAGATACTTAACAATAATCCACTTCACTTCATCACTTTACATATTAAGGAGTTCAAACTTCTCTCCCCACATGATGATTTCACCTTTTGTTTTCAATCACCAGAACAATTTTCACTGTTTTTCCAGACGACTAATGGGTAATCAGTGACAGTCATTAGAGATCATTTTGCAGCTTCAGTTGATGAGTTTGCAAAACCGCAGGTATTAGGAAACCATAAGATATGACTGTCTGCGGACGGCATGTGTTGTCTGGTACAGAAACGTGGCCGGGCATGATGGGTACAGATGACATCAGCAGACCAAACAATCTGAACAGAGAACAGCGTGAGTCAAATGATGAATCTCTGCCCACTGTGCTGGCAAACTGACACTATGCAGACTGATTTATGGGTTTTCATACACATCAGGCAGACACATTAAATATGTATTTTAAAATATTAAATATGTCAGCTAGTAGTGTATTTTCTATTGCCATAATGAGTTTAATTGTAACAAATCAGTGTTACCAGGAGAAAAAGAGACCAACACAACGTCTAAATTAAAAGCTGGAACTTGCCTAAAACCCAAAATGATCGCTTCCCAAATGTTTGACTGCTTCAAGAATGAACAAAACAACATGTATCCCCATATCATATTTCCCATCACTAATCATTGTGGGATTCTGCGAGCTAAGACTCGTTGGCAGACACTTGCTCGGATGCAAATTACCTGCGTGTGTTGTCCCGGGAGTCAAATCATCAGTCAAACAAAAACCATTTCAGCTTTCAGCGGAATGAACAATGTCCGTCGGCAACAAGGATCCAGAAAAGAAGAGGTAATGCCTGACAACCCACTAAAGAAAGGCTGACTTAACAGGGAATATGCAGAAGTTAAAATGTCAAAATGTGACACCAGAAGCTTAAAGTCAAAAACATCCAGATCCTAGGATGTAAAAAAAACGTGAAAACCAAGTTTAAACCATATCTAAGTATTGATCTTCAGGAATCATTAGGCATGACTGGCAGCACACTCTTCATGTGCGCGCCATGAAGTTACTCTATAACTTCTCCTGTCGTCTATGCTCAGTCTTACATGAAACCCATTGGTGATATAATGACAAAAGAATCTGGAAATAGGTTTCATTAGTTATTAGTTACTTATTCTGCCATTACTGCTGAGGCACATGAACAGATTAATTCCAGCATAAAACATGCACCATTTGGAAGAAAGGTACATTCTACACAGATGGACACAAATCAGGCCAAGTTTGGCCGACAAAATGTTGATGCAGGAGAGAAACATCACAGACTAAAAAATAACGACTAAGTTGACCCTCTTTTAAATAATCACTGCAGGTGTACATCTCCAAACGCAGCAGACAGGTTTATTGCCAGCGTGGTTGAATGCCACTGCTTGAGTGTTATACAACAAACACATGACACCAGGGTGAAGTGACAAAAAGAAGTTCCTCGGGTGACTGATGAGTTAAGCAAGAGCGGCATCTACAACTCTACATTCATAACTTTACATGAATTAATGTGAAATAAGGAATGGGTTTCTTGTGCCAATGAACCGGCGGATCATCATCAGCTGCAGTTCTCCTGAGATATACGGACGTTTTAGCATCTTTCAGCTCATTGTTTTGGTTCTTTTTCTCAGCTCCCATAAACCCTGATTTCCAGCAGAAGAAAAGGGCGCAACAGGATGATGTAATTGGATCTATTATAGAACCATGAGAGCCACGAGGAGCGGCAAGAGTTGATCAGTCATGTGACTTAAATGCTCGCTACAAACCTCCTTCAAACCTCTTTAACGCGATACATTAGATAGAAATACGGCTAATAACAGGGCTAAGGAGGAGGGTAAATATTGTACTTATATTCATCAGGCACACACATGCATGGCTTAAAGGAAATGTTAATGTTGCCCCGTCTGTGCTACATCTGTAAACAAGTAACTGCTGACACATTCCCCACAACCACGCAGCGTAAAAACTCAAAACTTTTATTTTAATCCATCTTTTGAGAACTGAACCACTTTAACCACCTCCTCACAAACTGTGGAGAAACTCATTTTGTGCAACGGACAAAACCAAAAGATCAGCGAGGTCATTTAAACACAACAACAGACTTTAAAGAAACCTTCCAGCACAAACAAACACGTAAAAATGATGGAGACATCAGCATGCGACAGTGTCTTTGAGTTGCCTCATCAGCCTTTCACTGCTGCTGTGACTTTCTCATGAGGTCGGCCTTTATCATTCTCCCCATTACCTCGAGGCGGTCTATGGAGATGCGGGCCCTGCTCAGACAGGTCGGGCAACATACTGCTGTCACGACATCAGCTCTGTTAAATGCTCTTTAAAACACCAACACAATGACACAAAAGAGAAAAGAAAAGAAATTGAAAAGAGACATATTTTATTTTTTTTACCCACACTTCCTGAGCACACTTACTTTAAACAGGAGAAGAAAAAGGGTGAAACTGACGGACGGACAGAGATCAATCTGTGAAGAACGTGGTTGAGAAACGCTTCATCTATATTCATGGTGAATCAAGTGCACATAAGGTAAACCCTGTGAAGCTGCGGATGGCATGAATTTGCCTGAGGGGTAACTATTTCACTTAACCCAGCGTCTTTGTTCTTGGAGCCATGTTTTGCATAACATCAAGCACTGCATGTTACAGCAATGAGAAACAAGAGAAAAGAGCAGCTGAATGTTGGCCATTTTGTGTCCTCAGAGCTGACCAAAGTGACGCATGGTGTTTTTATATTAAAATATGAACCTGGTTAATCGTGTTGAGGATTCCTACGCAAACAAGACAAAGATTTATCTAATGATGCTCAAGTCAATGATTGACAACTTGCTTCTCAGCTGCATTATAGTGATTCTATAGGCCCACAGGCACACAAACCAGCTCACTTAGGCTATAAAATAACTCGTTATGTTTATGACTGCTATGGTGCCCCACATTTATCTGCAGAAAGACAAGCAGCGAAGGTGCATGCTGTGTTCTACACCGCTTGAAAACTAAAGAATAGAAAATAAGAAAGAATAACTAAAAACACTGCAAGACACTAAAAAAGATGTCCTACCAATGTGACAGCTGTATGATTAGAAAAAGGGAAGAAAACTAAAGACAAACTCCTGATCCTATAGAAGCACCTGGCCTATCTGACTAACTAGTTTGAGTCATATATTGAGAAAAAAGTAAAAAATCTCTGATTTTAGATTCTCAAATGTGAATATTTTCTCACCTCTTTAATCCTCTATGACATTAAACTAGATGTCTTGGGGTTGTGGACAAAACAACATTTAAGGATGCCACATTGGGCGTTGGGATCGACGTTTTTCACCATTTCATGGACCAAGCAGCTGATGGATTAATAAAGAAAATGATCTACAGAAGAATCATTAATCAAAGTAGCCACGGGCTACATTTAATCACAAAAACATGCAGAAATGTTTGACTGCTTCTCTGAGATGTTTGATTCACTTCGATGGTCGTACCTGTCCGGCTGATGGAAACACTGAAGTTAATTCAAAACAGCGCTAGCATGTGACCGCTTTCATTTCATGTTTGCATAAAAATCAACAGCACAAGCCGAGCCTGTTCAACACAAGATGCTTTGTGTGGAATACGTTGCACACAGGCACGAAGAGTGCATCCACACGCCATCGACACCACAGATTAGAATGAAAGTAAAGAATCATCTTCATCAGATCAGATCCACTTGGGGCTCTACGTTGTTTTTTTATGTAAGACCCAAAGAGGAGCAGAGCAGTTCTGGCCTCAGGTGTCGGGGTCTGCCGTCTGTTTACCAAACACCTGGCAGGACGCCAAACGCAGCATAGTATGGAGGCGTCCGGTTTCTGTTTGCGCTCTGTTGTGATCACGGAGGGCCATCGTACAATTCACAGCGATTTAACTTTAATGCAGCTGCCATGTCTCTGCTGTTTGTCTATGTTTAACAAAGAAGGTGATGGAGAGATGAAACGTAGCTCATCCTTTTCTATTCTTAATTTTCTACAATTAGTGAGGCACGATCGCCTGCTAAAACATGACAGGAGTTACTTCCTGGTACGTTCAGGTGCGTTTCTGCTGCCATCAGAGCACCAACTATTCTGACTCCTTTGTAGATCTGGACTGGCAGATCTACAAATCCCATGACCGAACAGGTTCTTCAGGCAGCGGCGGTCATCATATTTTCAGGAAACGAGCAGGAAACCGCATGTGCGCTCAGTTCCTCTCCGACCCAGCTCAGTGTGTTTGTGATAATCAAAATAAACAAGCGAAGGCAGCAGGATATTAACTTATATATACTTATATAGACTTATATTTAACACAGCATGTGTATAAAGTAGGGCTGCAATATGGTGATGTGCAATGAAAAGTGAAAACACTGATGCAGATATGATTATCACTATTCATGAACCATGTTGTAATGTAGCATTTATATATATATATATATATATATATATATATATATATATATATATATATATATTTATATATATATATATATATATATATATATATATATATATATATATATATTTATATATATATATATAAAGCTGATTTCTTTCTCATAAATATATTAACAGGGTTTTTTTTCTGTATTGAGAAATATCTGTTACTATATATTGTATCACGTGTGAACGCAATTCTATTCAGAAAATCTTAAACACTTCGTCAAACTAAATTTACTACAATCAATTTTCCCTGTCAAACAAACCTACAAATAAAGTTTGATTTGAATCATTTGGATCGCGAAACTGCCACTCGTTGCTCCGAACACAGCTTACAGGTGAACTTTACCGACTTATTCTAACATGTCAGGTGTCTGTGTAGGACTTTAACCTGCATGGCTCCCTGTACAGGTGAGCTGCTTCTTTTCACAGGTAAAAGCGGCCTGATAAGGGGAGGAGGAGGGGGAGACATGCAGCTCAGCGGTAATTAAATGGTTGTTAGCAGCTTTGTTTATCCTCAAAACGACTTTTTCTTTTTGCCCTAAGTTGCACCTGAGGCCACGCTGTCTGCTAAGACATCAATGTGAATGTAAAGGAATAACTAAGAGTTAAAAACACCCAGAGAGGCCGGATCTCCGGTTCAACGGGAGCCCGGCCGTCCTCAGCGGGTCGACGGAAACTCTCACCCCGGGTTTGACGTCTTCAAACACGGATGCGTCCTCGGCGCCCTCTGCTCCTGACATCCTCACTGGCTTCAGCTGCGTGAAAACCGCTCTTTCTTCTGTCGTATGCGGCGGATTCATGGCCAGTCCTACACTCGCTGCCATTAGAATGATTAAACAAATGTATCTCCCGGTGAATTTGGGCTATAAGTACATAAAACTGCGACTTATTGTAGCTGAAAACTACGAAATAATCCCACAGCCTTCCCTTCTGTTCTGACTCACAGGTAGGTTTTACCTGAGCTCAAGTATGGACCTGCTACCTGGAGCCTACGATGAACACACGACACAGCCAATAAGAGCAGGCGATGCGTCTCGGGGTCCAATCTGATGCGTGGTGGGAGGGACTCACCTGAGACTCCAGGGAAAGGAGGAAAAACAACTGGAGGGCATCAGCCAAAGCACACACACACACACAGGCAGAGAGAGATACAATAACTACAAGCTTGGCTGTGCTGATCTCAATAAAATAAATAAATAAATGAGTAAATAAATAAAAGCAAGAAAAGATCTCCTGCAAAAGTAAATTGAATTGAACTGAATTAGATTTAAAAAATAAACTATAAAAAGCCAACTGCTAAATAAGAATAATAATTAATTTATTAATAATAATTGCGATATGCATATTGCATTTTCATTTCGCACAAAAAGGTAACCGAATGTTTAATGTTTAATTAATCAGGATGTGAACCAGCATTTCCTTGAAAAAACTAAATGAGCAACAGCCAACAGGGAACTTCCAAGTTTGGCCTTTTCCACAATAAAGAAAAGGATAGACAAAATAAAAAGGTAAAAAAGGACCTTTTATCCGCTTTTCAGTGTCACGTTTCTTCCGTTTATTTCTGCAATGATGTGCATTCCCGTCACACAAAAAAGAAATAAATGAGTCATTGCTGACAAAGTTCACTTGTGGCCTAGCCCTAGACCTATTGTATTCAACAACAATCTGGTGAAATAGTGGAATAAGATGGTTAAACTTGGGATGTAACTGACCTTGAAAGATGGATGATTGTGTGTGCACATGAACACACACAGGCAATAGTAGAAAGATGACATGACTGTGCATTTTTACCAAGTTCAGTAAACGGTAATAATCATGGTGAGTAATGACAGCTATGCACGAGAATAGTTTCCGTTATTGGAAACTAATCTCTATAAAGAGATGTCTGGATATGAATTCTGTGTGCAAGGGAGATTTTGGGGCCATAAGTGTTGATGGTTTACGTTGTAGTCCAAATAGTAATGACCACATTGAAGCCAGCTTTGGTTGCAACAGTTTACGTGAGGAGCAACCCACTGCAACCCATCTGCTATCGTCTGACTGTGATTTATCCTTATTTTTTTCCAGGTTAGCTGTATTCATATGCAAATATGTATTTATCAAGATTAGCAGAAATCTGTCTTTCTCTTCCATTGTTGCATATCAAGATCCTAATCAGACTACAGAGGAACTCCTGGCCCAGATATCCATTACCCTCTTCCCGCATATCCGCTGGCTACTGAAACAGCCTCCTGCAGAAGTTAAATTGTTGTCAGAGAACTCATGGGTTCTAAGACTGAATAGAAACATACAAAGATCAAGCGTGCGGTCAGAAAATGTAATGCATTCTTTATGTCAGAACTAATCTTCTTCAAATGTATTTAGTTAAACTTAGTTAAGTTTGAGTTACTTAAAGTTTATTTAGTTTTTTTTTGTTGTTGTTGCTTTTTATGTTTTATCAGTGGCATCTTCTTCAGTGACACATTACACCGATGATACACCAAGGGTCAGATTTTCATGGGCATGTGAAATAAAACGACCGTTGTATTTCAGAGGCTGGGCTCCAACTGCAACATGATAAACTTGAGGAAACTAACTGTGTGCATTGTCTCTAAAACAATGAGCATGCGTATTTGTTTTAGAAGCTGCAGGAATGAAACAATGCCCTTATCTGGGAAATAAAAATAGAAGACTTGCTCAAATAGAGAAAGAGAAAAGGTCGGAGAAGACGTCATGACACCATTTTAATCAGAAGCAAACATCTGGCGATGCAACATGCATTCTTTCACCAGCGTTGACGAGATGGCACTAATCGTGGCACATGCTTCAGTTGTTCCATTATCTTCAGTACAAATTGATGAGCACAGCCTTATTCTTCAACGGATGTGTAGCCATGGTCGTACCTGGAACATTGGAGCACAGATGCAGTTAAGACATGCACCATGCTATTGTACATCAACTGTTTACAAAGTTGCTGTGCTGTCCGGTATTCTAAGATTTTAATCATTTTGGCCAAGTGACATCCTCCATGGCTGTAAAATAAAACTAATGAAGGAGGCCCAAAAACTGCAGTTCATCAAACAACCACTAGAGGCTAGCTGCAAAAGCAAGTCAGTCTCCATAGGCCCCCATATTAAAATGCCTAACTTCACAGCAGAAATAAACGGCTAAACTGTTCTCTATAACTAATTTCACAGACATCTGTACTAAGGGTGAAGTTTTATAGAGCTCACCTGTTCAAATGATATGTTTTGTGCGCATAATTATCTCCACCATCCAGCCAGTGGAGTGGGGATTGCTAAGATGGCGATGACCAGAGTCACTACACTGAGCTTCACACAGCTTCCTCACAGCTTCTTCTCTGTGATGTCTGTAGCACAAGCTCCAGATTTATACACCCCTTATCAGGTTTGCTGCACATTCCCCCTGACATAAATGAAATAAACCTAAATCGTCAACATGACAAATATAGGAAACAATAATAATAATAGTGTATCATATAATCGTATAATTTAAGAACATGCATAATGTTATTTCACAATCACAAAACAAAGCATGTGCCATTGTTCATTGCAGTAACATATTGCACTCTCTGTTCTGGCTGTAAAAAGTGTAAAATATAAGTTAGTTAATTATTTTAGTTATAGTTATATTTTACACTTGTGACACATTATGGCATCAGGATTTTTTACACTGCTTTGACAACCAATTTGTCAGACAATTTGTACACTGTGACCAAAATATTTCTCCACGATAAGGGGAAAACATTTGTTCGACAGTTTGTTATAACAGGTGGTGATTCACTTGTCAAACCTGATTGGAACATTTTGTTGCCACAAACATGCCACCGGGGCGTTATCGTCTAATCGTGTCAGTTTGCTGCTGTCAAAACCCGAGTCCCATGTGAGATCATAAAACCGTGAGAAACTTCAGTACTGATGTGGATTCTGTTTATACTGAATATAACAACAGGAGCTTTTCTGATCTGGTCTAGTTTGTCCCACTGGTTGGCCCGCATATTTTCAGAGTATAATTATACCACTGTAGAACATAGCAAGCTTTGATGAGAGTACTGATACAATACCCTGTGCATCTAACCTTTATTTAAACTTCAAGGACCTTTGTGGATGCCTATGTTTACAATGATGTTGAGTTGCAGACAAATTATATATTTTAAAACAGGATAAAACATAGACGAAGCATTTGCATGTCGAACAATTCTTAATAGGAGCCATTCCAGTAGGGCCAATAGACTTTTAACAAGACTAGGTAGAAACAAGACCTTCAACTATTAGTAGTTAGGAAATGTCCAGATTCTCTGATATAAATATATTCGTTTAAAAAAAAAGTATAATAATAAGTATAGATACAGCCCTCTATGCTGTAGGCCCCGCCAGCTTCTTTAATGAGCTGAAGAAAGGGCTGTTTCTGGGATTGTCCAAACTTTAAAAGTCACCTGAATGCCTCCAGAAGTCTTTGAACCTCCATCCTTTGGTGTGTCCACATAGTAAGAAAGTGTAGAAGAAAAGAAAGTATGCAAGAAAGGGATAGACCCACTAGCAGTAGCAAGGGCTGCGATCAAAGAATCTGGAGTTATGGTATGGTATCTAGGTGCTAATGTTAGACTTCATCACTCTCTCAGCAAGCCACAGATTTTTGTCTTTATATGGTTTTCCCATCATTAAGACCAAAAATGTGTTAATCTGTTTGTCAATACTCTCTGCCTTCTCCAACCTTGGCTGTCTCGAGCTTAATTGTTCCTAAAGAAGATGCAAATGCTACAACTGAGGCTGAGAATTATATCAGTTTTGCAGGTATTTGGTTATGGATAAAGTTTTTTTTTTTTTTTTTTTTTGAGAAATCAAAACCTGACAGTGATGCTAGCAATGTATTACTGTACAATTCACCATAAGTGCACATGATTGAGACTGTTGAGATATTTCCCTTTGAACAACAAATATAAACTTCACGGTGCTGGAAGAAAAGTCACCAAAATGGCTCCATGGATATGACGTGAAGCCAATGTGGAAGTGCCACAAACTGCAGTTTTGCAAAAATCCACTTGAGGCTGGCTACAGAGCGAGCCAATCTCCATACGGCCCCATGTTCACGTCCAGCTTCACAGCAGAAATAAACATGTTTACAGCCTGGTACGAAACAGTTTTGATCGCCATAGCTAATTCCCCCGTTCATGACAAGTCAGTCTCCACCCATTCAAATTATATGAATGCTTAAAATTATGCATAATTAACAGTGATGGGTGTCATTATGGGCAGCTTGTCACAGCTGTCATTCGTCACGCCTTTGGTTCAACGAAGATGCTACTTTGCAGAACATTGACTGCTTCCAGGTAAATGTCATCTACCAAGAAATGTTGTACTAAGAATTTACCAGTCTTTTGTAAGAGTTATGCCCTGTACGAACTATACCCCTGTGAGAGAGGACAGGCTAGAGCCTCAGAACCAGATTTGTGAGCTACATTATCGATGAGTAAGATTTAATTACACCTCTTAAAATGGACTTTTGTTATGCCTTTATTAAGCAACCATACCACGGGGAACAATTTTAAAATGATACTCCACCCACACTCTTTTGAGTTTGAAGCATTCTCTTCCCAGATGCTTAAAAGGTGTGTTTTTGCTCATTCATCATCACTGCTCTTATAACCACTATTCCAGTATAATGCAAAGTCCACCCATGTGCTCCCAGCCACCCGTATTCTTTGCTAAACAATCAGAGTGAACAGTATGTACTATGACTGCAGGGTGGCAGGAGTTTTAATAGTGCCAACTGAAAGGATCATAATGACATAACATAATATCAGGCAGTTATTCTAAACTATAGTTTTAAACTATGAGATTTGCACAGTTTGTCAAATGTCAAAAGAATACAGTGTTTCCTATATAATGATATAGTTAAATATGAACATTTTTATTACTAAAAAAACCAAAAAAAACAAGATTGACAAAATGTCTTCTATGAAAGAGGTCCATTATCTTAATATCAAATCGTCATTTCATTTGCTGGCTTTTTAGACAATTAAACAACAAAGGCTGGCAGAAGGTGTTTTAAAAACCCACACTGTGCACGTAGACTTCAATCAAACCTGCAGAACTTGTAAATTATAATGCAGATCTCACGAAGATGCCTATAACCCATAATTATGTCCAGTGCTGCCAACTCTTCACAAACTCTTTACAAGATACAGGAACATCCTAATTCAGAGTTTCAGAGAAGAAGAGCAAGAGAAGCATCTCTGCATCACAGACCCAGAACCATTAACAGATGAGCTGTGCAGTATGCACGGGTATGAATTACAATATGATATTTAACTGTATTTCTGAATGCGTCACTACATGTCACATGTAACTTCTGTTATAGATAGTACAGTTACTTTAAATGTGATTGTAATCTATTTTCCAGTTTCAGTCTCACTTTTGGCCGATGCCCAGGATGATTGCAAGTGTTGACCGCAATTCAGTTAACGCCCAGAGGTATATCATTATTAACAAGGGCTTTCTGAATGTTACCTGAATGTTAACCTTTAAGAGTTTAAAAAAAGAGGTTATTAGGAGAGACTTACTTGTACATGCACACAAAGGCTATGCAAAGCTGGAATTTATTTATTCATTGTCGACACAAAAACAAATAACACATAAGCATGTCATGACAAAGCCAAGCTTCTGCTCCAGGCGTGTTCCTTCTGAGGAATCTACTTCAATCTAATGTCTTGCATCACTGTGATTTATCATTGTCATGCAATGCAAAAGTAATAGAGTAATCATAGTCTAAAAGAGCTACTCTATTACCTCACTCGCACACCACGCTCTCAGAATGGAGGGTTCCTTATGGTTCCCATAGTTTCCCAAAGTAGATTGTGAGCCGGAGCTTTCAGCTATCAAGCTCCTCTCCTGTGGAAGTTCAAATCGTGTGAATCGTTGACGTGTAAGAAGAAGCAGATTTAAGAGAAAAATCAGACAGCATGGCGTTTTTGCATTTAATGTTCTACCGTATTCCATTTCATTTTCATTCATCTGACTCTGCTGAACAGGAAACCCTTTGTTCATCACTTTTTTTTTTTTTTTTTTACACAGAAGTCAAATGAAAAAAATTGAATGACTTGATAAGATGGGTAATTTTCCAGGGAGCATAAATGCTTTCCCGTTAATCAGATAACGCGGTAGGCAAAACTAAAAGAGGATAAAACAAGATGACAGCGACAGGCTGCAGCTCGGGACAAAGCTGAAACCTGTATAACCACTTAATTTTTGCCCATGTGTAATTTGTGTGTGCGCTTGTAATGAGTGTGTAAAGAACAGAGTAAACAAGGAGGGAACAAAGGGATGCAAAACAGCGTTTGGGAACTGAAAGACGGAAAGAAACCGAAAGGCGAATGGAAGGGTTTTGTCTTTTCACGCTTTATCGCCGCAGCGGGAGAGAAGCCACATGTGAAGATGAGAAAGAAGACACTGGATACACTGCATTCCTTGACGTCTCTCTCTAGCGGCGGTGTGTTGTTATTAGGCAGAGGGCAGATAAGGACATGGTTTCCACACTCGACTGGTTAACACCCGCCAGATATCTGCTGACAGGGCTTGCATTTTGGTAGAAACATGTATGATTTGTCCCCTATAACACATCTGTAAGGAGCAGATCAGGTTGCTGATGAATTATTATGAGATTTCTGGGTTTAATCTCAGTTAAGATGTCAGGTCAAAAATAACAGCAGGATTAGGCAGATGATCCTTTTAGGAACATCATCCTGGTGAACTATAAGAAACCTTTAAATGTCAGAAATATTAAAATGTTTCAGCTTTGGAAAAGGTTATATAAACAAAAGTTATGTACTGTTATGTTAGATACCTATTGATCAAGAGAGGAAGTTTCACCTGATGACAAACAGGATAAAAATGGTTTGAGGTATTGCGGTATTGTTCTTGCTTAGATTTCATGTCAGCTCACGCCAACTACATGCCGGTACCACATGCTGCTGACTGCGTGGTGAGAATACCTAGGACATCCAAAGAAACTGCTGATCAGTCAGAAGAGTGCCGTGTGTCATAGCTTCTGTTGCAACGTGATTTCGTTCCTGTTTTTATCCAGTTTTGATCGTGACAAATCAGTCCATACAGAAAAGCCTAGTCACGCGTCTTAGCATGTCTCAAAAGCATAAGTGTGATAAAATATTCTCCTATACTATGGTTTTGGTCTTCAGCGTTCCATTCAGTGTACTCAGATTGGCTCCTGTGTTATCATTCAAGTTCATTTGATCATAATTTCTAACACTAAATGCATGAACATCTCAAAGTAGAAGTCAAGGTGGAAATATTTTATATTTAACTTAATTTTAATTTTTGCATTTTATGACCTGATCATATATTTTGTAAGCACATATTTATACTTACAGCGGACAAGCAGTACTGCCAATATTGCTATAACAACTCACCCCTACAGATTCATCCCCCACAGCCTGAGATGATACAGGTTCTGGACCAGGTTCCTGTCATCTCACGCCTAGTCCTGCTGCAACTCACTTCTGGCTGTTGTGCCTGCATCTGCCATCCGACCTCTGCAGCTCATCTAGAATGCAACAGCCCGGTTGGTCTTCAACCGACGCAGGATCTTGCACACTACACCGCTCCTCTGCACCCTACTCTGGCTATGAGTGGCTGCTCGAATCTGATTCAATGGCTCAGGCTCATCGTACATCCAGGACATGATCAAACCAAACACCTAAACCAGTCCACTATGTTCTGCTACTGCCAATCTAATATCTATTTCTAAATGTTACAATTGGAGCAGTTCACCATTTTGGATTAAGTTGCTTGATTCTTGCAGTTTTTGGGTTGTATCCACATGCATTTGTTGTAAGTCACTTTGGGTCATAGTTAACTATCACCCAAGTAAAGTTACTGTTGATGTTACCAGTTAGAAGGAGACGTTGTACAAATGCCTCAAACTGAGACATTTGCCAGGTTTCAGGTGGGAAAGGGGTTAGGACCAGTATCTTCAAACAATTCCCGCAAATGCAGGACAATAGAGCACTAAAAGGTAGGGCCAAGACAAAAACAGTGATGTTAAATGAAACATATAAAAAAACAGGAACCGAGAAAAATCATAGTTGCACTTGAAGTACTTTCTGAAGGGGCTTTTGAGAGACTTCCTGAACAGGATTTGTGGCATTGTAGAACAAAATTGCTCCTGAGTTGAGTGGACAGTGAGTTTCAGACAATGGTCAGTCTTTTTGGCTCCTGTGTTTTTTGGAGAGGAACCACTGACTGATGGTATCTGCTGCGTCTAGACATCAGACAGCCTCCAGTATTAAGTCCTCAGCCCTGAGCACAGATCAGTTCCCTTGTCTCCATCTTCCCGATCATCGTGTGAGAGCTTCTGGCTACCAGAGACACTTGTTTTCACAGTGAAATGCCAACTATGTTAACAAGCCATTTAGCCTGTAGCTGCTCTCAAGGATAAACACATCTTGGCTGGTTGCTGTTATGAGCGTCAAACAGGACCAGAACTCCCTTGAAAAAGAGATTTTTAATCTCAGAGGCATCATTGAGATTTTTTTGGGTTTCCTGCAAACTGTTCCTATAGTATCTCTAAATTGCTACTGTTGGGTGCTGAGAAACACTTTCAAACACAATGTGAGTTGCCCTGCGCTCGCTCCTGGATTCAGTGCCCAAAAGTTCAACATAGTTGGCATATGAACTTATTATTTTATGCCAAATATTTTATATATTTTATGCCGGTGGTACATTGGTACATGCCTTTGGAATTAATCCGTGCTGCCGGTGTTGTCTTAAAGGGCCATTAAGCAACTACAAAACTGTTGTCCCATAACTTACACCAGGGGTGTCCAAACTGTTCCACAAAGGGCCGGTGTGGCTGCAGGTTTTTGTTCCAACCAACCAAGGTGTGCTGCTACTTGATTGGAAGGAAAACCTGCAGCCACACCGGCCCTTTGTGGAACAGTTTGGACACGTCTGGCTTACACCCTCTCTCCTCTCTTTGGCTACACCAAATCAACCAAGTTTTGGCATGGGATGTGGTACTAAATCCAACTTCGTTCAAAAGGCATTGACATTTAAATGTCATTTTGTGTAAACTCAGTATTATCAGCACTTTTTCAGTGCTGTGTCTCACAGCTGAACTGCACTTGTGTCGCATAAACATGATGACAAATATCCAAAATGTTCTAGCATGTAAACCACAATGGGAACACAAGGCAGAACCAAGTTCAGGTGAAGTTACGAGAAAGTTTGTTTGTGATTAACAGAAGGCGCTCTGATAGAGACTACATTCCTAAACTCTGGTGTCAAAATTATATTGCATGTCCATCCATCCATCACCTCTACTCTTTCAACTCTGACACCAGACATGTGCTGCAACATGACCTCTGCAAGCCAGTGTGAAGATAATTTTTCAAGTAAAAAGACACATTCCACCGCAACCCCGCTCTACAATTGTGTTCTTGGTTAGTTGCTGAAAACAAAATAGAAGAATAACCTTAATTTTGCAGAGTATTACAAGAATATTTATTGTGTGTACTACAACAGGTGCATGTATACATACACAAATATTTAAACGGAAGCAAATCATATGTAGTCTAATCATTTTTTTTATAAGAGCACGAGGATGACTTTGCATCACATTTACAAAGAAAATTACAGGCTTTGAGGTGGCCTTCTTGATTGATGGAGGTCAAACTTTAACGTGTTAAGGTCAAGCTTTACTATTTGCCCATGTTTTTGTGTCCAAGTGACTAATGAGGACAAAAAGTTTGGCCCAGATTGTTATTGTCTGACAATGTTACGCACAGAGCTTTTTGTTAGAGAGTACAGTAGGATCCTTTTTGTTTAGCCAGAAACAGATGTTATATTGCCCTGCTCAAACACACCAGACTGCATTGAAAATAAACAGTAATTTCACCATACTGAACACGCTGAGTTTCTGCTTACATCTGCCTGTATTGTTTCATTCATTCATTGACTTCCTCAAAAAATCCAGTGCTGCCAAAGGTACGGTGGTTGCGGTTAACGTAAACTATGGGACATGCCTATCCACCCCCGCACCTTTTCTTTCCACCTCACTACATAAAGGACACCTTACTTCCTGCACTGGCACTCATGTCCTGCAGAATCATGCGATACATCCAGGAATACTGGGCTGACCTGTTATAATTAATCAGGTGATGGGTGGATAACAGCTACATTTGTGTTGCGCAATGTTTGCCCGGTTTGTTTCCATTTGTTTGTTTTTTATCATTCACAGGAGGAAAGATATTAACTGGAGCAAAATGTAATGAAAATGAATCATAATGGTACTTAATGGACAATAAAAGATGAGGTCGATGATTGACGATGGCGATGACGATAATAATGGGGCATGTGATTCTTTGTGGGTGTGATGGAACGAGAGCCTCAAATTGGCTTTTTGGACTTGAGGCCTTTTATTGACTGAGGGAGGAACCTGTGAACAGCCTTCGATTGTTCTCAGGAATGACGCCTCCAATACAGTCCTGTTTACCTTCCTTTGAGGTAAGAGCTTAAGCATTGATCTGAGTAAACTCAGGACTGGTGTACTTCACTACGTCAGTTACAGGCAGTATGTACAGAGGTGAGACCCAAGGTCAAGGTGGTGGGAGGAGGAAAGAACCAAAAGGAGCCAGCAGAGTAGACTGAGATGGATTTTTCATAGATAAAAGAGGCTGTCAAAGATGTGAAACATAGGTAGACATACATGCTTGCTGATCATCATTTAAAAATAAAAATCAAGTTTAAGCTACACCAATCAATATTCCTATGTTAACACTGGATTGAATGGTAATGTTAAATGTGAAAAGCACCACTTAAAGAGATTTTTGGGATATTTTGAATTGGGTTTGTACTATGAGGTATTATCATACAGTGTGTTATCAGCAGTAGACTGCAGTCAGCACACACACCTCATAATACCCAAACTGTCCCTTTAAACTGAACCCACCAACTCTACGTAGTTCCCCTCAGCTCTAAAGAGCGTTTTTGTATCCTTCAGCCAATTGTTCTGGCTTTCCCAACCACTTTCTGGCTGAGGCTCTCATTTTTCTCACAGCCCCCTTTTGCAGCTATAGTAGACAAAAAAAGTTCCAATGAAACCACTATATATACAACCCATTCAACTAGCTGATGAACATCGAGCCAGAACAAAGAGCCAGAAATTTCCCTTAGGAGTTAGAGCAGACCAAAACAGAGCTACAATGAGAGTAAATATTGTGATCTTGAATTTGCAAGGTGGCCAAAACACGAGTCTAAATCAATGCTGTTACTTTGCACCTGCTGAAACAGGCAATGACTTAGGCCATAACACTACAACCAGTTTAGGTGACAGCGTGTCAGTGTTGTGTTTCTAAGCTTGTTACTGCCAAAAGAAAAGCTATCTTTGCTTTATGTTTAGCCTTAAACAGTTCATAATTAAAATAATAAGTATGTGAGTACAATGCCTAGAGCAACATTGTGGAACTTTTCCAACATAAAATGTCTGATTTAAAGTCATTTTGATGCAAGACTGACTTGAAGTATTAGTGCCTGTACCACAGGCATTTTAGACCACTGGGAAGCAGAGATTTTTAAGCTTGGAACAATAATATTGCTGAAATCACCACATTACACCCCAGAGAAGATACATGCGATAAATAATGAGACATTTTTAAGTTGGTGTCGCTATCAAAGGAATTTTCTTGTAATAATTTCACAAAACACATTTTTATCATCTGGATCACGGCCATGTTATCATATATGCTGATGACACCTCACTTCCTGTGACGACAAAGCTCTTATCTGTCCAGACGCAGCAATTCATTTGTAACTGCTGCAATCATTTTATAGACTGTGTGTTCAGAGAAAAGTCAGAAAGTCAGACAGTTTATAGCTTTGACCCTGTTTATCATAGTCAACATTGCTAACTGTACAAGACTGTGTAGGCACGCTACCCAGCATTGAGAAATCATGAAATTACAATAAGCAATTAATGATTTCTACATCATTGAAATGACTACGTACAGTTTATTGCTTGACAACACAACATACAGGCTGTCAAACACACGGTAACCTGTATATGGTCTTCACTATATGCATACCTGGCTGTTTTATTCTGTATATAATGTCGTCTAATTTAATTACTTGTACTTACAGTTCATATGTATGTACATATCTTAACTTAAGTGACCTGCACTGTATAATTACACATGTATTTACACTTATACCTGCAATTGTGACTGTGACTGCTCCGCATGCTTGTGTTCATACTCTATACATCTTGCTAAAACATTCATATCTGCGCTGTTATTATTATATCTCTATACATATGTACATTACTCTGCACGTAACCCTAATCTAATCTATAGTCAAGAAGTAGAATGGGAGCCAGAGCCTTCAGCTATGAAGCTCCTCTCCACATTTAAGAGTAGGCTTAAGAAGTTTATTTTTTTGACAGAGTTTATATGGCTGGCTCAGGCCCTGAAACATTCCTTAGTTAGGCCTAGACAGCCAGGGGATTTCTCATAATGCACTAAACTCTCCCCATCTATACATATGCGTTTCCCATTAATGCATGTTGCTATCTTAGCTTAATTCCCGGCGCTGTTCTGCTTTCTCATCTTGCAGGTTCTCGTGGATTATACTGTAGCTACGCCTATATTGGTTGGGCCTGTTGCTATCATACTGACGACATCCACTACAATCACTATTTTTATTATTATCATTAGTACTACCATTAGTTCTATCTCCATTAAAAGTTTATAGTTATAATTATCACTGTTTTTATTGCTGCTGTGCATTTGTGTCTCTCTTTTTAACTCTCTCTATTCCCTCCCCTGTTCAAAGGAGGTTTCTTCCTTGCCACCGTCGCCAAGTGCTTGCTCTTGGTGGGAATTGTTGAGGCCTTTAATTAATATTATAAAGACTTACAGCCTAGACCTGCTGGAAAGTGTCACGCGATAACCTCTGTTGTGATCTGGCGCTATATAAATGAATTGGAATTGATTAATTAATTGGTCAGAGCCAAAGATGTGACTAAATCGTGACACGTGTTTGTGCTTCATTTATTTTATCAGCCGTTTCTTGATAAGAAGAAGACATAGTTCATAGTCTGGGCCAAAAAGGAGTCTCTAACTACTTAACTGTAGAAGTGATGGAACATGAACCATTAACATGAAGAGCACCGTCACTGACATTTTACTGTCAGGGAATGACTTATCAGGAAGGAAATTAAAGCAGTTTATGGCCATAGATTACTGTAACTGTCAGATACATAGCAATGCACTCCAAAATACACACATACTCCACAGTCAAGATGGTTTTTATTGATGTACCCACAGACTATTTGCATATCAAATGTACTAAGACATAGATCATATTGTGACAAGCCAGAAGAAAGAAAGCAAGACGTGTTTCACAGTCCCCAGGTTCCTGATAATCCTGCAGGATGTGTGACCATATTTGGGTTTCAGGAAGTCCTGGAATTCCTTCAGAAGAGATATGAGCCAGCTAATGACATCATAAAGCAGGGGAGGGGGGAGGGGGTAGAGTACGCGCTGAATGCCGCCTTATTCGTTTCCTGTAGCTGATAATCTGCTGATGCAACCCACACCATTCCAGCGCACTGCACAATCCTGAAAGCTGCAAATCAGTGCTTCCGGTAATCACACTCTGTTCAGATTCACAAAAACATAAAGACTTTTTGCAAAAACAAAACAAAAATAACCCCATGCCAATAGACAGCCAGTGTCAGCTTTTTCAACATAGTGTAACCCTATTCTCCTCTGGCCTCAGTGATGGATTTGTCACTCCAGTTTGCCCAGTTAACAGCAGATTGTTGACTGTTATTTTAACCCCTGATGACAGAAAGCTCCCACCATATCAAGTTACCCCTCCACCTGTCTGAGAGGGTGAAACTGAAGGTGAGAGAGAGACGACTATCGAGGCTAAAGAGAGGTGAGCTATTATTAACTCTTCTTTGTTGGTGTGTAAGTAGAAGTAACCTCCCCACAGGGGTCATAAGGATTCCAACCCACTAAAATATGCTGCTTTTGTCTCCTGCATTTTTTTCCGACACCCTCTGCCACCTGGCTTTCTCTGAGACACTCAATCACCGCAAATATGTGCAACAGGTTGACTAAAAGCTTGCTGGGTGCCCCAGTTCCTTACGACATGCAGATAATACTTAACTATGACATGTATAGTCCAGGATTGGCAGCTAACTGGCAGTATGAAGTGGCTCTGGCCGACGCCATCTTGGCAGTCTTACCTCAGCCAGTTCCCGGATGATCCAAACATGGGCAGAGACAGAGTGTGGGTGGAGCTGATTGGGGATGAATGAAGCTTGGTTGCCCCCCTGACAGGACCTACCAGTCACTCAAAAGGCCTTTGCTTATGAGCAATATGCAACACAGCCAGCTAGTAGCTGCAGGATGGCTACAAAGTGATCCACGAGTTTGATAACGCTTTTATCTTTGTAATGATTTTGTAGTGCTGCAAATGTAATAAAACCCAAGAATCATTAATCATCTCATTTAACCTGACAAGATGCTAAAGAAGCTCGCTGGCTTACGCTACCAAAGAAACAGATGCCGTAATGTCAACATGCAACTACAAGTCTCAACAACCAACCGCCTTTTGGTTCTGCAACCTTTACCAGTGGAAATGTGTGTTTGACAAAAGACGTAGCTGTATTATGTAAAGTTTGTACGGCCTAAGTACCTTTTGCTAGAGTGGCAACTACTCTAAATAAACACTAAACAGTGTCATGCAGCTTTGTTAAGACCCGCACCAGTATTATACTACCTCAATTCACAGGCACTTAGGAAGTCTCCTCCCACATATTTAAACAATGAGGGGGCTGGAGATACTGGAAATGATGGAAACGGGTGTTTCAAGCAACAACGTGATAAGGATCATACAACAACTCAAGTGCGCAGTGTTTCCTCATGCATAAAATACATACAAGTCCAACCCGTAACGAAGACTCACTCTGCAAATCAGGGATGTTAAGTGTCCCTCCGCAACACCCCCTTTATGCGCGCCAAGTGCCACAATAAACACTTATTCACCTGAGTTGTTGCTGTAGTTGTAGAATTCTGGTTGAATAGCAGTGATCTGCGCTGGGGTGTGTAGGTTGATACAGGTAACAGTGCAAAAAATAAATACTATATTACTGTTTCTATATAATAATCTAATATATTCATAAAGCATTTCAGAGGGCAAAAGACTGCACAGCAGTTTGAATTTGATAAGGCAAGATTTCATATTTCTGTCTTCAGAAACAATAAAATTACACCGTCTTGATACTCCATTGATTGGCCAATATACAGCATTGTTGAGTGACACTGCAGTTTATTTCAACTTTCATTTTGACAGCTCATAACATTCCACTGTAGTGCTTCTCACACACACACACACACACACTTATACCCACACACACAGGGCTCCCGATCTGTTGGCATCAGGTTCTCTGGCTCTCCGAGTGGGTGTCACAGTGTCACGCCAGCGTAACTTCACCCCATCACGACACTCTCAGCGTGTCAACAGGAGCAACGCGGACCACAATGCAACAGTAAAACGATGCGCTATTGAGTGGATGACAGCCAAGTGGCGCTTCATTTACTGGCAGGCAAACCCCTAGAGACCTGAGACGATGTGTGTGTGTGTGTGTGTGTGTGTTTGTGTGTGTGAGGTTTCCGTTTGTAAAGAGACCAAGGAAGCAAAAGAACCCCAATCAGATTGTACATTCAAGAAAAGCACATGTGTGTATGTAGTCATGTGATGTTATTATCACAGTGTGAGATCCTGTTGGTTCAGTCAGACAGTGTTTCATCTCTGTGTTGAATTACAGCTCCATTGTGTTTCCAAGAGTTCTTCCATGGCTTTTTCCAAAGATGTCACAACTCTCTGGGCGGCCCAGTGGTTAAAGAAGCTTAAAGGTCACCAGTTTGATTCCCACTGATCAGGCCATCAATTTCCGTGAACTAGAGGTTCTGTCTTTCTTTATGTCAATGTAGCCATGGGGAATGAGGCAAAAAATTAAGCAGTAAAACATCTGCTCCTTAGTCAGGTAACTAGGTAACTAGCTAAGTGTATGCTTCTCTGTAATGGACAGTCAGTTTTTAACATCCTGAGCATGATTATTGGTATTGGTCAGTTTTGGGTCCGTGTAGTGGTCTTCCAGGAAGGTGTTTCTATAAATAAGTCACATGTTTCATAAATAACATGGGCTGTACTTCAGCCTTCCAATATTTATAACATCGAACAACAAAATGAGTGACTGGTTTCTCACTTGCTTTACATAGCTAGAGTCCCGTTACAGACATAACTGTTCAAGGCAAGTTAGTCTGAGGCTGCAAATATAATATGATAGTGCTGCAACCTCTGGTTTTTGGCACTTTTTCCAAGTAAAACCTTTGTGTTGGAAGTGTTGGATCAAAGAGGTGATGAAGGTGGTTCCTCTGAATTTGATCAAACGCCACTGTGGCAAAGCATGCATAGACAAGTGACAATTTCTAAAAGGATCTAACAACATTTCAAAAAAAGAGCCGGCGGTGTGGATTTCATTCAAGACAGAAGCAAGGTGACACGTCATATGTCAGCAAGCCGATTACCTACCGCAGTGTTGTTATGTGATAAATTGACAGCCATAAATAATGAGTGAGATAATGCGTTATGCCTGGTTGACTGTGGAACAGACACCAGACTCCCTAAACCCACTGACAGACACATGTAGGTCAGACCAATGAACAGAGACACATAAAATAAACAGGAGGATATTTTTGCTGTCAGACAAAGACTTTGTTTGGTCCTCTTAACTTTTAAGTTATTAAATTAAATTAAAGATTCTAGTGAAGTACCCTGGTAGTCACGATAAAGCTATCTGGGGGGCAACAGCCAATGTCTCGGGGGTTATGCTGTGGGCAGTGGAAAGCTGGAAAAATGCTAGGTTTCTGAAAAATCAATAAATGCATGAATGGATCATTTTCTGCCTTAAAAAGATGCTTTTCATCTGAAGAGGATGACACACATGTTGTCTTTGTACTCCATAACCAGCAGGACATTTGCGGGGTGTTGAAGGATGCTATCCACCAAATGACCAAAATGCACCGGCCTTATTAAACTACCGAGATCCCCCTCCATCTCCTAGTAGCAGAGAGTGCAGAGGCAGAGGGGTTGTTTAGTTGACTATGTTAGTCTGGTCTGCCTGACTCATTGATCTCGTTATCTGACAGAGGGTTGTGCAGGTGAGAATCTATGGCCCTGACCATGGCTCTGAAATATCAGTAGCCTTACTCTGCTGTGATAAATATATGGTGCAGTAATAGCAGATTGATTTGTAAGCGTGCCTTTTTGTCTCAGTCCTGCCCTTCTGTAAGTCTTTGTCTTGGAACTATAATATTTTCTAAACTATAGATACTCAGATCTATTCTGTCTTGTAGCCTATATACAGTACACTATAAACTAGTGTCACCTTCATGATCAAAGTATCAAAGTAGCAACATATGGTTAACATTTCTATGATCAAGCTTCACAATATAATATAAGTCTTCGCCCCACAGACATCCAGACACACCTTAGTCTTTCGGTCATATTTATGAAATGTTTATGTGTATGTGGCCAAATTGAGAACTACCGTGGGATTGATTAATGTTTTATTTGTACAATATTTATTGGTAGAAACAACATTTAACATGTTGCAACCGCTTTTAAAGCATTGTCATTGGCTATTGTCCTGAGGCCAATGTAGCAGCCAGTGTTTTGGGGCTTACAGTGTAAAAACTGCTTGTTGTAGCGTAATACAACAATAGCTTGGTGATTTGCGTGATATTGCATAAGGGCATGTAGAGTAAAATGGGTCAGTTCCAACTCAGATGTAATTTCAGTTTTTTAAATACCCAACCTTAATAATACCTCATGATCATGTGTGCTGTGATTGTGCTCTCCAGTGTCAGAACGCAATGTCTGAACTTCGTTGGAAAGACTTCCTCTTGTGTAAAGCAACACGGGCTGGCAAGGTGGCCAAGTTGTTAAACCTGATTTTTATGTGCAGTTTAATGACATCACATTTGAGCATTTGGTATTAAGGTTCAAACATTACCTCCGGCAACCTCTTGAAAGACGGCAAGGACATAAAGATCTGGTTTTCAGATGATCAATGACGTTAAGGAAAATGGAGGGCGTCCTCAGTCATCTGGTTCTGTTTTACAACATGGAAACAAACTTATAGAACAATGGTACCATGTAAACAGCTCAGTATTATATAATAACTGCCTATAATTACGATTAATTTTGCATGCAAATGTAGGGAGGAACTGAGCCCGAGACAATGCAGTCACATGTTGGGACAAATACTAGTGCAGAGAAAAATGTGAGTTTGCTTGATGCGAGCGCCTCCTCCCCTCTATCACGACCAGCATTCCAAACTTCATCCTGAGTGCTTGAAACCAAACTCAACCAAACACCAAAGTTTTGTTGTGCTTTGGCAACTGCAGCCAAGCCATAGTACCATAACCGCAGGGCAGCAGGCTGTTTCCAGAGAAACATCTGCTTTCAGATGTGAATCTGTGCTGTGCAGTTTATCAGATCTGTTCGGGTAACACTTTATGGTAAGGTACGAGAATCATCATGAATCAGAAATCAGAAACAGATTGACCTGGAAGTCTGGTCACCATCAAAGTGCTAAAAAAAATGGTTATTTAAAAAACTACTGGCAAGTGTAATACTTTTAATCTACTGTATTTAAATTGCTACAGGTAGGTGAAAGAAAGCAAGAGATAATAGCATAAAAAGCTGAGATATGGTGTGACCTTCGATCAGGTTCATTCTCAATCAGAGACCTTCATCTCAGCCTTATTTTGTTTCCTGTTTTAATTTACCTTCTAACAGGCTATTATCTGTTAGCTCTTCTTATATGATCTTCATTGTTCTTGCACAATCTCATCACAAGTGGAAAAAATCCTGAACATCACATCCGATAAGACAACACTCAACTGTTGTCGTGGTTGCTAAAAATTCGATGCTATAGAGATAACACGTTTTTTTTTTTTAACCCCGAGGGAGATAATATGAAAAAAAAAAAAAAAAACTGCTGTGGTTTTTGTGGTATTTGGAAGAATGATTTGGAAAAGTTCAAGCTGTTCTCAGATTTCAGACGTCACATGGTGTGAATAGCAATCTGTCAAGCACTAATTGAGGTATCCAAGTTTGTTTGAACCACACAGCTGCTGCCATGCAACCACAGGTTGACTGCTGTGGGATGTCAGAGAGGAGTTTTCCACTCACCCTTGTTCTCACCACATTTTTCTACATCCGTTTTAGTGGGCGTCGGCAGTGACTTCATCTTTGACGTGTGCCGTCCTCTGTGATCACGCTGACTCAGGCTGAGCAATGTGCTCTCACGCACATACGCACAATGCACGTTTCAGGGTGTTTTGGATTGGTTACGCATGCGGCGGAAATGACGGCGCGAGAGAGAGAGCGAGACACACACGTGGAGTGAGACAAGGCTGCTATTTAACACCTGCTCTGTTCAACATTTATATAAATGAAATGGCCACCATCTTGGGTCAGTCCACAGCACCTGTTCTCACACTTCACAACAAGCCTGAGATCAAATTTCTGCTTCTGCTGGAGTGCATTTGTGACACGTCGCGTGAAGTGAATGAACACTAAACAAACACACATTCCTTCACACATTAAAGGCTGAAGTAAAGGTGAGCTTTTACGTTCACGTTATATGTGCACTGTATGCATATCATCAGGACGGGGGTAAATATTTCCGTGCACCCACTCAACGGCATTGACGCCATTGTTATTGGTATGGTATTTTACAATGGAAAGAGCCTCGCGGGGCTCTTTAAAAAAAAGACAGACTTTGTATTTGACGTGACAACTAACTGCGAGAATACTGGTTCTGTCAGAAAGAGCCACCTATGACTCATAAGCTAGCTACAGCCTTGACAACAACGCATTGATTTATTGACACATACAGACAAATCAGTGGTTAATTCAGAGGTGTGGTGAGTTGTTTATGTTTTTACATTAGCTTAGGGGATAATCAGTGGCACTGAACATGATGCAACAAGTATAATAGTCAAATTATTATTTTAATTGTGGTGATATGTGTTTTACAGATATGTCCCGACTTGGGACACCCTGTTTGAACTGAAACCTGGATGTCATTGTCAACATGCTAAAAAATAGTCAGACTAGACAAGGAGTGGTTAGCGTGAGATGTTTTGTATTTTCTTCTTTTCACACCATTTTGATTGATGCAGATCAGAAAGAAAGAGAGCGGGAGAAGGCATCCGTGGGCTGTTTGCTGTGTTTAGTTTATGTTCTCTGCGATTATCGCAACAAAAGCTCCGATACAATGCGACCTCTATCCGGGTTCATTCTGACAGTTACCGTATGAGACTGTGATGGATATACAGCTAAGTGACTGTCCAAACACTGCCATTCATATCTGTACACTGTCTCTGTCATACCACAACACCCATTCATACCCAAAAGGCTAACTCTTCCCTTAAAGGTCCATTGTGTAGGATTTTGTAGCATCTAGCGCTCTAGGTTGCAACCACTGATTTTGAAGAATGAGATGGAGATGGATATCATCTTTTTTGGAAATGAATCATGATTTTCCGACTGATGTCAGACAAACTACAACATATGTACAAAAATACATTTAACTCAAGTGATTGTTTGCTGAAATCTCATTCCTGTTTTCACCATCAGACTAAAGACCTTTTTTGTGCCTTTAGATTACAATTGCACTGGAAGATTTTTAATTATCGCCAGATTTCATGTATTTCTACATGAATATGGTCTGAAACTGTGTAAAGTGTGAATATCATTTTGAATTCATATTGCTAAAAAAAAAAAAGAAGAAGAATTAATATTAGTTTACAGCCACATTTGCTTTTCATGTTTGAGCACAGCCTGTGGTTTGGTCTGCTCATCTCGAATCACACCTCCCTCTGCTGGGAGATATATGGCATTTCAATTTAAAGAGAGACCTCCACCTTTTTAAAAAACTATAGAGTGAGAATTTACAATGAGTTGATATTTATACTTTTCATTCATTATTAGCCAATACTTGGAAGAGATACTGTTTATGATTCTTTTTCCAGTGATCAATGAATTGAGCAGCACAGTACATCTCAAAAGTTGGACAAGTAAAACTGAAACAGTCTGTGATTGTTAGATACCACTTCACAAAGTCAGAAACAAAAGTAAAACTTTGAGATCAAAGGATGGACCTTCACCCGAAGTTGATATGCAACATATAATTGAAAGTGAGACCTAGAAAAAGCAAAAGCTGTACAGTATGTGTGTGTGTGTGGCGTGTGAGAGAGAGAGAGAGAGAGAGAGAGAGAGAGAGAGAGAGAGAGAGAGAGAGAGAGAGAGAGAGAGAGAGAGAGAGAGAGAGAGAGAGAGAGTGTGTGTGTGTGTGTGGTTGCTACAACATTTTGCCACAGTTTTCCAGTGTGGCCACCCACCCACGCACACACGTAGCATCATTACTGACGTTGTATTACGATGTCAGGCAGGGTTGGTCTGTCATTGTTAAGCCCCTGTAATGCATATTGATAATTTCAACAGACGCACACTCACTCACACACACATAGTTCACAGGTTGAGGTAATGAGGTGCCAGATTTCTTTCTGCAACAAGGTCCTATGGTAAACAGATGTGAGCCGACCAAGATAGATCAATGCATGTGTGTGTGTGTGTGTGTGTGTGTGTGTGTGTGTCAGAGGGATCAGAGATAATCAGAGCTGCCTAATGACCCCTCCAGAGAGACCTCAGCTAATCCCCTGCTCCTCTGGGACACACATACTGTGCTTCCCCTCTTCCAGCCAGCTCTCATGGGGGTGCGTTTGGTTCTGGCCTGGTGAGGGCAGGGTAGGTGGGTTTATGAGAGTAGAGCACTAGTGCAGGTCAAAGGGGCTTCAGAGTCTGGAGGGGTGAGGGATATATATATATATATATATATATATATATATATATATATATATATATATATATATATTAGAAATTGAATATAATCCATATTTTCTTTAGCGTATAGTCCTAAATATACTAATCTTTATACTAACCAGAGGCTTTCAATAGTGCGTTTCACGTTTTTTGTGCACTTTGTGTTACCAGCGTTAATGCTAGTAAGGAGAGGGCAACCTAAAACTAGAAAAAGCGTATCTATTAAAAGCAGAAATGTTGTTAGTTAAGTGATTGTTGCACGGTACTTCAGGGTTGATTTTGAAAACTCTTTCCCTTATCCTTTTCACCATGTCCGTGCTTGCTCATTATTTATCCTCGAGGTATATTCGCAACGGCGTTATTATCAAAGCATGCTTTTTGCTCGCTTCTCTGAGTGTTATTGAATGCAGCACCAAGGAAGGCATTTATCCCTCCCTGACAGATGATTATAGAGTAACTTCAATAGAAAAACATAAGGACTGCCTCACTGTGATGATTACATATAGGATTACGTAACGTTTCAAGTGCTCACAAGTTTCATTTACAAAGCGTGTTGACGAGAGTGTCTTAGAGGAAGGAACTCAGTCCAAAAATTGGTGGAAGTCAGCAGGAATGTAAAATAAATCCAAATTGAACTTGATAACCTGAAACTTTAAAAATGCACCAACTGTTCATATTCAATTGACCCTTCCTGAGTCCATTTTTCTTTGTGCTCCAATAACAGTTGAGCAAGCCTCAGTAAGAATCATGGCTGTACTGTAGATATGTTATATGCTAGCTTAATGTTGAAAATGCAACCACATTTTTAAGATGGTTGAAATATGAAAGTGATATAGTCCCATATAGTACCTACCTAGTAGCTACCTGATAGCTTACGTTAAGAAAAGCCTCACTACGTGCCCGACACGTGGACATTAATCTAAATAGGCCTTTCATTTGCTTGTACATAGATGCGACAAAATGGCTGAACTGTGCCAGACACCCAAATGAGACTAACTGCTGCTGCTGGGAAAATAAAGAGGTTGTGTGAGGTTTGCTATTGTGACCATGAGACCTCATAACATGAGGTACATAACCACATGCATTTTCTCCCTGGCCCTAAATGTAACACATACAGCCACAGTGCAAAATGTGTATGTTTGGATCTGTGTGTGTGTGTGTGTGAGATCTGTTGAGGTCATGATTACATGAATGACCCTCGGGGATGCAGGAAAAGGCTGAGCTGGAGGGATTTCAGGCTTAGTGGCTTCAAAAGTGTGTGTGTGTGTGTGTGTGTGTGTCTGTGTGAATGTATGTTACTGTATGTTGAATTATTAAACTGCACATTAAATGTGTCTTATACAGCAAGAAATGTGCTTTATATAGAGACGACTGGTCCCAATATTCTGCCAATCTAATCTCTCTCTTTGTGTGCTATTCCCCCCCTCCCACGCACACACACACACACGCGCACACACACACACACACACACACTTGCCCTAACCCCTTAAACTCCGCTGAGGCTCATATCCTGACAAAAGGGCGGATTTGAATTTTAGATGCAGTACATGAACCCTGTTGAATGAATGAATGACTCTGAAGGAGGAGCCCATACGTCCTTGAGAACAAGAAAAGGTTTTGCATGAAAAGTTAATCACGGCTGCTGAAAAGAGAGAAACGAGATCCAAAAAAAGTATTGTAATGTATATATTGTCAGGGATCTATAGCCCCCGAACAGTCCTTTGACTGATTGACCTTTATTATAGAGGGCAGCTTTGGATCAGGGTTTTTTTTTGTGTATGTAATATGTATGTAACATGGACCAAAAAAAGACATTTAAAAAAAATTAAAGGTCCAATAAGCCAACAAACACCGCAGAAACATTTCATCTATATGAGGAAGTCTATGTGTTTGTCCAACGTCAACAGAAAATAGAAACCACACCTGTGATGAAAGAGCTCGACCGGGTGAATCCAGATAAGCGCTTTGATCTCGGCAAAGCTTCAACTCTTCAGTCCGCCTCCGTCTGTGCAGATGAAAGGCAAGAGAGGGCGATTTTAAGACATCAGTGTTTGCACGGAGCCTGCAACTCCGTGTCAGCAAGGTGATTCTGACAACAGGCACGTGTTACATTTGTACTCTGTCTCTCCATCACTCCCTCCTCCCCTTCCCCCGCCCCGCACGTGCCGGTGGTACAACTCTGCAAAAAGTATTAAAAGAAACAAGAAAAAGACCAAAAAAAAACAACTAATTCTGCTCCCAAATTCACGCTCACCTCTCCCAGGCTGCTGTGGAAGAAGCGTTTCATCGTCTGGCAGCGCTGACATGATCAACTGTAACATCACCTAAGGCTACCATCAGTTTCAATGTAGATCACCTGCCAGCAGAGAGCAGAGGTGGGCCACTCATTTGGACAGAAACCGACTCGAATGTGTAAGAGAGCCAACTTACCACCAGGTGGCGGTAGAAGTCAGCGCTCGCAGCCGCCTCCTGGTTGCCATGCAGTCAACACGGATTCCTCTACTTGGCAAAGAGCCATATTTATATTAGGGACAAGTTATTCTGAGCTAATTGGCACCTGATGTTCACTTAATGAAGACAGAGACAGACAGAAGGGCCCTGAGAGAGTGTTGGAAGCAAATCTCCTGACATGACCAAGAAATGATACCACCTCCCAGTAATTAAGACGCATTTACACAGAAACACGCTAAGGACAAACCCACACTGCATGTACTGATAGACACACACATACATGCACACACACAAGGTGCTAATGAGCTCCTGGCAACCTGTTCTAATCAAAACATCTTTAAGCAAATTAACAGGAGAATTTGTCACTGAACATTTCCTGCTTGGATCCTGTGAAATCCAGTCTCAATGGGCAATCACCTCATGCTTTTATATATATTTTTCATATAATGATATATGTTTTACAGTAATATCATTTCATTTGTATTTTTATTTCATTCACCTTAGACTCTTGAGCTGCTGTAAGTGAGTTTCCCTTATCTTAATGATCTTTTTTGTGTGTTTTGTTCACTCAGTTTGACTTAATTTGGCCTTTCTGTTGTACTTTTTTTGCTCGATGAATAAAACTCAACTTTCATTCATCAACTTTCATCAAGTGTTTTAAAGATGAAGAAAGTGTATTGTGTTTAATAGATTTTCCGTCATATAAAATCTGTCTGGAAAATTGTTTTTTCACATTATCTGGTAATTCCATGTAATGGAAAACACGTTTTATAATTTGCTCTGTGCAAAGATGTTTATTTGCAGGAAAAATGCAAGTTTTCAACATTTCTTTCCTGACATATAAATTGTTCTCTAAAAGACTGTCAGTTAAAGTTAGTTTAGTTATGTTCCAAAAGTATTTAAAAATATTTTGTGATCATATTTACCAAAACTAAACAGTGGCAGACCAAACTGTCACTGATGGGAACTTCACTTAGTAGTTTAATGGTCACATACAGTATAATCATACAGGTACAATCATAGTGAAATGTATTTCCTTAACCCTTTACAACTTGATTTGAATAAACATAGTGTAAAATGGAATAGTAATGAGAATGAAATAATAAGTAATAATGGATACAGTCTTGAGCAGTGTTCTGATTCAGGATCTCACTGGCCTGAGGGTGGACAGGCTTCTTGAGCCTGTCAGTACTGGCCTGTTGTATTCTGTATAAAATACACACTAAAAATTTACTCAGCGAGATTTCGGACATTGACTACACACGGCCACTTTGCATCATCAAGGTCAGGTGTAGCATCGCTCAACTGTAACTTTCACAGCTGTAAAATATGTTGAACGGCATTGTGGTATTGTGGATATATGGATATATTTTTACCCTGAGAATTCAGACACTAGATTTGTAATGCACGATTAAATCATTCTTTAAGATAAGCTAGACTTTAATGATCCCACCCTGGGAAAATTCCCTTGTCACATCAGCTCGTATGCACAAGGTTGATACGAAATTACTCATAAATAAGAAATATATAAAAAAGTGCTGAAGAAAGTCATGAAGTCCTGCTTGTGTTAAAGAGTCTGACAGCTGTTGGAATGAAGGACCCGTGGTCGCATCTTACATGTCGGGAGTAGCATTTTATCCTCATACAGTGGAGGTGGAGATATCTATTCTTTTTACTTTTACTATGGTGGACTGTGTGTGTGCGTGTGTGTGTTAGGTTAATTACTGTGCTTACATTGTGTCAGGTCACAGTTAAACAACTGCTTCCAGTATTAACCTCAAAGGTAGACTGCATAGCTGTGCACCTGGCGTGAGAACAGAAGAGTCCCAACATGAGCACTTGCATGTCATACTCAAAACGCGGCCTAAATGTTATATATATATACCCACAATATGGATGTAGTCCTTGTGGGGAAAAATGTTATGTCAGACAAACATTTAAAATTGATACGGCTGCACAATGAATCCTGTCTGAGTAAATTGATTTCACTATAGGTGAGACACCACAGGCAAAACATAATTTTTTCATGCACTGGTCAATTCTGGGATTTTTGGGCTATTTTGTTTCCATATCATGTCTTCTTCCAGACTAGTGAAAGGAAAATGGCAAAAATCACATTTAGGGTGTTTTCTTTTACTACATTTTGTCTATTTGTCTCTGTAGATTTCATTACCTAATGCCTCATTTGCATATTTATACATAACATTTTCAGAAAATTGTCTTTATGCAAGCAATAAACTGGGGAAGTTTCATGGTGATATCTATCAGTTTAAACAGTTTACCCTATTCACCTCTAGTCTCTTTAAAATGTCTGAATTTTATAAATACATAAGTTTAAAGGCCGTTTTCTCAAAATGAGTTTTTTTTTTTTCTCAGACTCTGAGCCACAAACCTCCACTTCAGTAGCTCTTACATACAGCCAACCCTCCTGTTTGATTCCTATCTATATTCTGAAGGTTTGTACAGAGGGGTTTGTTCATATATCATTCATAGCCTGATTTATAGAACATTTATTCATAAAAAACATGGTGAAAATTGATTTTATATGGCTGCTGACAGTATTTTCTGATTTATGGAGTGATAAAAAGAGATATCCACAATTTCCTCTGTAAAAAACACTTGACTCAAATATGTCAACAAAATGAAACTACATTTTTGAACCTGGCCTCATCTCATGTTTAGATTTCTGGTCTGGAAATATATGCAAATCAGCCCATAATTAATGAGATAATGCATCATTTGTTTCATGGTGATATTTTCTGCCTTTTTCACCTGTCGTGTCTTGTTGCGTTGGAGAAAGTCATGTTCCTGTGTAAATGATCTAACCCGATAATTCCACCACAAAACTGTAAGCCGACCTGCCACTGATGCTGATAATAACAGAATAATCTGCTGCGACTGCAGCAGAATATAACATACTCACACTCAGTGTTTCTGCCCTGCAGTGTGAATAAGCTGTCCTAGCTGACTCTGTGGTTCATTAGTATAAAGGTTTATGAAAAGGCTTCATTAAAATTGCATCCAGCATTTCGGTTCCTGTAATGAAAGTTAGTGCGAGTGTCAAAACCTCTCTCGTTAACCAAACTCACCCAGCGCCGCGCTGCTGGAGATTCATACATCGTGTGGTCTGAATCCTGGACTCAGTGCTCAAAGAAAAGCACCACGATTTATCCAAATATAATCACAGATTTTTTTTTTATTTCATCCTTTTCTTTGAATGCATCTGAATCTTCCTTCTCGGGTTACGTAAATTCTTACATACAGTGTAAAGAATAGGTTTGATGTCAAATATTTCACAGAGATTTTCACTAGTTGTAATTCTTGTTGAATTCATAATTCTCCACAATGAGGCTAAAGAACTTCTGACTTCAACTGCATGAAATGAAACTAGGAACCTTTGGAGGAACTTTCTACCGCAAGGACAAAAGTCTAAATTAAGTTCCAGGGACACTATTTCAGCCCCTAAAATCCCTGATCGAAGAGGTTTGACTTTACAAAAAGAACTGAACTTTTTTCTGATCAAGGGTCAAGCACTCGCAGCATTTCATTTTTTAAATGGCCAATTAAAGTGAAACCTCCAATTTTTCAGGAAAATACAAAATAAATACATATTTTACACAACTGGTTCAGTTGCCAATTTCACGTTTGGTGGTTATTTTGCTTTGTTTGATGGGTTTTAATGAAATCAGACTCAGGTCTAACGTGGCTTTACTCACATTAACTAATTTAAATTTGTGGCTCAAGATCACTCGAATTCTCTACAATCTGTTGATTCAGGGAAACTTTTAACAAGACATTCTCAAGTTTACAATAGCTGCGACCGCATATGCGCACGCATCCACACGTTCACACAAACACACTGACCTCCATCAGCAAGGAACCATGGTCGCTTTAGCGTGGGCAAATCTTTGTGGGCCGACCAACCAACAGAGCAAGCTGAGAGCAAGAGAACAAGAGCTGCTGATCACAGCTAAAAAAATGTACTCATTTGACTTTACCGAGTAAGCCGCTTCACTTTTAACATCAAATGCACCATTGCTCACAACACAGAGCTCCTTCTGTTTGTGTCCATTGCAACCTCTATGCTAAAGGGTCAGTGGAATCTACCGTTCTCCTAAAATGTTTTGCCTTTTAAAGTGAAAAATCACTTTAGCGTCCAGTGTAGATGATGATCTGTATGCTGCCTTCATTAGTTCAGGGGTCTGAGTGGTAGCAGTCACTCCAGGTCCATCACCACCAATCCTCGCTCGTTCTCTTTCCTGTTCTAATTGCCTGAATAGTCCTACTGTTGCTGCCCATTAGTATAATATCCATTAGTCTGCCTTTCCTTCCCCCAGACCACCACTCCCTGCCTTTACTACACCTCTGAGACACACACTTATAGGCAAAGCATAACACGCATCTACAGAGGCTTGCAAGCAAAGCAACAAGAGTTTTCTCTGTTTGTGTTCATGGTGATTTCATCACCAACCACCCTTTATTTTAATCCCTTCAGCATTTTCCTTGATCTGTTTGTGGGCATCTATGCCTCGAGTTCACACTTTTGTACGCTCAAACAAGCACACGGGCATCCTGCGATTTCTCTTCCTCAGAAGAAAAACGCTAATGTCATGTTCCTGTGCGAGCCTCTCTTCCAACATGCTTTTATGAGAGTGGAGAAATGGAAAATGAGGAAATAATTTATCTCACTAACCCTTCAGGAGTGTATTAAAACCTTTCCTTTTACTTACCAACAGGATCGCTTTCCAAAATGCCAAGTCAAAGTAGGAAAATTCTATATGGCAAAGACGCTCAACCATCCAGAGATGAATGAAAAGACTTTGTTTTGAGTGATCTGTCTGCCCATTTATACTTTCTCATGTGTTGTTTTATGGGTGTTTTCTGGTTGTATGTTTGTTGGAGAAACCTGAACTACCTATACACAACTGCTATCCGTCCCTTTGTACCATTGCCTAGAAAGTGTAAAAAACTGGACAGACACTATAGAGATTAAACTAAATTTGAACTTTTTTTTGGTTGTTCCCAAATAATTATAGAATTTGGCCCAATTCCCCCAGATTGATTGTTCTCATCAGTTTCAGGTGTGTCAAGATGTCTGATTTACTGCCTGAGCGATCAAGAATTTCGATGATTGAAAGGATTTCTGACAGTTCAGAAATCCTGGTTGTCTACCTTGCAGGTTGAGCAGTACCACAATTAGATTTCCCATGTCTGCAGTCTCAACATCTGTTATAATTCCCATGAAATGATTTCTCTAGCGAGAGCAGCCATAGATATTATGTCCATACTGTTATGCAGCAATAGTGGTCCCTTTGCCTGCAGAGTCATATTACGTAGCTGAGTGGGAACTTCTATTGAACCTGGAATGCCGGAATGGGAATGCAGCATCCAAGACTGTGGACACCAGTTTGACGACAGGGAATACAGTACCAAGTTGTTTTTCTTGCCAGGTTTTGGCCCGGGCATAACATAACTAGCAGCACGGCTAACAAAGCAAACAGTGTATATACAAGATGTGCTTCATCTGCCAGATGAGCTATCGTTCCATTGAAAACCTTTCCTTGGTAATGTATTCTTTGTTGGTCTGCAGAGCCTGGCTCCATAGTGGCAGATTCAGCGTTTAGCAGTTAGGTGCTTTAGCAATTAATGCTAAAGCAATCTTTAACAAATGGACTTAAGATCAGAGAGAGCTTTCCTTTTTGTCTGTGGTAAGTTGTCATGGTTATAAAGTATGGTTATACACTCTGCAGTGTTCTCATATAAAGAAATTATGGACTCAACTATTTCACTATTTCAAGGACACCTCATTGTGTATCCTTGTTACGTATCATTGCCTCAGGATAGGACATCCAATCACAGCTGCATATCGTCACCTCAGCGATGTTCAGATTGTGTCAGATCTGTGGACCCGGTTTTAGACATTTATTAAAGTATAAATAGGCTTCAAGTGATAAAGTTGAGAAGGTGAAGGTGGAAAAAAAAAAGAACACGAAGTTGGAGAGGAAGTAAGCGGAGCTTGATGTGGGAATCGGGGAGAAGAAGAAGAGGACAGGAATAAGGGATTGGCATATGATGATGAGATGATATCAGGGACTGGATAGACAGAGGTGGAGAAGTGTAGGGGGATCACAACATCATTATTTCATAGTCTGAGGAGGCAGATCCACATCAAGCTTCTCACAATGT
Source organism: Nibea albiflora (assembly GCA_014281875.1). Classification (NCBI taxonomy): domain Eukaryota; kingdom Metazoa; phylum Chordata; class Actinopteri; family Sciaenidae; genus Nibea; species Nibea albiflora. The sequence continues at coordinate 15,177,192 of CM024807.1, forward strand.
CAAGCAGTCAATCAGCATCAGCCTGTGTGTGTGTGCGTGGGTCATTGGTAGGTTGTAAAATTTTTATACAGTGCTGTGTTTCTGTCACTCATTGCTTTGGGGCAATAGAACAGGTAGAAGTGCAGGTGGATTACACAAAGTGAAAAAAAAAGATTAAATATTAAAGTTGTACTCCTATGACCGACCCAGCGTACTCAGCAAACTGATCCGAAGGAGGTCAGGCCTTTAAAGGTCAGAGGTTGGGCCACGGGATGAGAGCAAAGGCGAGGAAGAGGAGCCGAGGGATTTGGTTGTCCCTCCCCACGATCCCCATCCTTCGTCTGCAGCCTCGGGGCAATTCGCTTGTAGCAGTTGCGGACAACTGAAGTGGCGGCTCGCAGCTTCAGCTGCCAGTTGTCGCAGGGCAGGAGATGTTGTAATCTTAAGAGGTGTCAATCACAGGAGATTAAGGGAGGTCACTTGAGCGGCGGTCTGCTGGGATTCTCCACTGCCAAGCTGTCGGGACTATACAACCCTGAACCTGCGTTCAGTGCGCGCGTATATATACGGACAGGCGCAGGCAAACCAAGTGCACTCCCCTTCGACATGAAAGAAAGATGATGGCATGAATGATGTATTGTACTGTTACACACTACAAACGCTCACACATGCACACATATACAGAAGGTGCAGGTGCAAAAATTGGAGTGATAAAATGGCTTCTGTAATGTGGCCTGTCTGCTGCGGAAAGAGGGCACAGAAAGGAGAGAAAGAAGGAAGGAGACGCTGATTGACAGGCTCCACCAATTTTATCCTTCGTTCCTCAAAGAAGAGTGATCATAGACCGCTTTGATAAATAGTACTGCATTTCACCTCCGTGTTTTCATTATTAGTACAACTGCTGTAATTCAAAGGTTATCTTCTCAAGTTATTACGATGCCCTTGCGTCATTTATTGCGCAGAATTAATTTTGACCGGCAAGGTGATTCATCTGCGTTTCAAAAACATATGGCGTTTCTGCAGCTGGGAAACCATCTGACCCAATCAGAGCTTTGAAGGAGTGTGAGAGTCAAAGAAAAATGAAAAGCAGGATTGACAAGCAGCTGCAGAGGTTGGTGAAATCCAATTTACAGAAATATATCCTGTGATATCGCATGCTGAGGTCTCATTCATACTTTTAATAACAGAAAAATGCATCAATGTACATCCACACATTCATACAATATGACTCGATACATAACACAGCCACAAAGCAACAATCAACACTAAGCCTGTCTAATACAAATGATAGCTCTATATAATAATTTTATTTTGTACATCATCATTTTGCCCCGATCCACTATAGCACAAATAAAAGTGGGGTGGGCAGCTCTCTACATCCATATCATATCTTCAAGAACAACAAAAAAAAATACATAAATGAAACAAAACATCTTGTAATGTTTTGCACTTGTCCTTGGGTAAACAAAAAACAATCTTAACTTTTCGTTAAAACGTGTTGCATTACTTTCTAAAATCAAAAACCCTGGCAATGATTTCCACGCCACCGCTGCTCGATAATGTGGTTCCGCATGAAGAGTTGGTTTTAGACAAGTAGGGAAGGATGAAGTCAGGTGACCTCTGTCGTCATGGTAGTAATAATAACTAACAATAATAATTAACATTAGACAACGTATGGTAAAAGCTATGATACATCGGTTAGGTTATAGGAAAACATCACGTTACGTGCGTGACCGAAGTTAAATACTCTTTGTAAGTCATTTCAGAGTTCAGGCGACCTTCATTGTCATGGTATCAGTAATAAACACATGGTTAAGTCTGATTGGGCGCATCAAAACTACTTGGCTAGGTTCAGGAAAAGATCATGTTATGTACTTGACGTAAATATATGCTTCGTAAGTTATGTACTTTGGATTGTTTTGACGGGACACAAACAGCGATCTCTTTGGTGAAAGTCTGTTTGATTCATCCACCCCAACCTCAACCAGATGCAGACTTTTGCTCTTTTTATACTACATCATCTGACATTTTTTCTCTTCTAAGCTCTTCTAAGCGTAAGTAACGCCACTACGGATGCTGCTTTTATAAGGTTTACGCGAATGGTCAAAATGGAAGAGGCGGACATATCCTGACTTTCAGTCCCTGTTGTGGACATGTTGGACCTGTGTTTCTGTAAGTTTTTGACCCTTGGTTGGGATGAGTTACAGTCAAGGTGATTTGAACTTACTGGGAAACTCCCTTGGCATAAATACTGTAGACAGACAGATAGAAAGACAAGTTGGCAGGCAGAAAGAGTATAAACTAGCAGGCGGATAGACGAGCAGAGACAATCACACTCCTTGTTTCTGACACTCCTGTCATTTTGACGTCTATCTGCCCAAAAGCCTGTCCATCAGTGTTTGTGCCAAGAGCTGGCAGAACATCAACGTTTACAAGGCCACAAAAATAACCAGGCAAGACACCAGTGGGACTCAGCTAGGAGTACTCAAAGAAAAATGATTGAAAACCAAAGTTTTATCAAACGTAAGCTGCAAACAGAGTGCTTCTGAGAGCACCTGTATGTCCATCATTATTATTATCAATTAAGCCCTACCTATTTTTGCACACTGATCCTCTCTGTGTCTCTCTTACGTCATCTGTACACTAGGAAATGACATTTAGTAGTGGTATTCTTGTCCGGGAGGAAACAGTAGAGATTTATAGTCATGTAGAACGCCTATACACACTGTGCAGTGCCAGAAAAAGGTTGTAATAACAAAACACATCTTGTCCTGTTGGGGCAGATTATGGGTATGCAAAGATTTCTTGTCAGTGTTTTTTTTTTTTTTGTGTGTTTTTTTCTGATCAAGGGTCAAGCAACCGAACATACATTGTCATTTTTTCTAAGCAAAACAAAATACAAAATATAAAAACGGTGTCTGGGCAGATAAAGTCCTTCAGAAGGTGTTATCAAGTGTTATCTAGGTTACAGGTTTACATTTACATACTAACTGTCATGATTCATGCAACAGACACAGTTCAACTGTCATCGTGACACAATAACATCTTCGTTATCGACCTGGGAGTATTGCTGTGGTTTTATTTGTTGTGGACACTCATTGGGCTAATTGCGACCAAAGTGAAAAACAGTCACGATCTGTGTGCTTTTGGCCAACTGATGGTTCCTGAGAAATGAAAATGGTTTGGTAGATTTAGAAGATAAATGAATGAAAGGACAGCGTCCATCAAACCAATGATTACCTTTCTGTGTCTGTGTTACAAATGTTACTTTTGTGATTTAAGAAATATCGCTTGGAAGATGCCAAAAAGCTGATCTATACCTTTGTTTTCTCTCATTTGGGTTACTATAATGCCCTCAATACACCTGTTCCAAACTATTCCTCTTAATCATGACTGGTTTGCTAAATCACTTATTAAACTTAAATATTTGGAGAGACAGCTCTTTAATGATATTGTTATCAATTCTTCCGCTTTCTTATATAGTCATTTATTTGTCACACTTTTAGGACTATGATTTTATGGTTATTATATCTTACATTATAATTTCTGCTATATAACCATTTTATTACTAATATTTTTGTTCTTATTTCTTTTTATCCTTTCCTTTTATCCCTTTATTGCTTCTTATGTCTTCCATCTTAATGCGTGTTACTGATTTGTTTTCTTTTGAAGAACCCTCAGTAAACTACACAGTGTTTTTAAATATAAATGTAAAATGTAAAAGTTCTTTTATTTCTTTTTCCCTTTGGCTAACCTTCTGTAGCTATCTGTGTTAGCATTTAAAATAAATAAAATAACAAATACAGATTAGACGCCCCCCCCCCTCCCGCCCCGGAATATAAACAAACCAAAAAAAAAATTTGCATGTGTCACCGCAAACATTAATTGGAAAAAACTGAAAAAAAAAAAGTGACCTTCCAGAGAAGTGAGTTTCAGTTGGGTTCCTCTTTCTGGGCTCGGATTGTGCCAAGTGACCCCCAGAGAGATAAGAATAACAGAAAATGACTCATGTTCTGTGTCACTGAATTTCATTTATTACGGGTGACTTGTCAACTGTAAAACTTGAATATGAATTATTTCCTTCCTTAATGTTGTCTCTTCTGAAAAGTGTATTTTAATGTGTTTTTAATCAGCTTCACCTCTGCAATAGAGCACACGTGTTAATATTCAGACTGATTAGTTACATGATGGATATGCACTGTGAGCTGAGTGACGCAGCAATCACCTTTAAGCGTTTATTACATGCCTACCTTATAGAGAAATCAATATTTTGTGCCATATTGATGATTTAAATGTGATATTTTTGTTATTTTCTTTTTACTATAAAAATGAACTTACTGCATCCACTGTGGTCCTCAAAAGTCTACAATCAGAACTGCATCCATAGCAGGGGTCTGTTCATTTTAAGATAGATTTAGCTAATTATAAGTGCCATCTTTTGGCACGTGTGTAAGTATATTTTATAATACTTTTTTCATGCAGCATAAGGTGGTCATCGTTGAAGCCTAGCATGACTTTACACCCAACTGGTTAAGAGCGCTGAAGCATTAACATACAGACAGAAACTTTAGAGATCACCACCCTAATTATGCAGATTATGCTCTTTACATTTTGCCCCAAGGCTTAGTCATCATCATTCACCTGCTGTTGGCAGGAATGACAGAAGAGGAGGAGACAAAGGGTTGTAGGAGAAAACAGCTTGTTTATCAGGTAACAGTTGGACCAACACCACACCTGCTCCCTTCCCAGTCCTGTGTTGCAAAACATAAAAGGAGAAGCCCTTTATCTATCAACTGTCTCATTAGGATTTAAAAAGTAATGCTCTTTATTGTCTTCACAGTAGTGCATGATCATCCATTGGACATTGGCTTGCACTGTGTTGATTCATAGATTTTAAATTGAAAGAACACACATACAGAGAAAAACTTGTCCACTGGAGCGTATTTTGTCCGGCAGTAGTCACACGGTGGAGTATAAGCGCTGATAATCTGATATGATCATCTCACATCAGCCTGTGAAATTAGAGCTGATGCCAAAACCACAGGTGTATCTGCGGTGTGTCTGTTAGTTGAATTGTCAAAGCTTGCTGAAGCTGAAAAAAGAGAAGTACAACTGCGCTTGTGAAAAACTAGAGATGGGAGCAAGGTATGTCGGTATTTTTAATGAGAAAGAACACAAGAAAACATTAATAATTTAAAACGCCAAGTGTGTTGCTTAAATGGGTGTTTCTTAAATATTCTATATTTTGGCCAAACAAAAGAATATGAAACGAAAATTTTCAAATCTTAAATATTCCAATCGTGATGTTATAGCTCTCCAATAGTCACACATTGAGTTTTATGGGCATTCAGAGGGTTCAGGTCTCATATAGGGGATGTAAGGAAGTTTTCAAACATGCACAGGGGTTACTTACATTCTTTTGCATGGCATCTTTTTATATTTGTGTATATAGTGCATTTGTTTCTGCATTGAACCTACCTCACAAATCAACCAATCAATTTCCTGACACGCATGTCCGCATGATGGATGGTCGATGGGATTTGAAGGGCATGCACGTCGGCTCCTCTGCAAGCCTTTGTGTTCCAGCATTACACTTTATATCCTGAAAGAAGATCTGTTCTTGGCTTTATTATGTTTAGGATAAAAAGTTTCATGTAAAAGTTTCAAGTAACAACAGTGTCGAAAAGGGCATCTGCCCTAAATGTCCATACATGAATAAATCATCTACTCAGGGAGCTGTCCTGCTGATTTGAAGAGTAAACATGTAACCAACAGGCTTTCATCTGTGTGCTCAGAGCCATCTCTGCACAGACTCATGTACAAACAGGTGGGGTCAATCCGAGGTGATTGTTTTGCCTCATAGCTTAATACAGTCAGATATAATGGTGTGTTCACATCTGCATAGAGGCCTTTAACCTAACCAGCCAATTCTCACTCCCAAGTTGTCAAATATGGCAGCTTAGTCAGTGGCCTTAAACTACACCCCTCTAGCGTCATTTCTGGATGTGTCAGGTGATGTAGTATTGTAATATCATTGAGTAAAGAGTGAGAGAGTCTGTATATTGAGGCGATTTGGATGAATAGATGGGTCAAACAAACAACTTTCATTCAGAGGCCTGCTGTTCATGTCTCGTGTTGAATCAAAAGTCAACTTTAACTTCTTTTCAAAGAACATTATGTAATTTTTCTACCATAAAATAACTGATTTTAAAACATTTTGATGTTACACTGACTTGTAATCTGTTATTCCCACTTTGCCCCCTTTATACCTGTTTTTGCACTATGCTGCGTTTCTTGATGGACAGTAAACTGCTGTGAACTGTAGCTGCTGATAGCTAATGTTAGCTCAGTTTGTTAGCCGGGCTGTCTGGACTGTGAGCTCAGAACACCAGGGGAGTATTGCCAGGGGAGTGTGGCGTTCTGGACCACCAGGAAGAAGAAGTTTTCGCGTTTGGGGCATGGGCGAATGCGTCAGAGTGGAACCAGTGTCATGCTAGAACCAGAGCTGGAAAGGCAAACAAGAATAAATCTGTGACTGAATTTTAGTAGTTGGTGAGAGCTTCATGAACTAAAAGGCTCAAAGATAGACGCTGTGCTGAACTAATTGACTAACCAGTTTTTGATCATAAGAAATGTAATCATAACAACTACATGCATCAGATGTCCATATTTACCACCGTGGTATTGCACTGTGAACCTGGTGACGTTAAGTACCAAATATACCATTTTCTAAGCAATGTTGCTTCAAGATAGATAGATTTACTACTGTCACACGACACAATGAAAATAAAGTCAGACACCTGCACCAGTGTGAAAGTGACCTGAATCAGAAAAATATGTGGGCCATGTTTACTTATAACGTGAACACAACCCCACTGAGTTTCTCTGGGTTAGGGTTAGTGTAATGTACATATTTTTTTCCTTCTTCTTTGTAATCACTTTCTGTCTCACTCTGTGTGGAATCAATACACAGCAAAGATAAAAACCAAATGATGAACTCCAAATGACCAACTAAGTGGTGTAAATTGATTGTTTGGCCTGCTGTACCACTGTGTATGTAAATGTGAGTCTGTGTTAGTGAATGGATGTGTGTGTCTTCCTGTGTGTGTGTGTGCACGCCCCACAGGGAGTGTGTGCTCTGTGATCCAGGTAATGCAGACCAGAGAGTGAACAGGAGAACAAACGAGAGGCGACCGCTCTTCATCCATCTTCCCTCGCTCTCTCCCTCTGACCTCATTCATCCAGTCTTCATTTATTGATCGATGGGATGACGCCGTGTTGTGTTTGCAGGCCGGTTGTGACAACCTGGTGACATGACTCCACAGGGGACACATGGGGAAAGAGAGTCCCACAGCAAATGGAGACATAGAGATAAGTGCTGATCGCTCACACCAGCAGCTTATGATGGTGAATTTCATAACAAATCAGAGAGAAAAAATAGTTTCAGTAGATTTGTGTAAAAAATTGTGCTTTTGTGTTGAGCTAAACTGTACTTTAAGTGTTGACATGTGGTTTTGCCACCATTGACTTTTGGACAGTACATACCCTTTAAGGTACAAGAGAACTAATGCTAAAATCTATCTTGTCATAAACAGAAGTAACTGCAACCAACAATATATAAGCCTTAAAGAGTCACAATGCCACTTTTAGCTTGCTTCTAAGATTAGGTTTCATAGCTTACAAATCAGCTATCATTTGATGACGATGATTTAGCCTCTGACATGCAAGTCCACAAGACACAAGTCCAACACAAGAGTCGGGTTCTGCTCGAGGTTTCTGTCTCTTTAAAGGAAATTGTTCTTTGCCAAGTGCTTTGGATGGTTGGGCCGCTGTAAATGATATTATTAACATTATGGTCTATACCTGCTCTGTATGAAAAGAGTCCTGAGATAACTCATGTTATGGTTTATATAAATGAAATTATATTGAAAGCATGCCGATACATTATTATTAGTTATTGATTATAATAAAAAGCTAAATTACCACCAGATGCATTTCGGCTAATGCATTACATGTCTTTTCTCTCCACTGCAGTCCACTCAACGGAGTATAAAGAGGAACCACAACAGATTCTGCATTCATATGTAAATATGTGTTTACAGAGATTACATGGACTACAATACCTCTAAAAACTTAAGCTAATCAGGGTTATCTGTTTCTCAACAACCAAAAAACAGAAGAACGACTAAAAAGTGTTTTCGTGTATGGTGTCAAATCGAAAATACTTTACGTGTTGTTTTTATAGTGCCATGTAGCTAGTAATCTGCCAAGACTGGGACCACACCTATAGCCAGTGATTTAGAAAATTGGTTAAAGCCTGGAATACACCAACCGGCCAATAAAATCAGGATTCTCTAAAAAGGCAGTCAGGCCTTAATCAAAATAGTACCGTACATCATGTAGTTTTTGCAAGTTTGAGAGGATTTTTTAGAGTCGTTGGATTGTTAAAGGAGTTTGTGGAAACCAGACAATAATCCACTTTTTTAATTGCCACTCCAGTGCTTTATTCTTTTGATTTCTGTTTGGCTGATTGGATTCAAACTACAAACCCATTATTCATCCCATCTAGACGACATTTCAGAGGCTTTAGTCCACAATCACTGCAGACGTTTCCCCATCGGTCAGTCAATAGTGGTCGCATGCAATCTGCACCCAACATTTTAGCATGTGGCTTCCCTATTGGCATTTCCCCTCAAAAGCTGCATGTAATTATGGGTGTTGACATTCAGAGGGGTCAGCTATTACTCTGATAATTAGTAACACTGCACTGATTCAAATGATCCATCATGGTGACGCCTTGCAGATGAAGTCAGTGATTTATCATCATGTCTGAAGCGTGGTTTCTTAAACTGTGGGCTGAGGACACTAAATGAGACGGGACCCTGGTGGTGGAGAGTTTAATGAGCTTTGATCCCAACATGAGGAGAATACAGAATGGATGGCCGACAAGAAATGAAATGCTTATGTACAACTTTAGAGATACAACTATCTTGTTGTTTGAACAGAGCCTGTTATGGGTCAGTAGCCAGATATTCATCAAAATAGTTTGACAGTGTAGTAGTATAGCCTAATATGACGTAGTTTTCACCTTGACTTCATCAGAAGAAAAAGACTTTACACATTCACCCAGGTGAGGTTTTGTTTTGTTGCTATTTTTCATAGAAAAAAAGGAAGAAAGCTATTAGCCCCAATGTTAAAATGCCCAACTTTACACCAGAAATAAACATGTTTAACGCCTGGTTCGGAAGAAGGTTAGCTGTAGCTAATTTCCTCATTCATGACAACTGTATGGGAAATGAATTTTTATATAACTCCCCTGTTCAGGTTCCGTTACAGGTGACTGGTTTAAACAACCTTCAACAAGCTTCGCTCCACCCATGTCCATGACTTTACCCATTTTTGAACTAGCTGGGACTTAGACGGAGTCAGGCACTGCCAAGATGGCTCTTCAGAAACCTGTGGGTGAAGTCCATGTTTTATGCAGTTAAGTTGTAAGACTGTTGCTCCACTGACCCTGACTGCGGTCAGGAGTGTCCTATTTAAGCACACCCAACAGTGATGTCACAGTGATACTGACACACCCTGTAGTACACTTCTTTGTAACTGTAGCAAAATGAGAAGTTAAACCACTGGGTGCAAAAATAAGTTGCTCTTTGAATGTTGTGTTTGTTTTTGAATAATTTTTTAGGCACATTAACATATTAAACCGTTTATTTTGAACATTTATTAGATGTTTTAGGAAAGTATTGTCAATGTGTATTAAGTTGTAAAAAGTTTATTCTGTATTCAAAAATAAATAGAGTACTGCAGTACACTGTGGCACAGTTTGGGAAGGAGGGTGCAGTATTTAGTTTCACTTTGTCAGACTGTTTCCTGTTTAACAGATCTCCCTGTTTCAGAAGAGCAAAATAAAAGTTAATCATTGAGCATCACACACCGTGGGGTAAACGGCTGTGAGGCTTCAGTCGGTCAGCTGTTTTACAGACAGCGACAGACACCGAGCAGAGGGCGTCGGGTCAATAGTGATAATAGCAGCAGTTGGGGGTTTGTCTGAGAGCGGCAGGACAGAGACAGATGTGGCTGCTGCTATAGATCCACGCTGCATTATCTGCCAGGCCTCAGGTCAAACGACAGCCACTCAGGACACAATGGGAAGTGCAGGTACACACGCACGCACACAGGAATTATTTTGTTGCAAGTAATTATTGATTTTCTCTTAAGTTAAAACATTCCATATAGATATAGGTACAGTATTAAGTAATTAGTAGGAAGATGAGCCGAGGTAAGGATAGCAGAGCACGCAAACTGTATGGAAGCCTTGAGAGGCAAGGGAGAAAAAAGTCATTTTTAAATTTGGTTTAACGTCACATTTAAAATATATTTTGAAGATATACTGCAAGTCAAAAACACAAACTGGACCCAAACCACAGAGTAACATAAAATATACAGCTATATTGTTATTTACGCACACAGAACATATGCTTTCAACTTTTTGAATCTCCTGCCAGCTCAACACAGCCAGGTCATCAGATACACACCTGAAGTGACACTCACACACGCCCTGAAACAAAAGTCTGACTTGCTAACAATAAATAGCGCCACGCGTCACACAAAGCCGAGGAGATACCAGACGAGCGTGTCGGTTTGAGCTGTCCTGATCCCTCTTGTCTTCAAAACAATGACAGACAAGAGGAAGAAAGGATTTTTTTTCTTTAAAACAATCCACCCACGCCTGAAAAAAAAGGTAAATCTGTTGTTTAAATTCAAAGAGATGAAGTGATTTGACAGACAGGAGGTAACGGAAAAACTGTTGGGTCACCAGAAACCTTAAACAGATGGAAAATATACAGGAGCGTTACCTCTATTACTCTTTGGAGATGGTGCATCAATAGCTGACGGATATCACTTTATAGTAAGAAATCATTAGAAAAATACAGATGGATAGGTTTCATAGTTTGTTTAACGTTTGAATTATCCAAAAGGAATAGATGGTAAAATCTTAATCTGTTGTAATCTGTCTCATGTTTGTTTTACCAAATACATTTTAAAGGTTATATGAACCTTTGGTACTTCTTTGATGTATACAAGCACAAACTTGATGAATATTTAAGTTTGAAACAACACAATATTAATGATCCCTATTCCAAAAAAAAGTTGGAACGCTGTGTAACATGGAAATAAAAACAAAATGTAATGATTCGCAAATTCTTTCCAAGCTATATTTAATTGAATACAGTAGAAGACAAGATAAGTGAAAATGATAATTTATTATTTTTTTTGTAAATGTACACTCACTCTGAGTTGCAGCTCAAAATTCAAAGACATTTTAGCAAGTGATAGCATCATGAAAGTATATTAAATATTTAACCAAACCTCATCTTTGCAAGGCATTCGGACTTGCAAGATAATGAGATAATGCAAAAATCCGTCAAGCACATAGCTTGAAGCCTAGCCTTGAGGAGTTGGCTGTTGGAGGTTAGTCCTGATGCTTGGATTTCTTCATTGAAAGAAGAACGACACTGAAGGTTTTTCTCGAACATCTTTTCGCTTCCGCTGCTCAACTTCTGCTTCTGACTGGGTCCAGTAAGAGTTTGACTGCGTTACATAATTTGTTGAAATGATAAGGTTTGAGTTGGGTGGTGATAGACGATGATAGATTGCTCATCCAATCACAGGCCAACCAGCTTCTCAGAAACTGTCTGGTGCAGTACACATAGAGGTAGCAATGTCACCGTCATGTCCATTGTCTCCTGAAAGCCTTTGAATCTTTCTGCTTGGATGCATTTGAACAGATGATGAGTGAAAGCCGAATCAATAACCTTAAGAAAATTATTCCTCCAATTATACATAAACTAATTAAGAGCTACTGAAAGTAACTTTTTATTGTGTGTGTATTTGTGCAGTGAAGCCAACACTAAGCGGTCCAGACATGAACGTATGGTAACATGGCCGACCCCCGGCGCTGTAACACTTGTAGAGGAGCACGCTAGCTTGCAGGTCCTTTTGTTCTGCTCCCATCAGCCCCAGCGGGGACCGGGCTCCAAGGGTCAAAGGACAATTCCGTCTATTTAAAAAGTGGACCTTGTTTTCCAGATGACTGCCAATTAAAGACCCCCCTTCTTGTTATTTCCTGCCCCAGATGACCTGACGGGGCTTTGCTGACAGAAAATACATGAATTATAATCACTGAATAGGGAATGAAAATGAAAATGAAATGAAATGAAAAGGGAAAGAATAATAAAAACAACCATTATTAAGACACTTAATGTTGGTTTTTCCTTTTATGACACACAGTAGGTTTGAAATTATTTATTATTCAGCAGAAATGAGACACATGCATACTCAGAACTTTTCCTAATTTTAAACTAAGAAACCATATAAACTGACATTTTAAGAGAAGAACCTGATAACCACAAGTAAGAACATCCTGTTGTCAGAGGAAAAATTAAACGATGATCATGAACCACAATCCAGTCACAACAAGACTTAAGAATCTGTAACGGTGTTGTAATCAAGACCAAGACACGGCAGGGGTGAAAAGATTTTTGAAAAGTTTTGATAAAGAGGCAGGTTGCTAACGTTAGCCAGATTCTAGTATCCTTTACACTTAGCTCTCTTTAAAATGTTTCCTTTCCAAGTGCTGATAAAACTTTGACGCGGCCCCAGCCGTAAGTGTTGCACTGCAGAATTTAGATAGTGCTGTTGTTGTTATTTTGGATGCTGTTTTTCAGATGAAGATGTGATGTCAGTCAAAGCGACTTAAACCACAATGTCATGAACAGTCATGAAATAAAAGGTTTTATATAAAAGTGAGTTTTTCTGAGACAGACAAGACTGAGTAAAATGCAGTCTTGAAGACCGAAGTACTGCAACACTGGCCTGAAATTCGGCACAGCGGTGCTTTAGGTAACTGTGAACATCAGCATGCTTACTGTATAATGGCATTGCTAGGATTCAGTCTCTGGGTGTATATATCTGTATCAAACTTCATGGCAATCCATCAAATAGTTGTGAGGATATTTAAGTAGAAGCTAAACATGTCAGCCTTCTGGTGGTGCTAGATTTAAAGCCAGGAGAACACAAAAATCAGGAGGATTCATCCTCTGGGGACCATAAATGTATATACAAAATATCATGTAAATCCATCTAGCAGTTGAGATTTTTCAGTCTGGACCACAGTGATGGATCGTAGCATCTCTGTGTGCTGCTAGCAAGGTTGTTTTATTGATTGTTTCATCTGATTTTCATCTCTTTTTTTGAAATGATCTAAATAAAAAGATAAATCCCCACATTGTCCCCTTAATAAAGACTGAAATAAAAATAACAAACCTTGTATGAATATTGGACACCGTAACAAACACACACACACACACACACACACACACACACATAGATACACATACATGCCTTCCTTCCCTGACACCCAGCCTTGTGTTGTGCCTGGAGGAAGAACTGAGGGGGGCTGAAGGAGGTGGAGAGGAAAAGAGAAGAGTTATATGGCCGCATCCATAAAACAACACAAAGTCATCATCTCCGTCCCTTCTCACCCCTCAGGCTGTTCTGAAACTCGCCCTCCCCTCCCCTTTCTTTCCCTAGGTCCCCCACCTCTGATCTTTGAGCTTCATCTAGCTACTGTTTAATCCTCTGCCTGCTTGTCTTTTAGCCAGTGTGTCCTGTCGAGGTCACCACAGCCATCAGACAATGGAAGCACTGGAATTTGTCTTAGAGAGCTGAAGGAGCACAACAAAATCAGTAACTCTGATTCATATTTAAATGTCGGATTGTTTTCTTTAATGATCACAGACCTCCTGATGTTAGAAGTTGAGCTGGGTAGTTAATCAGCTAACAGCGGGTAGCAACAATGCTTTTAATTTTTCATTTTGTAAGCAGCACACTTGAACTCTTGCACATGTTTCAGTTGTTGCCATAAACTGAGCTACATTATGTAACATGGAAAAGCACTTTTCCAAAGTTAATTAATATAGTCTGACTCCATACCCAGAGCCTGTTTAGTTTGTCTTTTTTAATTTGTCCATTCTGAACTACTAAGAAAACATGGTGGATCCCGTCATGACTCTTGGAAGAGGACTCATAGCATCTGTAGATAAAGGCTCATTCTAAGGTAACACAAACAGAACGATGTTATTTGGAAATGGAAACATAGTTATGCATATTATACTTAATGTCTGCCATAATCTGTATAGAGCCCCTAAATTTGACACACTGGACCTTTAAATAAGACAAGCTGCAGGGTTCATTGTGACACATAAATGTTCATTCAGGATTTCATTTTTATTTTGACAATAAGTAATAATAAATGGACATATACAGTTCTTAATAAAGTGACAACAAACCAAATTCAAAAACAAACAAAAGCAAAAATAGAATAAAAGCATGAAAAGGCACAGAGGACTTTCACTTCTACGTAATTCGAAATAGACATGAATGGCAATGACGTAATTATATTACAAAAAAATATATATATTATTATACATTATAATTGTGTTAATTAAACCTTGTGAGAAGTTGAGATGATTGGTTGAAGTCATGTGACGCCATTTAGCCCGACAAACTTCCTGTGATTCTCTGGCTCCACCTACGGAGGTTTAAATTAACCAATGAGATTATTACTGCCTCCGAGACACATTTGTGTAACTAACACTGTGATGTGCCACATAAAGACCCAGACAGTGAGGACAGTGTTGTGGCCTGTGGAATGGCCTGTTGAATGTGAGAATGTGTAATGAACAAGAGGCATTCATTATAGATCACACACATCATTTATTCATCCGTCTGCTCTGTCTGTCTGTCTGTAAACACGCCTGTGATCCACAGTGTATGTGTCTGTTGCTATGTGATTCTGTGGGGTTGCTTTGATAGTTTATGTTCCTGCTTTTTTTTTTTTTTCCGTGTGCGTGTGGACACATCTGGGTCACCTGTATGTGTTTGCCTGGTAATTTATAGGTAATCCAAACAGCACGTACCCCAGAAGCTGTGTGTTTTTAGGGGTTTAAAGCAACAATATGCAACTTTTATATCTTAAGATAAGAGCAATCATTTTAATGCTACACTAACTTGTAATCATGTGGATGGCGTTTCTGTCATTTCCACTCTGCGCCCTGTACTTCCATTTCTGCATTGAGCCCCAGGTATATAGTAGGTACACTAAATACTCACTCAGTGTTACCAAAGGAGGAGATTTTTAAGCCCATGATGAGGGGAAGCCAGTTTGGATGCTGATGGGAAGCAGAGTCGATGTCGTGAACCGGAGCTGGGCAAGTGGGCAATGTAGAAGTACTCAGAAGCCTCTGTAGACATGACAAAGACTAAGATGCCCAAGAGGACGTTGACGGAGGAAGCTAAGAAGAGAGTAAGTAAGCAATAGACCACAGGATGAGGATACATCCCGGACTGACTTTAAGTTCTTGACAGGAGCTTTGTGAAATAAAAGGCTAAAAGACAGATGCTGAGTTGGGCTTGCTGTTGGCCTGATGAGCAATATTAACTGGCTGCTAAGTATTGTGTTGTTGCTCTTGCTTGATCTTTGGCTGTTACCTAAGTGGTCAACTTGCTAGTTGTAATGCATGATGTACAGATGTTCATGTTTACCACAGCTGTGTATAAGTGATTCTTATACTCTGAAAAATGTGAGCGCCAAATCACAAAAAAATAATGCTGCCTCTAAAGCAAACCCTCCAAACGTGAACAACTCACTATCCAGGTAAATAGGTCTGTAACTTTCTGTGTTCTCTGTTTTTCTATCAATGCTCTCTCGTCTTAATGGCCTCTGAAATGCTGATATCAACAAAACGCATTAATGCTTGTGAGTGAGACAGCTTGATGAGTGCCGAGTGCAGATGATCTATGGATCAAATCTTAGGTAGTCTCTCTCCAAGACGGAAGGATGGTAATTTGTTGTGTTTTGACATGTGCAGATATCAATATGGTGCATTATGCCTGCGCCTTTCATTTCAGCCAAACACACCAGGGAACATGAGAAAAAACTGGTCGTCCATATAAGTAAAGAAAAATGTAAAGATGGAAATATGAAAAAAACAAAAAACAACAACACTTTTTTCTGCATCTGAAAGACAAAAAGGATCAATGTAACAGTTTTACAGTCTTTAGCATGATGGCATTAACTAATATTGACTTCCCGTAAAGGAGACGAGTTCAGCTCAGGATTCTCTCAACATAGTTACGAACATTTGGATGACCAGTATTGAACCTGTGGGGCAGAGCAGACAGTCAGATATCAACATCAACATGAGCTTCTCCTTGTATTGTGCTTTATCTCGATGAAAAAGTACATCCACTCAACCATCAGACAAGATCTATGGAATATCACTGCCTCCTAAAATGACTCATTCGAGCGTTTTTGATCCGTCACAGCAGAACAACATTGATTGTCAGTACCATACACAAGAGAGCTGAATATTAAATCATTAAATATTAATATTAATATTATAGCATTGCTCAAAAGTTATAGAAAAGACGAAAGAATGGAGGAGAAGATTCAGCTAAAACTGTAAAAATTGGCAGCTGTGGTTCCAAAATTTTACTGTAACAAACAGGGTAAAACATTTTCTAATTTTTGCCACAGGAAGAGGATATTAGATATTAATAATAAATACAATATTAAATACAAGTATTAAGGTTTTTATCAGTCAAGAAACACTGTTTTTGCTACACCATAGAGGTTTTGCCGTTCAATATTGACAGTGTTTTAGTGTAAAATCAAAAAAATAAAATACCTCTTTGTTCTGTGTAAATTCTCTTAAAATCTTAAAGTTTTGCCACTTTGATACCAATTGCTCAGACTTAAAAAAAAGATGTTGAGTGTTCAGTAATGTAATTAATGTCAGTTTATGGAAATTTCCAGTGGAAACCATCTGGTAAAAGTGCTGGTTGTGCTAGAGGACTGTAGTATCTTAAAGCGTGGAGAAGGCAGGCAACCAAACGCACTTGTCTACCGGTGAATGGCGGGACTTGATGAGTACTGATGTTATGTACTTCGGCCTCTAAGATGGGATGGTAATTTGCTACCTTTTGACATGTCGGATATCAATATGGTGCATTATGCTCTTGCACTTCATTTCATCCAGATACTCATGGGAATAAGAGTAGAAAACTGCTTAGAGCGTGTGATAGAAAAATCGACAGTTCACGTGAATCCTTGTTTTTCTTTGCTGACATGAAAAAAAGGTCTGCTTAGGAAGGAAGTTCTCATGGGATTTTTGTACACATCTGTGTGAAAAGAGAAGGTTGATTCTTGGGACTTTCATGCGAATGTATGGATGAGTAATGAAACCTACTACTCAAAATGAATCCTAACAAAAACAAAATAATTTTACTAATTAATAAAGTTAGAGACCTTTTTTATGTTCTGGCCCATCACATTCCAAAAACAACTTAAAAGCCAGGATATCTTTCTGAGTTCATTGCAGAACCATGGTGCATTAAATCATTAAGCTAGAGAAGCCACAAATGAATTTACACTACTCAAGCTGCCATTTCTGATACAAAATACACTTAACTGATGTAACTGAGCCTTTTTGCTCTATTTTCTTTCATGTTTGTGCCAACAGCTCATTGGTATTTTAACAGCGCACCTCCTGGAAGTGACTTGTCAATGAACTCTTACCCGCTCCATCATGTTCACCACCTCTTCAGATCTTTAATTTAAGATATACACGCTGTTCTGGCTTCAAAACCAAGCCTGGCACAAGTGTGGCATTCATGAGCTGCAGCTGTCAGTGACACCAACTAGCTGTATGTCACCACAGAGTAACAAGATAGCATTCAGTCCTTTGCATAGCTGATCCTTTGGCCCATGTGCCATATGCTCTCCTACGGCTCCAGGTAAAGCTTAACCAGAAAGACTGCTGTATGTGGCGCAGGTTCTTATTTCCAAAGTGTTTACCCCAGAATGACCCGGTAGAGAGGTAGTTAAGTTAAAATGACAACTGTTTTGTGTCTTCTAGGCATGTGAGAATAATCCAAGTCAGGAGATCCGCCCATTTGAATTGCCATTGCCCCTATTTACATTACGATTCAGCAGGCTTAAAATGTTTTTATGACTATGAGACCAAGCCAAACTGCTGATGATGCACCTTTCAAAAGTACTGTAAAGGATTATTTTACAGAGTGTTCAAGGGAAGGAAATAAGTTCAATAACTAATGTCAATGTTCAGTTTCTGCTGCAGACAAAGTCCTAATTTTCACTGTGAATCCTGATGACTAACTACAGATTTTAAATGAGAGACTCAGATGGAACACCTCTTTAAAAGAATACTGAATACAGACTTTATTATGTCATTTGTTGTTTTGTTTTTGTTTTTTAAATCTCAGCACAATCAGTGTTGAAATAATTTCAAAAAACAATTTACATTAGAAACTGCAATTTTACAGTTTTAGATGCATTTTAGATGAATTATCTCTAGATCAACCTTCCAAGGAATAGTGTTAGGCTAACCCTAACCCTAACAGGTAACATGTTCAGTTAATAACAATAAAATGAAGCTAATAAAATGAACACATTTGTTTAGATTTGATTAGATAAACAACAATCAAGGACTATTGGAATAAAAGACCAATAACCAATAAGAGATCGAATTCATATTTCAGTTCATAAGATCTGTTTGTAAAAAAGCATTTCAGTGAAGTGAATGCAACATGTAATATAATCCTTTACACCCAGATGACACTGAGAGCCAGTAAAGCTGTCAAACAAACAATCAATACCTTCCTACGTTCAATGATGAGCCTTCCATTATCACCATAACAACCCTCATCACCATAACAACCCATCAGCATCCAAGCTCCTCATCCGATCAATGTGACTCTTTTCACGGATCTCCTCCTCAATATTGTCATCTATTCAATTAATAATTCAGACATTTGATTGGCAGATGAGGATCAATTAACCAATTAAAGGGTCCTACTCTGCGTTAGGGTTTTGTCCAGGTTTTGGTATTTTCTCGGTGGAAACCATTGATGCTGGAGCTGGTTTTGATTGACGGGCCACAGCGTAGCCATCACACTTGTCACCTCAGGGCATAAACCGAATGGTCCATGTGATCAGAAGTCGATCTGCCAATCTGCCATCTCGCATTCACCGTAATTGTGAGTTTGCTTCTGTGGAGTCCACAAGTGACAGAAGTTACATTCGTAAATGAGAACAGCGATGCCCTTGTGGAGTAAAAAGGTAAACAACTCTCGATTTCTTCAATCTCTCCTTTCTCTCCATTCGAAGTTGAACTCAAGACGAAGTGCTGAAAAGTTGTATAAATTGATCGTGATGCTTGAGTCTGTGTCAACCCTGGTTGCAGAAGTCAACAAAAACTTCAAAGTGCAAGTACAAGTATTCATATAGAGTGGTCCACAGGTTCCTCTGCTGAAACTTCTACTTCGGTGTAAAAGTATCGTAAAGTCTGCCGTGCTTCAAATTTCCAGTTCGACTGAAACAAATGGAGGAAAGGAAATGTCAATGATTTTTTTATCCGTGACAAAACGAAACAACGGCATGCTAAAAGTAGATCTTTAATAATAAATGTTAATATTATTAATAATATTTTCTCTCAATAAGTTCGCGAAAACAGAGATAAAATGATTGAATTAATTTTTAAGACTTGCACAACCAGCAATGTTACGAGAGCCAAACTGCAAAAACATCTGTTAATCAACTACCCAAACTTAACCCACAAACGCCAACTTACTGTATCAGGAAAACACAATAGACCTTTTTCACAGCAGCCATTTTGACATGACGTAGTGGGTAAACACGAGTGTTTCCAGTTGTACTAATTAAGGTTCCATTCAGGGTGCTGCTGTGGTGCATGGTGACTCACTATGGAATTGAACCTTACAGTAATTAGCATGAAGACATCTGTGTTGACCTCTTTTCTTAGAAATTTGAGACATTTGACTGCAGTATCAGACAAATTGTTCAAAAAATTCAGAATGTTTTCAGTTGTCTACTCATAAATGTGACTAAAATAGTAATAGTAATAGTATTTCCTTCTCTGGGAACACAACAAGGAAGAACCTGCAAATTTCTCAGCTTAGACAACAGTATTACTGTTAACACATAACAATATATTCGTAACAGGAAGTGCACAGTTTAGCTGTGTAAAGTCAGGGTGAGTTTTAAAGATTTAAAAGAGCACGGCAGAAGGGATAGTGAGAGACTGAATGAGTAAATAAATGGGTTAGTCATAATCGAATGGGTGAGCAAATCAAAAAGGGAGTAACTGAGCGAGGGTTCATTTCAAGTTTGAGAGAGCAGTTAAGTAAGTCAGAAATGAAGGAGTGCAGTTGGTAAAGAAAGAAAAAGGTGGTAATTTTCTGCATACAACGAACATAATCCAGGGTTTTGTAGATGTTCATGTCTGGTAATAGGGTTAAATCTGAGGTGACGGCAACAGCTTTCTCCTCCTCCAACTGATGGTGCTTCTCTTTTTATTCTCTGCCTTGACTCTTCACTCCTCCACCCCAGATTTCTCTCTCTCTCTCTCTCTCTCTCTCTCTCTCTCTCTGTACCTTGCTTTGGATGTCATTAAATATTCACAGCTCCATTCTGGGCTAATTGTCCTCAACATGGCAAAGAGCAGTGGAATGAAATTAACCCATTAGCCAGAAACCGCTTTCATCAGAGCAGCGGGTTCAGGAAGTGTGTGTGTGTGTGTGTGTGTGTGTGTGTGTGTGAGGCTTTCTGTTCTGACATAACGCTCACACAAGTACATGCACATAAAGCATGCTAAACAGATGCATCGCTCCAGATTTCATCATTCTGGGACTTTGAGACTGAAGGCAGGTGTGTTTGTTTTTCATCTTTCTACAAGTCAGATTCATCTTTAAATTTTGTCCTGTACTCAAAATACAAGTGTAGAGAGATGAAGTGAGAGTCTGTTGCAATAACTGTACAAAAGCGTATAAAAAAGAATAATTACATAGTGAAGAACAACAAAACAAGAGGCACTAAAATATATACATGATATTACCATATGTGTAATATTAACATGATATATTATTATATTTTTGTTTGATAGAGACAGCTGAAGAGTGACAGGAAATGTGGGGAGAGAGAGAGAGATGGGGAATGACGTGCGAAAGAGCCACAGGTCGGATTCGAACCCTGGGTCGCCTGGGCAAGAACTCAGCCTTTGTACATGTGGCGGCTGCTCTACCAACTGAGCTAAATGACATCCCAACATGATATATTATTAATATGATTATGATATTTTTAATTTCCTAAATATCACACTAATAATCAGCAAAGGTATATCATGACAGCACTATGCAGTGTCTGGAGAAACCTACAACCTGGGTACAACCTACAGTAAATCCATTGTCCCTATTTTTAAATTTTTTTTATTATTACTGAATTTATAGATTTTCTTTTTGTTTCATTAAGAAATCACCCAAAAAAATATTATTTTACAAATCACATACAGTATCAGTATCTGTATCTTTCCAGATCTGCACAGCTCTCTCTTCACTGTGAAGCTAATGTATGTAAGTGAGTTGCTGCTCCCTTCCTTTTTTCCTTTCTTCCATCCTTTCTTTAATTCCTTCTCTTTCTGACTGGCTGTTTACAGATTTGTTCTTCCCTCCCTTCATCCTTTCCCCCATCTTTATCTTTTCGTCTTTCTTATCTTTCTTGGTCACCGAGAGCCCCTCTCACGACTTAGGTCAATAGCGCTCTATTGAATGTATTGACAGGGTAAAGTGGTCCTACTTAACAGCGCAGAGAGCCTCGCGCTCATGACGGTCTCCAGGGGCAAAGGACGAGTGAGGACGTGGAGGAAGGGAGGAAGGGATGTTGAGGGGGACGTGGCAGGAAGGATAAATTAAAACAGACAGATGTGCAGATTTTGGATGGTTGATTATAATTTTAAAGTCATAGAGACACCATTAAAAATTTTGTTCATTTTGAATTTGAGCATCCAAAACACAAGTTAACTCAGATCAATGTTTGAAAAATTTCAATTTAGGACACTGCAACAAGGTAAGACAAGTCAAAATATATTTACATTTCAAATTTCTAACAAGAAATACTCATTTGCAAGTTGGCAAAGAGGGTGAGTTAACTTCAACCACCTCTGGGACCGAGCTGCAACCTGTCGGCTAATTAAGACGCTGCCTGATTTCTGCCTCATTAGTGGTAATTTCTCTTCCCCTCCCTCCTTTTGTTTATTCTCCATTCTCTTCCTTTTTTTCCATTTCTGCCTCCCCCTTAAAAAAACCCCCCAAAAAACACCTCCCCCATTTGTTTGTTTTCCTCGTTCCACTGCATCTGTCGCGGTAGAGAAATTAAATTTGATAAACGAGTCGATCTTTAAATATTAATTATGTATTAATTACATTCGCAAGGCAAAACAAACCTTGCTTAATGATTTATGAGGATCAGTCCCACTTTACTCACGATTTCATTGTCCAATGAGAATCAGGAGAGAGGAGGGAAATGGAAGTGCTGGTAAATTGAAACAATGAAACAAAATGTGATTAGAGAGCAAGCGAGAGATTGTGACGCTGCGTGCGTGTGTTTTCATGCTTAAAAGAGTGAGATTTAATGACATTCAGGGGGTGGAAAAGCCTTTTACAATCAACATAAGAACCAATTCATTATATATGAAATGAAATGAAGAAAGGGAGAGTGACAAAAGAGAATGGGGTTCAATTTGTCATCACTTTTTGGTCATGTTTGACCTTTGACCTGAATCATCTCCAGTCTTGAGTTACATTCCATGTGGAGCTCTATGACCTGTGACCTCACTGTGATCTTGGGCCTATTCATTTCCACTCTGACGTGTTGACTTGAAGGTCAGTCAATCCAGAACATTTCAAGAACTTTGAATTTGTCCTTAAGTACAGTCCCAAAAACCATCAAATGCTAGAGAGAAGGAAATGGATGGTATCTACATGTGTGGTTCCCACCCTGAAGCATAGAGGAGGAGGTAGAATTTAACCAGCAAGTCTTTCAGCAAGACAACGACCCCAAACACACCTCCGGGCTATGTAACAGCTTTTGTATTTGTATTTGACCAAGAGGGTTAGTGATGGAGTGCTGCATTAGCCTACACAGTCACCCGACATACACTCGTCTGAGATGGTTTGGGATGAGTTGGACCACAGAGTGAAGGAAAAGCAGAGCATTATTTCCTAGTTTTGATGTGTCGCACTGAGGGCAAACAGAAAACACTCCTGTGTTTTTATTCTGTCTTTTCATACTCATCTCGCAGAAGTTCAACAAATGCTCCTGATGTGTTTCATTATTTTGAAAATGTACTTTTCTATGCCGCAGGAAAGACTAAAACTATTGCAATGAAGCAGATCTATTACGCTGAGGTACATATAGTCCCAAAATTGGCTTAACACACTCTGTACACAGCATGCACAATTTCTCACATTCACACTACAGACCAAACATAACCAGTTCATATGCAAGTTTCTCTCTCTCTCTCTCTCTCTCTCTCTCTCTCTCTCTCTCTCTCTCTCTCTCTCTCTCTCTCTCTTTTACACACACTTATCACCTGTTCCCATGATAGTTTCAGTCTCTTGGGTGACCTCCCCACACACAAACACACACTGAGCCTCCCAACTCTAATAAATATTTCAAAGGGGGAATGTTTAGTAAACAAAGGTGTGTGTGTGTGTGTGTGTGTGTGTGTGTGTGTGTGTGTGTGTGTGTGTGTGTGTGTGTGTGTGTGTTGTACTGGAGTTTCTGAGGGATGCTGAGAAGAGGTGTCATATTTGCCTTCTCTCTCTCTCTCTCTCTCTCTCTCTCTCTCTCTCTCTCTCTCTCTCTCTCCTTCACCTCCTCTCTTCCTCTCCTCTCTGAAATTCGACCTTGTTGTCGTGCTGTTTTAACCAAACAAACACTGACCACTGCTGCATCCTGTTTGAAGTCCAGATGAGGAGGAGGAGGAGAGAGGTCCGACCCACAAACCACAGTTTGCTGCATCACGTACACAGAGTAAATGTGTGTTTCCCTGTGAATCTATTAAAGCGCGCGTGTGTGTGTGTGTGTTCTCTGCATTGTCATGTGGGAAGGTCATTCCAATCTAAATGAGCCTCTTGGGTTTTAATGGAGCTTTGTTTTGATTTTCATGTTTTATAGGCTATTTTGTTGTGCTAAGATTTTTGCATATTCTAAAACTCAAGAGTGTAGAGCAGTGGAGGTGCAAAACAATCTTTTCAACCACTGAAAATAGAACAATAAGAGCACATAAAAGTTACTAAAGTTCCAAAACAAGATGTTGGCATCGAAGGCGTTCTAGTTGCTTTCATACTTGAGTGGGATACTTTTGGCTGCATGCACAACAGAAATGCAATAAATATTCAAATAATAAAATATAATAACTTCATAGAAAGCGTCAGAATTGCTGCTTGAATGCTCCCACGAGTGGGCGTGGTTTCAACACATTTAGCAGACACACCCCCACAGTCCTGAAGCTGAGATTACTGCTCGTTTTTTACCTGATTTTGACACCTCATTTCATAGAATTGTCAATATATTGTATTTAATCATGGTTAATAACACTCAGAACACATATTTAGTCTTATTTTACAGAGACGCTAAGGGTTATGCTCCTCCCACTGGAGTTGAACTCCTCCAATAAGATTGCTCCCGTATCCGGAACACCTCTGAGAATTAAAACTCACCGGCAACAACATTAGATATGCGTATTGATTTCATGTGTCTAAATCCATGTTTATGTATTTCCTCCTGTGTTTGTGCATACAAGTCTATATGTGCCTCCGTGAGTGTGTGTGCGCTGCAGACGCCACGCTGCCGAGTGTGTGACATGAGAAACCCCAACTCCCCACAGCAGAGGCAGAAATTATCATACCGCAGCTCACAGCTCTGAGTAAATAAAACATTAAAGTCTCACAAATTTAGCGCACAAATTTGGAGAGTGGGAAAAATTTAAAGTGCTTAATACTTAATACACACTTTACAGTATGTTCTGCCGTATCAATATGTAATGAGGCCTAACTGCAAATCCGGTAATCCAGATTTGCTCCTGTATAGTGAAGATATAAAGTGCATGTATGAAAGTGAGTATGAAGTCCTGACAGTTTATTCTCATTTAAATGTTTCTCAACAATCAGAAAAGTGAGTTGAAAAGATAAACGGGGCTCATTGCACTCCGATCTAATAAAATTGTTATTATTGTATTAGATATTAAAGTGCATGGCCCTTCGGCGGGACCACCATTGGACCTTATTTTTGGGAAAATGTATGATACTCAACGTTGAGAAACAAATAAAAATCCAGCAATAAACCGATGAAGTACAAATGTCACAGTCAAAGTGAAACATACACATTTGAAAATGCTAACATACTTGCTAAGTGTTCATGTATAAGAGGTTCACCTCTGACCTCTTTCCACCTTCTAATCAAATGTTTTGAAGCTGAAATTTAAGACTAAAATTGTGTGGATAATAACAAAGAGTGTATTAATTTATTAGGGACTATGGATTAAATTGTGGCCACAGGGCCACAAAGACTGAAGAAAGACAATTATGAACGCAGAGGGAGGAGAAGATGAGCATCAGCGGTATGATTGTGTGTGTGTGTGTGTGTGTGTGTGTGTGTGTGTGTGTGGAGGGGTTACAGCTAAGCAGATAGGTGACAGCAGTGAGAGCAGGAATTGTGAAACTGTAGCTGACCCCGAGCTGCTGACAGGGGCCCACACAGGACGAGAGAGAGGGAGGATAGGGGAGGAGACCTTGGAGGTGGGTGGGGTGGGGAGGGTTTGGGGAGGGGGGGTAGCTGTAATGTAGCAAGTGGAGGTCGAGTAGAGAGGGTGAGAGACTTGAGAAAAGCCTGGGGCTGGTAAACGGCGAGAGGGAGGGTGAATGGATACTGTAGGGTGGCTGGAAATGGCTTGAGGTGAAAAAGACAAACAGTGAGAAGCAGTTCTAGTTTTTATCCGGATTTTAGAAGAAACACGATAATTACGTATCGTCCATCTATGTTTGAACATCATCTGACTTTTGTTTTTCTTTCACTTTTCCTTTGAACAGATCTAAAAAAAGATATTTTAATTGTTCCAGTTTTACATTAGAGATCCTGCAAAACAAATGACAGCTGGACACTAAACAGATACATGCAAGACCAGAACGAGAAAGACAAAATATGGATGAGGACACAGATTATCCATAAAATGAACAAATGCTGTGATCTTAGTGAAAAGAGCATGAAATATTTAGGCTGATCCGACATATTCACATACTTCACATGCTTCAGTCTGATACCATTTAATCATATTCTGTTCAGAGATCTTACCCTAAATCCTAAATGAATAATTGATTGACTGAAAATCTAAAATTATATGATGTAACATGTTATATAATATATATAATAGGTCTGTTGATATAAATAAGTTTCAGTCTGAGTGCAAGAACGACCGATATCGTAAATACAATAAAGTGAAACTTTGAAGTCCTTCAAACTTAATAGTGAAGTGTTTGTAACTGCATCCCAAAGTTTTCTGATCTGATGCGGCTATTAAACATCATTTATCAGTGTGTCATCAGCGTGTCGTTTGCCTGGACATAATCAAACCCATGCAAACTTTTCCTGGAGAATCAAAACTTTTCCTGGAGAATCTGGAGAATCTAAATCCCCCAGCGTCTAAACTCAAATCAAATTTTAAAAAAAAGAAAAAAAAGGAAGAAGACATTCTGCCGCAGCACGCGCCTGAAAAAGGCTACATGGAACCTCAGTAGTTGTCATGAAGGCTAAAAGTGGTGGTGGTGGTGGTGGTTTGGGGTTAGGAGATGGGGGGGTGGGTGGTGATAGGGAGGGAGGGAGGAGGGCTGTTCCACTGAGGATAATGGGAGCAATGGGAGCAGCCCAGGCAGCATATGGCCAGGCTGGGCTGCCTGCTGGTGCACCAGCTGTGAAACTGGTGGCTGAGATCACACAACCACTAAAGAACCCATCATCCCTCCCTTCCTCCCTCCCTCCCTCCCTCCCTTCCTTTCATGTGAGTTCACTTCAGTGTACTTTATTTCCATCTTTGGTGGAACAATAAACCATAATTAATACATATATATTTTTAAGAAGTTGATCTTAATACTTTTACTCAGTCATTGAATGTCGCCTCCTGTGTGCTATATGATTTTTATGCAGGATATTTGTGATACTACATGTAGTTTTGATACTGTTTTCATTTTTTCCATATGTATTGCTCTTGTTCTGATAACTTACAGAATGTCTAGCCTTTTACCACTGTGTGTGTTTTGTTTGTTAAATTGTGGCTCTGCATGCTCCTGAGCTCCTCTAACGTCCTCTTAGTTTGTAACATTGTCACAGTATTTTTGTGTGTATGTGTGTGTGTGTCATCTGTTTGACTTGTGCCTCTTTTGTTTTTGTTTTTTTTTGGGTTTTTTTCCTGTGTATGGGCGACCAAACCAGTTCCTCCTTTGGAGATTAATGATGTTATCTCTCCCTCTGTTAAACTGGCCACACAGCGAACGCTGGCACAGCTTTGCTGCAAAAGACGGGGAGCAGTAGTTGTCGCCCTGTGCAAAAGCAGATTATACAATCCAGCCGTAAAGTCCAGATTATAAAATTAATTTGAGCTTTCAGCAGTCAAATCTATAATTCACTCTTTGTGTTGGTTGGGTTTCCAACCACCTGTTTTGCCTGTTTCCCATTTGCGCATAGAAAAAAGTGAGAAACATCACTTTACACATGGCTGAGGTGGGAAAGTTGGTGCACTGATAAAAAGAAAGCACGACAAAGTGGATAAACCATGCAAAGTGGACGGATAAAAACATGCAATGAGAACTGCAACGTTTTCGTGTGTTTGACTGGTTCCCGTTTATTTCCATCATCCTGTTGCGCCCTCTTTTTCTACAATGAATCAATGGCAACCAAGTGCAGAATTAACTCCGGCGGCTGTTTATTGCATGAAGGCAGTGGATGGAAATGTGCTAAACTCAGTGAACATGTGAGCTGCATTTGGATGGAAACCTACAGTGTTTCATCGCTGATTGTTTCTGGGGATGTGTGTGAGTTTAATTACCCTGAGAACTACTTTTACCTGAATGTTATTCCTGGCATTGTGTCAAAAGCTTTGAAACAGCCTTTAAAACATCATTAGACTAGATTAGATCAAACGGAACTTTATCGTTCTGATGTTGCAAGACAAGGTTCAGAGAAAAGTCAAAGCTTGGTAGTATGGGGGTGGTGTTTAGCTCAGTCGGTAGAGCAGCCGCCCCATGTACAAAGGCTCAGTCCTTGCCGCGGCGGCCCAGGGTTTGAATCCGACCTGTGGCTCATTCCCCCGTCTCTCTCTCTCCCTACATTCCTGTCACTCTTCAAGCTATCGCTGTCAAAAAAAATATCTTAAAAACTTGAACAGGGCTGCTCGGAGCACAGTGAGTTGCCAGGAAGAAGATGCCAATTCAAATTGGATAAATCAGAGAGCCGAGGCCTCAGAAATCCACCTGAACTTCAAAATACTGTAAGAAACGGGGTGCTTAGGTCACAGTCGTTGCGTTAGAAAGAGTTCGCTTTTTGGTCATTATGAACAGAGGGGGGGGGGGCAGAGAGGAGGTGGGGTGATAACGGCAACAAAGAACTCTTTCTATGTACATGCTATGTTATGTGACAGATACACACACACACACACACACCACACACACATACACACCACCAGGCTGCTCCCATTCGTTCCCTCAGCTAACCTTTATTTAAATGACAGCTCTTAACAGGCCGATCCCTCCAACCACCACTCTGCTCTCTCTCTCTCTCTTGCCACTCTCTCAGTGTGTCTCTGCCTCGTATGCCCCCAGGCAGCTCCTAATGCATAGGGACAGGAGGTTGATGGGAGTGTGTGTGTGCGTGCGTGTGTGTGTATAGAAATATGACTCACGAATCGGGTGTGTCATTTAGCATAAAAGCATCTCCCTTTCTTTTTCTGTTTTTTTTTCTGTTATTCATCCTCCTACTTTTTTTATCCTCCCTTTCCCCCATTATTCCTCCTTTCCTTGCATTCTTCCCAATTTGTCCTTCCATCGTCGTTTCCTCTTCTTCTGTCTCCTCCCTCCTGTTCTCCCCTGCCGCACACACACACACACACACACACACTCCTCCCTTCACCTCCTCTCTCTGCGCTCCTTTATGTCTCTATGAGGAGCGATCGGGGCTCATGGTAAAGATGATGCAATATGGATGAGGCCGTCTCAAAAGGCATCAAACAGGCAGCAGAGCATCCGAGGGACCGACATCACATGCGGAGAGACGCTTAGAGACGTTTTTCGCCGGTCGCTTTCATCCCTTGTTCTTTCTTTTACCCACCCACCCATCCCTGGCCTATCTCTTTCTTTATATCTGGTCCTCCGTGTGCAGTTAGCGTGTGTTTGTTTCTGTTTGAACATATAGATGTGTGTTTGGCTTTTAAGTGACATGGTGCACACTGCGGCAGCCGTATTGGTGGTCTTGGAGCTCTTTGGAGAAAAGCTTTTTACTTTAACCTTTTGACCCCATTTACAGATGACTGCAAATTCTCAATGTGATCCCAAAATCTTAGTGATGTATTTCCTAACACAGCTGCACGTGACTTAATATGAACAACCTGATGCTGTATATTTATGTCCTATACCTGTCTGAAAAAGCAAAATGGAGCACACAAACCAGCTCTTGGCGGAACATTTGATACATTCAGTGTGATTTAGATAAGAAACAAACACTTAGACAACTCAGTAAATGACTGGAAATGAAAAGAGAGAATTTAAAAAACAAAGTGAAAAAGACGAAAATTTAATAACCAAAATAAAATTGAGTGCAGGTCTGAAAAAACAGGCTAAAGTTAAACAGAAAGTGCAAGTAACTAAGCTTCAAATATTAGTTAACACAACCAATAAACACATTTAAGAATTGCATTCACGCACTCTTCTTCTCCTAATAAAAAATGAAACTTATATGCAGGAAATTTTGCCAGAAAAGAACTGCAATGTTTAAAGCTTGCTGAAATGTTTTCCTGCTGTCATTCACTGTCTGAAAAGACTGCTGCAAATGTTACACCGGTTTCTTTCTTAAAAGAGACGCACACAACTGTCCATAATCCTCAATCCATACATCATTTATACATATTCTCATTTCTAGATAGACTGTACACTCTGTCTTCACACTACATGCTTTCAAATGGTGTAAATCTGTCACTGAGAGCTTCAGGAGAAGCGCTAACCCTGGCAGTGCCGGTGAATGTCAGAACAAACAACAGAAGAGGAAACTACTGAAATATATCTCATATATTTCTTATAAATTAACATATCCTACGATTTACACACAGCACTCCATATTTTATGAAGAGTCCTGTATAGCTTCCTTTCTTAAAGCAGGCCGTCATTCCTGAACTTCACAGATGGTGAAACATGAATGAAAACATTAACTTTAAATATTCATACTCTCTCTCATGGGAAGTCATTGTCTTGTGGCTGCAGCTTTGTCAAATCATGTCTTAATAAAGACACGTCTGTCATGACTTGGACATGAACCTTATTTGAAACATTTCCACTGAATGTTAAAGTTTGTCATCCTTGAGTATCAGCTGTACAGGTGCATCATCGGTTGTGATGCTAGCTCTGCTAACAGCTAACAGCTAACAGCTGTGATGTTTTTAATATACTGGAAAAAAAATATGATTAAAACTGGCAGCTGTAAAACAGTGGTAAAAGGATATTACTACTGTTAATGTTTACATATACAGCATACATTACATATATGAATGCTGTATAAAATAAAGTCTTTGCCTTAAAATATCACAGTGTTTTACTGTAAAATAAACAGTCTCTAATATAAAATACTACTCAATTCTGTATGAATCCCCTTGAAATGCTGTATACAAAAGGTTTCTGAGGAAACATGACTGTGTTTTACTGAGAACTATTGACTATTTTTAGTTTTAACTGATCAATCTTTTGGTCCATAAAATATCAGAAAATAGTGAAAAGTTTCTCAACGTCTAACCTGTTTGCCACCTTAACCCAAGATATTCAGTTTAGAGAAGAAGGAGGAAATAAAGAATACTTTGATGCTGAATTATCAATAGTACTTTGTGATTAATATTTTCTGTTGATTGATTAGACGACTAGTCGTTGCCACTTTATTGGTCAGTGCATGATGAGGAATGAAGCTTCACATTTCCCAGTGAAAACGCAGAATAATCAATGGAAATCTACAGAGGATTCACTCAAGTCAACACAGGTTTATTTGTAGTAGACTCAAAATGGATCAAAATAAAAAGCTATATATAAAAGTAAGGAATAAAAAAACGACATACAAATAAGATGATCAAAATTACAATAAAAAGGAATACTATAAGATGTTATGATTATTATCATTAAAAAGAGAACAATAACAACAATAATACTGATTTTAAAATACATGTTTAACTGGTTAACCACAGATTTTAAACGAAAAAATCAAAGCCAGCATTCAGTGTCTTAGTGGTAATGTTCTATTAAAATACAAGTTAGCAAATAGACAATATGTTCAGTCTGCTAAAATCACGCAAACTGATCAGAGATGAGACAGTTCCCAGTGAATACCTATATAGACACAAACACGTTAAATGCTTTGCACATCTGTTGATTTCCGCCAGAGCTCGTAAATAAGAAATCGCTCTTGTACAACTTAAATTAAGGTCAAGTAAAAACATAAAAAATGCATCCCCTCTTCAATGGAAGACTGTCAGGGCGGCCAACAAAGGTGATAGTTTATTCTGGAAGGCAGAAGAATTATTTATGATGATGTTGCACTTCAAGGGGTCTGCCAATCAATAACATGTGGCCTTAATCACCCTGACAAAGTTGTATAAAAACCCCTCCACACGCACGCACGCACATACACACACACACACAAGAGCGACATCTCCCCATAGTCTTAAGCTTCCACCAAATGCTACCGTACAAGGGATAGCTATCATCCCAGCATCAAGTATTAATCATGTTTTAGAGAGGGAGAGAGGGGAGGAAGGAAACCCCGTCCAACTGCACCGTCCCACCAGAGAGACGGGGAGAAACTGAGGAGTCCCAATCCACTATTCAACAGAGAGAGAGAGAGAGAGAGAGAGAGAGGTTTTGTTGAGTAAACATGTACGGCGAACAAGGAAGCCAGCCCATTGACTTACACAGTAATTCAAAGTAATTCAGCTAAAGACAAAGCAGTGCAGCACAGTAACCAGGTGATCTTTAATTAAAGTTACATGGCGATCTAGAAAAGTTTAAATTTGTCATTGGCTCATCATTCAGGTTTCTCCAGGTTGCTCCTTCAAAATAAAGACAAAGTTAGCCTAGTTTGCTGAAACTTTAAGCTAGATGAGCCTTAAATTGAAATCAATATATTGGCAGGTGAAGGCGGACATTTTAACACTGTAGGAAACAAATATTCAAGAAATAATGGGATGGATTAGCATGAGAGAAATTATACCAACCTCTCCCATAGGGTGATGGCACAAAAATAGGGAGAGGGGAGTACAATACACTCTGGAGTTTAGAGGTGCACTCAGTCAAAATAAACTGTAACAACAAAGAGATATAGGCACATATAACCTAGTTACACTCCTGTCTTTCAATTCGGCTGAAGGTGAGAGTTAAGACCGCAAGGAAGGATGAAGTTGATGAGAATGGATGTGACTATATAAACCTGTAATTACCGGGGTGAAAAACTAAAAAAAAAAAAAAAAAAAGCAGAAATCTACCATTTGAATAATTGAAAAATAGGTAAGTGTTTAATAATTAACTGGTACAAATGAAGCGAGGAGGGGAGTGATGAATGTTTTAAACACAGAGAGGGAACTCTCTAACTGACCGCTGACCTTTTGGACGGACACAGCTATGCTAAGATAAGCTACGCTAAGCTAAGCTAAATAACAGCAACTGATTCAGAAACAACAAGAACAACGCTACACTCCTTCCTCTAATCCAACAACTGCGCGCTAATATAAAAGTGTTTCTAATCCGTGTACTTCCCCAAACCCAGTTCCTCCACTCTCTACGCTCTCAGTGAGCAGCACTGTGGACTCACAGCAAGAAGGTCCCGGGTTTGACCCTCAGCCGTTCCAAGTCCATTCCATGCTGGCACATAAATCCCCATGTTCGAATGGCTGTCCGCCAACCATTGGAGACATACAGGTAAATACTTCCACTTGACTAATTCTAATTTGTATTTTTCAGGAACCGTGGAGATGATGACCCCAATCATCCCTCAATACGCGACCACCAACTAAGCTTCAGCTCCAGTTCATCCTCTGGCAATCAACCTCCTTCATCCCCTCAACACTCAGTCATCCCACCGTACACAATCTGAATCCATCCATCTGACCAACCTGAATAAATTATGGAAACTACTGAAGGAAACTGAACAGAAAAACTGTGATACAATAACATGCCGCTTAAAATACCGTGGAAGACAGATGGGCGACCTAAACACAAAACAAACACGCACTGTCAATCTGTCAGGCTTATTGGCTGCTGCTGTGTATGTGCGTGTTTGATATACAGGTGGCCTACAGGACACGCACACCCATCGGAGTCCAGTCTCCCATCTCACCTCTCTTTCTCTTTTACTTCCTCCACTCCCTCTCTCTCTCTCCTTTTTTTCATCTCTCCCCCCCTCTGTCACAATCCGCCTCTTTTTCATCCTAAACCTCCTTCTCTCGCCCGTTTGTCTCCTCCTTCTTCTCATCTTTCTCATTCTCCTCTCTCATTCATCCCATCTCTTTCTCCCGTACAGGATGCAAGCGCTGCGCCCCGTGGTTGCCAGGCAGTTACCACAGAAACATTTTGCATTATTGATGGAGCGCGCTCATCGTGTCCCAAGCAGCACCCAAACTGTCCCTGCAGAGCGCCAACAAGCAGCGCTGCTTTCGCACTGGCACAGAAATCATCAGGCAGCAAGAGTGAAAATAAATAAGAGACAAATTCAGATTCAGGTTGAGATTTATGCAGAGCGCTGAGAGTCAGCTTCATGAAAAGGTCCAGTAATTAAAATTTTAACTTTTACTATTTCTTAAGGGATGAGAAGTCATCTTGAATTATAGTAACGCCTGAATTACTCAGCATAAAGAGTCTGCTGAAAAAACAAGAATGCATGGTTATAATAATGTGTTTATATTAATGTCACATAATGCTGTCTAGACTTATAAAACACAACATTTATAATAATAAAAATGATAATTACACTGCCTTTTCTTTATGAAACTGTCTTCCTGGTCTGCTGACTCTCAGAGCTCCGCAGAAATATGAATGTAAATGAGGAGTTAATCATTCAGATGACTGCAGAGGTTGAGGAGTCCTAACAGAGAAAGCTCTGCTGCCTCAGACCTTGTTATTGGAACAGCCAGCAGGGCCTCAGACCTCATCAGGTTGACATGAGGAGAGTAACTCAAGACAGATAATCTGGGACCAGGCCATGAAGTGCTTTAACAGTAAGACCTTCAGATCAATTCTAAAACAAAGTGCCGGCCAGAGTAAAGACATTAAACAGAGAGTTATGTTTTCTTTTTGTCAGCGGAGTCTGGCTGCTGCATTCTGCTCAAAGTCGAGTTATTATAGATTATGAACGTGTCCTAAACTCTGTCCTAAAGATCAGCCAGTGTCTCACAGTCATGTTTTATACATAAACATATATGCGTTGCGTTGTTTCAGCTTTAGCCGTAAAAAAACGGTGAAAGGACTGCTCATATGGGATGCTGCGTCCATGCAAAGTCGCACTTGATACTCCAGTGTTTGGATAGTCTGTTTAGAATAGCTGCTGTAGTCTTCCAGCACAAGGTGAAACAAGATCGTTTGAACACGACACTCGGATGCCATGCGGCAGCCAGGATGGTCCAGCCAATCAGCAAGCAGGTCAGAGACCAACGGGCTGCCGGTAATCTAAACCAACACAGGCAGATTAATCAGACTTGAGAGAAATTCACCTGAACATGGGTGCAAAATAATCTTTTTGAGCCTGGTAGACTGCTAGCTTCATGCTAACACGTTCATTCTCACCTAAGTAATCTATACGGCACGTTTGTGTTGCCAAATTGCATTAACAGACAGACAGGCGTGACAATAAATCTCATAAAATGTATTTAAATACAGTATATATTACCCAAAATGTGTGTTTTCAGGTTACCTGCTTTCACTTGTTTTAATTTTGTGTCACCCACTTATCCCTAAGGCTTCATTCAAACATCACGTCAGATGAGTCAGCCAATCAGTAACAATTAGCCATCGCTCAGTGCTCCCAGTCAACCAGCCGGACAGTCAGCCGGGCAGCAGCATCACTCACCTGTTGTGCCCCAGGCGACACCTCCCTCCAGATCCCCATGATGCAGCTGTCATCCCAGCCCCTCCATTGCTCTCCCTCTCTCTCTCTCTCTCTTTATCCCTCTTTGTTGTCCATCATCTTTTGCACCACCTACACATCCAGCGCTGCCTCTGAATGAGGCCTATTGTGCTGCATGCATGCTGTTGCTGCTGCAGCAGTGTTGTCCTGCATGACCCTCTGCGCTCTGCATAACAAAGTTTCTCCTCACGAGTATCCAGCTCCCTCTCAGAAGCACGTCTCTTTGCCACATATATATATATATGTGTGTATATATATGTTTTCCTTGATGAGAGGAGCAGCAAGCGTTTCGATGAAATCTTAGCCAACCATATATTCATGATGAGTATGTCTATAAAAACTGAGAATGCATCCCACAAATCCCAGTTAGTTCTTGTTTGTAGTCCTTTGGTAAAATTGAGTCGCTCCAGTTGCATGAAAAGAAATAACAAAACCGAAAAAAACAGAAAAACAAGTGAGCAAATAAAAAAATAAAGACAAGGGTGAGTGTAGATCGTCCACAGCTGGCAGGCCGGACTGTGTTAAGGCCTCAGGGCCCCGGTGGATGCTCCCTGTGCCGCATCTCGGAAGAAAAAACAACAAAGAAAAAGAACGAAGAAAAAAAAAAGAAGGAATGAAAGAAAGGGAGCGAGCGAGCGGGCACCTCTGCTTTGAGCAGCAAACAGGAGCTTGAGTGAGGAGGAGAGGAGTGAGGCTGGAAGTTTATATGTGTTCTCTCCCCCTGAACCAGGGGACTGGCTGAATAAATAATACAATAGATATTCCTGTGATGAGGTCTCGGCGCACCATTCATAATTATTTCATTGTAGCTGTAATGAGAGCGCCGGCCCTACTGATGCACCCTGCGCTGGCAGGTAGGCCTCTCCTGAAACCAGGGCCCAGAGGCAAGAGGTGGACCCGTTCTGCAGCTCCACACACACACACACACACACACACACACACACACACAGGTTGGACATTATTACTGTGTTTCTCTGGAAACATCTGTTGCATGATGATACAGTGGAAGTGTATGACAGATGATATGATAATCAGCTAATCTGCAGCTGTTCTCAAATGTATGCAGGAAATCTTCCTCACCAGAGTTGGGGAAAGTTACTTTTTCAAAAATCATAACAGAACATTGAAATTTTGCAAAAAAAGAAAAAAAAGTGGATTATGATAATGATCGCCTGTGTTTAATTATTTAATTATTTAATATATCCATACATGGCAGCAACAGAATTGTTGAGACTTGACAAAGATTATGGCGACGAGAGACTGTACTACTCAAATTGTGACTACCACAGAGTTACAACACACTCCATCGCCATTGTTTGGGCACAGAAACACCAGACTGACTTCGAAGGACTTGAATGTGAACTCTTTCAAACACTGCAGAGACTCCAGGAGCTCTCTCATATACTCAACTGAAAGTATACATATCTGATAAGTAAAAGCAGCAGCTAGTGGAACTGATCTTGCTCTGCTTTTCACTGGTTTTGTCAGTCTCTGAGTTTTTGCTTGGGGAAGGGAGATGGAAAAAATCATTTCCCGCTCACCAAAATCTGAAAATTTGCTTCTTTTATCTAGTTCATATCGACTTATATCCAGTGTAAATAGTCAAAATATCTTTCCTTTAAACTTAAAAGCTTTAAAAAGCTCCATTATTGCCACTATCAAAGCTTCAGTCACAGGTGATCGGATACATAGTGTGTTGATCCCGTGTGAATGTGTGCAATTCACTTTTATGTCTCTTCATGAAAGGTAAAACACATTATGATCTTCCTGAGGCCTCTTGTGCCACCTGGAAATTCAACCTCATACATACGACGCGTGTGAAACCCACAAACCAGGGGGAGTTACACCTTAAGCACATACATTCAGCCGCAGCTTTTCGGTCTCTGATGGCATAACAAGCGTGAAGAGAAGTCTTCAGATGGGATGGCCAAGGACAGCTGCTCCGGCTGAGGAGACAAAAGGAAGGGGATGTTGAATTTTCCTCAAGTTTTACATTTATCTTCCCAGAAGACATTGAGGCTTAAGCTTATATTAAGCACCTTGTCAGAATGAAAATACAAAGGTAAGAGTCTGATTTCCTCATATCAAGACCAGATATGACACATCTATAAATAAGAGTACATAATCTACTCTAGCTGTGCTGAACGATAAATCTCACTTGATAATAAATGGAGGCATGAGGTTGTTTGCTACTAGCATAGATAAACTTCAGCGTGAGTGAAATTGATGTGCTATTAAATAAACCTAAACAAAGTAAACGTGACCTTCCAGTGCATACTGTACTGGCATTTCAGGAAAATTAAAAACAAAGCAATAGCAAAACATTTGAGACGCTTTGGTGTAAAATTTACAATGTGCCTATACTGTCTTTTATGGCATCTATTTTTGGTTCATGTTGGAGTGATCCATACTGTATACAGTAAGCATAGAAAATCATACATGCTGAAAGAAGGCTGTTTATTCAACCCACACAGCATGCTTAGACACATGGTCACACAGCCAGACTCACAGTCCCCAGTTGTGTCTCTTGTCCCTTGGGGCCAGCGTCTCAAAGCTTTCAGGGTCCATCAGAGCTACATACATGAGACAGGGTATGGTCCCACTAAGCTCCAGTCTCTCTCTCACACACAGACCACCTCTATAGCTTTCAGCCTCTCGCATATATATACGTCCCGAGGTCTGCCGAGCGAGCACCTTCCGAGCTCTAATCCTGTTAGTGGGTGACGGGGGGAGTCAAGGGGAAAGGGGGGAGGTGTGTTGATGTGTGCATGTATGGGGATAAGGGGGTAAAGACAAGGGATGGGTGGGGTGGGGTGGGGGGGGACACAAAGACCCCCTCCGTCTCGCACCAGCTGGAGCCCTGTGGTATACGTGAGACCTGAATACTCCCTCTTACAGCACACACATACAGTATATTCATTCATTCAGTCATTCATTCATTCATTTATGGTCCTCTGTGGCTGAATGAGCAGGACACTAACAATGTCAAGGTTCTGAGTTCAGTTTCCATTGGGAGACCCTTTCCTGAATGTTGCACACGCAGGTCTGAAATTTCAACCACCC
Source organism: Nibea albiflora (assembly GCA_014281875.1). Lineage (NCBI taxonomy): Eukaryota > Metazoa > Chordata > Actinopteri > Sciaenidae > Nibea > Nibea albiflora. The sequence continues at coordinate 15,215,590 of CM024807.1, forward strand.
TAGAGCCCGACCCCGACTTGGAGCAACATTTCAAGATCAAAACTCCTGCACTCTTTCGTTGTCTAAAGTTATCAGCCGGCCCCTCTATGATGAAATGGGGTTAACGAGTGAACTGTCAGCAATCATAAGCCGACCATCACACCCAGAACGACAAAATATTTAAACCTCTCCCCTTCACTAAAACACATTCAAACAAGACAAGCTAGAAACACTGTGAGGCAGTTCTTTGACCTAAATGCTCACACTGACGACGCTAACGCGCTCCTGTTGAGGCAGGCATAATGTTTGGACTGCGTTCTATCCTATCGATACAACCTCTCTGTTCGATAGTTGTTGAGACATTTCAGTCAGCACCAAAGTGGTGGACGCACTGAACAACAGACTGACGCTGCCATAGATTAGATTGGATTGCCGTAGACTAAAAACAGCAATGACACAGCAGTCGGTCAGCAGCTGAACTGAGTCACCGCTATGTTGAGACTTTGTCAAGGGAATCAGTTTAGTTGTAAGCAAATAAAGAAACGGCATGAAACCGTTACCAGACCGACAAAATTACAGATTTCTCTGGATTCCTTGTTAGAAACATTTGGGGCAGGTACACAAATCAACAAAATTGATTTGTCTGGGGTTTTTAAACATGTTCATGGAAATGTTATGTATCATACATTTAAGCCCACACGTATCAAAATTCTTGAGTTGGAGACGTTGAATCAACAAGAAATCTCTGTGAATTAGACCCAAGCCTGTTTCATAAGAAGAGAAATGTGTATATATAAAATACCATACCCTAAAAGTTTTAAAATGTACTCTGATTAAATCATCTGGACCATACATGCTTACATCTTTTTTTTTGGTCTACTTTACAACTTTACAACGAATATCAGGGCCAACACTGAAGTCGGAATATGCCCTCACCATGAACACACATCAGCCAATGAGCATCAGATCTATATCACAGGACATAAACACAAATGGCCCCTGGCAATGACTATTAATATTTCACTGAATGGAGAAGAGAGAGGAAAGTCCAGCTCTGAGATCCATCTCATCAGTTTTCTGTCTCTCTGCCTGTCTCCCCTTTATTCAGATGTTCCTGTAGCCATCGACACCATCGCTCCCTCGCCCCAGCAAAGGCTGCTGTTGATCAAATGTGCCAAAATGAAGTTTGGATAGACAAAAGAGGCTTCAACATCAAAGAGAGGTCCACAATAGGTAAAATATTCATGTGTGGACAGAGCCGTTGCACAACTAAAAGAGCGCTAAACTTTACATGTAAAGTAACGTAGTCGCTCTGAGAAATACCGGGGCTGTGAAAAATGTATATATTACCTGTGACACTGAAGAAGATCCTGGAGAAACTTTGTCAAGTCTGAATAAATAAAACACAAACCTAATGTTTCAGGTTTTCTTTTCTTTTCAAAACAATTTTGAACAAATTTATAACAGAAAAATCTTTACAAATTCTCTGAAAGAGGTGACCATTTCTCAGGCAGGGACAGTCTGATGAAAATATGCAGCTGAGTTGAATTCTGGGAAATGTAGGATCCAGCAGTTTTGGAGCTTGGCTCATCCCACTGTTACTGTGTCTTATTCTCATCTTTTTATTATCCATTTGCAGGATATTTACTTGTCATCACATCATTTGGGAGCTGAAACGAAGCAGCTTCTTCAAGTAACTCTGACACATTTCTTATGATTCTTCTGAGTATTCCAGTCTCTTTTCCTGCTGCTCCCTCCAGCCCCGAACACCAGAGACAGAAGTTAAAAAAGAAAAAAAGATTAATTTTCATTTACATACATCCGTGTTATTTCTCCTGTCATCCCAGTGACACGTTCATACATCATTTTGTTTGTTTACTTGTTTTCCCTTTGTTCGACTGCTCTCTATTCTTGTAGTACAGAGGAGAGAGGAGCTGAGGATTTTGTTTGTATGGAAATGAGCGCGGGAGCTCACTCTGGGGAAATCCTCAGAGAGCTGAGCTGTTTGATGCCTGGTCCTCCATGGAGCGTCGGGATGTCGCTATCGAGAAAACGTTGAGCTCCGGAGGAAGGAGAGGAAACAGCAGGGTGATGCGGAGACTCCTGATGTTGCATTAAAAAAGGTCAAAGTGCAATCCGCCTCCCTGGACCAGAGGTGACAAAGTCTCTTTAAACCCTTGTGATAGCTTTGCAGCACTTATTTTATGGAGCATGGTCTTTCTGAAATGGGAACACTAGTGGCTCTGACCTGTAGGTATAAGTTTAGTATTGTCAAAAATGGAAATCATGGAAACAGATTTGATGTAAAGCACAAAATGTTTTCTTTTTCTGCATGAACATCATGAGATCCCCAGCCAAAAGAACATGATTTTATATAAAGTAATAAAAATTGTAGGATTTTTGAAGAACATGGTAATATGTATATGAATTCTTAACAAGACAATATTGACCAAAACCTCACATTTTTGTTATATTACCCAAACAGTTTGTGATAAATGCGTTTTCAATTCACTCCTTAAGCTGGAAACGTAAATAATTCAAAGCCAAGTTACAACCTCAACGCAGACATGAAGTCCTAAAGATTAGGCGAGGATCCAAGTTCTTTTCTCTTTGACTCAGTCATGTCGGATCTTTCTCGTGTTTCTCAAGAGTGTTTGTTCTCTTACAACCTTAAGTGAGTCGCAAGCGAATGTGATTCTTATTATTGAGATGGTTTCTCAGTCTGCCCCTCTACGAATGCTGATCTTGATCTTTCACAGTCAGTTTGAAAAGCTTCTTTTGTGCTCTGAGAAGAAGAGAGAAGAAATCAATCTTACCTGGCTGAGGAAGAAAGAAAACAGCTTGTCCGGGTGGAGCTAATTGTGCTCATTAGGATGCTGCTCAGATTGGCCTGAAGTCTTTGTTGTCTGACAGTAATTCTCTATGCGGATTTAATTGCAAATATATGGCAAAAAAACCCTCAAATATGTGGCATTTATATCAGTTAGAAAAGAAATCACCTCGTTTATATCTATAAAAGTCACTACAACCCAGTCTGCCCTCTCTTCTCTCCCCTGAAGAACATCTCGGTAGTGAGCCAGTCGTGTCCTGCTGTGATTACGTTTCAGGGAACCCACATTGTTATAACAAACATCAGTAGTGTGTAGGTAGCGTCTTTGACAACTTACGTAAGAAAGGATCTTGGTATTCATGTGGAGAAGTCAACAAGACCCGGTCAGTCCCAGCCAGTTCTTGCCACCCGTTGGCGAACTGAAAACACCCTCAGTCTGCAGCAGTAAGAGCGGGTTAAGTCCCGCTGTTTACCAATGGTTATTATTTGATGTGATGCGAGCAAAACGCTTCGACTCAGAATGTCTTCGTCTCTTTCCGCTGAGGGCGCGCTGGGTCAGGATCTCCCTCACAACGCAATCTTAAAGCTTCCTTAAGACTGTAAACCTGGGGACACTTTATTTTCAGATTTACAGTTGAAAAAGTCATATACATGAAGGTAATGATGTATAATTCAGGTTCAGGTTATTTAGGACAACTCAAACTATCTACAATACAATTTCTGTGTTTTGATACACTGGGAATGATTTTAAAATGACATGCGCTCCCAGGCACTAGTGAAATATAGATTGGACGCTCTGGGGCGGTATGGGTTCTTGAGGGTTAAAAGATTTTAGCATAATGCTTGTTTGGGTTGATCTTGAAGCTGGCTGCATGTTGCTTGGTGGTAGGTTTTGGGTTGTTTCCAGGCAGACCCTGTCTCATCTCAGTTCGGTTCGGCATGACAGCAGTCCCCTTGTACACTCAGAGTAAACAGGCCCGCGGTTATAAAGCTTTTACACGCCAATCCTGCCCAACATTCCCTTTATGTGCAAGTGCTGCAGGGCTCAGATGCATAATACATGAGCACTCAGTTAATCTATTGATCCAAAATATGTCTTCTCTCTTTCTCTGTCTCATTTACTGTCTGTCTTTCTTTCATTCTGTCATCCCCTATGTTTGCTTCTTGCTCACTGGTTTTCTCTTCTTCTGCTCTTTCTCCCCATCAGCGGGGCCAATTTCGGCATGCGGACAGACAACACAACGACAGATTAGACGAAGAAGAGATGAGAGGGAAACACACATGAAGAGGTGGGGATAATAAAAGGTGTAACCATGAAAAATGCAGGAACCGTGAATAAGAAATAACCCTATGAGAGAGGTTAGTGGTGAGAATGAAAAGAGCAGAGGAAGAAAGTCAACGGCTGTGACGACGGAGAGCATGCGGGCAAAAACCCACTGGTATGTGAGGTAAGGATGCAAACAACCTGTCAGCCAAAAATGCCACAGATCATACAGGAAGCAGTTAGAGACGACAGAGAAAAAAATAGGGAAAATACGGCACAGAGTGAAACTGAGGTGAAATGTTTCCTAGCAATAACAGGTAACCCCTTTAGAACCTTCATCTCAATCTTAATGCTCATATAAGTAAAAGAAAACAATCCACAATGGGAGGTAATCGAGGGGCTTACGGCATGAAAACTAAAGAGTGGCTAAAAAACACATGCAAAGTAGTCATTGAGTTAGTGGAAGCAGTGGTAAGTATAGACAATAGTATGTAAAAAGTAAAAGTATAGACAATCTACTACATGTGATGACGCTTAACCACATTTCTTTGGTACGAAGTCCATAAAAGTCACTTTGCCTACTAAGAAAAAGCGGACACAAACACAGGCGGACTTAATAACGGTAATGATGACTCAGTTCCATTAAGTGGCCCGGTAACAGCTATCATTAATACACCTGTGCATTTCCCGCTTTGACGTGTCAAAATATCTGATGTGCTACCACTCCATTAACAGACAAACTTTAGAAACACTTACCAAGTCATCACTGGAGGATTTTTACATCTCATCCCGTCTCCTTGCTGACTGCAGCAGCCCATCTTTTTTTAAAGTTTAGGTGGTAAACATAAAGAAATAAGCTGTATATCTGTCATTTTAAAGTGATCCTATTTGAAAGAGAGATTAATTGGGTTTTTTTTTGCAACCAACAAATCATCAAGAGATCAGCAAGTATTCTGGCTTCTTCTTTTGTTTGAACTGTGCATTATTCACATTAGAGCATAGTGTTTATTTTTAGCATGTAGCAGCGGGACAAAGGAGCATGTTATGTAACTTTACAGGTTACACTCGACTATAAAACTTCTTCACACGCCGTAACTTTGACCTTTAGCAGAGCTTTCAGGTGGTCTGAAGTTCCTGTGTTTGAGTTACCAGGAGAAGGAGGGAAACCGGATCACCGGGGTTCGTCTACAGGACCTCGAGCTTGACAAGACTCTTTACATAACATCACTATGCTTCAGGCTCTGTGGATGTGTGGAAAGAAAGAAAGAGAGAGGGGTGGAGAGAAAGGAGTAAAATATGCATGAAGGTGGTACTGTAAGCTGAGCGACCAGGACAGGATGTTACAGTATTGGTGCTGCTTTAGCAGAGCGGCCATGTTGTAAAATGGCTGGGGAGTACTGGCGGGGTTTTCGAGGCCGAGTCTCAGTGGAATATGAGTGTGTACCAGACATTAACTCACAAGTCTTTCTCTCTGAGAGGAGAGAGAAGAGCTGAGTCTATAAAAAACTGATCTGAAGTAATCAGAGAAGCACTGAAGAGAGTTTGCTCTAACAAGCCACCTGTTCAGACAACCACCTGTCAATCAAAGTGGCCATGCTCTTAATGGTGCATAACTTTAAGCCTTAGGAGACAGGCTGAAGTGGCCGAGGAATTGCAGATTTGGGCACTTCCATGTTGGCTTCACTTCACAGCGACAGGTTGCTGCTTGAGTACAAAATAACATTTTTGGCAAACTTAAAGGAACAAATAACATTAACAGCTATGAGAAATCACTGATGTGATGGTTCCTGCACCAGCTAACAAAGCAGACACACGCCGATGTGTACTTTATGATCATTGTGTTGCTTTAGCACTGCTACGACTTCCTGTTTTTCACTGTTCCGTGTGATCATTCAACACAGCCTGATGACGCACCGGCGACTCGCGGCTGACGTCGGTGTCTATGTTCTCATTTCTCAGCATTAAGTCAAGCAGAAAGGCAGTCTATCAGACTCCCTCAGTCAGTTTCCTCTACGAACGAGACGAGACAAGAAACCCTTTACTAAACCTGCAGGTGCAGGTAAAGTGCTGGGGATCTCTCCCCAAGCGAACAAACTAACCTTTTCTTCCAGCCTCGTGTCTTTAATTTGTACTGGCAGACAATGAAATATTTACAAGGAACTCTACAGGCAATTACATTAAAAGTGTGTGGTTAGACACTGCCTACCCTTCGGCAGGGCCCCCTCGGTGAGAAGAGGAGGCCGGTTTGGTGAATGGTCGCAAAGTTTACAACGTCAGATTTTACTCGCTATGAATAATTCAGCGCTGGGAGAAGCGGAGGGGGAGAGGAAAGGAGGACAGGGGTGAGGGAGAAAAGAAGGGAAGGAGAAGGAGGAAGCTGAGGGCAGGAGGAGGGAGCGACGTCGGGGGTTGTGTGTTCAGCCTGTGGTGGATGTCAGTGGAAGGCTGTACTTCAGTGTCCATTTGCTAAATGTGGCAGAAGTACGCGGCGCGGCAGCCATGTTCTGCTCGCTGAAAGCTTCGCCGGACGTTTGATCCCTCAGAGTCCGGCATGCACTCTAAACATACAGCCACCCATGCATAGCTGCGCATACGGTACACACACACGCCCTTGTACACAGACACAAATAAAAACAGGTACAGTCATCAACGTACACACACACACACACTCGCATTGCAAAAGTACAGCCATGTATGCTGGGTTTAAATTTTAGTGGCGAAATAGAGCAACATAAAAGCTTCACCGATGGCTAAATTTAACACTGTGCAAGCACACGAAACAATCGAGTTGACTGACAGGTAACTGTTTTGTCAGACAAATCAAACAAGTGAAGAAGAATTTAAGACCCTGTATAAATGAGTAGGGAAACATGAATGCAGGTACACTGCATGATTAGCTATCCCATGATGCTCTGTGTAAAGTGTAAAAAAAAATAAGAGGAAAAGGTCAGGACAGAGCGACTTCTGCGTCTGGCTTTACTAAGCTGTGTAAAAACTCCTACTGAGGGAAGATGTTTTTGGAAGAACGATGGTCATCCTTAGAATAAAGCTTCAGAAACTTTTCGCCATTTTCACCATAGGAGAGCACATTTCATTTCATCTCAATTTAAAAAAAAAAAAAAGTTGAAATATTGCTGTTATTTTCCCGGATAGCCAGGACAGACTCTCTAGGTGGCGACAAACAGTGTGTTTATTAAGACACATACAAAAAATCCAAACACAATCCACTCAGGTTTGTCACCTTCAAGAAACCTTTTAATTTCCTATATGTAACAAATACGTTTTTAATGTTTGTATATGATACTGGATTTCAGAACCTCTGTCATATTTCTTTTGTTACATTTTTCTGATATTAGACGGAAATAATAAATGACATAGCTGTACAGCTGCCAGGCCATGCTAAGCATGGACGACTTTCTCTTGAAATAAGTGGCGACCTTAAAGTTTGAACTTCCCCTTTTTTCCTGCCTGCCTCTCTCTTTTACTCACACTCTTCCTCCATCCTTTCATCCTCTCACCTCCCTCCCACCCCAGCTGGACTCCCTACATTTTCCCCGTCCGGTGTCGCCTTCCCAGAGGAGTGTCCTGCCCGCCGGCCTCCCAGCGGAGGAGGGTGATGTATATTTGATGAGCGGTCGCCGGGGGACCCTCTAGAGGGCCACAGCTACAGCAGGACAATGGGCCTCGCTCAGGTTTCCTGCTGGCCGTCACCAACACTGCTGCTCTTTTTTTTTTTTTTCTAGGTGAGCTGGCAGAGTTACCCAACACAGAGCTGCCTGATGTACAGCTTCAGGTTTTACTGTCAGGACAGCCATGAAATAGTTCATTAAACACCTGGTTTGAATTTTAATGAATTCTATCGGTTTGATGTTTTGAGGGTTTCCACAGAGGAAACCATCAGTGGAAAAGAAATGTAGTTTGTTTGACAGTTAAAATACATTTTTTTTCAGCTCATTGGAAACAATGATATTTAATTAATTTAAGTGGTTACTTACAAACTTGGAAAATCTGATATTTTGGCCTCTGTTTTGTGGTCACGTTATGGACGCCTACAATTTTCTCCTTTGGGAGACAACAAGAGCAACCATGACCTTGATCTTCCTTAAGATAACTAAAAATCTAAATTTCAATCAGTATGTTTCATACGTCTCTTTCTTCCCATCTTATCTATTGTTTTACCTCCCTCTGTTTGTCATGTTATTTTCCTGCCTCTCTTTTTAACGCACCGTTCACTGACCTGCAGACAGATAATAAACCTTTTATTGAGATAATAAAAGTAACTTTGCACTATTTGATAGACATCTCAGATATCTCCATAATGCTAAAGTTAAGACGTACCCGTGGCAAAGCATACTATCAAAGCTGCAGTAAAGTCAATGAAATCAAGCTGTTCAAATAAAAGCAAAAAGATGAGAATATGTAACGAGGCAGGCCATTTACGAGTCTGACCTGTGTGGTGCAGCTAAAGAAGAAGAATAGTTGAAGCGGTGTTTCATTTCATAGGAACAAATAAGCAGCTCTGATGAAGGATAATAATACAAATAATAACAGTTTCTTTTACTGATTATTGCACATAATCCCATAAAAAGAGGGATTACCTGGAGACCCTCCCCATCAACCCCTCCGTCAAGCCTTTGACCCCCTCCCACCTCCCCTCGGGGCTTTGGGCCTTTAGGTGATTATTGAGGTAATTATTCCGTCTTCTCGCGCGCGTGTCTGTCTTCCGGAAATACCTTTTTTTTTTTTTTTTTTTGATTGACAAGCTGCCGCCCCAATGACCCCGCGCGGCTCATCTGTAAATATTTCATCGTCTGTTTGTGCTCTTTAGTTCCCGTTCAGGCCTGTTTATTCTTTAATTGAGGTGTGTGTGTGTGCGCGCGCGAGAGAGAGAGAGACAGCGTACGTGTGTGTGTGTGTGTGTGTGTGTGTGTGATGGAGAGAAGGGGGGTCCTTACTACGGCCACAAAGTAAACGAAGCATGATTAATTAATGTATTAATTGCCAAGAAAGTGAATGGGGTTCAGGCGGAGGAATTCCTGCCATTAATTAATAATTGGAGCTGAATCTCTCTCTCTCTCTCTCTCTCTCTCTCTGTGTGTGTGTGTGTCTCACAGGTTCACACGTGTATTTGTTAATACATAGTATTAATAGCTGTTAATCCAAGCAGAGCAGGGTGATTTGTGGCTGCTCATCTGTCTTTGTCCATTCATAATTTGTTGTTTTCAGTCATCAGAACACACACACACACACACACACACACACACACACACACACACACGCACACACACACACGGTGGACATTTTTTTAAAGAAAGCATCGAGCTTCAGTTTGTTGAGTGCAGCTTTAATCATCTCTGCAACACTCTAAAAAGTGTGTTTGGATATTTCAGCAGCTTATCCTGTCACTGCCTTCAACACTAAACCTTCTCTCCTCTTCTCTTCTCTTCTCTTCTCTTCTCTTCTATTCTCTTCTCTTCTCTTCCCTTCTCTTCTCTTCTCTTCTCTTCTATTCTCCGTCTTCTTCTCTTCTATTCTCTTCTCTTCCCTTCTCGCCCTTCCTCCTTCTTCTTCTCTTCTTCTCTTATCTGCTCTCTCTCTTCTCTCTTCTCATTCTCTATCCTCTCCTCTTCTCTTCTCTTCTCTTCTCTTCTCTTCTCTTCTCTTCTCGTCTTATTAAATATGCACAAAGACAGTTTTCAGGCCACACAGCTCATTTTTCTTTGCTTTTTAATCCAACGATTTGCGGAAATAGTTGTTTAAATCATCATGGAACACAAACATATTAATTATCCATTATTAAATTACTTAATTTTCTGCTTTCAGGTAGTTTATCCACGTCCCCTCACCTGTTTTGTTTCTGCTCGCAGGTGTTTGATTCCCAGTTATCTTAACGAGTATCTTTTTCTTTTTTTTTACAGTGCACCCACACAGCATCCTTCCTCGTTCCTCCTCTCCGGTGAGCCGTGCACGCTTGGAGGCGTGACTACGAGTGCGGGGAGTACTCCGTGATTGGTCGCAAGGGGAGCGAGGATCCACCAATGAGGAGGAGCCTGCGCTGCTGTGGTCCAATATAGGAGCTGGAGGCGAGGAGCATCTTTATTATAGAAGTCATTTACAGGCGAGAAGGAGTCAGGAGAGCCCGCAGGAGCCTAGGAGTTACTTCTCCTCTTGATTCTGGTTTTTCAAAGCGAAAACCCGCGACCAACCCCCCCTTCCTTCCTTCTGCCTCCCCCCCTCCAGATCGCGAGCGACTTTTTTTTTCTTTTCATTCAAAGTGCCTAGTCTGGCAGCTGTTCTTCCCTGAGGCGTTTCTCGTCCAGAAAGCGACCAAAACGGAGCCGAACGAGGACGACGGAAAACAACCCTCTCTCACTTCTGCAATCATGATGTCGATGAACAGCAAGCAACCTTTCAGTATGCACCCGATCCTGCACGAGCCCAAATACACGCCTCTGCACTCCAGCTCGGAGGCCATCCGCAGAGCCTGTCTGCCAACACCATCGGTGAGTCCAAAATTCACTTTTCAGACGCCGACTTTCTGCAGCCCCCGTCACGTTGCAAAGCAGGCAAAAGTGCAAAAAAAAATATACACAATCTGGGTGAAATGGTAGAAACTGACACATGGCTGCTAAAAATGCGAGGCGAGCTTGTAGATGTGATGTTTAAAGTGAACACACACACTCGTTTCAGTCAGAATGGTTGAACCTGTTTTTTTTAAAGCAGAAAAAGAAATCATATTTTACTTGGATTTGAGTCAAAAATGTTCCAAGGAACAGGGTGATGTTCCCAGAAGACAAGAAGAGTGTGATAAAACTGACCCAAGGGTAGAAAAAAGAAGGAAGGAGGTGCATTGGCACACTAAATTAAAATTGATAAACACAGTGAAACAAAATGTCAGAAATAAATTATTAATACAGAATTTAACAGAATATTTGAGACAATCCAGATATGGATCTGACAGGACGGATCAGACATCACCAGCAACAGAACAGAAAACTAGAAACTCTGTGCGCAAAGACGCACAAACGCGTCCAGAAGCCCACCAAAAAAAAAAAGAAAGCCGAGTGATGCTGCTCAAAGTGGAAGATGATACAAGGCGGAAGAGGGAGAGCAGAGAAGAAGCTGCGTGGATCCTCTGAGCGCGTGTTATCTCATATTGTCCCATTCATATTCAGACTCACGCTCGACTCATTTCATTGTCCGCAGAAATTATTCAGGAGATCGTAAATATTAATTTTAAATGAACATATTTCATCCACGCTGACACACTTTCAAGGCGTTGGGCTGACGCAGTGATGTCCAAGTTGCGTTAGATTACAAGTAAAAAAAAACAAAAAAGAAAGTGGAGTGAAAGTTAGATGAAAAGTATTTGAATGGCTGCAAAAAAAAAAAAAAAAAGCTTCGACATATTAGAAACCTAAAAAAACTTTTATTACACTTTTATTTCGGTATGGGGAATAAATGTGATATTTAAGAAAATATATGGATAACTTTGGCTGACTGGTGATCAGGCTGCAGTTTGAACCATCTTATATTCAATATGATAGAAATTTAGTTGAGTGTTTATTATTTTTAACACATTGAAATACAAATGTCTTCACAACAAGATTAAAATAATCCATAATTCAGATGATTCGTTGATGAGAAATGTGCCTGGTAGAAGAAATTAAATAGTTTAAGCTGATTTTTTTCCCTGCTCTAACCCGTCTGACTCTCCTCTCGCAGCTTCAGGGCAACATCTTCGCCGGCTTTGACGAGACTCTCCTGCAGAGAGCCGAGGCTCTGGCCGCGGTCGACATAGTGGCCCAGAAGAGTCATCCGTTCAAACCAGACGCGACCTACCACACCATGACCACCATGACCAGCATGACATGCACCCCGACCTCCTCCTCCGCGCACCTGCACCACCCGTCAGTGCTCACCTCCCACCATCACCATCCGGGGCACCATCAGCCGTCACAAGGCCTGGAGGGCGACCTGCTGGATCACCTAACACCGGGTATCTCCCTCGGAGGCATGCCCACCTCGGACGTCTGCTCCACGGCCTCGCACACCGCGCACGCCGCCCACATGTCGGCCATCAACCACATGCAGCACCACCACCACCACTCGCAGTCCATGAACATGCACCCACACGGGATCGGGTCCCACAGCTCCCTGGGGAGCGGTGGCATAGACGCGGAGCCTGATCCCAGGGAGCTGGAGTCGTTCGCCGAGAGGTTCAAACAAAGGCGGATCAAACTCGGGGTGACCCAGGCGGACGTGGGCTCGGCACTGGCCAACCTTAAGATCCCTGGGGTCGGATGTCTGAGCCAGAGTACCATCTGCAGGTTCGAATCCCTGACGCTGTCGCACAACAACATGGTGGCCCTTAAGCCCATCCTGGAGGCCTGGTTGGAGGAGGCGGAGCGGGCGCAGAGGGAGAAGATGGCCAAACCGGAGATCTTCAACGGGGGGGACAAAAAGAGGAAACGAACGTCTATCGCCGCCCCGGAGAAGCGTTCCCTGGAGGCTTATTTCGCCGTGCAGCCGAGGCCATCGTCGGAGAAGATCGCCGCAATCGCAGAGAAACTGGACCTGAAAAAGAACGTGGTCCGGGTTTGGTTTTGCAATCAGAGGCAAAAGCAGAAACGAATGAAGTTTTCTGCGACGCACTAAAAGACCCGCGGGCCTCTGCCCCGTTTACATAAAACAAACAAAAAAAAGGACAAATCAGAGACGAGCTGCTGCTGCACACTGTCAGAAAAACAAGGTACACCGCTGTGCCTTTTGTTCCCCGGATGGACCTGCGTGACACACACACACACACACACAGATGCGCACTTAAAAAAAAAGTATATCCGTCTTAACAAGTAGTTTAATCTCTTCTGGAGTCTTAAGATTTGAAATCATTGAAATTATCTCAGATGCTGCATCACCTCATTGGCTGAAATAACGGACTAAATATTTTCTTAAGACGTAACAGTGTTGTCCACCTTATAAAGGAGCAGCGTTCACTGTTTTCTTTTGCACCGGTGCCTGAATTCTGTGGAAACGGTTTCACAGAAAGTATTCAACACAGGCAAAAAGAAAAGAAAAAAAAAACAACAACCTGCTGCGTCTCTGGACTTTTTGTTTTATTTTTGAATTATGAATTATTATTTTAGAGATGCCTGGATGCGGGACACCTGATGACTGATCTCCACTCAGTATAACCAGGAACTGTTTTTTCTTTTAGTGTTTCTGGAAGCATCACGCAGCTTCAGATATATATATGTGTGTGTATAAAACTGGATTCAACGGTGTACCTTTTTTTTCAATCTGACAGTGGAGACGGAGCGCCGGGACTGGAACCCCTGTCTAAAAAAAACAACAACAACAACAACAAACTCTCAAATGTGTATGCTTCTCCGCAGAATATGCTCTCTACGTGACATATGGGAGACAAGTGATCACCACGGTGGCGGGAAAAGACGAGAGAGACGCTCCGTCCCATTCATTCTTATGGCAATTATTGTACAAAAAAAAAAAAAAATAAGCATAATAATGACGAGAATGGAGGGATAATAATTGTTATCCTCTTTAGTCGGAATAGCTTTTTTTTATATTTATCATTGTACATTTGTGAATATGTTGCACCTCCGTGTGTGGAAAAAAAAAAGCTCATTGGAAATGTATTGAATTCTGTCTTTTCTCCCAGGTGTTTGTTTCTGTAGGGGACTAGTTTGTTTTGCGGAGGAGGAGGAGGAGGAGGAGGGAGGGGAGGACGCAGATCGGACAAAACGAGTAAAAAACAAACAAGACGCCGATCTGTGGCTGACTTTATGGGGCAGAGTTTAAAAAAAAAACTGTAACGGACTGCATGGGGTTTACTCGTAAAGAGGGAGAGGTGGCTGTTTTTTTTTTTTTCCCTGTGGCTCCAAAAATATGAAAATGACCTCCCCACTCTTCCTCCTCCTCCTCATCCTCCTCCCCCTTCCCTCCCTCAAGTGAATGCATTGCAATAAGAAGAAACACACACACTAACACAAACACAAACACACGGATATACACACATTCACACGGTATAGCTGTGTGGCTACCTCATTACGCAAGTGTTGGCACGTTTCATGGTGATTTAAAAAAAAAAAAAAACACACACACACACGCTCAAAGAAAAAGAAAAAAAAAAGTAGGATCATTTCTGATTTGTTTTTTTTTTTTTCATTTTTAACGTTTCTTCTGTTTCCTTTTCTTTGTGTTTCTCTTCTTCCACCGGTTTCATGGTGAATTAGGCCTAGAAGACTCACTGATGTGTAAACCTGTTGTATGTTCACTGCAATGATGCTTTGACAATCAAATTACTATTAAGTTGTTGATCTCCCCCCTTTTGTGTCCTCATGAAAACGAATCATTCATTGTTATTATTATTATTATTATTATTATTATTATATTATTATTATTATTATTATTGACACCTTTGTGGATCGCACTTTGTAGATATTCTGATGAATGGAAATAGTCGGCCTTATTTATACACATTGTTTATTTTTCAACACTTAAACATTGTTTTGTTGTTGTTCTTTTTTTTTATTTTTAATTTATTTATTTGAACTTAATTTATTTTGGAGTGGGGGGGGGGGGGGATAAAATACATATTTCATTTGTGAAAGTGTGCTTTAAATGTGTCTGTGTAAACGACAGAAGCTGAAATAAACCGTGCACGTTTTACTTCATCCTCTGACAGCCTCTCTTTGGGAAATAAAAGCAGTGAAATGCACAAACATGCAGCTTTTGGGGGTTTTAAAAAAAATGACTTTTTAATTCTATTTGAATTATCTTTGCTCCTATAGAACATTTTTATAGGCGTTTAATACTTCTGTGTTTGCTGATAAAGGTGTTAATAATCTTTTTTTTTTTTTTTTTCCTCAAAGATAGATTTAATGGGCCGGTGCAATATGAGCAGCAGCCTGTCTGTGCCTCAGTCTTTTGGATACAGTGTGTGTGTGTGTGTGTGTGTGTGTGTGTGTGTGTGTGTGTGTGTGTGTGTGTGTGTGTGCGTGCGCAGAGAAGCAGGGGAAGGAGGAGGAGGCGGAGGGCAGCTGCTGCTCTGAAACAGGAGAAGCCTGGAGGTGAAGGAGGTCCGTCTGAAAGCTGTTTCCCAGTGGTGATGAATAGGATTTGATACTTGAGTGACTCTAATATTGATCAACTTCGCCGGGTATGAAGACTACACGGCTCTATCACATCAAGGAATAACGCAGGCCGCTCTCCTATCTGAAGCTTTTAGCTCTTAACAAGTTGAAATACCCTGAAACCTGGCAGGCCGGGGCCAATCAGGATCCTCTGTTTTCTTGTAAGTTTAGAAACTGGAGCTAGAGCAAGATGTGTGTAAACTACTGAGAGCAACAAGAGCAAGGCTTTCTGCAGCACATCTTCTGTCTGCAGTGGTTCAGCTTAGGCAACATGTTAGACATGTTTAAGAGTTTAAGACAAAAAGAAAGACCGTCAGAAGATCAGGTTTATTTAATCCAAGACTTTAAGAGGTCACGAGGCCCTGACAAAAGAAAACGAACGTCTCTCATTAATCTAGTCAGTTATTATTCTGCATGAATGTTTAAATTGTGTTTCAGAGCTTCCATGACACTTTAGGGAAGAAATCTTGGAGGGAAAATTTGGACGTCATTATTCTTTTAGTATTTTGAATGTATTTTGTCTCAAAGTAGAAAAATTTAAACACGGTCACTCTAAAACCAGATTCTAAAAGACCAGCATGTGTACATTTGAGTCTAAGCTAATCCAATCTAATCCCCGGGTTTCTTAAATCATCAATAAAAATACAAAAGACGTGACCTCATCATCCTCAGTGTTATGCCCCCCCAGCCTCCTAATGCTTTGTTGTGGAGGGAAAAACAAGCTTTTTGAATAGAGGAAGCATTTAAACATGAGGCTAATTCATCCTGAACATACACAAGAGTTTCAGCTGTCAACAATTCCTCTTATACATTTTATTCATAGAGTCTTTCTCACAACAAATCAAAGAAAACAAAGCAGATTTCAGATACTGAAGTGAATCAAGAAGTGTCTTGGCCAGACCTTAAATATAAAAGATTTACCTCCAAAATAAAAGCGTTATCTGTGCATTGATCTTGATATGGGGCTCTGCACAGCCTCTTTTTTACCCTGTAGGAACAACCTGACACCTATTGGCACTCTAATGCTTTGACAACATGGCAGCACATTCATCTGTAAATGTGAAGGTTTGAATCTAAACACCAGCCCGTGACTTTAGTCCTGAGGTTAAACCAGAGAAACTCTCCATGTGTCTATATTTAGATATATAGTGTAAGCAGCGTCAGTGTTTGTTCTTTATATTTCCCTTCTCTGCCCCTCTCCTCTGCTTCAGCAGGTGGTTTCGACCCGTGAACTCGTTATTAATGAATAATAAATATCGGCTGTTATGATACTATTGATTTTTGCGCATGTTTGTTAAGAAGCTGCTTTTCTCTGTCGTACAACAACAGCTCGGGCCCCCGCTCCCCTTGGAGCAACCCAATACAGGCCTTTTAAAGCAACAGCCCCCCCCCCCCCCAAACACACACACAACGTGGAACTGATGAAGGGTCCAAGAGGAGGGGGCGCTGGCAAAACGAGGAACAGCTAAATGTCAGAGTTTATCACTTGATAAAGAGTGACTTCTCAGTTTAGGGTGAGCTGATCCTCTCCTTCCGAACAGCTTTTCCATGAATAATTCTGCCACGAAACACTCATTTCTTGGATTTTCTTTGTTTTAAAGAAGATTTTCCTCCATTAAGTTTAATGCACAGAATATTAGCACCTACAAAAACCTTTATAACCCAAACCTGCATGTGCATTATACATTATAGAGCTACCTATTGGTCAAAACCTGCTCAGATGGGACTCTTTCACACCATTGCAGCATGAAAACAGAGTCAAATTCCTTCTATGTGTACAAAGACCTGGCCAATACAAGTGATTCTGATTCTCATTTCCATAAATAAATATAATAATACTCTGAAAAGGACCAAGTGTCTTTAACAGAGAAGAATAAACATATCTAATAAACAAATACATTCAGCTCGAACACGAGACAATGACAACAGGCTACAGCTTTTCCACACACAAAAAAATAATGTTTGTGTGTTTGTGTTCTGCACCAATTTGAATTCATCCATTCAAAATTCATTCAATCAGAATCTGTCTGAATGTGTTTCACCCAGTTTATCGATCGGCCGTTTTCATATTTTAAGTTCAGAGGAGGGGAAAAAAAATCAACTTCTATATCTTCTGTATTGTACATTTGTCAATATTTACAGATTTTTTTTTTTGCCTACCAGACTGTGGCTGGCATGTTGGTCTATAACAAAGAATGTAGTACATGGCTTCATCAAAGTTTAATCGTGGAGCGGCTCTCCAGTTGAAGCCTATAAATTATATATAATTGACCGTGTAATCAATGTGAACAGTGTATCAAGCTTTCCTGAGACAAAGTGATGGGATGCAAATACACAGAACAGAAAGTGTGGAAAAAGTTAGAATATTATTAGAATATTCCTAAATGTGTGGATTTAAAGTGACTAAACCTAATTTGACTGGATCACCCATAGCAGTTTTAATAGCCTTTCCCTTTACAACAAAATATTACAAAACGATAGACCTGTTCAGTGTCAAGTGATGGTGGTTTTAGGTTCAAGAGGGCGAAGATAGTTCCTGTGAGATGCAAGTTTCAATGTTTGGTTGATGGTTTTCAACAAAAAAGGGTGATGTGAATTAGATAAAGTATATCATCCTTTTAAGGTACCTGACCTCAGTCTGCATGCTGCACAGCACCTGCACAGTCTAAAATAGTCGGTTTAATAATTAAGAACTACAAAAAAAAAAAGGACTATTTTGTCTATTGGTTGGTGTTTTCCATGTGATCTGTCCTCCTCCAGACTCCACCCAGGATAGTGGCTGTTGTTGTTTTTGTGGATGAGCGGATAAAAGAGCTTTTCCCAGGACAGCCGTAGTTAATTGTTTGATTTAAATAATTAAGAAATGGGAGGCCTCATTTTCCTCCACTGTGTCGGATCCAAACAAGAGCAAATCAGACTGATGCGCATACACCAGACTCAATCAAGTGCCTCCAATAAATTACAGCCTGATAGCCTAGTTAAATGGGGAGGTGTATTCTTTTTCCCTATACAGTACACTCTGTATTACACTCTGACTGATATATGTGAGCAGTATCGCTATTTCCTGACCTAGCACCTCAATGTTATGGTTAGGGTTAATGTTAGGTAGTCATAGTACAGATATCAACATCTGAACACAGAATCTTTAGGCAAGGGACCAATATTTTTAAGTTTGTAGCCCATGTAGTGCTGACCAATCATGCATGAGGAAGCTTTGGTTGCAACAATCCATGTGGAGAGCAAAACTACCTTGGCTGAAATGTAGTCTTGGAACCATTTCATGTTCTTTCCCATCTATCAGCTTTTTAAAAAATTGATCTGCATTCAGCAGAAAGTTTGTTAATCGGACTGCAGAGGAAGTCTTGGCCCGGATATCCTTTATCCCTTTTCCCAACATCTACTGGCTACACTGGAGGCTCTGAAACATCGACTTTTTCCCCCAGACAATAAACCATTGTCTGATAATAAGCTGATGGCTCCCATGATCACAAGAGGCTGCAAACATAGGTGTATGAATACTGTCCACCTCATGGCAACGGTAGGCACTCAACTCAGAAATAGGAAGTTATGCCGTCTTTTCTCCCATTAGCATGGTACAGAAGGACAATAGAAGAAGCGTTGACCCATTCCTGAAGTATCACATGGGGGTGGTGATTTTCTGAACTTACAACATCCTTGATGGCTGTGTTGATTTACTCCACGTAGCCATATTTGTTTGAACCCTGAATTTAGCAGCTGCGTGACCTTTCCAACCTCAGTCCCTTCTGAAAAACCTCCGGCAACACTTCTAAAATCGCTAAAATATCTGAGCAAAATGTACAATGTGTCCAACAGTTAAGAGAAACCTGGCTCAAATGCAACATGTGGATATTTCTGCAGGCTGTCTGCTGATAGCAAAAAAAAGAGAATTTGCAACACCTCTGAAGCCAAACGTCTGATCAAATCAAATCTAATTTGGGGTTCACTTCAGCTTAATTATGGCAAACGAACTTGACTGTCAGGCTTACCACATCCACAAAAGTGCAGCAGATAAACAGTACTATCATTTGCATTGTGAAACCAAAGTCAGGTATCTTGGAAAGGAAATGCCATCAACAACATGTCCACGGTTCTTTTTTGCATCATTTCTATCTATCACAATCTGTCGCTTACCATTGTACCAATGTTTTATTAACATTTGTTTTAGGAACGTTTATGTTGACTGTATCTGCAAACTGTTCACTTTCAAGGTGTTCAATTTGTTTTCCTTACAATACCTGCTCCTGGAAACAAAAGCACTGTATTTATGCTTATGTTTATGCAGCTCAAAGCACTTAGAGATGATCTAGATTAAATAACCCAAAAAAGAAAGTTAGTTAGTCCTTTTAGTCATGTGCTTTGTGTGCCCAAACATCATGACCTCCTCCACATAATTTAGGCGCAGGATAAGGATGTCATACCTCCAGGCAGCACTTACGTTTTATGTACATGGCAAGGCACATTAAACATGTTTTGTTGGCGATAGAGGCGGGTGAAGAGGGTTGCTCTTGTTCAAGATACTGTTTCTTATGCGTTTTCATTTGAATTGGTCTCTTGTTGTCCAAAGATTCCCCCGGTTGGCTGCCTGCACCAAGCGGTAGAACTTCATTTGGGTTATAGATTGAATCTCCCTCATCTCTCCTCTGTTGCACGCTCACAGGCTGCATTTGTACAAAGAAATCGTACCAGGGTACGAATACAGAAATAGAGAGCTTTAAAAACAGGCCTCAGCGCAACACTCCAGACCCTCTGCCATCCCTCATGCACAAACCGTCCCGGTTTGAAAACATGCAACTCAGTCTCATTCAGCACCAAGGGGAAGATATAAACATCAAGTCAACTGGAAAGTGGTCTCTACAGTTTCTGGTCCCTCACCAAGCTCATGGTAGACCTAGCGCTGCCTTCTGATAGCGCACGAGCTGCCCAGAAGGGACCAGAATCTATACGAATAAGCGGTAGATGCTGTTAATTCCACTCTCTTTCAGATTACTCCATCCACTCCTTCCCCGGCTTGTGTTTTCCATGAAGCGAGGAAGCGCATTTTCATAAATAGACCTTGGCCGAGCGCTGCAGCAATGAAATTTTAATGAAGCTCCAAGTCTTGAGTGCAGCGCTGGGGCCTTGGAGAATCAGCCCTCTGTTACATTACTATGGCTTTCTCTCTCTCTCTCTCTCCCTCTCTCTCAAACACACACACTAATGCAAACATACCCCCTCCTTCACCACCACACACACGCACACACACACACACACATACACACACACTGCTCTGTTGCAGTGGTGCATGGGGCAGCCGGCTGCATATTGACAGCGTGGCTGGAACAGGACCAGACTGACGGGGATGTGTGTGTGTGTGTGTGTGTGTGTGTGTGTTGGGGATTAAGAAAAATTTGTGTGTGAGTTGGAGGAGGTGGGGGTAAAGGAAGGAGGGAGGGAGTGGAGGTCTAATTTGTATTTTTTTTTTCTTTTTGGGTTGTTTTTTGTCCACTTATTATTTATTGTATCTTGAGGGGCATCGACCCCCGTTAGGTTTCTTTTATGGAGATAAAAAGTTCACGCTGGCAGGCACACGCACACCCACACACACACACACACACACACTCACACAAACTGCCGACACACAGTGGAAGTGTTCAATTCTGTCGATGCAATATTTATCAGCGACGTTCATGGATAAATCCTGTGTTTCAGGTCGTCTGTTCATTTTTAGGGAGGCAACACACACACACACACACACACACACACACACACACACACACACACACACACACACACACACACACACACACACACCACCCCCATCTGTGCAAGTCATTGTGTGTTAGAAGAAAGCTGATCACAGGACTGGATGATACAAATAAAACAGAGCACAACAAATAATCTTACACACTTCATCACTTCCTCCTCTTCCTGTAGGAGCTCCACAGGAGGAGGAGGAGGAGGAGGAGGTCAAAGGTCAGGCGAACATAAAACAGGTGCAGAAACAGCTTCCTGCTCAAGAGGAGAGTGTTTAAATCAACCACAAACCAGGAAATAATGATTAAAAAAACAAGTTAAATGAGGGGTTAGTGGGCGAATGGTGATGAGGGAGGCTTGCCTGTGTGTGTGAGGAGGTGATGGAGAGGAGGCTGGGTGACGACATTATGCATATGAGGCTGTAATTAAAACATGGCGGCCGTAATTAGGAACATTGTATAACTAATCAGGCCTAATGAGCATCGGGGGCGGGCAAGGCGGTGATCAAACGGCCGAGTTATGAGGCTTAATGGGCGGAGAGCAGGATGACACGTCCCGCTGTTTATCCGAGCACCGCCGGATTATTACTTTGTATTGTTGAGACAATAATGAGAAAGAAAAAAAAGGGAAAATTAATATTACTATTTTCTTATATAGGTGTGTGGTGATGATTCACTGGAATACATTTCAGGCGCAATAAAAAATGCAATGGCATGAATTATGAAAACCATAACAATATCGTATAAGCCATATCAATATTTACTCAACAGGAATCCCAGATCTTGGGAAACCCTTCTTTAGACTGAAGAAGAAGAAGAAGAAGAAGAAGAAGAAGAAGAAGAAGAAGAAGAAGAAGGTTTAAAAGCAGAAACAGGCCTATTGTCTCCTCGCTCGGTCCAGATCGAATAAATAAATAATTCGGATAAAAATCCAGTATAAATCCCGGTCATATTTTTGTTTTCATTTATTGATTATGAGTGACTTGTGCAGTTTATGTTCGGAGCCCTGAGTGGTTTGACGGAGGGAGCGTCCGTCACTGAACTATGAGACTGATATTCAATAAGAAATTAAACTTTAACTCCTGTTACAGGCCAAACATTTCCGCCTCTGTCTGTCTCGTTTGTGTCAAGCTTTCACGTTAAATATGCGATTTTCAATTCTTATCAATAATGTAGCGAGCAGCCGCCATTTAAATATTCATTCTGCGTTTACGCTCAGTTTAAACAGACCGTATAACTGCCGCGCGAAGTTAACACGGCTCATATTCTCTGTTAAATTAAAACACAATAATAAATATCCATACATTTATCTGCTCTGACGGTTCATCTCCTCACCCAACCTGTAACCGCATCTTTATTTAATAACGTGCGCGAGAGGAGAGGAGAGGAGAGGAGAGGGCCTTCCCGCCATGAGCGTGCAGTGCGTGCGCGAGCGCAGCCTCTATAATAAACACATGACACGCACACATACACGCGCGTGCGTTTGGCACACTGGAGCAGCTGTGTCACGCGCCACACAAACACGCAAACCACAAGCACGCGCGCAAAAATAAGAAACAGTAGCAGACAGAATGAATTTCAGAATAAAATATAGAGTGTGTCATGATATTAGGCCTGCTGGGTGAGGTTTATTTTATATTTACTTATATTTATACCTAGGTAATTATTTTAAGCTAAAAATGAGAAAATAAAAGTTAATTTCATGTAAAAAAAAAAAAAAAAAAAAAAAAAGAAGTTCAAGATAGAAAAAAATAGGAAATTTTAGGTTACAAACATTTTAAAAATAAATATATCGCCTTATTATTGTACTAATTATTCTAATAATAATCTCAAGCCTTAAAGTCCTACAATATACAGTAAACTGGACAAAAAGGAAATGTTTCCTCTCCCTCTCACGCACTCATACGCGAACACCCCATGCACGCGCATTTATACACACACACACACACACACCGGAATTATTTATACATCAGCCCTTCACCAGCCGCTGGTGGATGCTTCTCATCACCGCATCGATACACAAAATAAGAATCAGCAGTGAAAGTTAATCACAGAGCCCGCGGGCCTGCAGCATGCGGAACCATCAGACTGCATGTAACCCGCAAACCGGAAATATTTACATCATGTCAGCACCGGTAACAAGTGCAGGTTGAAGATTCTGAGTATTCATCGTTTTTATATATTATATATTGTTATTTTTTTATTGATAATCAGCTAATTAGAAAAAAAAAACTGTTAAACTAAACCGAACAATATTTTAGTTGAATCTATTGGCTGCTTTGAGTCGAAGTTTAAACATCTGTAAGTACACATAATAATTCAAAAGGTGGCTTTTTCTCTATCTAAAACGCTATTTTGAAAACCAACTGGAATAAACAGAATCTAAATACGAACTTCCACTTAATTCAGAGAAATGTGTTCAAAGAGACGCGCTGCTATGGGCTCCTCTAATCATGTCTCATCAATAATGCATTTTAAAACTGACAGGATGCCCGAAACGCAGGGCGGCTACAACATGAAGCCCCGTTTCTCGGACGGACACCGGCTAAACTTCAGCGTTTAGTTACAGTACAATTTTAATGAAATTAAATTTATTGACGGCGGAGAGCAGAGTTCTGGTTTCAGCTGGTTGAAAAGCCCAGATGCTATAAAATGGATTTGAGTCCATGATATTAAAATCACTGTAAACCCTAATTACTGTACTTTATTTTTATAATCTAATCCGATATCATTTGTATTAGATGTAGAACTTTATAATCTCTCATGGACAGAGGTGTCAGTAGATTAAAAAAAGGGACAACCTGATAATAAATCTGTTGGAATGAATACATAAATAAAATTAAT
Source organism: Nibea albiflora (assembly GCA_014281875.1). Lineage (NCBI taxonomy): Eukaryota > Metazoa > Chordata > Actinopteri > Sciaenidae > Nibea > Nibea albiflora. The sequence goes on from CM024807.1 coordinate 15,239,413, forward strand.
AATTCTGTGAATTCAAATATGGCCTCCATGAATTTCACATCATCATTGACAGATGAGGATGTAGGTACAGTATCAGCATGTACAGTAAACTAATTATACAAGCTGCTGGTGTTGCTTATGTGGCATAATGTAATAAAAATAAATGAATCATTTCAAATGCAAGCATACTGGTAAATAAAATCATGCTATACGAGTGTAGAAAACATACATTCAACGTTGTTTTTGCTGTTATTTAGTGGTTGTTTTAATCCATCTCCACCACTCCAGAGTATTGCTGGACTTATGCATTTTTAGCATAAACACCGCACACCAATACACTAAAAAAATAAAATAAAATAAAGAAATAAAGAAAAAATGCGAAGTAGGCTGGATGAAAAACTCCGAATTGGGCTGCTGGGCCACTTTGATTAAAAAGCAAACTCATCTTCCCAGAAGTCCCTTTCAAATGCAACAAACTGACAGAAACAAACTGACAGAGAAACCACTTGGTGTGTATGTGTGGAGGCTGGATGGATGGATATGAGGGTGTATGTATGGTTGGTTGGGGCTTGTGTTTGGGGATTCGCTCCTTGTGGACTGAGTTGCTTTATTTCTCTGCCCTATATATCTGTCCGCCTTCACTCTCTCCCTCTCTTTTTCCCTCTCTGCTCTGGAGGCTGAGGCTGCTGCTGCTGCTGCTGCTGAAGGGATGTATGAAGCGCTACTTTCTTGTCTAGGTGATGAATAATGCAGTGCTCAGAGGCCAGCAAGTTTCCAGTTAAATACCAATTTGCTTAACCAATGTTTCCAGCCGCTGCCAGCTCCACTCAGTATAAGCAGGGAGCCGCACCGGCCTTTGGTAATTAAAGAAAAGATCCATATCTGGAGGAGTGGAAAAAGTTGTTCCACCTTGCATGTGGTCAGTGATGGGTCACATTGCTTGATTTTATTTATGAAGCTGAAATTTAAAAAAAAAGGAACAAATCACCATGAAGCAGGTAGGGGGGAAAACAAATGCAGTCTTTCAGTGTCATTATTTTCACTGTTTTAAGATCATTTTAAAACCTTAAACATATTTTTTTCCCATTGAGGCAAGGGGTATTTAGGGGGAGATCAACAGAGCAGGTCAACTGTATATACCACATCTGAAAGCTGGGAACCTGAGGATTAAATTGTGTTAACGTGTGTCAAGCTTAGCTGGTCATAAATCTGTAATAAATGTTGTTTTCTCTAGGTCTATTCAAATTTAGAAAGACTTTAGAGGGTTGCTGCCATCAAAATATGAACATTTAAGTGACTTAAACTTTTGTTAGATGACTGTAAAATGTTTGATTTTACGACATCATTCTCATTCTTGCTGGTACATACAGTATGACACGCCGCCTAACATTAACCTTTAGCAAAAATAAGTGAAAACACCTGGAAACATGATCAATGTTCATCTTTCCTTGCTGTTACAGGCCTTACTGTGACATCCTCGGCTGGGGCTGGCTGCGACTCAGGAGCAGGTCGTCCACTAATCAGCTAATTGGTGGTTCGAACCCTGGCTTTTCTAGACTGTAGGTCGAAGTGTCCTTGGGCAAGATACTAACCCCAAAAACTGTGTGAATGCATATGAATGGTTAGCTCCCAAAATGTATGCCCAGATGGCATCTTCAGTTGTCAGTTAAATCAGTGGGTTCGCTGTCCAATAATTTTGTGTATTTTCATTTTCCTCACAAGCTTGTGAAAACAAGAAGCCAAGAGTGACATTGTTATATGGCCACAAAACCTCTTTGGGAGGAGGTTCACAGGTACAACGTGTTCAACACTGTCAACACCATTTACACTTATCATTTCAAGCATCTCATACCTGGATAAATTCCAGAAGTGCTTAAATACGCCTTTATTAGCCAGATCACAACCAGTCAAGTAGACAATGTAGACAATTCAACCGAAGCCGTTTCTTAACTTCCAAAAACAGCAGAAGAACAATTAGTCAAGGGGTTTAGTTGCAACTATTACAGTTTTGCTAGGTATCAGCTATCCATAAACCCACACAGACACATGGATGAATCATATTTATGAACTAAGAGTGAGTCTTATGTCGTTCCCTCACCCATACAGATCAATACTCTCTCACCCATGGAGGTCATTCAGTGGTTCAACTGATCAGAAATGCTTCAACAGCTTATGTGGTTTCTGTATGATTGCATGTGTTGAAATCACCGGGTTAGAGCCACCATAGAGTATGACGGCTACGATGGCATCTTGGATGCATTTATACTTGATATCCAAGCAGATTTTTTTAACCATCGGCATAATCTTTCCCAGGGGTGCAGCACAAATTTCTGGACCCAGTGCACAGGCAGACTTGAGACTTCCTCTCAGGCAGGATGCCTCTGGATCTATACTCTATGTTCAGGCGACCTGTTCCCTGTGATCTTTCCTTAGTTTCTTGAGATGCCGATGATCCAAATTTGCCCAGACTTCATCAGCTGCTGATCAAATACATCAGCTGGAGGTATGCTGCCAAGGCATCACCCCAACAACCACTGTTCCTCACTGAAATTGCAATCAGCTTCTGGTATTTTGATGCTTCTGCAAAGTCCTCTGTATCTCTGATCTCAGAACACTGATCGAACCATTCCTCCCAAATCTCGGCAGCATCCACAGCAGCCAAAAAGCCATCTCTGGTCCGACCATCCAGGTCCTCTGTTGGATATCTCAGGCATATCACTCATACTTACGTAACAAGCTCAATGATCTCCCGAAACCCGCACTCAACTCAGCTCTAAATCTGACTCTTCTGGAGGCCTGTAAGCAGCTTCAGAGACTCGGGACTAAGGCTCATTCTGCCCCGTCTTCATCACTTTTCTCCAGACCAGCAGATGACGGTCATCCTCCTTGATATCTCTTCAATATCTACATTCACTGACCAACATCAAAACCTTAAAAAGTTCCAATTAAACCTTTAAATGAAATATTGCATCTTTGCTAGTGAATGAGAATGTTTTGACTGCTCTAAACCTCGTCTCAGCTTCAGGCCCATATAAAGAGAGGAAATGATTACTGCAAGCAAAACCTACTTAAATGTTTACTGTTTTGAGACAACTAGTCTCAGACTTCTCATGTGGCTCTACATGCGGATCAAAAACATGCCATTACAGGGAGCAGGTTGGGGTCAGCTCCTGGTTCACAAACAAGCAGCAGGAGCCTGAACAAGAGGTCGGACGTCAAGCAGAGTCCCTGCTGTGTCCCGAACAGCTTGGCTTCCTTCCGGGTGAGGATTAGAGCTGGAACAGGGCTCCGTACCGTGCGTAATGACCGCCTGTGGCCCTTGGGTTGTCCTGCCACCCCCCTTCCCCTTCCCCTCTCCTTTCTGCAATCAGCTCACCGAGGCGGGATGCAGAACAGAATCACTCCTCCCCACCAACCCCGAAAAAGTAAACACTGCCTCTCCGTTCCCTCGCCAATTGTTATTCATAGACCAGATAAATATTTAATTCCATCTAAGGATACCTTTTGTTAACAGAATTACCGTACAAGCCTTGCAGCCCATAAATCCCACAATGAATTCAAATTCTGTTCGTTCTCCATTTGTGTGCCGGTTCAGTCGTCATTCTCGTGTGGTAATGTTGGTGTTAGGAATGAGGAGGAAGAGGAGGAATGGGAAGAGGATGAGGTCAAGTGAGAAAGGGAAAAGAAGGTGGGGGAGGAGGAGAGAGAGACAGAGAACAAGGGTGAAAAGTGTGAAATGGAGGACGAAGGAGGGAAAGGAGGAGGAAGGAATACAAAGACATGGGAAGAGGAGGTGGTGGAAGAAAAGTTGCAGGAGTATAACAAGTGCAAAGAAGAGGAGAAGAAAATATGGATGTGGGGTTGGTGAAGGAAAAGGAGGAGTCAGAAGTTTAGGATGTGGTGGAGTAAAAAAAGCAAAGAATATAGAAGATGAGGTGTTAGGGGTATAAGAAGATGAGGAGAAGAGGAGGTGATGACAAGGAAAGAAAAAAGAGGCAGAATAAAAAGGAGTATATACGAGAGGGGAGAAGAGGTTGGAGACAGAAGGAGAATTTGGACTAAAGAAGAGGTGGAGAAGGAAAAAACAAAGGAGGACAAGGAGAGCAAAATGGGGTAGTGGCGATGGTGCAGTATGGTGAGGCTTAAAGAACGGGAGAGAGATGAGGAGAAAGAAGATGTAGGCGAAGAAGAAGGAGAAAGATGCAGAGGGAAGAAGAGGGAAACAATTTGGAATTAAGAACAGGTGGGAAAGAGACAGTGGTGGGAAAGGAGGAGGGAGGAAGAGAAAGAAGATGTAGAAGGAGGAAAAAGAGCAGACGGAGGTGAACAAGCAAGACAACATGGAGGGAAAAGAGGGCAGGGAAAACAAGGAAATCGAGAAAAAATAAGAAAACAAAGGGAGAAAGACGTGCAAGAGTGGAAGCAGACATGGCATGCAGGCTCCATTGATCTGGAGTATGAAAATCCAGACTGCCTGTCTACTTTGTATTCCTTCTGAGCCATAAATAATGGATTGATGAGTTCTGATGAAAACATTAACACTGGGATGATCTTAATGAGGACACTGACTGTAAATGATCTGACGGACCAACTATAATCACCCAATTGAATCAGCGTGACCCGCCAAACAAAAAGATGTGGAAACCCATCGATTCCAGATAAAGTCGGCGGCTTTGATTCCTCAAGAAAGGGGGCATTGGAAACAGTCAATAATTTTCCTCCTTCTTCTACCTGAGTTTCATTTCAAATCGAGGCGTTTGTTTGGTCAGTCCCTGGAGATTCAGACCTGTTGAGGCCACTGTTCAAGAGAGCCCGAAGACAGTTGGCTTGCGATTAAAGTTTAATCAGCCTCGCTTGGTGTTGATAATATTCTTACACCCTTTTTTAATGAAATGAAATGTATATATATATAATTCCCTTAAGCAGGACCGAATGGTGGGGAAGAGGGTTTCTCATGGAGCAAAAAGGTTTCAATTGGGGCTCTTTGATAGCTCTTAATAATATCCCCACGGTTGATGGATAAAATCAAATAGAATGATAAGTCTTTGATTCATGTCCTGAACATCAAACCCACATTTGCGCGTAACCGAGCTGAAGGAGTCCATTTGACTCATTCCTCTGGTAAAAAATAATATCCTTCGCCTGATCCAGGAGCTTTTGAATTAGCGTGATCACAAAGATTTCGTCCAGCTCCACATGTGGTGCATGCCGGGTATGAATAATGGGGGTGGTTTGAGGATGTGAGATGAGGAAGAGTTCAGGGCTTCAGTCACATAAGAAAATCTGAAATGTTTTACATTAGCAGCATTTAGCAGATGATTTTTAAAACATATTATTGTTCTATTACAATTTTCTATTCGTTGTGATGAACACACCAAGATGAGATCTGAGTACTGAACACTTTATTTTAGTGACGTCCAACCATAGACTGTATAAATAAAACATTGACATAGTGTGTAATGTCACTCAGGGATTTCTAAAGGGCCGTGGTAAAGCTCAGTTTGTGGTGGCACCAGAGGCCGCCATCTTGGCAGTCCTGTCTCCAAAAATGGCTAAAGAGGTAGAGCGTACAGTAGGTGGAGTGGAGCCTGGGTTTATCTTATCTGATGTTGTGGATTTGGGTTTCCAGTCGCATCACCTAATAAGGGACAAGGGAGCAAATAAGGGAGCAAAGAGAGCTCACATTTTCCATAAACATGCTAGTTGTGGACTTGCAGTGGTAAGAACTCAAGCAGATATTTGATGTTGGTTTTAAATGCAATTCCTGATTTTCTTACATAACTTCACAAACTGCTGTTTTTTTGGCAACAGAACATACATGTCAGTTTAGTGCCTCTAGTGGGTGAAGCTCACCACACACATACCTTCACACAACAGAAATTGTAAGCTACTAGAAATACTGTAGAATTAGTTTTAAGGACAGTAATACTAATGACCGTTAACCAAGTAACATCGGTGGTAATTTAGAACAGAATTTACTTAAGCTTTTGCACGTAAAATAGTCATAAACAGTCTCAGAGCATGCTGGGAAACTATCCCTACCTATCCCCAACATGCTACCTTATCAAATTGAGCAGATCAGAAGGTTTAAGAATAGATCTGTAAACCCTTCACATTTCCAGATAACCTGGGTCAAACACCAGTACGGACCAAGGTCCCAGACCAGATTTCTCCTCTGATTGTCAGGAGGGTTGAATTGAGGTCAAGCAGAGCAAAAACGTATGTAGTCTGAGCCCGGCTTAAGTACAGTAGGTCACAGTTGAACGAAGATGTCAGTCTGTAAACTGTGAAATATATTTGAGTTATTCAACTTCTGTCATTTTCTTTCCCAGCTGACACTGCCTTTGCTTTGTTTGACTTCCTTTGAACATTTTGCTGTGTTCCAAAATCTCAGCAATTGGTGCAAACCACTGTAGCAGAAACGATGGTCAAAACAAACAAACCAAAAAAAGACACAAATTGGAATACATTGGAATTATTTTTTAACCAGAGTTCCAGCATTGCAGTCTAAAAACCCTCAGTAACAACACAAATACAATTGTAGTACAAAGTAGAAAGTTCCTAGACTTTGGTGAAAAATTTGAAAAAATAAAAACATTTAGAGCATTCGTATGTAAATACCTATATTTAAATACTTTTGTGCTTCTTTTTTACAACCACAATCGTGTTTTTACTGGTCATTTCAAAATTCTGTATAAAACAGCAACTGTACACTGACAAGCAGGGAGTTCAGATTAAGTATGTAGGGTATGTGTATTATTGCATATTTAATATTAATAGCTTTTATTAGCTTAATACATGCTAGCATATTCATGATGGTCACTTAATGGAATAGAGCCGGAGCCTCTCACTGCAAGAAATGTCCAATTTCTCCTCAAGGAGCTGATGTTTTGGTAGTTAGATTCCACAGGTAAAGTAAAATCAGGCAATTTATTGCATATTCTTAAAAATTAAACAAGTCTAGGACTGAGTACTGATACAAAAATAGGTTCAGATGTACATTTTCTGAGAGAGTGTGCATTTGCATTTTTACAGATAAACTATTTTATGAATGACTAATGAAAACTTCCATCATTTGCTAACTTAGGCTCTGAATTTATTTGTCAAACTTACTAACACCACAGATACAAGCTGTGTCCCAATTCAGGGGCTGCATCCTTTGCACGACGCGGCCTTCACGGCAACTCCTTCGGAGTCAACCGTTATTAAATGAGACGTCCTAACCTTCTAAGCATTTCTTGGTTGCTTCACCAGTTGCGCCAGCAGTTGTTCCCGCCCATAAGACAAGAAGGACAGACGGATAAAGAAAAAACAGACAGGAGGTCTGGTTTTCTTCTTTTTCATCTGTTGATGGAAACCAACTCAGAGCTAGAATGACTGAATTACATTCGCAGATAAGCACAAACTCATCTGTGTTTTATAGATGTGTAAATAAGAAATAATTGTTTGCTAGCATGATAGCCATTTGATAGGTCTATTGCTGCTATATTACACTATCTCCTTGTAGAATTGGGTGAGGCTTAAAGGTGTTGAGAGCTAAGGTACGTATGGGTGTGTGCGGGTGGGGGAGTTGTCGCTGATGATGGTGGATGGGTGGTCAGGGTGATGGAGGAGCCACTCTTACTGCCAGAGAGTCAGAGTGGGGTGAATGTCTTCTCTGATTAGCGGGACCGTCTGTGAGTGCACTAATGCACCTCGCTATTAGCATGTTTCTCTTGGTTGCTACGGGTAGCGCTGCGCCGCCTCCCCGTTTGACATGTCAGAACGCATATCAGTCACAGCGCGCCGTGGCCCGTGGTCTTCACATCGCTAAGAGAGAGAGGGTGTGGGTAAGAGCGGTAAGTGCGTCGGAGAGTGTGTTCTTGTCCTGGGTTGAGTTTTATCTCTTTGGAATGAGGATGTTTTTATGGAGAGAAGAGGTTTCAGCGAGTCGTCACTTCTTTCAGGGTAAGCTTAGAGTCAGGGCCTTGGGTTTACAAGCTATGATTACAACAAAGATGGGTTAGGCTCAGGAGGTTTGAGGTGTGGTGTGTGGTTTGATTTTAAAAAAAATGGGTGAACAATATGGATGAAGAGTGTGAGAGAAACAAAAGGACAGACCATTTAGTTTGGACAAAAAAGTTCTTAAAGAACTCCAATGGGGGTGTTCTGGTAGCTCACCTGGTAAAGCATGCACTCTACAGTATGTATCTAGACTAAGTCCTTACCACAGCGGCCCAGGGTTGTTTGCAGCCTTTGCTGCATTCTCCCTTAAACTTCCATTTCTCCAACTGTCACTGCACAATAAAGCAGAAAATGCCACGTCCTTGTAATAGCCTTTTTTTTTTTTTTTTTTAACTTTTTAAGTTTTTTAACTTTCATCACATCTTGTCTCTTTTTTGACAAATGAAATTTGCTCAAGATTCAAATATAAGTAGCTTAAGAGAGTCTATAACCATAAACAATAACACAGAGTGGAAACCACAAAGCTAGAACAGAAAGAAACGAAAATGATTTAGTACGCACTGGATTATTCACACAAGACTATCGTGTGTATTATTAAATGATGATACAGTATTTCACCTTTTAAATATCACAGTTGATTGATACTTGTATATTGCAACACCCATAATTTGTAAGTAATCCCTAAAATAAAGTGTATGTAATGAGTAATGTCTTTAAGAGTAAACCCCTGAGAGAGAGACTACATGGAAACAGCCCCGTCTATATCCTTGCTGTGTGTTTTTTGTCCTGATTTCCACATGGCTTTGGAATGAGATGTTCGACAATCATCTATGGATGTAAGGCATCCACAAATGATTGACCACGCAGATAAAAATGAGGAGTAGAAAAAAAAAACAGCAAAGGAAAAACCTAAAACTGAAGCAAAGCAAAGTGACAGTTTACAGAAAAGACAGAGAAAGAAAGAGACAGAAACAGAGACCTCAACACCAGTAAAGTTGGCTGGCCTGTGGAGCTTGATCAATCTTGAATAGATAGATGGAGGCAGAGAGAGAGACAGAGAGAGAGAGAGAGAGAGAGAGAGAGAGAGAGAGAGAGAGAGAGAGAGAGAGAGAAGGAGGGGTAGGTGAATGAAAAAGATGCCTGGAGGAGGGAGGGAGCCCTTCGCCAGTCCGAGGAGCGATCTGTCTGCCTAAAGAGCTTTGTTACCATATTAACTGACGTCTCCAGATGGCCTTGTCGGAAAAAAACAAAAAAAAAACAACCTGAGCTGAGCACAGGAGGAATGATGGAAAGAGAAAAGAAAAGCAGAGACAGAGAGGCCCGAGTGGAGAACAGTGTAGTGGAAAGCATGAAAGGCCTCAGAGAACGAGTGCAGGGCCGAGGAGGCAGGGAGGCGGGCGTTCAGCGAGATGGGAAAACAGAAGAGAATAAAAATCCCCTTAACTTTTCTCAACAACAGCTCCGAAACCTTCGGCCCAACACTCCTTCCATCCATCCCCTCCTTCCTCCTTGTACTCCCCACCTCCCATTATTTTTCTCCCGTGTTACTTTCTTCTGAAAATCGCCCCGAGGCTAGTCACTCTCCTGGGTGGCTCACCCCCAAGCAGAGCCCTTGTTCCTCGCACGCTGGTAATAATTTGAGTCTGCTGAAAGAACCTTTTAGAGGGATCAACCCACACACCTCCTCCTTCACCGCCGCCGCCTCCTCCTCCTTCTCCTCTCCTCACCCCGCCTGCATCCGAGGCATCAGGCCTTCTCCCACGCCGCCGCCGCTCCACACGCCTCCACGTGCCGTCTCCCCTCCCTCTTCTCCCCTTCGCTGGTCCAGAGCGCCTCCCGGTTCCTCCCTCCTGACCTGCCCTCCATCCACAGCCACATGACGTGCATTACTCCCGAGGAGCTCATAAGGGGTGAGAGACAAGACAAAGAGAATGAGAGAATTGTTTGTGCTAGTTCGGGCCCAGAAAAAGAAATGTGACGAGGAGCCCTATGGTGGAAGAGGAGTAAAAAAAAACTGAAGGAAGCAGAAGAGGCTGAACAGGGGGGGAAAAAGCAGAAAAAAACAAAACAACGAACAGCCACTCTGCTGTGGGTTCATGCATTTTGTACAGCTGGTAGACTCCACCGTCTCCACCGTCCAATTTACAGCTGCCATCTTCCATATGCGGTTTCAAGCCTCTCGCTGCTCACAGCCAGCCTCGTCTCCTGACATTTTTACTATTTAATCTCTTACAATCAACCCTGATCTACTACTACAGTACGAACAGTTAGCACTCAGCTGGAATGAAACTACTTCTTTTACTTTTAACACTGTGAAGTGAACATTTTCAGGTTCAAATTACATCTGCAGGTGACCGACATGTTTGTACTTATCTTACTTACCTACTTCTTGTAACTTAGCTGAAGCTTATGTTACCGCTACATGTAATTTTACATTGTTAATTTTGTTTTCTATCTTTTGTGACATGTTTGCAATTTGTCGGCCAAGGTGTTTCATCGTTTTCTACTGTTGCAGTCTTTGTAGATGCTGGATTTCAAAAAACATTGATATAAAATGAAACATTAACATGTTGCTGTAACATGGGCTGTATAACTCACCAATTCAAATTATATTGAGGATTCAAGTTATCCAGAATTAACAGCGTGGCCACTTGTATTGACAGGTAGGTGCCGATACAGAATTCAGCCCTCCTCAGGTCCACCGATGATCCACGTCATGATCCACGTCATTTTTAGTCAGGAGGCAAAAGAGGCACACTGTAAACCCAGATTTTGTTTCTAATTAAACTTCTGAGTGATCATTACTTATTCTTTTATGTTTTGTAAAAACCTGCTATCATTACTAAACAACATTAGTTGTTTGTACTATTCGGGCTGAAAAATTCATTGCACTAATCATGTTTAGCAGAGATAACTTGGTATGTTTAGTTTCATAAGAAAAGGGAGGGGCCTAATTCAAAAACCTGCCTGGACATGTAACAAGGCGTCTTGTAACTGTGCGTCCACGGAGCTCTACACTTGGCGGGATGAGCACAGGCACTGATGGCAGACCAGGAAACAACCTTACTTCAAGTGGAACGGTTAGTATGTAAAATAACTATTGTAACCTAATTATCTTTGTGGGAACTTTTAATAGGTACCCAAAAGCTTTGAGATAACCCGTTGACGCAGCTTATTTTCTGTCAAATGTTACTGTTTGAAAGTGTGCATGGTATAAATACATGTTTATAGCAGGCTAACGCTAGCTCATGTCCATTAAAAAAAAGGGTCAGCTAAATGTTAGCTTAGTGTTAACAGTCTGTATCTGTATCATTAAGTCATTTAATGTTTATTTTTACGTAATTTTCTTTTTTCTTTTTTTATATTTCTGTCATTTTGCGTGGTAGAAAAGCGGATCAACCGTAGTCTGGGCAAAGGAGTGTAGCAGGCGCTGTGGAGGTGTTCATGTTGGGCTGCACACAGCTCATTGATCCACTCGGCCACTCCTTGGCAGCTCTTTTTCCCGCTCGTTTACTCTCTCACACACGCGCTGGTTTACATGCCGTTGGTTCGGTTCTATTACCTTATTGTATTTAACAGTGACATTGTTGAGCTGAGTTGTTGAGCTTAAAGTTTTCTTGTTCTCTATTTTTCCAGATCCTTGTGTGAAGATGCTGTGGAAGTGTAAGTATTGTGAGTTTATGTGTGAGAAAAGGGGTTGCCTTTTAAAACATTATAGGTTAAAGCACGGAAACTATGGTAGAACTGTCCCATTTCCCTGCTTACACCAAGAATGTGTGTGCACATTCAACTCCATTAATGCCCTTAAGGTCCACTTAGCAAAGATTCACCAGAAAACCCAGGGTGCACAATTGAGTGAAACTGCCCATGTAACCTTTCACTGTCAGTCATGTGATTTTTCTGCACCCTGTACAGAAGCAGTCTTTCTCACTCACCTGCGCAGTACACATTTAAAGGTAAATCACAGAGTCCAGTGTCCATATAACGACTGTAACTTTCACACTAATGTGTATTCCACATTTAATGCGCACAAAAGTAAGGAGCACAGAACACACAACTGGAGAATGTTCAGGTCAGAAATAGTCTCTGGTAGTGTAACTAATGAAATGGCCCAAGAAGAACATGATCCTCCAAATGACACCCCTGAATCAGAAGACAGTGAGGATCCAAAACTTATTAGTCATTTAGATACTCAAATGTGTAAAAATGGGGCCCAGGTTTAAACATATCTTATATTCCATTGTCTATTTATTCTTCAAGGCCCATATGAGAAGGTGAGGTACTGACCTCCAGACTGAACATTTGAAATCATATATAGACATTCATGGATGTTTTTCAGCACTACTTTGCAGATGGCTTAGCTGCCTTGTATAGTTCAGTTGATGCAAGTTCGTAGATTTTTTTGGATCGTGGGCAAGAACCTCAAGCAGGAATTCTATGAGAGCATCGATCGGCACAGTCCTCGTCTCCTCGAGATATTTGGATCCAAGAGAGGGAATGTTGGGCAGTTGTTGACACAGATTTCACAACAGACCAGGGTTGGTCCATACACGTTATGTAATCACATCACAGTCCTACTCTATAAGTTGTTTAATTCAATCCAAACATTGCTTGGTTGGTTAAGCTTTCTTATAGATCATTATTTGTTTTTAATTTTAGCTATCTAACTTGTGTTATTGTGTTTATTTCCCAAAAGACTACAGATCCAACTGCGATCCGGACAAAGGTGCTCAGGGGGCTTCCTATCATTCTTGGGGACGACCCCACAAACTTCTTCAAAGCAGGTTTTGTAAGTAAGCTTTTGCTTTCTTATAGTTTTCACCATTATTTATTTTTCACCATGACACTCTTATATTGATTATAGTTTTTTTCAAATGAGAAATCTAATGTAATGATTGTGCTCTTCTGTTATTCTTTATTAAGGATGACGATGATTCCTTTCATGACCTTGACATTGGGATACTTCTCATTGAGCGTGATGGTACTGATCTCAGTCCAGCCTCGTTGAAAATCATCATTGAGGGAGAAGTTGTGATGGACAACATTCAAGATCTGCCAAAAGCAGTGTGCATTCTGTTTGGACTCACATATGCCCTCCATCTTAACTACCCCAAGACTATGAAGCTCACATTTCAGTTCATCCAACAGGTATTGCTCTCGTTGGGCCACACTGTCCCAAAGCCAAAGCTACAGACTTTGAAAAATCAGCTTCAGGATACAGATATGGGGATAATTTAGTAGTGACCCTCAGGTGTTATATTCAGTGTTAAAAAGCCACAGTTTGATTTCCTCAATCAATCTAGGCTGTAATGGAACATTTTGTAGCTTATTTTAGAGCTCACGTTGAAAACAGAGAAGAGAAGTTTTGTAAGTGTTTTTCTTGCACATTTGAGTGCGGGTTTCTTGTGAATTTGAGTTTAATGGATTTACCACTTTAATCTCAGACACATTTTTTGTCTTGTAAATCTGTGACACATTGAACACCTACACACTCAACACACACAGACAACACAGACACGTACAACACCCACACATAATTGTTTCAATGATTTAAAATTCATTTAATTTGAGAAAACCTTTTTCAGATTAATCTTTTAGGTTGAACATGTTGAGGTTGACCTGATGTCAAGTTTGTCATAGCAAGTTTGGCTGTGTTTTGCCATTTTTCTTAAAAATAAAATGCATTGGAGCATTTAGAGGTATTTCTTTATTTCCATCTTCCATCTTTATTTCCATTAGAGGAAAATACAGTAATTGTAATAGATGATGAGTAGCAATAACTAGTCATATTAGCTAGTTTTATCTAATGATTTTGAGTGCACACTACTAATAAATATAAATAATAAACTTAAGGTTCTGCTGTTAATACAGCTCGACATGTTTAGTTTCAGCTTGTGAAAAAGTTAGAGTTCCATGTTAATACAACTCAACATGTTTAGTTTCAGCTTGTGAAAAAGTTAGAGTTCCATGTTAATACAGCTCAACATGTTTAGTTTCAGCTTGTGTAAAAACTAAAGTGGTATAGGGCAACGGGTTTCCACGCGATTTGCGAGTAAAGTCAACTAATCCGGGTTAAGAGTGCAGGGCTACCAACATTGAGGTGGTCAGCGCCACAAATTTTGAGCTTCAGAGCAGCTCTTCAGAAATCTATGAATGACGTCACACATATGTTGTCCATTATTTATAGTGTCAGTGTTTCTGAGATTATTGAACCATTTGTGCAAAGTGAAAACAATTAATAAGATGAGAAAGTGTTTCTAGATGTACATTCTTTTCTCTTGGCTTAGATAACAGCAACAGATACTTTAAATTCAGTATCCGTCCTGTCCATGTTGTGTTTAAAAATGTTTGTTATTAACAGTAAAGTTTAACAGTGCAGAAAACACGCACCGCACGCATCATTTCTTCCGAGTGTGCAGGAATAATAATAATCCACGACTCAGCAACCAGGACGAAGTGAGTTGAACAAAGTGAGGCTGATCGATGAGGCAGATCAGTTCCTGCTAATGGGTGAATGTAGGCAAACACTTTGAGGCAGCTCTGAGATCAGCACCCTGAGTCGCTCATTACATTTTAGATCAGGGCTGCCCAAAGTTGCTCCTCTATAAGGTTCAATGTAGCCGGCCTTCAAAATCACTGGGTGTTGCGGGGAGGTAATAACGTTCTTTTTATATATGGGATGTCTGCTAATTATTTCTCATAATCTAAACACAGGCAGGGTGAAACTTTGTGCAGGAAGCCAGTCAATTAAAGGAAGTTTGCATCCAGGTTCAATTTTGCATCTCAGCATTACAGTTGGTGTTTTATATTAGCAAACCTCACCTCTGGTTTAGATGTTACAAAATGTGCCACTGAAACATGTTTGTGCCTTTGACAGCTGCTGCATGAAAAGTCATGTCTTATTTTGTGCAATCAGAAAGAGTCATCTGTAAAACTGATTAACTGTTCGGGGTCCCTGCTGCTGGAAACAAAACACACTTCCTCTACCAGGAACCAGGTTTTAGTAGCATCAAGCGGTGTAGTTGCTGATTGCAACCCAACGTCTCACCCTACTGCTGCAGTGGTTGTGAAAGGCCTTTTCTGGAGTCAGTGTTTAGTGTTGGGCTGCTATAGAAACACAGCGGTTCAACATGGCAGACCTCCGAGGACCAGCGATGTCTGTAGATATAAAAGGCTGATTGTAAGGTAACAAAATATACCCATTCTTACTTTTCAGGTGATTATATGCTGATGAAAACTTTCATATTATATTCCAATTCTCTCGGTAAATAGAGCCCCTTACATCTTAAGTACTGTGCCTGAAAATATACTTTTCTGAAGGATGAGATGTGAGAAGAAGAGGAGGTCGAGAGGTTCATACAAAGAAGAAGAAGACTAGGCATCACATGATGACATCTTGGACCCGAGTGAGGACGTCTCCCCTGTGTAAAGACACAACGGGAGCTTTAATGGATAGATCACCCAACATCACTCAAACCGCAGTGCACTGAGGAATATGAGTGTGCGTGCAGTGTGTATACTTCTGTGTATGTCATACACACCTGCATTGATCTGAGCTCAGGGGTTGCGATGCACACACAGACAAACACAAACAGACACACACCTGCATTTACACACAGGTGGCAGGGCAGGTACAGCGTGCTCCTCTGTCCTGCCATCCACCGCTGGCAGATCTTTTATTTAGCCGCTGCAGCAAGCGGCTCCTTCACATGAATTATGCAGCCGCGGGCCCCTGTAACAAGCTCCAGGCCGACTCTACACCTTGTGTGTGGCTTAAAATATAGATAAAAGCTGAACAGCCAGCTACAAACATAGTCTTTTTTTCAAGACAGAAGCAGGCTGGTGAGGAGAGAGTCCACAGCAATTAGACGAGGCTGTTGTGCTGCAGAGCCGGGCCAGTTGAGATCTGCAGAGGAAAGTCCAGCTGTTGACTGTGCGGAGGCAGAAACAGAACAGAGCGCGATGCAAGAGAGTAAAAAGGGGGCACGGCAAAGCCTAATACTGCACTGAGTTGAACTTATTAAAGCACAACAAAGCCGAGTGGCACAGAGCGATTCACACCAAAGCAATAATAACAACAGCAGCCAGGGTAGTTTTATTTGTGTTATTAGCCGAAGATGAATGGCTGAGCGTGTCGACGGACATCTTTGTGCTCGTTTCTGCTCTTTTAGCATCCCGGATGAAAGGCGTCCTTTGTGCTGGCGAGATGAGCTTGAAGTCGACTCCCTCTGTTGGTTTCATAACAAAGCTTACGCAACTTCCAAGAAGAGAACAGTGAGTGCAGTTTTTTTTTTCCTCAGCCAAGGGATGAAGGCAATTGTCTTTGGAAATTTTTTGATAAACAATAAAAAATGTACTTTGTTAATTTGATAATACTTGACTGAACAATACTGAACAATTCACACACAACTAGTTCAGCGTTTTATGCGTTTAAATGTTGACTTAAGCTTGTAACAATAATTCATCAACAGGTAAGTTTGAAAGATTTATTTACAACAAATGAAATGAAGATGTGCTGTGGTCGTGGATCTTCGAATCTGTTGTGGGGAAGCTTCGAAAGGGAAATCTGCTGTAGCTCCCAGGCACGACAGACCCCCCTATGGCCCTATGGAGACTGGAAGGAAAGTTAGAGTAAAGGGATAGAAAGGAGAGTGAGAGCGAAACAGAGGACATGGTTAGGCTCCTGAAATTCCTCTTTAAGCTTCAATATAAAGTAAATGCCATTCATATCTGTATCTTGAGTTCCTTTCTTTGCAATCCTACTGTGGGGAAATTGCTGAAGTCAAAGGTCAATGGTGAGATCAGGAGGAAGAAAGTGTTCAGGAGCCTCTGATGTCAACATTGTCAACGTATTCTAGTCTGGAGACACAGATGACCCTGGCCACCACAGTGTCGAGATAGACTTATAGAGATTACCGGATAGCCGAGGCCCCATGCAGCTTGATGTGCCAGTGTCATTCAAAACTAGTGAACTATTGCTCCATTATGGTGAACACAACAGGTGAGAAAGGTAAGTGATTGTCCAAGACCCTAGAAGGAACAGCTGCCAAGATGCAGATACAAAACACAAGTAGTACAGGAGGACAGCTTAGGAAATCATCCATGCCCACAGAAAGTCAACGGAAGCCACAGAGATCCAGTAAAGCGAAAAGAGATCCTGTACACAGGATGACCTTGCTTGGGGGGCTTTGTGCTGGGCTTGCAGGGGAAACTACATGCCAGAGGCTGTAGTTTCCGGAGGCTGTAGTTTCCGGGTTGCAGGGAGACTGAGACTCTAGAGTCGGTTGCAGTGATGTTCAATTGGAATATTTTGTGACGTAATGTTTTGTTTTTCGAATATATCTTTTCTGCGATTACGGTACTATTGTTGAGCTCAGACAAGGACTGATTTTAGACAAATTCAACTTCCAACATTGGTCCTGGACATAAATCACAATTCCTAGCATACCTGGCTTGAAGTGAACAAATAATAACAAGTCTCCAACTAATTAATTGAAGGCTTGCAGCTTAATGAGCACTGGGTTTGGGAATGTGACATACAAATAATTACATCGAATACAAAAGCTAGCCCATGAGTACGCTCATAAATGGTCACAAGATCAAGCTCATAAGAGGCCAAACTGTTGACAAGCTGGATTACAATGGACAATGCTGATTTCCGGGCAGTAAGGCCAGTATAGACTGAGCTGCCAAGGCAGTTTTGTGTTGATATGTGTGGTATTTATTCACTTTGGTCTTCCACTCTCAAAAGCTTAGTTGGATGGGACTAGAAATGGTAGTAAACTGAGTTCCATTCCATACTGATGTGACGTGTAAAAACTTAAATTATTTCCCCACCAAGGGATCAATAAAATAAAACTTCCTTTTTCTTCTTATACAGCAAAAAGCCTGGTATTCTCTAAAGTGCCTATAAATAGCTAATATATATGATAATGAATGAATGAAAAAGCTCTTTTTACTGTCCACCCATAAAATCATTGTAATCAGAATGTTAATTATTTAGAATAAAAACTTGACATTAAACCGAATCTTAACATATTAAACACCACATAACTGTAATAGCTCCACTGTGTGCTTATGAATTGTTTAAAATCCTCATATAATCCTTTCATATACAGTTTGTAATGGTATCCTGATTCTTTGAACAGGGAAATATGTGAATGTCACCGTGAATTCAACAGTGAGTATGATATCATACAACAGTGAGTTATCTATTCATGGCTCCATTAATGAATCATAGCCTTCCTAGACTTTATACTCCAGACATGCCCTCTTTGAATATGTCATAAGCTCTTATTCTTTTTTAATGGGCCAGCAAATCACGGCCCAAAACAAATATATAAACTCATGCAAACACTACAGTGAAGGAGAGGGGAGGGGCTTACAGAGGATTTACTGTAGGTCTTGCATAACTGTACGCAGGAGTTGGAGGTTGTACAGTGACTGTAGTGAGGGGAGAGAACTGTGCAAAATATCCTGTCTTTCTCTCCAAGTTACATTATTTATACTTTATACCCAGAAGGCTCTTTAAGCAAGTCAAAGCCTCTGTTTGCATCACTTTGCCAGGCTGTACCTTGGGAAACATCACTGCAGTGATGGACCGATGTGTTTCCCCACAGACCAAACTTGGGTAAAGGTCAGAGGTATAACAAAATTATGAACACCCATTGCTGCACAGACACTGGTGCTAGCAGTATAAGCCCTCCACCCCTGCAGGTTTCCCAGAAGAAACTTTTACATTTCCCCAACTGAAGCTCATATCAAGCACTGCTTATGGTATGAGCACCTTCAGACATCTCTAATATATCCAGCTTCACCTTGCAAAGATTAACTTTGACCTGTGCTTCTGCTTGTGATTGAAAAAGAAGAAGCTGTTTTTTCCTCTGTAATGGGTTGCACCATTGCTGTTAGCCAAACACGATCCAGTAGAGAGTTTGTATCTTATTTCATTTTTAGGATTTTTAGGAAATTATACAATACAAGACTGCACAGAATAAAGCACTTCAGTACTCCAAGGTCCGCCCGAAATGTATACTGGGAAAAGATTCCTGATACATATGTTGTACATATGTTACATATGATAAAAATCAATAAAAACAAATTCAAATTCATGACAGCTGCCCTGATCGTAGCCAGCAAATGTAAAGACACGCAATGGAAAAGCAACCACTTACACTGGCTAGATGAGTAAACTTGGAGTGCTTCATTTACATTCATATAAATATTGAATTCATCTATTACGCGAGTCAGACATGTTGGAGTTATAATTCGTTTTTTTAAAAATCCCCCTCTGCAAGTGTTTTATTGTTTTGTTTTTTGTTTTGTACTTTTATTTATTCATTTTTCTTTGAATACGTTCATATGTATAAATAAGTGGTCGGACCTGAGGGGGTTGGGGGCTAGACAGGAGAGATGTGTTTGGGGGTGAATTGTGATGGGAGGGGATGGAGGAGGGAGGGGCAGGCTGATCAGGCACCTACAGTATGAGCTTATATTTTTGTACAGTGTTGTATTATTCAGCCCTAGGGCTGTTATGATGAAAACAAACCAAAAACAAAATACAGGTAGTTTTTTTAAATGTAGCAAAGGCTTACATTTGCAGTTTGCATGTAGGACCACACATATAGCCAAGACAGAACAACTTCTAATCCTTTTGAAGACATGTCTGCCCGTCTGACAAATGCAAGTCCAGTATTCACTTTCCCTTTAGCCTCAGTTTGGTCTCCATCAACTCCTGAGGGAAATCACCCCAGAAAGTTTTTGTAGTTCTTCCTGTGGGATCCCGAGGCAATCCCAAGCCACATGAGACTTAGAAGCCCTCCAGCGGATGAATAGAAGGTTACTACAAAGTGTATTTCAGCAACCCTAACCGTAATGTAAAAGAAGACCAGCATACAGTCCATGAGGTCCCACAACCTTAAATTCATCCATGTCATTCTATATTTGAAGTCTTCAGCAGTGTTGTAGTAGCCAAAATGAGTTTCCTCTGTCGGGAAGCCGGGCTCAGGGCAGACAAGGCATTTTGCAATAGGAAACCCTCAGGGCAGACCCAGAACCTGCTGAAGGGACTCCATAGTCCATTTAGCCCAGGAACACCAAGGAATCCTCTAAGAGGAGCTGGAATACATTTCTGTGGAGAAGGACATCTGGAACGTCCTAAACCTGGTGCCACCACGACTTGACCACAGATAAGCAGAGGGAAATGGAATGGATGGATGGAGTGTTGTAGTCATGACCAAGACTTTGAAGGGTTGAGACCAAGTCAAGACCAAGACAGGGTGGGACACAGTCTAGACCAGGACCAGACACAGGTAGCAAATTTGTACAGCGAATATTTGCAAAATCTCTTTGAGTGAGGGATGAAGGGACATTTCTTACATTTCTTTATGCTTCTTTCTTCAGTGCTATTTGTTTCCTTTTGGATGCTGGTCTACAGATGAACACTTTGTGGTTTAGGTAGACAAATCTTATAACAGAAGAATTGCATCTCCTTCAAGACAGCTGCAACTTAGTCTCGGTCTCCATTACTCACTTTGTCAGTGTTTGTGAAACCCTTTTCACAAGCACTTTTGGGCATGAAATTTCAAATTAGATGTGAGTCAAGTTATTGGTTGCTTTTGAAGCAGTTAATTTTACATCTAATCACAGTAATGATGTTAACAGTTAACAATGTTCGATCTTGGGGCGGCATTTCGCTCAGTTAATATAGCAGCCATCCCCATGTACAACAATGGTCTTGACCTTGAACTTGACCTTGAGAGAGGTTCTTGTGATGGAAACACTGACTTTTAATAAATCAATGAAGAAGGAATTGTCTTTTTTTTTAAAATATAGATACCACCACCACAAAATGTACTGAAACACTAAAACAAAATGTGGTTGTACCCTGTCACACAAATTCATAAGTCGCACTCTGTTATTTTCTCTTCTGTATCCTCACTGAGTGTGTAGAGCCGCTCTCGTCTGGTCATGGTGCTTCAGAGAGACCAATCTTCGATTCACTGTGATCAGTCTTTAGTTCGGTAATCAACGCCTGGACTCCGTTCACTACTCGTCTACTTTGGATGGATAAATAATGCACAGCTCTGCAATTAAAACACAGAGATCTGATGCTGTGTCACTAATTTATTGATTACCACTCAGTGCTTCAAGATGATAGGGTTAAATGTCAATCAGATGATCAGAGTCACACTTCAGTTGGAGTTATTCATTCCTCCAGCCGGCAGAAAGAATACAATTTCCCCTGTAATGGGTCTATGTATTATTAACTGGTATGCTAAGTTGTGTTGGGCTGCTTTCAGGAGATGCTGAGGTCAGTCCTGATTAGCTGGTGACTTGGAGGAGGCTTTAAAGTGAATAAGGAAGTGCAAGTATTTGATGTTGGCGGCTGCCACAACTCTTTCGTCACCAGAACAGAATTTCATGAAGACGATGGCTATGCTGCCTATTGTCTTCTCCTGATGGGTTGAACTTGTACTGCTGATTCAGTCTAATGTTTCATTGATACTTGTTTTAATCCCAAAGTTGTGTAGAAAATTAAGGCAAAGACGGAAGGGAGACAGGTAGCAAAACTAAAGATTTTTGAGGAAACATTTGCAGAGCAGTCGTCTCTTTTAGAATTAAAACAGCAACACCACTCACCCAGTTGTCAACATCACACACGTTTACCTAAATCTTAAACTCCTTGGCGCTTATACTGTGTTGTTGGCTTCCCCTCAATCAAACTACAGTAACGTAACTAACTACCATTCTGTTGTGGAGAAATTGCGGAAGTCAAAGGTCAATGGTGAGGTCAGGAGGGAAGAAAGTGTTCAGGAGCCTCTGATGTCTTGGCTGTAATATTTATTGACGCTTGGCCAAGGAGAAATAGAGACACTCTCAAAGTACTTCAGAAGTGCCTGAGTCGGTCTCACAATGGTTGAGACTTTAAACCCCAGGGCAAGCTTGACAAGTCTAGGAAGGCAGCAATAGGTCTCTGAATCTTTCAAATAAACTGCAGGACAAAGTGTTCCTGCGTGTGTTGAGAAAATTCTTCTTTATCTAAATAAACTATTTAAAAACCCTCTTGGATTCACTGGAAAATGCCTCATCACAAAGCTGTAAACAAGCTGTTTTTCTGAGCTCAGGAAAAGTTGATTTTTTTGGAGATAACGGGTTCTCACAGGATAGCATGATCTTATAGACCACGATGCGTTGCCGTGGATTGAACTGTCTAACAGTATATCAAGTATTTACTGTATTTTGATATTCTTAAGAAGATATATTTGTGGTTTTAAGAACCAAAACCCGTCTCAGTATAGCTTTACATCTGATCTCTCAGACTTCTCTGTGGCTGTGGATTTTTCTTTGGACTGAGCGTTTTGATTATTTTCAGTTTTATGTCGCACCTAGACCTGCTTTATAATAAAAAAAACATGGAAATCTCACTTTTTACAACAAATTTAAATTTAGCTCTACGATAGTAAAATTCAACATACACATTAATGCAGCAGTGGTATTCAAAAATCATAATAAGTGATACTAAAACACAGAGAGACTGAGTACTTTGACCTTTTATACATCAAACACCTTTCTCTGATACAACTGTACATTACTTTAGGTTCTGAATAAGACTTTTACTTGCAACCAGCCCTAATCATGTCAGCAGAAGACGAGCCGAGTGGAAATATAAATTAGAGACACGTGAAAGCAACATCATTTAAATAAAATGTATGTCATTTTAATTCCAATCCTTGATGAACCAGCTGATCAATATTTAGTCTATAGTTGTAAGAGGAGGTAGCTTATCATTGCTTGGGAGCAGGTTTGCTTTGCATAAAGACCCACTCAAACCTACGAGCTATACAAACATTTGAAAGTGAAAAGTGATAATCTGTTTCTAAACCAAAATTTTAAGCTTAAAAAAAAAATGAAAATATGTTTCTGTCTGACTTGTACATGTGTACAAAGTTGGTTTAGAAAAGTTAGTTATCTTTGATGAGAGGTACTGACTTTGTAGAAGTTAGAAACTCATGAGGGAACTCTGTATTTTAATATAGTTTTGCACTTTCTGCAATCAAAGCAGGGAGTGACTACTGTATCTCTTCATTACCTATAGCTGTTTTAAAATAGTTGTTATGAGGTTTCAGCATCGCGCTCTTCTTCCTGTCAGCTTCGTCAGTGTGAGGAATTGTAACGATGGATCCTCGCCTCGCTTTAAATTGATTTCCTCTGAGCTCCGCTGTCCTTCTTCGGCTCAGAATCGACAATGACAGTCAGAGTGAAACACTGACTGACTCGTCTTTCATGGTTTTCACTCTTCACTCAGCAGCCGTACCCTCTTCCTCTCTTCTTCTTGCTTCCCCTTTCACTCCTGCTGGCCTCCTCTTCCTCCAGTTCCCTCATCTCTTCTTTTATTCTTCTCTTTCAAGCCGTCTTTTTCTGTCACTGTGTATGAATCTCTGCCGGCATCTAGATTTTTAGGCTTCAAGAAAGAGACAGAAAGACAAGCGGAGGAAAAAAACATCCTCTTTCTATTTATTTATTAATTTGTTTACTCGAACATTTATGTTTGTCTAACAGTAAAAAAATAAAAATAAAAAATAAGCCGAAAAATTGAAAAAGAAGACATTGACAAAAATACCCTCCGCTGAGCCCAGATGTGGAGCCTCACCACGGGACCCTCAGAGACCCCCATCATCCCAGCATCTGTTCCTGTGACAGGGGTCCTGGATGTGCTGCTCGCCAATGGGGCCCCCGGCAGACAGACCTGATCGGCAGGCAGCGTCCACTCTGTCGGCCCACTGCAAGGCCTTCTGGGACACGAGATGAAGACAGCCGCGTGGTGTGGGTGTGTGGCGTCTTGGCACACATGGTCACCGCATCTGTCTTCTTCTCCCTCTTCTGCACCGAATGCTCTAGTCCCACTATCACACACACACACACACACACACACAAACACACACTGTACCATTCAGCATCTTTCGTCTTTGTTCTGCCCTCTTCATCGGCACAGATGTTGCAGTTGCTGAGAAGCCAGTGAGGCTTCAACCTCCCTGTCAATCATTTCAACCCACATTGTGAGAGACAAACACACACACACATGCACACACGAAATGTATTATTTTAGGTGATCATACTATATATATATATATAAATATAATTTCTAGCAGACAGATCTGGGGCAGGCTATTGAGGCAGCTTTGTTCAGACTTCCACATGTTGAAGTGTGCAAGAATCAAGACCCTAAAGATTACTCACAGTATGTATATATGGAGAAATTACCAAGTGACTATCGTGAAGTTAGAGGTCCAAGATCTCAGCAATGACATACATATCATAACATCAACACCTTAAACAGTTTTCCAAGTATTTCTGTTACCTGCATACCTCCTCTATATCATATTCACCTCTTAACATTCAACGCACACCCCAAACACACACACAGCCACCCAGAACAATTTTCAATTTCCATTTCTGATTCCTGACCTCTGATAATTGGCGAGCCAGCTGACTGATGGTTGCCCGAGCGCGGCACAGGCCTCCTGTCACCTGCAGCGACGCCGGCCTAGCGGTGAATTATTAATGGCTAATATCATTATGTAGGCACTGCTTGTCATAACAATCTAGCCTGGTGGAGGGAAACTCAATCTGCCGCCCCTGCCCCTGTGCAGACAATGCTTTTTAATTATTGATACGGACTAATTGACTACAGGATTCGCAGGGCACAGTTACTTTTGTTCCCTTCACAGCTCGCTCTGCTCCTTCAAGAAACAATCTTATTAGGAGGCCAGCCCTCCCTGATGCCCCCATGTCAGCAAATTAGCAGGGAGGACGACCCCGCTCGCTCTCCTCTCTCTGCCTTTTCTCCTGACTTCCTCTCTCACCTCTTTGCACACCTCTTTCTCCTCATCTACCTTTTTTCCCCTTTTCACTCAGAATTTAAGATTCTTCTCCTCTCCTCACCTCGACACCGGACACCAGTTAATTAAAACGGGACAAGGAGGTAGACGGTAACTCGACGTGGCTGCCCATCGCTATTCACAGCACACTCCCATGCCACTGCAGGTTTGTTTCAGCAAAGACTGTGCTAATGGACAGAAGACGGAGGTGAGAGAGATGGTTGAGGGTTAATAGAGTTTAATTAGGGTTGATGTGACGGTCTGAGGCTGCGGTCCATGGGGTCGCCCTCTCTGCTTTACTGATATCACTCATTACCATACTATTTAACATCAGCCCTCTCTTTCCTGGCCAACCCTACATCGGCACACTTTCTGACCTTGTGAGATCAACTTCTTGGCTATTTAACAAACCTGTTACTCTATCAACAAGTCCTCCAAATTACATGGCAAGATGCACGAATTGTAATTGCATAATCTGGCCATATAGTAGTACTCGAGATTGGACTTCTTTTAGGGTCTCGGAACCAACTCCATTTTTACTCGTCTTGTTGCAGACTGACTAAAGTCAAAGACTGACTGAGTAAATGTTATGTTTCAAATTAGGATGATAACTTTCCTCAATCTCTGAAAAACTCTTCTCTTTACCCCTCACCCAAAGAGATTTTGTGAATATGATTTATTATTATTTTGCCATCGTTAAAGTCTTGGTCTTGACTTGGTCTCAATCTCTCAAAGTCTTGGTCTCATCTTGGTCTTGGTCATAACCTGGTCTACATGGTCTACACACTGGCATCTGATCGCCTCCCTATGTATAACTGGTGACTCTATAATAACGTCGCGCAACTTCCTGCTTTCCAGTGAAAAAGAGTCACAATAACTAACATTGCTCGAGGGCCATATCACTTGAACATAATAATATTTTGTTTTGCCTTTATGTTGTCTTGTAGTCACAAGCTGTGCTCATCTTACAGTAGCTGACTAGTAAAAACATTACGTTTCATTATGCTACTGTACATACAGTGTTTGGTGACCCCAAATGGCAACAAATCATTCTACAATAAAACCTATGACTTTATATTGAAAAACTCAGCCGCAGAGTGGCTACGACAGGGCATGATAAGATAAAACTACAATTAGTGACAGACAAATATGATGAGTTACAACAGAAATGCACATTATTAGACGACCTGTCAGGATATATTTAACAAGAAACAGAACACTAGTGTGGAAATGCAGTTTCCACAGTTAATTAGACCTGGTTAAAATAGTTGTTCTTACTTCGTTCAAACAGGTGCACTTCCATTCCAGCGCAAAGTCCTTTTCAGGTAAAACTATTTGACCCGTCATGACCCCTAACTGCTGCTAATTCAGGTAAAAATAAACCAGTTGCTTGTTTCTTTGAGCCGTCTCTCTGCACCGTCAGGATGAATCTTTAATCTGAGGGCAAACCTGCAGTGTGTAGCAATGGGAGAACCCAAGGTTTCAAAGCAAAACACACACATACACACACACACACGCACGCACGCACACCAACACACTGAGCATGTTTAGGGAGGCTGCTCAGGTGTGTAGTGTGAGGTCTGAGGAGAAGAAAGACTGTTGTATTGTGTGTGGAATACTTTATTTTTCATTGTAGGAAATCAGAAAACACAGACCTTTGAAGTTCAGTGTATATATACGGGAGTGTGTGTTTGTGTTGCTGTGTGTGCCGAATATGTTAACGCCTGTGTGCGCTGCATTTTTGCGCCCGTGTAAAAGTCCATTCATGTGTGCATGTGCTAAATGAGTACATGCCAACTGTGTGTGTGCTTGCATGGGTTCTTGTGTGGTAACATCTTTACTGTATTGTTAAAGCAACATTATCCATGATTTGGTATTTTTTTGAGGATTTTGCACCCAGAGTTTAAGAGCGGAATTCATTTACACACTGCTGTTGTAAATAGTTATATAGGTGTATTTGTAATGAATATAAAACTAGTGAGTTGACATCTTAGCTAAAAACCAAACATAAACCAAGTGCAACAACAAAAAGCACAAGAGCAGGCTAACAGCTTACTAGTCCAACAGCAAGAAACCCCGCTCGTCATCTGTTGCGAAGCTCACGGCAACACCAAACACAGTCCCAGATTTACCCTCATCTGTTTTGTCTCTTCTTAGTTTCCCCCGTCAGCGTCCTCTTGTGTCTCTTTGCCGCTGACATTATTTCTGGTAGAGGCCGTGGAACCCAGCTATATCTTCCCAGTCCCAGTCCTGAAAACATCCTTCTCCCAGTGGTCCAAAGTGGGCTTGGAGACTATACTTGTGTAAGCACCAGCGTTTTGGTGCGACGCATGCAGTACTACGGTAAAAAAATTTGGGATATCTTCACCGCTGCTCTGATTGGCACTACCGCCTATTTAAGTTTCGTGATGCACATGATCTGTAAGTGTGAGTGAAAGACACACCTTTATTTAATCACACAGTGTCACCTATAGCATATGAAATACATACATGTTTTAGTCATTTTCATGCCAAATTGATCCACAGAATCGCTTTTGTAATTCATTGTCAACCTTTACTTTGGATTCTTTTAACCACTGCTGATCAAGTCCACTTCAAATGGTTAAAAATGTTAACAGAATCAGCGCAGAATCATGGATAAACACTAATATTCTACATATGTTACCCTTTTACTAAATGAGATCAGTCGCATGCTGCATTTTTGTAAGGTGGCATGCATCATGCTACTTATCTCTGTCTTGTCAGCTGGCTCAGGAGCCATCAGGAGGATGAGACATGAGGGGAAAGTGTTTTATTCATAGTGGAAAGACGGATTAAACTGCTCACTCACTTGTCTTTTCTACGAGAACAAGATTATGAATGGCAAAAAACGGTCAGGGCTTCTGGATTAAAACAACTACAATATTTAAACATTGTCTGCAAAATGAGACGGGCACTTGCAAATTTAATGGGCCCGAGACTGTTTGAAAAATTAAAGCTTTGTTCAGTGGTATCATTGTTCTGTGACAGCCCTTCTAATCTTATCGCGGACAAATCTGGCCTTTTCTTTTCTCCGTTGTTCAGTGAAATTTAAAAAATGAGGCCTTGGAAATTCAGAATCAAGGTGCATCAGTATCTGTAGAATGTATTCACAGCCCACGGTTAAGCAAGCCTTTGTGTCTTTGCCAGCCAAATATGAACTTTTTCAAACAGGCTGTCAAACGCAAAGACAGCAGACATCTGAAAGTAGGGCAACGCTGCAGATAGTAAAGAGAGGTTGGAAAAATATCAGAAGGCGAAATAAAGACATGGAGTGAGGCTGGAAAACAAACAGATGTCCAGACAGACAGACAAACCAATGAACAAGCAGAATGACTAAGCGATAAATATCCAGATACTGTCAGCAAAACAGACTTTGTCAGGAGATCACCGTGCCGGAAATAGTCTAAAAGAAATAGTCTAACACATATCACCCCCATAAAGCCGCATTGCACTTTGTATTTCTGCTTGTGTGCAGATTAAAAACTCCTTCGAGTACATTTCAGCTAACCGGCTGCTGGCTCTATCTTCATATGTAACAGGCTGACATTATAGTGATATCAATCATCTCATGTTACATTTCCCAAATGTTAAACTGTTGCCTGAAGACCTGAGGGATGAGCAATGAGATATCACGGGGCGAGAACATAAGGGGTTGATTATTTTATCTGTCTTTGTAAATGTCCATAGTCGTGTGCGTACACTGTTTTTCCATACGATAAATAAGTATGTATAAGTTTTGTCTTCCTCGTTGTTTTTCGGTCTCATCTGGAAAAACGTGGTTTCGATTACAACCTTAGCGCCCTGTTGACGTCGCCACGTTCCTCGATTTTACAATGCAGTTAAGTTAGGCACTTAAAAATGGTCATGACTTGTAAGAATAATGGCATAAATAAGGCTGCCCTTTTTAAAACCCTGATCCACAGAGCTTATTCTGCAGAGAAAAAAAAGAAGAAAAACACAGCAGTTGAACCTCTCTGCTGGATATTAAGTGTGGCTTAAGTAGAAGTCCATTTACGGTGGGCTGTACCATATGGACTGTGCGTGCGTGTGCATCCTATAACAGGCGGTAGTGCCACTTTCATACAGTGTCCAACTGCCACGTCTCCCCATTAAGGCCTGTCCCGGTACACTGAACGCACACACACACACACACACACACACACACACACACACATATGGGTCTTCACTAAGTGGCTTGCCATCTTGCACTCTCCGTCTCCTGCCCTTTCACATGCTTAGACACACAGGCATACAGGACACACTTATCCATGTAGACACCGTCAGCGTCGTGTTTGGAAGGAGGGTGAAACACAAGGGATGGAGACACATACACACACACACACACACACACACACACACACACCTACACACACACGCACATGCACGAGCTAATGCCGCCCTCCTGCTGGCCTCTGTGGAATAGCCATGTCACAATCAAGAGGCTCCTTGGCCCTAATCTGCTTTTTAGGGCCCCGCCACAAACACTCATCTGCATAATCAGGACGACAAGTGTGGAGAGGGTGAAAGAGCAACAGAGGGAGGGAGGGATGATGGAGAAAGGATGGAGTGACTAGGAAAGGATGAAAGGAGGAGAGGAGAGGGCGAGCCGGTCAGAGGGATGATATGGAAGGAGGTTACAGACGAGGGGGAAGGAGTTGAGTGGAAAGTGGGGTGGTGACAGGAAAGAGGGAGAATAGATGATGGAAGGAAGTGGGGGGGAAGGAGGTAGGGAATGAAAGATGAGGGCGAAGAGGAGAAAGGAAGTGTCAGAGGATGAAAAAAACACTTGCTATAGGTGAAGGTGAAGAGGAAGGGGGTGGCCTTGATGAAAATGAGGCAAGTAGGAAGTTACGGTGGCATTGTGTGCGAGTGTGTGTGATATTGGTTATGACAGTCACACCTGCCGCCTCTCCTCACCCCTCACCTCTCCCCCTCCCCGTGTTTCCCTCGACCATCAGGAGTCATTAACAAAAAACTGAAGGGGGAGAACGCATGTGTTTCCCCCATTGCTCTCAAATGAGTCGTTACCATCTGAACATCACTGAAAATCTTTCACCGACTTTTGTTGAAAGACTAAATTTGTATCAAGCAGGTTTAACTTGTTTTAATGTAAACATTTAGGAAATAACAGCAACATAAAGTTTCTGCATCGATTTAAACAGGGAGTAATATCAGCTTACAAGAAGCATTCTGGGATGTTCTCATATTTTCAGCTCCTTCAAAATGCATCTATATGCATTGTTTTCTTTTGCAAAATACATTTTGGATTAAAGTATTGCAATCCACACATTGTGGACTTGTATAACATGGGTGACTTTTTTGTTTGGCGTCCTACATATCTGTTTCAACAGTAGGCCCTGGTTTTAAACAGAGATTTCTGCTATTTTTCTGATCTTCTGCAACGTACGTAGATATCAGATTTATTGGCCAGCTACATGCTAGATGCTTTAGTTGTGACGAGTGAATTTTGTAAGTTAAAGAAATACAGTGAGTGTTTGCATATTATCTTTATGAACAGTTTGCAGATACGGTGAACAGAACAACCAAAAATAGACAAAAAAAAGAAAAAGATTTTTTTTTAAAAACACATCTGAAGCAACTTCGCTGTTTTCTAAAACAAATTAGCTTTAGCGTAGGCTGAAGCAGTTATCATTCCAATAGTGGGGAAAAAAATACTGTCTTGTTTGTATTTCTGTCTCAGTCACAGTTAACCCCAGGATGCAGGGATGGTCCACTTGCAAAATAGTGTCAAGAAGTTGATACAGGAACAAACCGTGCAAAAACAAAACGCATGTGAAAACCAAAGTATACATGAGAAACACTTCATACTCAAAATCTTGGTTTCTCTTGTATGTTTACAGTATGGATTTTATTTTTTTCAGTTTTAGTTTTGCTTGCAGAGATTTTGATCAAACCAAATCGACTTCCTAAGGTGTCTCTCAGCACAACACAATCCTTTAAATGCTCAGCGGGTTTTCTCAGTCTCTCCTCTCACACATGCAGATGTATTCAAACAGTCGGTTCACTTCCTTTTTCTTCCTCATTGCCTCTCTCCTCTTCTGCTTCTCTTTTGCATATGATGCACGTCGCCAGGCAAGGCAAGTCCAGCTGCCGCGTTAAAGAGAGCCGAGCGGAGCTCAGGTTCAGGACCCCCAGCCGAGGCCCGCATGCAGAATGGGGATGAACAGGCAAGTCCATGGACGCCTAATTGAGGGACCTTTAAAATTCCCACAGAGGACCAATCATGGTTTTCATCTGGGGCTACGCGGGGCTGAGAGAGGCCAGTGAGGGCCTCTCATATAGAGAAAAGTGACAAGAAGATATGGAGCAGCCCTGAGACCTCAGGCATAAATCTGCACATGGAGAGATTTTTATGTAAAAATGCACACATTTTATGATCTGAAATGACTAAACTGTCCAGTCTACTCCAATTCAGACACCACAAATTCACCCCACAGGTAATTAAATAAAGTGCTGCCAGACATTGAAATGATTCTGTGAAAGATACACAGTGTCCCGTACAGTCTCTTTGGACATAAAACATCATACACCAGCTGCTTGGTAAACATTAGTGGTTTGCTGTTTTCTAATTTCTGACCTCATATTTCACAAATCATTTATTGTCGTTTGAGGTTAACGACAGGCTTGGATGGTCATAAAATCCTTCTGGTTGAATTATCTTTAAAGAAGTACAGGGAACTGTGGAAACTATAACTCCCAAGAAGAACTTCAGTAAGGAATATAAAACAAGCAAACAACTTTAAAGCCTCATTATGTGACTTTTCAATTAAAAAATAAAACCATATCTTCTGTTTTCCCTCTGATGTCCTCTGGATGCTCCCCTCAACCGTTACAAAGCAAAGTTCTGTTTGTTTGTTTTTCAGAGCACTGGGGTAATGTACAGTAACTGTCTCTACAACAGGTGTTTTGGACCACCAGGAAGAGGAGGCTTTTAGGGGCAATGCTGACGGGGTGCAGATCTATAGTGTCGTGCAAGAACCCGAGCTAGGTAAGCAGGAAATTTAACTGGGCTCAGCAGCATCTACGGACCTAATGGCAGAATGTGAAGAGACCAAAGAGGGCACTGATGGAGGAAGCTAAGAATAGAAAATGAAAAAGGAACCAAGCAGGATGTTTATATTGAGCTTTATATTTATATAAACACTTTTTATATTGTGACCAGTAAATCTGCATCTCAAACGCAAAGCTATAGATCCATCATGACTCATTCACATATTTAAACATAATATTTGCTGTGCAGCACGAGTGTGCAGAGACAAGATGCATCCTAACAACTGCATGCATATTGCATCACCTCAACATATGTTTTCAGGGAATATCTCTTTTATGCATTAATATAAATCCTCTAGAGTTTATGGTGCAACACAGCCCGATGAGCAATGAAAGCGCAAAATAAAGCAATCAAAACTGGGAAATGCATTGAAGCTCGGCATTTTTAGACGAGGGAATCCTCATACAGTGGAAGATCTGTATGAGAGAAATGAGCTGCCCTGAGGCAGAAAGAAATTACCTGAAGGGAGACGAAGGGTTTGAGCCTTCAGAGATAAATAGGATTGAGACATTTGAGGTCCCCAGAGAGTGAATACTGATGACCCCTGACTCTTCCTCTGGTGCCACCAACAGGTTCACATTTGTGCTTCAGAGTGAAATGTTTTGACTGTTCGACTACCAAGTAATTTGGTGCAGACATCTGTGGCCTCAGGTCAGAACTTGACTTTGGCTCGTCTAGCAGTTTGGTTTTGTTTACAATGAGCATTGTTGCTCATATCATCATGCTCGAATGTTCCTAGATGATATTCAACCTAACACAACCCATCATAATTCGCAGTTAATTTTTGCAGTCTCTTTCAGTGACATCATGCACATTATAAAAGACAGCAAGCGAAGGCTGGCTGGGGAGCAACATGTAGACTCATTATGTCTCTCAGTCATAGCATGACAAGAATTTACGGCTATAATTTCCTCACAGTGACACAGTGACAATCATAACAGACAAAAATATCGCGTGGTCTGGCGACCCCCCTCGTGCCATCCAGGGGTGCTGCACCCCCCCCAACGCGAAGCACGCTCTTATCCACAATCCGCAAATGCTGCCTCAACTCCTCCTCCTGTTCCTCCCTCTGTGGAAAAAGTTGCATAGCATGGTACTGTAGCGGCTGAGAGAGCAGGCGGGGAAGAAGGCTGGATGGGTAAGTTAGTGTGTGCATGTGTATGTGTGTTGCAAGAAGGGGGGGGGATACAGAGGGTGGTGTGGCGTTGGGAGGGTGTTTCCCCAGCGGGACGCATTAACAAGCCCATCCAGTTAAATGTAGCCCCTGCATTACCTAATGTACCGGCCCTTCTCCAGCAGTGTAGGAGACAGCAGCATCCATTATTGATCAGATGGAGCTTCGCCTCTGAAGCTGGAAGCCTGGTGGAGGGAGAGGGATGGAGATGGAAGATGGAGAAGAGGGGATGGGGGTGGGGGGGTGGGGGTGACGAACTACGGAGGGAGGGGTGGAGAGGGAGAGAGAGGAGAGGGATTTGTTGTGAGGTAAATTGAAGAAATGATTATTAGGACTTTGCGCTCGTCTCACTCTCCTTATCACTGTTTATCACTGTCTCCTCGACTCCTCTCGCTCCCTTGTCGTCCTCAGTCACACGTACTCATCTCGTTTCCATCTCTCTGTCCAGCTCTCAGTGTTCCGCTTTTCTTCTTCTTCTTTTCATAGATGATTTGTAAGCATCGATCACGCCTCGTCCTGCCTTCGTCCCCGCTGACAGAGGCTCCGCGTCTCGTCGCTCACATCATCATCATCATCCATATCATCCCGGCCATGTTTTCTTTTAATCCCTCCATCGTCCGATCATTCTGCCATCCTCCGCTCCATCATTCATCCCTCTTTCCCTCCCTGGTGAGTTCGGCTGGGGGGAGAATTTGAATTTCACAGAAAGTCATTGGAGATTTGGTTTGGTTTTTGCTCGGGAGTTGGGGTTCTTATTTCTCTCTGTCTCTCTCTCTGCGTTGCTTGTCTTTCAGTCTCCTGATTTTTTTTTCTCTCTGGGTTATTAAGTACCCACTGCCATTCAAGCCAAGAGCTGAAAATAAGCATCATCCTAAGATCTTTGGCTTTGCCACCAGCCACTGTATTTACAGCTCGGTGGTATTCATAGATTTAAAATCTGACTTCTAGCCATATTTGAATTACACTCGATATGTCTGTCTTTACAAGCACTACGCTACACTGATCTCTTTTGCCCTAAAGGCTCTGTGTTTTGAGTTTAATGTTGTGTTCAGGTTGTCTTTTGATTTTCTTTGTATAGTTTTGTTCTTACTGATTAACAAGGAACAAATAGCTGCATTCACCTCTAAAGTAAGCTTCTGATCGCAGTCATCGATTCGATCAACATGGAGTGATTTCTCTTTAAATAGGAGACAAGCTAATGAACTTCCAGTGATACTTAACCAGTTATTCTCCACAGTTCCTGATTTTGACACATTGTGCCATTTGCCTCCAACATTATCCATTAAAACGCTTGATATCCCGACAGCCTGAAGGCATATCGTCTTTTGTGAATAATTCACTTACTCAATGACGCTACAAACAATAGCCTCACTTACTGAATATATGACCTTTGCAGGTTGATATAGCACGTCTGCTTTAGGTTAGCTTTATTACATCAGAACTGTCTTTATAAAAACACTTCTACAGTTTGGTGGAAACCAAAGAATCCTTTCACAGTTCAGTTCTTAGACCTTCAAGTATACCTGGCAAAGGTCCAAAACAAAGTGAGTACAAGATTCACCAGTTCCTTCCAAATCAATTTTGATTCTGCATGTATCGATAGAACATTATGGTTGCAAGCAGAAATGTGTCAAAATAAAAACGCAATGATTTTATCGTCACAAGAGAAAGAGAAAATTTAGTAATGAATCATCCCCCACAGGATGAAACTAAAATCATTTTTTAATTCATAACAGCTTTGAGAAATCCCTTGTTTGGTACTTCCTGTAATGTTTGTGTTGGGTATCGTAACCACAGGAGCACATTGGTAGATATTACTACAGTCTGCTGTGTGGAGGACTTGAACCTGATAACAGGTCAGATGTTGAAATCTCTAACACACCCTTTTTTAGTATAAACACTGACCTTGTCAGGACTGAATTCCTGTATTGGGACCTAATGCCCTAATACTCATCATTTTTGAGGTCCTAGGGTTAGGGGTAAGGTATAAATGGAGGTTATGTTAAGGTTAGGATTAGGCATGACACACAATGAATCTGTCTGTTCCAATCTGTTATTTCTATAAATTTTATGTCTATGTGTTACTGAGTCTCCTTGTTTTTACTTGTCCGTGTGCATCGTTATTAGACTGTTTTTCTCGGTTTGTGTGTGTCTTCATTATGAAGTGTGTGTGTGTGTGTATGAACGAGCGTCCACCGGGGGGGGGGGTGGCTGAATTATTGATGGTGTTTCAGTGCAGAATTGTGTGACAGTTAGCTTTAATTTCCCATTTAGCTGGAATAGGGAGAGACAACAGTGTGCTAACTAATCAATACAACAGAGTGTAGCAATACACACTACTGCTGGGGAAATAACGCGTGCACATATGAAGAGTCCTACAAAACGCACATGAATGCACGTACACAGGTCAGTCTCTAGAAGACATACTGCATGGAAATACAGCGCATACTGATTGACTGCCTTTCTAACACAAACATACACACAGTGAAAATCAAGAGACAGGGAACACACACTGTAAGAAAACACTGTTGATATGAAGGGCAGTCTAACATGAATCTGACCCAAATGTCATATTTGCATTGTGTTTTCTGCGTTGTTTTTCATTGGCTAAAGTTCCACTGGTGCTTTTTTTAATGATGTCATCTTCTTGTGTTTGGTATTCTGTCTGAAGGAGTTGCACCACTAACTGCTTATCTTGTTAACCAACTCTTAATACTCACATAATGGTGATGGATGGAAAAAAGGAATTTTCTTTTGCCTTACCTAAAATCTGCCTTATATTTGGATGGAAACACAGCTAGTGTCACACTGCCGTGTCTTGCTGGAACATCTTTCTGATCATTGTGCAAAAGGAACAAACTGTGTTTTTGGCTTGATACTCAACTTGCCCATAAAAACACCATCACATCCACCCCTTACTGTAATTTTTGCATCATTGAAATGTACCTCCTATTGTTCTCATGCCATATTTCATTGAGGCACTGTTAGCAGAAGGTAGTGTAGTTGACATAGACACTTTTTGTCCCATTTTTTTCATATTTGAGGGGAATATGCAGGGTGAAATTCCCACACTCACAGACTATAACTTATAACTAGGTAGTGATTTTCAGACACAGCCTTAGACGTTAATCAGTCTTTGCTTTACTAAATTTGACTGTGCAGCTTGTTATGTAGCACCTAAATTGTTTCCATGTCAGGTATGATGTTCAGCCTCTATTAGCTGATAATCAAACAGCAGCAGCCGGTGTAGCAGTGTGGTGACACTTATTGTTGGGGATAATGTGGAAAAATGACATAAGTAAATGATCCAAATAAGTCTTGCATCCAGCTTGCGTAGCCAGTTTAGCCGTTGCATGAAACACTGCTGCTCTTCCTTGAATGAAAACAAGGTATTCATTTTTTTTTTTTTACCCCCTCCCTCCTACACCCTCTCGTCTCTGTATTGATCTGCACCTGAAGTCGGATGATGATCAGAGCCGCTACGCCTCAAAGAACAATTAATTGTGCATGTGATCGATGTTCATCCAGAAATCAATAGACACTCTGCTCTTCTCACTGTCCGTTTGAGTGTATCAGTGTTTGTGTGTGCACTCATGTAGGTGTGCACAAGTATGAGAGTGGGTTTGTGTGTGTGTACTGGTTGGGGTTATACTTTAACTATGATAACTTTCTGTGTTTATGTCACCTTGTAGATGTTTTTAGACAGCTGGCCAACTGTAATACTTAACTCTTTGTTTGTGTAAATGTGTTTAAAGTAAATTGTTTTAAGTGTTTTTTATATCTAAGTGAAAAAGGTGCATTTTGTATTGTATTTCAGTGTGTGTATACTTAGTTGGTATAGCAGAAATGGAATATAATATGTATGTCCTCTGTCTCTCGTTTGTTGTTTTACAGTTTCATGTACAAGGATACTTTCAGGTGAGTTTATTAGGTACACAATACAAAAATGTAATGCAACAGTGCTGCTAATCTGTTGCCTTCATGAAGATTACAATGTTTAGTCTCATTGATCTGCAGCGGCATTTCTTTTCCTCATCACTTCTGTCCAGAGAAGTTGATTTTAAGAGAAACGGGATGGATCAAAGGCAGAACACTCACACAAACACGCGAACGTGCTAAAAGACAAGACAAAACCAGACTTCAAGAATCCGCACACATATTCAGGACACGCTGCTGTACGTCGAAGTTGTTCTTGGCTACAGTTTATCTTCGTGCGGGAGCGCCCACGAAAACAAACACAGACTCAGATCAACACCAACTCTGCCGGTGCTGCCTTTTTGTTTAGGATGCAAAATCAATCGTCCATCCTTATGGATGATACAGTTTGTAGAACCACACTCCACAACCTTGGAATTTTGTTTTCTACGTCAAATCATTTGTTTTTTTTGTTTAGTTCTGTTCTCTGTTTGGTCGGTGCTGGGTGGATGAAGAGACTCTGGGAGGAAACAACAAAACTGAACGGTCAAATAAACAAAGATGTATAGCCAGGTCTTGGAAAGTTTGGGAAAGTTTCTGGATGACTGATACAACGAATGAATTGAGTTTAGTTTTTTTCAATATTTAACCAAACAAACCAAACCAAAGTGCCTTTGAGGGGTTTACCATCAACCTGGGTCGGTGATGATATGTGATCTGGCTTGGTGGCAGGGCAACCATGGTCTTTGCTGTGCTGTGTCCTCTACAGGTAAACTCCATGTGTCTGTGACGGAGACGACACACCATGATCTGTTAACATCTATTATTACTATCAGACTAAATTAACGTTTAAATAAGAAACAACATGAATATTTATTTTCAGTTCATGTCTGTTACATCAGCTGTGTAGCCAGTTTTCAGCTTAAAGTCTTTTAAGAAAACGCAGTCCAATACTGTTTGGTTCCTTGCTGTTAGTTTACCAAATAGTTTTTAATGTGCAGATTCTTGTAAGCGCCGATGTGGTGATTTTTGACTTCCAAGTGTGATCAGGAGATGCAGATGGAGTCAAGTTGGAGGAGGAGATTCGGAACAGACACGGCAGCAGAGAAGATGTGAAGTATTTTGTACATTTACCGCAGGTGCATTTTAGGTCCTCTAATGGAGGAGGACAAGGACAAGTTAGACTAGGAATTAAAATGCTGGAGAGGAGTCGACAGACTAGACCCAGCTGAGTGGCCTCATAAAAAAGTAAACAGGAAATCGGCACCCAGGATGGGGTTCTTTCCTCTTGCCACCCCCAACAGCAGAGTTGGGTGGTGGTGCTGGTAGGGGGATTATAAAGTAGGGTTGCCAGGGCCAAAGACAGACAGAAACGATGGATGCAGAGATACATTTTTCATTTGGAAATGGAAAAAAATCATGATAAAACTACACAATAGCACTACAGAGCTTAATGCAGTATTTCCAACTGATGAAATGAAAAGATTTCAAATCAACCACAAACTAACAGATTTTTTTTGAGGTAATTACACTTTTTTGCCAAATAAGTAGAAACAATAGAGATATATAATAAGTTTACCTCATGTTTAAATATAAAAGCATGAGGTATGTATGATGATGATGACTGTAAGGACCGTTTTTAGTCTAGGATTTTATGAAAAACACCCAGTGCATGCTGGGAGATATCCATGGCGAGACACAGATGAGTGAAATATTAATGACATGTAACATTTTTGCAGTGAGGTCATTTTTTTTTTCTTTCCTCATCCTTCGCATAGCATCAGCAGGTATGTTGTCACCTCCTGAAACACACATGACAAAGACACACAGATACACGCGCGCGCGCACACAGCACTTCTGCTGGTCGAGACGGGGTGGCTTCGTGTGTGTGTGTGTGTGTATGTGCTGTATGTGTGGAGGCCATTTGCAGGTAGGGAAATGAACACGTTGTGGCACTCAGAGGGCAGCTGCAGCCTTTCAGTGTGCGAGATGCGTGATGCACGGTGAGCTGGCAGCAGAGGCGGGGAATGAAAAGTGTTGTTGAAATGTGAAAGGTAAAGCGGAGAGTTTCAGGCTGTGTTTTGTGTGTGCGTGCGTGCGTGTGTGTGTGTGTGTGTGTGAGAGAGAGAGAGAGAGAGAGAGAGAGAGAGTTAAAGTGGTCTATAGTCACTCAACCATCATCCATTTTTGGATGAATCATATCTGCTGCATCATCTGTTCACCCTCAGACAGACAGATGGTGTCATGCAGGCATGCTTACATCAGGGTAAAGTCTTCAGCTCATAAAAGTTTTTCAAAGTGTTGAAAGTTAGACATTTAAGCTTGTTCTGCTGCTCTTTTGAACTGATGCAGAAAATATCTTACATGAACAAAATCCACAGCTACTAGAATGCACCACAGACAGTCGCACTTGTGACAAAAAAGTGTCAAAATCATTTTATCTTAGAGAAAATCTAAAAACACCCATCAAATTCCACAGTAACAAAATAAAACTTACCAAAACTGTCTTTGCTAGTCTTTCCACAGTATTTCCAACAATTGCCAACGCTGGTTTGGTTGAAATGAACCCTCAGTTCACCAAGTTAGATCGGTCAAAATATCCAGGCTGCAATGGCACCAACCAATGTAGATGATCCTTGGGGACAAATGCACTCGTAAATGCTTGTTTTGTTTTTTTTTACCACTGACAGTCTCAGATAGTAATTTAACGTACCTGACAACATTATGGAAAGGATCCAGACAGAGATAGACCTTATTTAAAATTAAAGTGTAGAAGCTGTTGGCAACCTTAAAAAAATCAAACGCTTTGCACTGTCTCACATCAGTAGTTAAAGTTTATCTTACAAATATAACAAAGAGGAAGTAATTTGTCAGCATATACTGGAAAAAAAGGGGATTTTACAGTCCTCCCATGTGGAAGAGAAAAGGCGGAGTCAAAAACAGGTAAAACTGCACTGGATAGCTGAGTCATCACAATTCATCAGCCACCTCTTAACACCACTTCAACAGGCTGAAACAGATGATAAGAGCAACCTATAAGTCCAACAGTGTTGCGCACACCACCAAAACACGTGGTTGAGGGTGGCCACAGACACAATGGCTAAACGGCTCCAGATAACTGTTGGCTTGGTGTGTCAGCGCTTCTATGCTATGTCTTAAAAAACACAGCTTTGTAGCTGCTTGTCCTCTCAGTTCAGTTCTGACTATCTTGCTAGTTTAAACAGAGTCCTCGTAGTGCTTGCACAGAAGCCGTGTCAGCATGGATATTAGTTGTAGCAGGTCCTGGAAGGTCAAACATCCATGCCAGAGACATGCATAGATAGATTACATAGGTCCTTGTTATAGCATGTTTCCTGAATAGTAGCATAAAGGATTTTGATTAATGTGTGAACACATTTTGACACATTTTGATGCGTGAGAGGATTCAGTCGGTTAAAGAACTCATTCCATCTTTGGTCTCTTGAATCCATCCATCCTGAATAAAAAAAAAAACTCCGCCTTGAATAAGTTTGGGCCCATGATGATGGATATAAATGTAGACCGCTGCAAACTGAATGAAGGAGAGGAAAAGAGCAGATATAAATGGGGAAAGTGGTGAGAGGCTCGGATGGAAAAATGAGCTTGATGTTTGTGAGAAAGACCTGATTCAAGGAAAGAAAGAAAGAAAGAAAGAAAGAAAGAAAGAAAGAAAGAAAGAAAGAGTCAGGAGAGAGACAAAGAGAATGAGCAAGAGAAGGAGAAAGAAGAGAGAGAAGGAGGACAAGGCCCACCACACTCAGCTACAGGAAAGACTGCAATTAATAATTTACATCATCTGTCACTGTGCGCTCCAGTGGACCACTCAACAACAGCACCCGTAATTTAAGGCAAAAACACACACGCACACACACACACACACACGAGAGAAATGCATGCGTGCATGGAGCTGCATTAACTCACACATGCACAAACATTTGCGGTTGCATGCAAGTGGCTGCACACACACTCACACACGCATGTAACACTGCAACTAACCGGTACGGTTGCCCGACTTCCTGCTAAAAGCAAAACAGTAGAAATCAAACGGCGGCACCGCGGCCCTCTCCTCTCTTTTATATCCATTGTTTCATATCCCAACCCGGACCTCTGTCTCTCTGAGTCTACGCTCCGGGAAACGTGCTTCTTACAGTCCCTTTTGTCTCTGTGGCGGCCATGTGAAATTTATGCAGTGTATGTCACTGCTAGCTAGCACCCGACAGTAAATATTTGATACGTTTCCCATCCTTCGGAGAAATTCCCCCAAGCATGCGATTAGACCTGTTGGGGGCAGACCTAAAGCGATAGCAGCCATGATAAATTTAAAACGTTTGTTTTGGAGAGTAAAAATCCAGCAAATACCCATGTGGAAAGTCATAATTGATCTGTTGTGTCTACACCCGGTCATCTGGATCAGACTGAGGCGGTTTTGATATTCATCACTTACCTAGTTTTATGTTCTCAGGAGTCTACTAATCCTAGAGTAACAAGGTGTTGTCACAGACAACATAGACAAATAAAAAAATATATAAACTTTTTTTCAAGGCTTTAAGGGTGACATATTATGAAGAAAAAAAAAACTTTTTCAGTGCTTGTGCACATATATTTGTGTATCTGCAGGGCCTACCAGCCCTTTAAAGTGTGAGAAAAGACAACGCACAACCCGTTTTACGTGCA
The DNA here is from genome assembly GCA_014281875.1 of Nibea albiflora. NCBI lineage: Eukaryota > Metazoa > Chordata > Actinopteri > Sciaenidae > Nibea > Nibea albiflora. The sequence goes on from CM024807.1 coordinate 15,281,090, forward strand.
CTGCCTCAGTCAGAATATGTGACTCAACATACTGTTTAGATTTTGCTTTAGACGTCAGAATATAAAAATACTGCCCCCCGTTTCTGAATATTTCCAACGACGACCTGAGAGCTGCCTTGGCCAAGATCCATTTCCTCTCTTGCAAGCGACAGACGTGCTAGCAATGTGTTAAAGCATAGATCAATGTACAGTAATTGCTCTGTTGTTGGCTGTGACCAGCGCAGTGTGACTCTCTGTGCTGAACATAACCACTATGAAATAATCACAAAACAACGCTCTCGATATCGATGCTCCCTCTCTCCAATTCACTGTGAATGACCCCCAGACACTATCACTCTCAAAAAGAAACTTTATGTATCGCTATTTTGCAGTGTTTTGCAAACCAGATGCAGTCATAGGTCATGGTTAAGGATGTAACCATGACCTATGACTTAACACTTACAGTATGTGTCATTATTTCATATGTTTCAATACTTAAATATTATACTTGACACTATAAATTGTAAGTCCTTCTCAATTTTTCATTAGGTGTGACCAAAAGGATATTTGATCCCTTTTTATGTATCTCAGGCACGCAGACAACTGATATGACACTGATATTGGTGTTGGCACCTTGACTGTTGCCTTCACAGCATCACAGCTATTCCTAACACCCATGAGGAAACCGTTCATTTGATTACAAGTTAGTTTAGAATCGAATTAATTTCATGGTAGAAAAGTACATAAAAACATAATCCGCTTGAAATATACCAAGAAACGATTATCAGCAAAATTGCACTGACTGAAGCTTACATTGGATGGCTCATATTTCTTCTGAATCCACACCGTGTGACTCGTCATTTTGGTTGCACATTTGCATGTTTGTTAAACAGTAGTGGAAGAGAGTTGAGTGCTGGGAAGTCCGTCCAAATGTTTTATTATTAAATACCTGATGCACCACAACAAAACCAAACTTATACAACATTCATACTGGCCGTCTATTTGAGAGACTTCCCTTCAGCCGTGATGACATCTTGTGGCGGTGACATCATAGGCAAATGACATCACGTGTGTTGAAAAGTGGCATGGTGCTAAAAGAAGGATAACAGTGTCAGAGCCTGAGAAGTGACTTCACTGGCTGAATATTTTATGAACATCTGAGTGGAAAGAGTCAAACTGTCTGTCCTGTATTCTTTTTTTGTACAATGGCAGAAAGGAAATGAGTGGAAGACAACAAACTCTGAGGGTAAAAGAAGTAACTTATATCAGTAAATACAGTGTGAATATACCGAGAGCAAAAAGCAGAACAGAAACAGCTTCATCCTCTAAAATATGTTTAGAGATATATATTTTTTTATGTTCTGTGCCAAAAACAAAAAGTAGAACAGAGTTGTTGTCATCTGAAGGGCAATGTGGCCTTCATGTGTCATCAGAATATTCAGAAATTTAAATACATATTTGAATTTTGACAAGGCATTCAGAAGCGATCACACATCGAAGACAAGGTCAGTGACACACACAAACTCGAATGGAAAACATTTCAATTTCACACTTCATCTGCCATAAAAATATCCTGTCCCCATCACTCAGACACGCACACACACACACAGAAACGTGTTGTCAGTCACTCACGATTGCACCGCTTTTCGGATTATTTCAAGTACGCTCAAATGGGATGTGGCGATACGACACCTGAGCCAAAACTTTGCTTTCAGACAGTTTTAAGAGGAGCAACCACGCTTAGTGAAGGAATTCCTCTTTCACAAAACCAGATGTTAATTTTAGAGATTGCAGTTACTTCACAGTCATTTACCTGATAGTGAGTGGAGTAATCTCTAAACATCAAGCCAGAAAAAAAGGAAACCTACAGAGGAAGTCAAAAGTCAGAGGTCAGTAGATGGATAGTATAGGATGGGATAAATATATAGAATATATAGGACACACTATTTAAGATTAGATTGATCCCACACCAGGGAAATTCACTTGTTACAACAGTTCACAATAAATTATAGATCAAAAATCATAAAAGGGGTCAAAGATAGACTAGACATCTATAAAACCTACTGCAAAAAAAGAAAAGAAAGAAAACAGCAGCAACATATTTGCACAATGACAACCATGTACACCCCATCAAAACAGCAAAATTAGATAAGATGACATGAAAAGAGTTATAGATACACTGATGCAAAAAACATGACACATCTACAAACAGTTAAAGTTATTCACGGCTTTTTATTTATTATACCGCGGAAGATGGTGACTGACATGGACTGTGAGATAAATCCAATCTGTAAACCTGCCTTTAAATGTAAGACACCAGAGAATAATAATAAAATAAAAAAAAACTAAGATACTCTATACGGCACATATTGCATTATGAGTGATGCCTTTAATCCTGCGTGTTTGCTCTACGGGCGTTCATGAATTGTGTGTATGACCTGGGGCTATAAAAGTCTTGACTGTGCTGCTGTATTATATGACAGGTCTCCCTGAGAGATTGCGTTGCTGTTTAATTCGTCTGATCTTTTGATTCTGGATAAATTTAAACCGAGGCCGCACCAAACAGATAGCAGAAAGAGAGGATGAGAGGTGGTAATTGCTGCGTGGAAGTCCGTCAGATTGTGTTCTTAACGTCCAGTGAGCTACATCATAGACTTCATTTCGCCATGTCAGTTTGTCTTTAAAGGAAAGAGAGACTTACAAGTAAGAGGTGTTGTTGCCGTGTTTTTATTTGTTCAACTTTTATCTTTAAAGCCTTTAAAGACTGCATGTTAACATTGTCATCATGAGCATGAATTAAACCAAATGTGCATGGTCAGATACCAATATTAGGAATCATATAAATCTTTAAAGTTTTCATGGTGTGTGGTTTTCATGTTAAAAAAAAAAAAAGAAGAAAAAAAGGGAAGCCTAAAGATATGAAAACGTTTTGGCGGGTTATTAACAAACCAAAAAACTGGCCTCATGTGAACCATGATAGATAACGCCTCCATCACACGTGTGGAAGTTCCCTTAAAACAACGGCTGTGCTTTTTTTTTTTAAACCTGTGTTACAACGTGTGAAGCACAAACACCCTGGGTAATGAGGCCTGTAACTGTGAGATATTTTTCTATGAACTCAAATCATCCGTGACCATAGGTGGCATAACATAACAGCCCCTTTCACACATTCGTTTGACACTGCATCAAAGGACATGAAACTGAAGTTGTTTTGAATTTAGTAGCGCCAAGAATTTGATATACTCTTTGTAGTTCTTCAGATACAGCTATTTCTACCTAATAATGTATTTAATTCAGTTCAATTCAATTGTATTTATAAAGTGCCAAATCATAACAAAGTTACCTCTTGACATTTTTCATATAAAGCAAGTCGAGACCGTACTCTTTATAATATTGATTACAGAGACCCAACAATTCCCACCATGAGCAAGCACTTGGCTGCGGTGGCAAGGCACCAGGCAGAACCCTCGACCAGAAGCGAGCTCATTGGTGGACAGTCATCTGCCATGACCAGTTATGTCGGCAGCCACATGGCTTCACTCATTTAATGCTGTAGGAAGACAGCATATAATGTCTTTCAGGCCTACATAATGGCAATATTGGACCGAGATCTTCAGATATCATTTTTCTTTTTGAATCTTTTGAATCATTCTAACAGTCCAGTATATGTGTGTATCAAAAGTAATGAAGATGAGATTCCTGTTTTGTTTTTTTTTGTAGACTTGAAGAAAAAGTAAAGACACTTCCTGTAAGCCTCAGACTTTTATAACCTAAATTATAAACAACACTGTAAAGGTCACTTTAACATTATACTCATTCCTTTATTTCATATTCAATGTGCTGTAGTAAAGAGCCAAAAATGCGTCTGTGTCCTACTGTATGCGCTGTAAAAGTCTGCATTACACACGAGCACACACATCATAACCCCCTACATGTACAGTCTTTAAATACACAAACCACTCTAACACACTTACTGTGTAAGAAGCCCCCCAGACTGTGTGTCCTGCTGCTGGTTGGACCTCCAGGCCTCATCAATATTGTAAACTGGTACTTAGCGGACAAAAGACAGCAAAGACCAGAGCAGAGGACACCTGGGGCAGAGAGAGCAGAGTGAAGAAAGTGGCAAAGATCTGGTGTGTGTGTCTGTTTATAAGCCTATAAATGTGTGTGTGTGGGTGTGTGTGTGTGTGTGGGCAGATGGGTGTTTGAGGTTTGGTGGGTAAGTAGGTCTGCAGCTGTCTGTTTCTGTGCAATCGTGTGTTTGTGTCCGATTGAAGTTTCATAGTTTAAAATTCTCTTATCACCATGCTGTGCAACATTGGCTTTTTTTTTTTTTTTTTTTTTTTTAATACGTCGCTTGTAAAAATGTAGGTTGTCTAATGAACTTTGCACACAAATTAAGATTTCTGCATCTGTCTTATGTATCTTACAGCCCTGATTCCAAAAAACAGAATGCATCAAATTCGAGAGTGAGTGTTGGCTTTCAAAAAACAGTTTTCAATAAACAAGTTTATCAGTGTGAACATAAAATATATGTTAAATATATGTTGTAAAGGATTTGCAAATCAAGTAACAACTTTTTTGGAATCTGGGTTGTATATATTGCTGCTGTAACATTAAGTTGATATGTGTATTTCTGTAGGGAAGCGGCTCCTCTCGGGATTCAACAACGATGAATGAATTTATTAGAAATAAATACGCCCCCTGCATAAACTGTCCATAGCTGAATTGCATTGGCCTAAGCTGCTGTATTTTAACATTTGTCATAATGGTGGTGCTTGGAGAGTACTAATGGTGGAACACGATGTAAAAAGTTTGACAGAAATTTTGATTCATGTTCAGGATAAGAGCCCCAAAAGAATTATGGAATATGTTGTAGGGATCAGTTCAGTGAATGGTAATCATTTTTGCAGTTATATAATTTGACATAAGTAGAAATGCATCCACAATATCAGCAAAGGGCCTGTTAAAGAAAATGTCCAAAAAGTTCAGAGGCATTAATGAGAAGTTATCTTGGCTTTGAATGATAAAAACTTCCTCAGGATGTACATGTCAATATTCCCCTTGAACCGGTTCCTAAACCCTGAGCTGCTGTAGTGGAGCTGATCAGTGTGCACCAGCAGCATGCTGTGGTTGTACTGGACAGCTCTGAGGTGAGAGTATGTTTGACAGTGTGAATACGAAGCAGGCCGAAGCTAAAATGAATTGTGCACGCTCCTCCAGCTCATCCTAAAACAGGAATATAGTGTAATGAAAGGATGCGGCTTCGCTGATTGACAGACAGTCAAAGATGTGAGAGGATGTGTTTACTTCTCCCTCAGCCTAAACCCTGCCACTCAGCCTGTGTGTCCACAGCATCGGCTCAGTTAACAAAATCAATAAGCCTGCGTGTGTGTGAACGTGTCGTGAGGAGTGTATGAGGGTGTGAGGGGGAGGACGGGGGAGGTCAATGTATCTGTGCGTGTGCAGGTGAGAGAGAGTTGTTCCCAAGGCGGGACGTCCCTTTCCCTCACATCAATTATTGAGAAGTCAGGACACACTGAGAGCTCCAGGAGGGGGGTCACAGGTCAGGAGACCAGGACTCCGGTGGGTTTCCAAAGGCCTCAGTGTCCCTCACCCCATCCACACACACGTGTTCACACACACACACACACCCACACACACACACACGACTTCCAAAGGAGGCTCAACACACAGAGTGCACATACAGTGCATTAAGTCACTCACACAGTGTTTGAGGTCAGCTGATAGACAGGCAGTTGATATTTTCCACCATTGTTCAAGACACAGTATTTAGCCCATTTCATACTGAAATAATGCCATTTAAGCTACAATAAGAGACAACTGTTTAACAGTTACAAACAAGTAGCTACTGTGTATTTGGTCCGTATCTTAAAAGCAACATTGTGTAACTTTTCCACCATAAAATGACAAAAATGAAATGAATGGCATCTCTGTCATTCCCACTCTACGCCTCTTGTGCTCTGGCTATGAGGCTTTACTCCACTAAGTCACACACCACCAGCTATTTCATTTTGATTTTAGATTGATTTTAGAGACATTGGTTGATATTTTATGGAGAACATGCTTTCTGGTTTTCCCTCTGATGTCCTCTGGCTGTTCCACATCAACTCTCTGTGATTTACAGAGTTTCCTGGTGGACAGAAAAGTAAACTGCTGCAAAATAAAGGTGCTGTTAGCGAATGTTAGCTCAGTCTGTTAGCCAGGTAGCCAAGACAGTGAACTCAGAGCACCGGAGGAGTGTTAGTATTTGTACCACTAGCATTTTGGACCACTGGGGAGAGTATATTTTCAGGCCCCGAGTACCGAGCAAGAGGCCACCAGACAACCAGCTGAACTGGGCTTCTTGCTGTTAGACTACGTCTCGTGTTGTTGCACTTGCTTGATGTCTGGCTCGTCGACTCACTAGTTTTTGATCATAAGTAATGTAATCATAACTAACACACTTGTTGCACTGTTCACAACAGTGGCTTTATGCTTTGAAATGGAGAGCATTAAATCACAAAAATACTGATTTCTATGCAATGTTGCTTTAACATTTTAGATGCAACGGCCATAAAGGGAATCATACACCATCAGCTTTGGCCGTTCCTTAACCCCCCTACCTCTTCCACATTCTTGCTTACTGCGTTGAGCGCCTCCCCCTCAAGCACTGAGCATTTCCATAGATATAATCTCTGTTTTTCTCTGTTCTGTTCTGCCGACGAACACGAAGTATTTGCAGCGGTTATTACCTACTGTAACCAGAAACATTTGTATATATTTGTATATTTTAAAGTATTTCTTTTTCCACTATGCCTGGATGGCGTTAGAACAGGTTTTCTGTCAGTGGGTGCGTTAACGCTTCAGTAGGATGGTTCTGCCATCTCATCAAGGGGCTCCAAGGTTATGAAACTCCTTCACTGCACAGGAATAACCATCAAATCAGAAACAAAACTGCAGTTATGTGTGGTTTCACAGCATCGGCAGTGTTATGTGTTCATCTTGAAGTACATTCCCAAGCAGCAGATATACTGTACCTCTCAGAGCAGCCCTGGAATTGTACTTGAGCTCCACAAACTGCTCTAAATCCCCTTCCGAAATCCCTTATTCTCTCAGCAGCTGTCCAGCTCTGAGGGGTTTTGAGGACTTTTGACAAGATCGTCAAGATTTACTACATTTGCCTCCTCTCTCGCCCTCTCCCCACACACACACACACACACACACACACACACACACACACACATCCATAAGATTCTGACATGCTTTGAGGGAGTTATTCCCACTTCACCTTCATCGTGTCTTTCTCTCTGCCTCTTCTTCCTCATCTTCATTTTTCGGAGGCTACCCTGGCCCGAGACCACCGAGATACCCCCTCACCTCCCACCACACTCATCCACACTTTACCATTACCGCCCCCCACCACCACCACTAACACTACCACCACCGCTGGCTACATTAAAGGTAGGGATGGCTGATGCGTGTAGCGTTAAAGGGGCGGGCGGCCCAGCAGCGCCTGCCTGTGTCTGGGCCGGGGCCCGGCTCATGAAATATTGACGGGCGAGTGTCCCTTCCAGGAGCTGGCTCGCTCGGTCTTGAGAGGAGGAGGGAGGAGGGAGGAGGAGCAGGAGGGCCACATTAATATTTCAGACTGCAATCTCCTGCTTGACAAACTCTCCCACGTGATTGGGTAAAAAGCTGCTTGCATTGCCTAGCAAGCCCCCCCACTTCACCCATCCCTCCCCTTTCCACTCTCTCTCTCTCTCTTTCTACATTTCTTTCTTTCTTCCACGCTCGCTCGCCCTTTCTCCCTGTTTGCAAGCTCACCCTCCTTAGTCTCGCCGCACTCGTCCTGCTTTTTAACCAAATTTGATTCCTGGGTGTTTGGTGATGGTGTGTGGATGCCGAGGGACGGGGTGGTGGCGGAGCAAGGGTGAGTGGCGGTGGTGCGTGGATAGGGGGAGGTTAATTAATTACGGCCAGTGATTTTGGCCAGCCTCGGTAGTCGTGGGCCCCCACTCTCGGCAGGCCGTGGCCTCCAGGGGCCCTACCCGTGGGTCCTGCCAAATGAAGTGGCATTCATTTTTTATGAAGAGCAGGTTATCCTATTTAGTCAGATTAAAACAGGCAAGGAGAGGGAGGAGGAGGAGGAGGAGGAGAGGGGACAGATCCAAAGAGAAGTGAGCAAGCCAAGAAAATAGAACCTTCCTCTCCCCCCCATTTACCCCTCTTTTCCAACGCCTCCCCCCCTTTTCTGTCTGCTTTACTTTACTCTGGAGCTTCACTCAAAAACAACCTTCCCCTCCTTCTCTCCTCCTCCGCCACCGCCACTCCCATCCACGCCATCTCGCCCCCCCCCTTGTCGCCCCACTCCACCCTCCCACCCATTAACCTGGTTATGGGTGCAGAGTGCTTTGCTGACCCTTTGCCAGGTGTGGCATAACCCTCACTCTCTTCTCCATTCCTTTCTTTGCGTCTTGGCGTGTCTCCCCTCTTTAACTTCTCTTGTCTGTTTCTTCTCAGCTCTCTCGACCATTTTGAGGTTCATTTATGCTTTCCTCTCCCAGTCTGAATGAAGTTAGGGCTCGTGATTGATTTCTGATTGGTGGTTTAAAGCCAGTAGAGCACCCGGAGTAAGCCAAGCAGCAAACCTGAGTGAGAAAAAACTTCATATTTTTACAAATATCTCGACTAGAGGAAACATTAATGTGACTGAAATTTGCAGCTGAGAGAATTAAATTTTGCTGTAAATAATTTAGTGACTGCAACCAGCTTTGCCACCACCTCCACACTGGATGGTTCTTCGGCTCCGCCTGCCGAGTTTTATGCCACCAACAAGAATATTCCTGCTCTGCATGCAGCGAGCAATGCTTTTATAACTCGAAACTGCCTCTTCCCCTGCTGTCGCCTTTAATCAGCGTGTTCTTCGCTTGATTTTAGGCCCGCCTGATCGGTGTGTTTGTTTGGTATCAGATAATTTGGCATTGGCGTTTTGAGGAGAGAGAGAGAGAGAGGAGAATGGGTTCAGTACATAGATTATAGCAGTTCTAAAAGTATCCAGAGCATGTGCACTCATTCAAATTTGATGCTGTAATTTACCAGCTTCTCTCATGAAATTATGTTCATGCCGCAGACTGAGTGAGGCTGAGAGATGCTGGATAAATGCTTAAAGGCCAGCTGCCAGGATAGCTTACCCTCCTCTGGGCAGTGCTGGTGTGAGGGAAGTAAAATTCATCACAACCAAAAAAAAATCACCCACACCAAACCCCCTGGGCAGCTAGAAAGTGTATAGAAACCAGCCCCGCTGGGCCTAAAAGCTGGATGAATTAATAACATTGATAACAGTGAAACTTATACACTGCTTTGGTTTGATTAAGCAACATTGTTAGGCTCAGAGAAAGATCATTGTATGGGTCACAATAAGCACTCGGGTAAAGAAGCTACAATCGATATTTCAGTAACGATGCAATGTGAACCTACGGAGAATTATCACCTGTATCTGCGGCTCCCCTCAGCATCACGGAGCTTTTATCGTGACTTTTAGCTCACTGTTTAGCTGTCTAGCCACAACATTACTGCCTTGGTTCACTCCTCATAGTGATGTCCTCACCACACCAGGGAGACCCACATTGTCTGTGTATGGAGGAGGCGTAGACCACATTTAGAGACGGATGATGCCTGTGTGAATAACAATGAATATGTTTTATATCTTGATGCTTGATATCGCTTGATGCTGTCAGCAGAGGAGCATGCAGTGTAACATAACAAGGATAATCATTTTTTGTTGTATACATGTATATGATGAGGTTTTGTTTTTTGTATGAGGCACGTGAAGATTGTCTTTCAGCAGTTTGTGTACTAATTTAATTTCCACGTCTCATATTTTTTTCTCCCGTCATCTCCTTCACTCGTGTCTTTCCTTTCATCTACTTTTGTTCGTCATGTCTTCATCCGCACATCCTCCCTCAGCCCCACTCCGCCCCATCCATCTCCACCACCTCCTCTTCCTTTCCTACCTGTCTGCCGCCCGCTGTGGGAGGTTTCTCCTAAATGATGCAGGAGGCGGCAGACAGAACTGTAACATGGCAAAGCCAATGGCACGTAAAAACCAGCATGGCCAGCATGAAACATCCTCCTGGGGTGAGAGGTGGAGGAGAAGAGGAGGGAGCGAGGGAAGTGAAAGCAGAAGAGACGGAGGAGAGGACGGCGAGGCAGGGGAGAAGAAGGAGGAACAACTGTGAAAGGTGAGAGCGGGAAAGAAACATAGGAGACCCTTGAGGAAAAATTGTGACGCTCCAGGCCTGGGTCATGTGACTGAAGGAGGAAGCCAAGCTAACACAAGAAACAGCAGCCTGCTCTGCAAGGTCAGCTGACCGCCTATGGTTATGTGAGCTCTTCAGCTCGCGTTAACAGAATAATATCCGTCATCCGTCATGGAAAAACTGATGGCCGTCCATCATTTTAACGGATCAACACTGAGGGCGATCTACTATAAGTTAAGTAGTTCACACAACCACACGCAGACCACCTGTCCAGGTGGAATGTGCATACTTAGTATGTTCAGTTGTTTTTTTAGCATCTCACTGAGAGGATTTATTGCTACACAAAAAGTAGCAGCCAACCACAACGCAGCAGCTGAGTCTAAAGTTTTCAATAATTATGATGTGTTTGTTAAACAAAATGAGAAAATGGGTATCAATGCAGTGGAATATAAGTGACAAGCAGCTAATATTGATAATGTTTTTGACATGTCCGTTCATCTTTCCTCTCCATGTCCCTCATAATAAATATTATTGTGATTGTCAATGCAAATTAGCTGTATGACTCATTAGCATTAACACAAAAATACTTAATAATAATAATGACTATGGTTGTGATTATGACAGGATTTTTACATTCCTGCCTGTCAGCATGACAGACGTCGAGAAAGTCTAGCGTAACATCTGCAGGGATCATTGTGTCGTTAGTTCTTGCCACCATCGTTCAGGTGACACATTGTATTCGAACCTCAACGATCTCCGGAGAAAAAATGATGGATGACAGGTTGGCGAGAAACAGATAAAAGAGAGATGATGGAAGGGAAGCAAAGAAGATGAATGTGAAGAGACGAAAGAAAACACACACAAAAATACACACACTCTGGCCTGACATTCTTGACCCTAGAATAGCACCAAGCCGGTCTGATCTGTACTTCAGTCCACAATAAACACGTTAGTCTGTCCCTGCAGTCAGGATAACAGAAATCATAACCGTGTTAGTGCTCCGAGTGCAGCCATGCAGATAATGTAGGGAAGTAACTCGGGAACACACACACAGATTCACACACGTCAGTGAATTCCGGACGTGTTTTAAAGGACAAGGCCGGTGGGACAGTCAGTGAGCAAGAATCAATGAGGAGGATGGGACTCCCTGTGTTTCTCTGAGACTGAGCACTACATACACTTATGTGTGAAACTGTGTGTGTGTGTTTGTCTTCGGTATGCCGCTGTGTGTGTTATTGTGTATCTCAATATCACATATGAGACATAGAGTAGTGCCCCCTTGTGAACCAAAGACATGTTTGCAAACGAATAATGGATAGCAGATTTTCTCAAACTACAAGTCAAAAAAGGACCATCTGAATTTTTGTTTGTCCTGCTGTGCTGTTCTTGGTTTTGGTCCAACACATTCACACTCCCAACTTGTGAAATATGTGAGCTTATATGTGAGTATGTGAGTATGTGAGTCAGCGGCTGGTAGTGTGACTAACATAAAAAGTCAATGTTAGAAGTCAGTGTTGACTTCAGTCTTACAGCAGGAAATGTTTATGAACCAAAACTAGTCAGGTTACAGTTAGGAAAAGAATATGATCTGGGTTAAAGTAAGTGTGTAACATTATGTAATGTGAAAAGTCAATGTTGACTTTCACACGGGACACAAACGGCTGTCTTTTGGCTGAATGCCATATGTTTGTTTAGGTACCAACACTAGTTGATTCTGAGGTGGGCTGGATTAGAGTGTGGACTTCAGTATGTGGCATAGCATGATAAAACAGAGCACAGTGGGTTAGAGGTTTTGTGAAGTCAGTTAGAAAACTTTAGTTTGAACCATCCACCAACCCAACCTCTTCCAAACGCAGACTTCGCCCTTTAAACTATATCGTCTGACATCAACACACATGACACATCATAACATTATGCTAAATTCAATATCTAGCTCTATTTCCTTTTAGCTCTCTTTTGGTCTCCACCCGTGTCTGTGAAAAGCTATAGTTAGCTGCTAGATGATTCAAATTTGTCTTAAAACTTAGAGAATCGGGGAGAATTGTATGTGGGTTAGTCAAGAGACTTTGTTTTATATAAAAACACTGATAAGTGTTGCTTTAAAGGATTTATTAACATTGCTGCAATTCCACCATTTTCTCATTTAACACTGCACTTGGAAAATTAAGTTCTGAGATGTGCATCCCATGACTGGGATAACTATGTCTGTTTTTATAGTGATCTGGATCCTGGTGCACATTTTTAAAAAATGTAAACATTTTCTATTATTAAAATAATAATAATAAACTTGGAGGACTGTGCAGCCTTGACAGTGTTTATATTGTGTAAATATAAAATATATTTCAATATAAATTTCTATCATCACATCAGTGTTTTGTTTTTTTTTCCGGTTTAGCATTTTGACTTTAACCCGTGCCGGTCAAGTGCTGCTTTAATTGTCACCACTGATTGACTTTTGGTTTGTCAGTTACATGTGGTATAGGTTCTCTAAGGTTAAAGCTGAAAACACACACACACACACGAATGCATGTTGAAAAGCATACAGCCGACCTTACTGTACCTACGTCCCCACAGACATGTCTTATGAGTGGACAGAACAGCCACATGTGTAATAAAAAAGCAACAAAACACTCCCTGACACACTTCAGTGGACACTACAGATAATGGCAGATCTTCCTCTCTCTCTCTCTCTGTGTCCCGGTGGACCGGCTGGAAAGACATTTCAGAACATTTTTAAAACATCCAAGTGTCCGATTTGGGACAGAATGCACTTGTTCTTCATTTTCAACACATGAACGCATTACAGTATCCATGACTGCTCAAAACCTGAGCAAGTAAAACCAAAATATTTACATGGCTAATTGAATATGTTCTTTTTATGTACTTTGACTGAACTATACCTTTAAAATGCGACAAAAGTAAACATGTATTTTGCGATGTGAGAGTTAAGCTCACTCCTGAACAACCACATTAACTTTCAGCCGCAGTAAAAACATGAACAAAACCCCATCAAAACTGAAGGTAAGATGTTTTTACTCCCCCACCACTCAGGACGAGATTACTCCATTAATGGACCCGCCTGCCTCTTTTTCTCCCCCCCCTCCACCAACACTCTTACAGTACTCTTCCACCTAGTGAATTATGAATGGAGGGGCCCCTTGTTTTTCTGCCTCTGGCCGGCCCGGTGTCCACTCAGTGCACTCTACTGTACATGCACACATCACATTTAAAACACAGAGCAAAATGGGAAGGAGCAAGGTATCAGATCTGATCGATGGAGATAAAGTTTGGCAAGAGACGCATAGCACGACTTTCGAGATGATTGTAGATGATTTTGCTAAAAGGGGATGTCTGCAGACAGATAATGAGACGAAGGTCAAGACGCAGTCAAATCACAAGAATTTGGATGGAGGGATGGATACAGTGTCATGTTTTGTGGCAAAAGTTTGAGATATCCAACTTCACCCAACATATTCTCTTTTCAGGTTGTCAAGGACTGACACTTTGTCACGCATCTTTATGAGGCACACTGAGCTGACAAAGCCCTGTGAAGCCTTAAAGGATCAGTCTGGTTTATTGCAACCTAGCTCTTATTTCTGGAGTTTATTTTGTAGTTGTTATCAGTAACAACAACATTGTACTCACCATGTTAATTGCTGAAATCTGGGAATATGTCAACATTGCTAAAAACAAGTTCTACAGGGCAAGAAACACAAAGTTAGATGATCAGAGAGAATTTAAACAAACTCCCCAGGTTACCAAGTCTATCTGAAAGGGAAGGTGAAAATTACCAAAACTGCACACACCCAAGTATTAATACAGACATTTCAAGCATGCTAAAATGTATCTTTACCTTCAAATAAAGTGGCAAATTGGATAAATTATTGGCAATCTGAGCTTGTTTTTCCTCATTTTCCATGTATGACTTTTAGCAATGTCAAAGCCAACAGCAATGAACTGTTATAACTGTTATCATATCTGAGATGGCCAGTGTTAACCCAACACACACAAAGGGCTCACAGACATGCAGTGTGGAGAGAGATGGTGTAGTGATGGGCAGCCACCCAGAGGAGCATCCCACGTGCAATTTGGGGGGTTCAGTGCCCTGCTCAAGTGCACCCCGGCAGTGCCCAGGAGAATGGATGGATGCAAGAATCTTATACGAAGCCAGAGACACACAGAGAACTCAATAACATGTTGCCTCATTGGCTGCTATTATGTTGTTTCATCTGACTTAACGTGTCCTCCTTTAACGAGGCCTCGGCAGCGCTAATGATGAGCCGCAGCCATAATTAGCCTCATCAGAAGGACTTTCAAAGTGTTTAGATTAGCTTAATTAGCTTCGGTACGCGCCGCCTGTGTGCGAGTGCGCAAACACGGATGCACGCAAGCATGCACGATCACACACACTGCACATATAGTGAAACACATGCATGTGCGCACTCATTCCTCGTAGACCCGGCCTCAAGCTATCGCTTGAAACGCTAACGAGGCTGAGAGCTCACGAAGATCCGTTGGTTTTAAAAGTTAAATGGCACTGTGTAAATATATTTCCAGGGGATATCCGGGGAATAATCAACTTTTAATTTGACTGCTAATTTAGTTAGTCGCCACAGTGCTCGACTGCCTCCCTGAAGTCATTTGAAGGAAAAGAAGAGAGAAAGAGAGCTGAAAACCCTACGAGGAAATTGCTCGAAAAATCACTATCAGAGGTTTCTTAGATTTTCTATCCCGAGGATATCTGTGCATTTGTGGAATTACAATAAGGGGAAAAATCTGAAAAAGAAGGGAAAAAAGCGATGAGAGAGGGAAGATTTTGAAGAGTTTTGCCTGGAGAAGTGCATCTCCCTCCCTTGTTAACTACAGCAAAGTTGATGCAATAGCATATTAAGTCAGTCAATGGACGTTATCAATGCCAGGATCCATTAATAGACAACAGCCGGCAGCGCCAAGCTGCGGTGCTTTCACACATAGATGTGTTTAAATTGATGATTTTTTGAAGCATTTCCTTAAAGAAAAACTAGAGAAAGCAACAGTTTTTGATTCATTTTTGATTTTTATTCATGTTAAGTAAATTTAAATTTGATCATGATAATGTAAATTATGATTGCACTTCAGGGTCAGGGTATCAGGACACACCTGTCTTTTTTTTTAAAAGTGTGTCAACCGTTGAGAAAATAAGTCATTTTATCACATTTGCTCCAGAATTGGTAAATCTTGGCTGCTATACTCCTTACAGACCTTATAGACCTACCATAAATACCCCTGTACACCTCTGTTATCCTGATTTCACATCTATATTACACACCTGTTACAACTGCAAATTAATCATCTTTTAATGATCATTTATTTGTACAAATTGCACCTGTAAAAAAAATCTTTAAAATAACCTGAACGTGATCAGCAGACCCCTCCCTGCTTGTTATCTCACGCAGTGCTGATTAATAGGTGGCTTAATGGGATTAATGACAGCACTGATAGTAATGAGGAAGTGCGATTAGCATAAAGCAGGTGGTGTTTGGGTTATTTAAGGATCCTGGAGGGTGGCTTGTTGCTTAGGTATGCAGAAATCAAAGACTGCGGGTGATCAGGGGTATGTGTGTGTGTGTGTGTGTGAGAGAGAGAGAGGGAGAAAGAGCATTGGCCTTTCTCAGCGTGTTCAGCTCCTCAGAGGGACCCAGTGGGAGAGCAGAGCAGAGCAGAGCAGAGCATCGCTGGAGAGAGACGATTGAGGGAGGGATGTAGAGATGAAGGTGAGGACGAGGATCCAAATGCTGTAAAAAATGAGGGTAGAAGTGATTTCATCATCAGGTTGTCCTCTTGGATTCAAGCTTGTCAGCATTTACCCAAAAAAAAACACCACCAGCCTAAATAGAATTTATTGCAGAGCTCTTGTATCAGAGTTATATCGAGATCTACCTCAGTGTATTTACAATGTGTTGCCAACTGGGACAAACCTGCAGGATGGACTTAGCTTTTTGATGTGAAACACTGGATAGATCTACCAGTTCACACCTACCTGTTCCAAAGGAAAACAGTCTGATTCTGTTTAGTGAGTTTATGACTAACACGCCTCTACAATCTGTTATGTGGGCTCACGTGGAGACCTTCAGGCAGTGATAATAATCCAACCATTTTCTTGTTCAGAATGACGATAAATTGACTCACACAAGGTTTGTTTATACCGACTTTTTTACAAAGATATGAAATAGTGGGGTAAACAGAGGTCTTACGAATGATACTAATTAAGGATCCTCTGCTCTTCCATTAAATGGAACAGAGACTTTTTTAGTATCATTAGAAACGCCTGTGTTGACCCTTCTATTTCATGTCAAAATGGCTGCTGCAAAAAAGGTCTATTAGTAAAGGTTGAATGTCCCCTGCCTGCTACTTGGGAAGTTGCAAATTAGTCTATCAGCGAGACTATAGAATCAGCAACACTTGATATTTGCGAAAAGTTCACGTACACCCGTCCTGTGACTGGATTTGCCTCTCAGCAAAGGTGAGCAGGGACGGGAAGATGGGCAAATGTTCATCGCCGACAATGAAAACGGCCGCTGTGTTTAATTTGCTAAAAGACAGCTGCTGTATGCAAGGTTGCTAACCATCAAGAGTCAAAGCATGTTAGCTTCAGTGCAGTATCCCGGTCTTGTAGCACTGTAAGAAAAGAGCTGATTACGACTCGTCTTATTCCGACATCAACGATCCAAATGTTTACGCAGTTTATCTGCTAAATATTAGAAATTTGTCGATTTGTAAAAGTGGCCCAAGTGGCAAGTTAAGTTGAGCATCCCTGCATTACTGCAGACATAAAGAAGAATCTACAGATAGTGATTCTGTGATAGAAATCTCTTGTTCCTAACTTGACACTTTTTGCAGCATTATCAACCCAGCCTGCAGTGAAGAGGCCAGGGGCTTCATTAGAGAGATCTGGAGGCCGACCCTATCAGCCTCGGGGCACGTGTGGTGGGTGGGGGGGGTCTATACCAAACCGAATGCCGTCTCTCCAATGGAGACGGGCCGGGCTCCCCTGGGCTCCCCACGACCGACCTCCTGCTTCTTCGGATGGGCCAGAAAAATCAACGGCGTTCCCCTTTGAACAACCTCCTCCTCCTCCTCCTCCTCCTCCTTTTCCTGCTGCTCTGTCTCTCCTTCATGCTTTCTCGCTTTCTCCCTCCGCTCCCTTTCTCTGTGGACCTAATGAATGATTCATTTAACCCCTCCACCACCTCCAACACCACCCAACTCTTCGCCTTTTCACCCAACCACCCATCTTCCACTCCATAACACTTTATTTTCATTCTGTTCTCCTATTTTATTGCAAGTAGGGACTCTTTTTTTCAATAAAGAGCAAAAAAAAAAAAAAAAAAAAGTAAAAGAGCAGCTAGGGTGTCAGTACAGTGGTGGTGGTGGGTAAGAAAAGGAAAACCGAAGGAACAACAAAGGGAGGAACAAACGCCCATTTGTGTCACAGATCCCTCCGTGTATCCCATTAAAGGCAATGTTTGACAAATTACTTCACACAGCTTGAATGTTGATTTGCCGTGTGTGTGTGTGTGCTGAGTGTGTGTGTGGGTTAGGAGATGAAGCACTTGTCAGACACACACACACTACACCGAACCGCTAATGAGGGCAAGATGGTAGAAAAGCCCTTTAAATGAGGTATAACGACACACAAGAGCTGCAGAAGAAGGAAGCCTGGCTACCCAGATAAAATCAATTACAGCCCTTATTATCTTGGAGAGTCATTAATTTAATGGAATAATTGGTCGGGACACGAAGGAGCTAATTGCCGTGATGAAACCAAATTTCTAACATGAAAGGGGAAGTAAATGAATCTAGATGGCGCACTTGAAAGGCTCTGAGAATCTGGGGACAGTTTCAAAGATGGGTTTTATATTCTCGGATTCGTTTTCCCTGGGCTCCGACTCACAGCCTGGTGTGAGAGAAGGAAAACAGTTGTGATTCGATTGGAGAAGAGATCTCTCTTAACTCTGTGTCAGATGGAGAAAATAGAGCACATCCTGCAAGAGGACAAGAAGAAGCGAGTAGGACGGGAAACAGGGCCGGGAAGAAAGACGCACACGTGCCAGCCTTCGTTGAAATCAGAGCTTTGTAAATATTTAACATAATTATGAAGAAAAGGGGGAAGAATGATTGAAAAATTGAAGGTCATCTTGCCACACTGAGCAAAGCGTATTATAGAGTGGACAAAGGATAACAAGGACACATTAAGCTATTACCACTCAATATGAGATATATTTGTTTATGTTGTATTCAAATATATTTTCATGAACTATTAGATGAGATTTAACTTTCCGTCTAGCATGCAGTGACGCTGGCTTTGATGCTGTTGTAGCTCCTTGTACAAGAAGAACATTATTTTCATTGATCCTTATATGGGGGAACCATTTTTTTTACATGGCGCACTAACTAAAATACAACCCAAAATACAAGTACTTAAACAAAGAGCTTAATGTGGAGAGATGGGAGCCATTGCTCACTTGCTCAAAGGCGTGTCGGCAGTGGTCAGGAGGTGAACTGGCTACCAGTACATACTCCACACAGCGTACTGTACACCAACAATCCAACATGGTCGAATTCCAGGCATCGCGTCCATTGTTGGTGCTGTTTCAGTAGCTTCTGTAATTCAAAGCAATCTCTATTTGAAGATAAAAAAAAGTTTACTACAGCACTCGCTATCCAAGAGTGTTTGGATATTAGCATTCTAAAACAGTGTGTGAACCTTTAATGGGTTTATACCATTAAAGGCTTATACACCTTTAATGGTATAAACCCACTATAGTGTTTATACCATTAAAGGTTTATAAACACGTGAGCATTTGATAGTTCCTTTGTCAACAGCATTTCACACGTATAAACAGATAATAAGTGACAATACAGTTGTAATAATATAGAATATGTATGAGTTATAACTGTTGGCAAACACTATGCATTAATAAACACTTCAAAATGTCCTTATATTTGCATACAACTATTTATGAAATGTTCATGTAGTCCTTATAAATGATCCATGCCGTTTTGAATTAGGTTTCTGTTTACAGCTGGAACAGAACGTCGAGTTCTTATTTCACTTTAACCTCACACGCGCTTGTTTTATGTCTGTATGTGTTCTGGTTGGCAGCAGTGTTTTCATGCGAGCAGGCAGTCTGTGTGACGTTTGGCAGCGACATCTGAGACACTCAAGAGACACAAGACACAACAGTCTCAGCTCCCTCCCTCCATCTCTGCTTCCTCGTCTGAAGACGACTCCGAGGCCAAGTGGCAGCACTTCAGAAATCAAGATGGTGGCCTGCTCTTCCTATCCTATACCTAATGCCAGAACTGCTAGCGGGAGATAAAAAAAGACCCTTTTCATCCTTCCCCCAACACAAACAGACTTTTTCTTTTTCATGTTTTCCACTAGTTGTCCTGTGGCAGTAAACCCAGCTGCAATGCAACGATTTCGTTTCAGGTGTTTAGACGCCCAAGTGAGGTTGGAGAGCCTAGACGCTAGCAAAGCAGAAGCAGGAAAACAAAATGTGAACATTCGGAAGTAAAAAACTGTCCCTAGTTTGTGCTGGTCTGAGGATACGGCCGCCCACCAGAAGTTTCTCCTGATTGATGTGTGTTTTCTCCCTTTTGATCAGTGATTATCAGGGATAAATAATTTAAAGTACTAAAAAGTTAATAAAGACCGAGGAAAAGCTTTCCAATTTGGACTTCTGAGACGATGGAAGAGATTTGATAGACATGAAGGACGGACTTGGTGGTGTGGACAGAGAGGGGACGGGTTGCAACTACCGGGGGGGATTACCGAAAAGAAATTAGAAATGACAAGAAAAATGGACAGAGGAGGAGTGGAAGAGAGGAAGAGAAGCGCTGTAAGAGGAGGAGGAGAGGTGTGGCAGAACGGGCCGAGGGGAACCCGCCCCCCTAATTGGTACTTAAACACCCGCGCCGAGCAGAACTGTTGCTATCATAAGAAATTGATGAATTAACTGAGTGAGAGAGAGATAGGCAGAGAGAGCTGGAGACTGTGGGATGGCAGAAGAGAGAGAGAGAGAGAGAGAGAGAGGGTTCTGAATCTTTTAAGAGGATAACTTACTTGGGCAAAACAGCTGTTTATGCATTATTTGTGCGGCGAGCCATTTACCACCGTTTAGGATGAAAACCTTGGTTCCCGGGCTGCAGGACTTGCCCGCGGGGACACCAAGGGTTTTGGGAGGGACCCGGCGGCCCATCAGTCACTGATAAGAAAGGATGAAAAATTAATTTGCTGGTAGTTTCATTTTAAAGACTCAGATATCAGCCTGTCAGTCTGTGAGCTTTCGTTTAAGTGACAAACAGGCGTGCAGGGATTCAGGCGAGAGGAGAAAACAGGAGGACGAGGTGGGCGCGGATGGAAACTTTTCGATTGCATCCAAGAGAATTTCTTCTTTTCAAATATTCTCAAATCTCTGCGTATGCTCATCCTCTGCCCTTCAGTTTAGTAGTTTAGACTTGAGACTCAGCGCTGCTTTTCAGCTGTGTTGACAGGTCAGAATGGGTGCAGGTGTTCTGTGCAGTCGTGCGTTTAAGGTGGGCAAAGTTCAAAGAAGGTGGCAGCATTTCTGGATCTGGTTTATATACGGTTTCTCCTTTGCTCTTTCATTGCTGTTTCCTCTTTCAGTTTACATTTGTGGATGCAGCAATGAACCGTGTTCATAGACAAATGTTTTTGGAAGTGTTTCTCAGCCCAAGCAGTGATGTCCAAGACAGAAACGTCTCTGGATTTGATGCAGTGCTGTCTGAGGGCCCGACAGCGATCCAGTGTTGGTTTATCGGCCTTGACACTTGCATAAAGAGATTTCTTCTTTTTTTGGAACATAAAAGTCCAAAAAAGTGTTTTTGGGGATATAATTTTCCAAAATCAATAACATTTCCTACTTTGATAAGTTGTCTTCACATTTTGTTTCCATTTACTTTACACACCATGCCAACTGTTTTAGAGTGTGAAGTATCTCTGACTCTGGCGGTTTGGCATGCTCGGAGTTAGAACGGGTTGTCAGGAAAGTGCTTTTGTGCACATTAAACATCAATAATAATAATAATCCCTTCGTTTGGTATAGTAATATTGGAATATAATACTGAATCACTCCATTTGCACATAAATTCACATTTCTGATCACTGTGTGACACCTGCCCGGGTTTGTTCTTCACTTAGGTTGCGTAGTAGGTTCAACAAGAAATCAAACCAGGTTTATCCTCAACTGCAGAGGTCTGTACAGAAATGCTGGATGCGAGAATTCGACACGCCTGCACTGATGCAGACAAACCATGATCTGATTATGCTCAAGCATGTATACAGAAAGAGCCTGTTTTTTTTATTTTTGTTTTTTATGTATCACAAATGTGATGAAAATCACCAGCATCAGACTTAGAGTAATACTACAGTAGCTTGCATGAAAACACGCGAACCAAATGTTTCACAGAGTTAAGATAACAGCTCCTTCAGTAAAATACCATTTAATGGCTGTAAAGAGACGTGACCAGAACCTGTTGCCGTACTTAAGTTTCTAAATTGAAAAAGCAGAAGCTGAGGTGTGTGTGGAGGAATGGATTGATGGATGTATTATGGCCCCCTTAAACTCTGTCCAGAAGGACGATTTGACATCATCACTGTTTCACTTTGATCACTTCAAAGAAAGCCTTGAAGTCGACGCTGGAGAACCATACGACAAGCGCTATTGCAGTAAAACAGCCGCTATCGTACATCTTCAAATACCATCGCCTGTCACTCAAGTCCAAAAAAAAAATTTTTTTTTTAAAACTGCGAGAGCTTTGGCCCTGCGTGAAAACAACAAGACCGGAGAGTAATTGCAAGTTAACTGGTAAATGCAAGGAAACTTCAGGGTTTCAGAGTTCGGGGAGAGCGGAGAACTTACATCTCCAAGGTTGTGTGCTGTTTGCTCTGCGTTGGTATTCGAATCTGTTGAACTGTTTGTGTATGAAGGGTGATACTGAATGTTTACATTTTTCATCATATTCACACCCGGTGACCCTGAAATGCTCCTATTTTGAAATAAATCAGAATCCACTTATTTTCAGTCTTTTTTTGCAAGTTATCGTGAACTGTGTTGGAATGTGTGTATATTTCTATACGTATGAGAACCAAACTGGCGCAATCTGATGTGGGAAAACAACATTATAAGTGATTCACATTTATAAGTATACCAAGAAAAACTGACGTCTGCCAAGAAAAACTGACGTCCGTGTGTGGTTTTTCCTGCTTCTATCACCTGCCCTCTCCTCTCATCCTCTCTCCTCTCCTGTCATCCCTCCTGTTGCTATGGTGACTGCCTCGGGGCGACAGACACATCCATGTCATGTTGGGCGGCTCTGATGCTGATCGGTCCTGATGGAGAGAGCTTTGTCCCTGTTTGTTCACCTAAAGCACAGGCATGTCACCGCACCACCTGGGAAGGGGAACTCATACAGACACTTTTCACTTCAATACTTTTGATCATCCTTTGAGGTTTGGCCAGCTCTTGTTTTTACATATGTCTCCTATATGTGCAGCATTTGAGCATCAATAAATCATGTCAATTTCACAGAGTGACGAAAAAGCAGTAGTATTATCAAATGTTGAAATGCCTGTAATAGCTTTATACAAGTGCCCAATAGTGCCAATTTCAAAGAATTTAAAGTGATGATGATTTCGTTAGCATTATCAGAATGGGAGCAGTTGTTGTTTCATGCTAGTAAGATAATGCTTTATCCTGGTTAAAATATTTTTTTTTATGAGGAAAAACAAAGCTAGACAAACAGAGTCACCTTGATCAATTTTAACCAAAAATGAATCAATAACTTTTTTCTGTATTCAACAACCACAGTTCAGATGATGGTTTCAATAGTGTAGCATGCCCAGGGCACATTTTCAAATCCCCAGACGCACACGGATGCACTTATGGATGCAACCATGAATGCAGCCATGAATGCAGCATTTTCGTTGGTGAGTACTTTACGGAGGAAGGAGCAGGCCTTCTCGAGCTCTTTAGAAAAGACCGATATTGTGCTCACTGTAAGCATGCATTGATGAGTGGCTAGTAGTTGTATAGTAGAGCGGTAGCACCTGTTGCAATAATTTCACAGTAATATACAGTCATTATTTTACAGTCATGAAGATGAAAATCACAGTAATATACAGTTTCTTCTGTAATGTCACATTATTACCGTAAAAATACAGTATTTTAACGTAATATTAGTAGATGATATTGAAATAATAATCTGTAGTATAACTGTAAATTCACAACAATTTGCCATCACAGCAATGTGCTGTGTTTTCACGGTTATCCAACCTCAACATTAATGTAAAGATAGATTAGTTTATTGCTAAATTATAGTATGGTGCAGCATTGTAATTACTTGTGATTTGGCATTTTTTACTGTAGATAGATAGATAGATAGATAGATAGATAGATAGATAGATAGATAGATAGATAGATAGATAGATAGATAGAAAGATAGATAGATAGATAGATAGATAGATAGATAGATAGATAGATAGATAGATAGATAGATAGAGTGAGTCCTCTCAGACACACACATTTTGACTCTCCCTTTTCCCACATAATGAGAGTTCAGTCCTCATGGAGGAGGGGTGGACTTGGACTGGCATATCATCATTCAGGCCGGGCGCGTAGGGCGAGTCGTGATTAGCTGGCAATTTATTCTGGCGAACGCGATTGAGAGGAAGGGGCCCTGAAATGGTAATGTGTTTAAATGTCAGAGGAAAGGTACGGTTCTCATCAACCTTTGGTCACCCGTCCGCTTTGAATATTCTTATTGCCGTCATGTATTAGTAATGAGAGTTGAAAAGTAAGTAAAATTTAACCTTCGCTGTACCTGAGGAAACTATGAATATTAACGAGGCCTATTATGTGTACCTGATCTGAAAGAATTTTAACCCCGCGCCTCACTGGCTCGCTCTCCCTTCCCAATTTCACTAAATCATCTCACTCTTTTCCTCTTTTACTCCTTTTCTCGACTCCCCACTTCTTCTCCATTTTCCTCTCCTCCCTGCTTCCCTCCCCCTTCCCTCCCTCCCTTACTCACACCTTTTCTCACCCAGAACAGTCCTCTCTTCTTCTCTTTGCCATATTTGTTTTCATTTCTGTAACTTCCATCCATCTTCCTCTGTCTCTTACACTGAGTAACTCTTCTTCTATCC
Organism: Nibea albiflora; assembly: GCA_014281875.1. Taxonomy (NCBI): domain Eukaryota; kingdom Metazoa; phylum Chordata; class Actinopteri; family Sciaenidae; genus Nibea; species Nibea albiflora. The sequence goes on from CM024807.1 coordinate 15,305,543, forward strand.
CTTATCTTCCGCTACACTTCCACTGTTGCTCGGTCCTTTAGTTATTTTGTTTCTCCACTTCCAGCCATGGAATCAGTCTTCACTCATCATCTATCTCTTAAAGTGACTGGGAAACCAAATCTACAAGAGCCCTCCGGGGTCTTATGTAAATAATAGTAAGCATCTAAAAAATTTAGGAATATGTTTAAATCCAGATTTGACATATTGTCATTGAAATTTCTGTAAACTTTTCTGATGTTTGGTTCCAATCGGGCGTAGTTATGCTCTGGACATTTATTACACAGTTAATCAGTTCAGATGTCCCACGAAACCAAACCTCTGTGCTCTCATTCAGTCTGCCCCAAAGCCATCCGGAGCCCAAAGAAGCCAACTTCACTACATTTAGTGTCATAAATAAAAAAACAAGAAAGACATTACAAATAATCTTAGCTTAATTAGCTTGTGGACTCATAAATCAAACTATTTTTCAACAAAACATCCTGGCTATTCTCTAAACTCTTTGACGATTTGAATCAATTCACAGAGTGAGACATTTTGATAAAATGGAGCCTGGTCTGGTGGATTTGACCAGGGTGTAGGTAACAGTATGACTTTGGAAAGGGCTGTCTGAAGGCAAAGGGAACTGGCGAAAAAACACCTCCATGATCAGAACATGACATGTCAGTGCCTCCACAGTCTACAGAAAAGTGGACAAATATGAAGATTTTTGTGGTCGCTTGATGATGTACTTGCAGAGGCTTTAAAGTGACGGCCTTTTAGCATTCAAATGCACATCATTTGTACGAAGAGTCTGTAATAGCTTTATACAAGTGTATATGTACAGAGCTGCAAAGCTCATGCAGTATTTGGCATCTGTTGGTATCTATTGATGATATTTGGTATGAGAAAAAGTACCAAATCACTGTTTCCAGTTAAATAACTCTTTATCAGCGTGCCCTGATCACAGTTATGAGGCTATTATGAGCTTAAAGGACACACATCGTTCATTAATACATTTTCCCATCACTCTGTTATTTACTTACATAGACATTGTGGCTCGACATGTTTTGTATATGTGAAATAGTAGTGTTAAAATATGTGATTTTATTATTTCTAAACTCTTCCTGCAGTCCAGATGTTGGGCAAAATCAGTTTTCAGTGTGTTAACAAAAACACCTGTCTAGCTAGAAATGGACAATGCTGCTGTGCTCTGTTTGCTTAGATTTTGGTGAGATATGTCATGTTTATCTCTTATTGAGGCCAGCTAAGGCACTTTGAATAACAACAGAGGAGCAGATTTGGACTAAATGAAACAGGATCTGCTCCTAATGACACTCTCACACTCATCCGGCATTCGCTTGTTTTGCTCTCTCCCCGTATTTCTCTCTCTCTTTCTGTGTCTGTCATCCCTCCCCGTCTTCTCTGTCATGAGAGGGGAGACAGCTATTTACCATGCAGAGATGGTGTTTGCATAGATCAGGCCAAAGTGGGACGTGTGTGTGTGTGTGTGTGCTGGATGGAGGGGGGTGTTACTCCACGGATTAAGACTTGATCAAGGCACCACCAACACACACACCCTCACTTCCACCTCCCCCATGAGGGCCTGGGTTTTTTTTTTTCCAACTGTGGAGGGGGGGTTGACACGTCTATCTGCTATGGACAACAAAGACAGAGGAGATGTTTGCCTGTCTCTTCCACCCCCTCCGTCTCTCGTACTGTCACTTATGATCCACACATGTTACATCTCAAAAACTGTCAGGCACTGAGATACTGTGTGTCTCCTTGCAGAGACACTGAGATGTCGCATTGTGTGTGTTTATTGATGATGGCGTGTGTGTGTGTGTGTGTGTTCGCAAGTATCTTGTGAGTGCAGAAGTCTTTGCAATGGTGGTGATGTCACAGCATTTAGATAGATGGTAACGTGTGTTTTACATATTTTAATGATTTAGAAAACGTTTGAGAATTAATATTGATAATATATAATATACACAGAGAAGTCCAGTAAAAATCAGGTTCTTTTGCAGCACAATTTAAATATTTGCTGGATTTTTATTGTTTGTTTTATTATTTTATAAGCATTACAATTATTATAAAAGTATTTTATAATAATAATGATAAATATCCACCAGCTTGGGCCTGCTCTACTGGAAGTGCGGCCTCTGTCTGCGTGCTGTGATCTCAGGGTAAGCCGGTAACGGCGCGGCTCTTATTAGCTCTCTTTATTGATTTAGAGAAGGGATTCAGAGCTGAGCCGCTCTCATTAGCACTGGATAAAGTCATAATCCACCAACCTGCAGGGTCAGACTCACTCTCAGCGCTCGGCTGCCTTCACGCACCCTCCGCCTCAAATTCACACTTAACGAGTTGATTCCAAGATGTTGCACGTGTCAAATGATAACGAGGCTTGTTCCACAGAAAGAAACGATGAAACAAAGAGTCTGACTTTGATTGCAGAGACAGATCGTAGCGTTCGAATTTGCATAATTTGAGATACTGCATGTAAACCGCCTGGTTTCTGCAGAATAAGAACACAAACAATTCTCTGAAGTGTACAGGGCTTCTAGTGACTTATTAAACATGTCGGTCACATGAAGAAAGCCAACACTTCCCCTTTTATGCTACCCTGAATTGAAATGCATGTATTTTCTGCAGGTCAACCCTTTTGCTCACAAAGAGCATGAGTGGCCATAGAAAAGGTAAAGACTAAAACCTATATAAAACTTTGGTGAGTGGATGCGAGGCATTTGTTATAGCATCTTGCTGCTTTACCAAAATACTGCTTAGAGTTACCCTTTGATGGTCTCGAGTATGAATGGAGCAGCATTTAGCGTCATTTTAACATCAATGTAACGTCGACATGTCTGGGCTTGTCTGTAAAGCCATGTTACACCTTTGTTTGGATACAGTTTGTTTGGATAAACTCAACTTGGTACCTCTGTAAAAATGGATTTCATGATTCGGAGAACAGGGCCTACAACAAAATAGTTCACAGCACGCTCACTTTATTGAATATTCTAAAACTTTATTGAAAAATGTTACATTAGCCTTGAACGCGTTTCTAATTTCCCAATTCTTACTGTATATCCAGAGTTACTGCTGCCAAAATTTAAGTCCCTTTACTTGGAGCGAATGTGAGTCTGCTCTCACAGTATACTGTGGATGAGTCTTCCATGTCTAATCGTCAAGTCATCTGTTTTTGCTTGTGCAAATTTGTTTTAAAGATTATATTTTTGGGCTTTATTCTGGATAGAGACAGCTGAAGAGTGACAGGAAATGTGGGGAGAGAGATGGGGAATGACATGTGGGAAATGGCCGCGCAGGTCGGGATTCGAACCTGCACCTCCGCAGCGAGCTTTCGCATATGGGCCGGCTGCTCTACCGACTGTAACTTTCAGGCTTCTTTTTAATCATGTCAGATACTGTTTTATGTCAGCCTGTCAATCACTCTCTCAGTCCTTCCTCAGCAGAGCTGCTGGAAACCTTCCTCCCCTTCCCCCTCCTCCTCTTCCTCCTCCTCCTTGTCTTCCTCCGCAAGCTCTCCACACCTAATTCACTCCCGGCCCTCTCCGAGCCGGGGGTTATCGATTTGCCGGTGTGATAGAGGTGGGAGGTGTGTTCACAATGCGGCGGGGGTCTGCCTGCTTGGGCTGCATCTTTCAGAGGGCCAATCGATACCGACTCCTTTTCTCCCCTTCAAAGCTTTTCATTCACACAGACAAACAGGGAGAGAAAGGAGACGTGAGGAGCAGGGGAAGGAGGAGGAGAAGAGTGAGTGACATGAGAGTTATATTTTTTTTTCTCGTTTCTTTCTTTTTTCGCTCCTTCGCCTTTCTCTTCTATCCTCTCTGGACTCATTGCTTGGCCTCAGGGTCAAACTTGGGAGAGATGGAGTGAGAAAAGGAGAAAAAAGATAGAAAGAGGGAGATGAGGAGAAAAGAAGCAAGCGGGAGGGTGAAAGACAAGAAGAAACGCATGGGAGGGAAGAAAAGGGAAAGATAGGTGGAGCGAAATATGCAAAAAGTAGCAGAAGATGGAAAGCACTCAAACCGTGAAATGCCACAAAGATTTAACCAACTAACAGCATCATTAGCAGGAACCACAAACTAAATATCTTCATAATTAAATAGCACTTATAACAGACTTTCGGGGTTGATGGAGCCACAGACAACTGTAGTTTTACTGTGGGAGGTGTGACAAACAGAGGAGTTGGCCATTGAATGTGATGTGCTATTGAAATCAGGTGATGAAGTAGCATAGAGCTCAACCAATACTGGATTCTTGGGGCCAAACTTTATTGCCCAAAATGACGTAAAAACACTTCTTTTAGGTTATGTAAGCTACAAATATGTACGTTAAAATCTGTTCCTATACCTATAATATATAGTATAGTATAGTATAGTATAGTATAGTATAGTATAGTATAGTAGTATAGTATATAATATATAGTTTTTTGTTGCTAAAGCTAACAACGTTAACCACTCAAGCTTTATTTTTACTTGGCCTGACTTTTCTGTGTACTTCCAAAAATGACACAGGGAGACGAACATCTGAATTCTTTATTGTCTGGTTTCTGCATTGCAGAGTTTCTCAGAAGACAGCAGAAGAATTGGAAGATTGCATGTAAAAACACGAGACAGCTTCTTAAAAAATAATGACAGTGAAATTACTTTTGGGCAAACAAATCTCTTCAGGTGTTTAATTGCTCACTAAAGATAAAAGTTTGTAAATCTAAACCCATACTAGACGAGGTCACACGTTTCAGTCTTAGCACTTTGATGGTTGTCTTTGAGGAAAAGTTGTTTGTATTCCCACATATTGATTGGAAAATCCTTGAGCATCTGAATACAGATTCGTCTCTCGAAATGGAGGCGAGATGTCGAGTTTCTACAATGAGATATACACCATCTGATAAAAGCTGCATTAACCGAACCTCGGCCACTATGGAGCTGGAAATGATTAAAATATTGTTCATTGGTAATCGTGTTCCTGTCCAATATTCATACATTTAGATTAGATTTTAGAATGGTTTTACAGCATATGGCTCTTTAGCTGCTAGATGTAGCATTTTCTTTGCAGCTAGTTACTAATTTTGTCCACTGCTAATTGCAGGGGAGGTCGTCTTGGCGTCCCTTAAAACTCCTGAAGACACACCATGCTAAATCTCACGACATGCTAAATCTATCCTCTCTAGAACTGCCACAGTACTTAGCTACTTTCATAGTTTCCCTTTTTTGTAAGTCGCTTTGGATAAAAGCAAATATGTCCAGAAATTTGCCAGTGCTGTCATGTAGTCAAGAGTGTCACAGAGTGAAAACATTTCCTGTTTACGTCATCCTGTGCATGTCGGCCGTGAGGAGCCTTGATGTGCATGTGGCATCCATCAATGGCTCCAACACAATGGCCAAAGACTGGCCTGCTGGCAAGGTGTTGGAAGCCAGGGCCAACTTCAGCACACTGTGCAGTGTAGGATAGTGGCACAAATCCTATGTACGATGTAAATAACGGTTGTCTTTGGCACTTTGAAGACCCAGGAGACAACCAGGAGGACCTCCATATATACTATAGCAATGGGTGTTCTCCCACCCGAAAAGGGCCATCAGTGCCTAAAGGTACGGGTAGTCAAACTGCAAATCTAAATAAATTTGAATGAGACGCACACTGGTGTTCGGGTGGCATATGTTTTGCTCCTCTCCTGTAAAAGCTAAAATATAAATCCATCCATATAACGTCCTCTTTGGTCTCTTGGCCTCTGTCATTATGTCCAAAGAGGCTGCTGAACAGTTTGGGTTCTGCGTAGTTCGTTATGTACTACTCACAGGTGATTGTACCCAGAGCAAGTTACAGAGTGCATGAACAGACTCACCATTCACCTGTGTAGCATCAAAATGATTTAAAAGCTGTTATTCTTTAGTAAAGTGTTACACAATGTGGCTTTAAACCACAGCATATTTCACCCCGATCTTCTATTGAGATAGCAGATGTCCAAATTACATCTTCTGTCTCTGAGCTGTAGAAGGGGACGACTTTTAGAGAAGCTCTGGGAAATAGTGTCGTACAAAAAAAGGGGGGTTGATATTTGTAAGGTTAAACCCTATCCATTAACAAACAGGAAAAACAAAGCCTTGATTATTCAAACACAGATGCCACTGTACGGCCTCCTCTGGGACTGTGATCTTAGGCATCAAAGACTGCCACAGACAATAAGCTTCCTTCACCAGCTTCAATGGATGTCTTGAACTGTGACAGATGCATAAAAGATGCACCTAATAGCGAAATATGATGTGGTACGGTACCTTCACATCTGACAGCCTGAAGTTTTGTCCTTGTTAAAGGACTTTTATTGAATATTACAGCAGTGCCAGTGGTAAACTACAACAGCACTTGTCAGTAAGTAAACTTTCCTTCAGAGCTTTCCCCCGTGTCTTCGCTCATAATGTTATCCATGGCTCGAGGCGTCAGAGACAATTACATTTTGGTGATATCTCTTCCTTTCTTCACCAGAGGTTCTCGCTAATTTGATGCTCTGGTGAGGAAGATCGTTGGCTTTAATACAAATCATGTTTCAATCGTTACTTGAAGACCTAAAGCCCTGCCCTGTCTCTCTGGAGGACCGCGGTAATGAGGCCTGCTGGGATTTCAATCATTTTTACATCTGTTGAAAAATAAGGAGAAAAGAGAAGAGGAAAAAAGCAGAGAAAAAAGAAAAATCAACTAACCCCCCCTCCCCGCCCCTGCATCCCTATCTTACTCTGTTGGAAAAAAATAATAATTTGTTTTGAGGATTGATAATGAAAAAAGATATATAAAGAGTTTTTTTTTTGTTTTTTTTTTACCCTTCTACTTTTGTGTTCTCAAAATTCTCTGGCCTTGAAATCTCTCAGTGCGGTACCTCGATGCTTAAAACTCCCCCAACAGTTTCTAAAGCCCTCTTCTCTCCCTCCCCTCATCGCAAAATAAATAAATCTTTCTGATATTAGATTTCAGACACCTCTTTATCACACAAACCCACTCTTTCTCCCCATCATCCCCTCAATCTCTGTGGTTTATGGTGTTTTCCTCTCAGAAAACAGCAGCTCCCCCACTGTACAGAAACATCCTCCTCTCCAGCCTCCATCTTTTTACGCTTTAATTCACTCTAAATGTGGTGCCCAAGATACAGGTGGGAGACAATAAACATACGACCTCTAAAAGTATGTGTGGGGGAAAAAAAACAAAAAAACAATTCTGGATTAATATAATGCAGCAATGATCGATACTGTCTGGGCGCCTCGAACAGAAAATGTCCTTGTGATGTGATCGTAACCACTCAAGATAGGTGATGCCTTGTCTGACAAAAATAATTGCACGTAACTAAAACTACTACAATCTTTCACCAAAGCTCGCATGTTTTTTAATCTTCTGTAGCTCGACCTTCGTCTTGACAAACTCGCGGAGGTCTGGTGGCAACAAAAACACATGTTGTAAGTTTGAAAACTGAATTTGAAAATGAATTTTGTTAAATCAGATTTTCTTGACGAATTCACCAGACTTCTATGAACTTGTAAACGTGAATGTTTGACTGCACTTTGGAACAAGCTGGAAACACCTTGGATATAGACCTATAACGTAACGTCTAAATGCCTACTTACAGCCGCCATGGAGAGCGTGGGGATGGCTGTGGCTCACGAGGTAGAACGGGTTGCCCACTGATCAAATGACCGGCGGTTTGATCCCTGGTTCAGCATGTCAAAGATACTGAACCCCAAGTTGCTCCTGACACTGCACATCGATGTGTATGGATGATTCCCAAAAACTGATGAGTAGTTAGCACCTTGCATGGCAGCCAATGAATAAATGCATGTGTGAATGAGATATGTAGTGTGCCTTGAGTGGTTGGAAGAAAGTGCTATATGAGTACAGTACATTTGCCATCTAACATTTATTTTTCAGGGCACCTGCTGAATTGTTCAATAGTCAATCCCCTCAAAGCTCTACTTTGGTCTCTACACTCTCTGCCTGCTACTGTAGTTAACTTTGTCTGCTGTTGCTGGGCAGGTGATGTACGGTGGGTTTATCGCAGCTTGTGTTCACCCAAAACTGCCGTCCGTGCTGGACGAGAGCGTTGTTGCATGCCCAAAATGAATAAATGAGCTACAGCCTTACTATTATCTCAGCGAAGCTTTAGCAGTTTTGAGTGATTTTCTGGTTCTGCTCTTCAGTCTCTTTTCACTGTCATAAAAAGTAACTTATTTGGTGGAGCCTGAGGCAAGGTCAGTTGGGTCAGACCGTCCCAGGTGATGAGAAACTTCTTAGAAATCTACATTGCTAAGCAGCTGTGAGGGTTATCGAAAGTCTTGCAGCTCTGATGTAATGGTTACAGAGCCAGTCGTGGTCCACGCTGTTCCATATACGAAGCTCATCGTTTTCAGCTCTTACAGATTTTCACTGAAAAATACCTGTTTTTTTTAAAAGGGTTGAAAAGTCATGTTTTTTTTGTTGTTGTTGTTTTTTTATGAAAGAAAAGCACAGATATGTTATCATTGTGATCACAGAGATAATTTCCTCTTCCTCTTATGTCAGTCACAAATATTAAAACAAATATTTGATCAGTGTATTTTTTTTTCCCTTTCTAGAGCTCTAAAGCAAAATCAAACATATATTTGAATATCAAGCGATCAGACAGACACATCACTCAGTCTGGCTGTCGAAGGAGCCTTTGAAGCCTCCTGGCAGAGCTGCGCCAGGGAGCCCAAGAACCGGCTGCACTGGTTTTGGCTGCATTGAAGTTAATGCTAACACTCCACCTCAACGGTGGATCAGAAGCACCCTGCAGCGAGACACCTCACCTCGACGGCACTACATCAGAGGTGGATGCCGCCTCTCCGGGAGTACAGGACAGCCCACTTGGCTTCACACAGCAACACTTGTGTTTTTGTCTGCTTGATTGATGCACCTTTGGTTTATTTTGTTGTTGGCTTTGTGCTCATCTGTCTCCTCACTTGCTGCTCTACCTGCAACGCTGCCTGACTGCCTGCGCGCACGCTGCCTGTCACTTTGACTTCCCAACTGTCCGATTCCTTGTTTGGGCTCCCACCTGCTTCTTTGTCCATTTCATTGCCCTTCCACTTACCTGACAGACTTGTATTTTGACCTGCCTGTCTACCGTCGTACCTGTCAGTTTGTGTGACAGCCTCTCTGCCTGCTTTATTTCCAGTTTGCTGACTTGTTTCTCACAAAATATTTCTGTTTCTGAGTTTGAAAGCCAGCATTACATAAGGAGACTGTAAGGAAAGGTAGTAATCAATGTGTGTCTGCACACTGGGAACTCTGCGCGTTTCAATAGTTCAGCTCTCTTTAGAACATGCTAACATGCTAAATGCACCCTGCATCTCTCAATGTAAGCATGATTGAACAGCATGTTAAAGCTGCCTCGAAATGCTCTATGCGGCTGTACACTGACCCAGTTTCTTTCTTCAGTGTACAGATATAACATTTATTTTTTCCTGCCTGCCACATCCACTTTATCAAATGGTACTGTACATACGGCCGTGCATGTGTCGCCATAAAGTTGACAATGTATGAGTCTACATATGGAAAAGGTCATACATGTTTCCTGTATTTTTTTTCTTTAGAAATGTTTGAATTTAAAGTTCCAGTGTGTCAGATTTATCACAGAATATGGCATAAATACAATATATCTATTTATTTCATGTTTTTGTTTCCCTATAATAAACAAAATAAACCAAACGCTGGCTGTAAAAGAACATTTACATTTGGTGGCCTGTAATACAGGATAAGTAAAATAATGATGTAAAATATTTCAGTTAGAATAACTGAAATACAAAAGTTCAAGTGCATGATCCAAAGGAAACTGTGCTTAACAATACAGACGAGTGTGCAAAGTGAGATAATGGTGCGGTAATAATAACAGAATTAAAAACATCTAACTAACAAATGTGGCACCAAATCTGGAAGGTAATAAGTCAGTCAGGCAATGAACAGTCAACAGCCCATTAATGACTTGGAGAACTAGTAAGTCAGTCAAACAGATAAACACACATCATCACACAGTGCATCAGATGAATAAACAGTTACCCTGACAAACAGACAACAGGCAGACAGACAGATGAAGAATCAGTCTGATAAACAGTCAGTCAGTCAGTGAGGGTATCACAGGCCCGGGCCTTCTCCTCTGCAGATGTCAGACACTGGATGAGTGACAACTAACCTCCCTCAGTGCAACTTATTGATCAGCCTGGGACTCACACATCGTCTGTGTGTGTAAGAGAGAAAAAGGGAGAGGAAGAGAGGGAGGGAGGGGGGTGTTCCAGGTTATAAATACAGTTTTTAGTGACCCTTATATGAACCTCATGTTCTGCTCAACAGGTCCCGGCAGCATGAATCTGTCAGGGCTGTGCGATTGTCCTGGATTGTCTCTGATTAGGAGGTTAGAAACGGTGTGGTATGTTCCATCAGAAGAGACAGAGACAAAAAGCTTCTAAATGAAACCTGAGGTGAGGTTTTGTCAGCCAAGGCCTCCAAAGTCAACACTAAAATTTCAATCTCAATTTAATTTCAGCAACAAATTCTATTTCAGCTCTCGAAACAACCATATTTACCCAAATATGCGATAAAAATACTTTAAGTAGCACATTAAATAATATATCAAGTGTCGTAAAGCGGGGTGTGAAATCTTTGACAAGGCCAACGTGGTTGTCGGGTTGCGGGCAGCGCTGTCGATTGTGATTTGTTAAGCAGGTGTGTTGTCACATCATGATGAAGATAACTACGACAACCTGGCTGAGATTAGGATACAATACACAACCAAACAGTACAGGGAAAGGGACAAGAAAGATGAAAAGAGATTACAAAAAAAATAACAGATGTCACTGTGTTTAAAAGTTATGAGGTCGGCCCTGCTGTTGTCTTTTTAATGACGTAAATCCAAAGTCCCTTGCTTGTAAAATAAATCAAAAAACCGTGTACCAAAGCCTCACAAAGTTCTTAGAAGTTGAGGTTAACACCTGCGTGACCCGTTTTTACGTTTTCTCACATACCCCTTCACAAACATCATAAAATGTAGAGTAAAACATTTCAACAATGTGCTGCAATGTCACACTAAAATCTGCTTTAAGTTTTGGCGTTGTTAGTCATATATATGCCTGCAAAATTAGAAGGCACAGAAGAGAAAAACAGCCACAGGACAGGTGAGATTTTAGAAAACCCCTCACACCTGAATACACCATGTTCACATCTGTTTCTTCAGGCATGAATTGTACGACATGACTGAATCAGAAATAGTTCAAGCAGGCTGAGGACTGTCATTACAATACATCACTGTTAAATAACTCCTGGATTGATGACTATATTTCCTAGAGTGAGAGTATGAGAGGCTGGATCTTCCCTTAAAAAAAAACATCTTTTGAGAAGCTGCTGAAGCTGTGAACCCCAAATCTTCGCTTGAGCTGCTCAGAGGCCACAGAGCAGCTCCCTGGTGAGACTGTGTTTAACAGAGTGTAACATGCCGTTACTGAAAAAAAAAAAAACAGCATGTGTTGCTGAGTCAGCCTCCCTCCTGTAGACCTGGAAATGAGTTGTCTGCGCAGGTGTAGCTCACCAAAAAATTGCTGCCAAGAAGCCCTTGTTGTAGCTGGTGTTCCCTGAAGGTAGCAGCCGGCTTGTAGCAGATTGACTAAAAACTCCTCGTTTCTCATCGTTTTAAGGGGCCCAGACTCCTCACAACACCAGGGGGAGCACACGGCGAGGCCTTACGACGCCGCCACCAGGTGATCAATACAGTGCTCCAATACTGACACCGTGTGGCCAGAACAAGTACTGCACCATGCTGTTTTCTCTTACTCCGTAGCTCCAACACACACTTCTGTTTTCTTCCTCAACCACCTCTTTCTTATCTCTGCCTTCCCTGCTTTATGCCTTTCTTTCATCCTGTGTCTCCACCTTCCTCTCTTTGACCAGTCTCATCCACAGTACCCTGTCTTGCGCCTCTCTCTTTCCCTCCCCTCCTTTAGACCCTTACTTTTCTCACTCCTCTATTCCATCTCCTCCTTTTAATCTCTTCCTTGATTGCTTTCCCTTCCTCTCATCCTCTCCTGTACTCCGTTACTTCCTGCTCTGTTCCTTTGATTCAATTCCTTTTTCGTCCTCCCTAATTCGCCTTTGGCGAAGGTGCAGGTCCTAGTCCTTCCTTTCTTCTTCACCCCTTGGTGTCCTCCTCCTACCCTCGACTCCTAAAACTCATTGTAGAAAGTAGAGCATCTATTTATTATTGATGAGGGCAGCTCTGTGGTGAATGGAGGCAGGGAAATAAACTTTTGTGCTCCCTGCACTTTGCTGCTCTTTCAGTTTCACAGAAGATCTGGGACCAGTAGTGTCAAGGCTCAACTTTAGCTAATTAGATCTTGTCTCTTAAAAATCTATATTTGGTGCCCTGTGGCTACTCCTAAGTATGCAGTGTCTTATGTTACATTAGCTTTAAGTTGGTGGTCATCATTTATAGCAAGACAAGGTGTCGCGGCATGAGATGCCATGGAGGAGAAGTTCCTCTACATCAAACTGAGAAATGAATGTCCTTATGGTGTTGTGTACAGGTGTAGTGTCATCCTGAAGCAGGAAAGTTTCCTCAGAGAACTACTATGAAGCTTGGCAGGATGGAAAGCAAATCCAGCTGCCTTGTAAGGTTATATATCCGTGTACTTTTAGCCAGATATTACATTTAAAGAAATATTATGGTATGCCCCTACTCTGCAAAAAGAACTGCGCCAGCATTTTTTGTGCTTGTTTTCAGTCCACTCAAGAATAAAATTCAATACGCAGAGCTCAATGTATGAACACAAATTTATGTGATTATTTTAAGCTAAATGATTTCTTCATGTTTAGAAATTATATTCTCTAAAATGTATCTAACATGCAGAGAAAAAGATTAGTCTACACGAGCAACAAAACGATCCCACAGTGTGGTCCAATGATTGGCCAGGTGTGCTCAGGTGTGTCGATGGGCGGGGCTTCAGCTCTTGCGGTCACTGTGGTCTTGTTTAGCATGACTTAGCATGACAAGTAATGGAGGCAGAGCTTCTCTCAGATTTCTTTTTTTTTTTTCAGTTACTAAGTGATTCAGTAATCAGTTAGTGACGCCACAGACGGTGGCTGAGCTTCACGTGTTGTTTCTGCTCTGGACACGTCACAGGGACGCGGTTAACGTCACGAGGTAGGAAACGTACTGCCAAGCCACTGTTGCAAATCAAATCAAATCTGTTGCCATCACTACAGTCGTCAGTTAGCTCGTTTAGTCAATGACAGAAATAATGGCATCCATTTATCAATATTGTGGGTCATTAATCAAAGAAATGCTGTTTCTACAGGTGATGAACTAAAATGTACAAAATTTGGGCTGATTGATCAAAAAAATGCATTAATAACTGACCTACAATAATCAAAGCCATTGATTAAAAATGCAGCCTTAGTTAGGATATATGTGAAAGTTTTCTGTGACTGAACATGTTGTGTTTTGCTTGTATACAACAGCCTGGCTATGGTTCTTCTGAGCTGTGCATAGCTTATTCGCTTATTTAGCTGCAGTCTGTTTTAATTCCGCTGATCTTGCTCCCATATCAATGCGTTCATTGTTCGCAGTACATTGACAGTGCTTAACAGAGACCAACTGATTAGACTGACTGACATGTTGGCAGAGGGATCTGGGAAATTGACAGGACAGGACAGCTGTGATTGTGATCTTTGTTGCGCTTCATAAAGTTTGAATACAGAAGTGTGACGTCCTCTCAGAGAGGTATTCAGAGCAAAATCAGTTCTACGTCTTGGACTGACAGCCTGCAACGTGAGGCACTTTACACGTTATTCCAGTTTTATTGTTTTCTGCCTGCAACATCTCCAGGAATCACAAAAGGTACAAATATAAAGAGGTTATTCTGTACAGTGAGGATGTGCTGTACATGTTTACCTGCGTTGGAGTACAACTCTGGATCATTGTCAGCATTTTTTTTTACTGAACAACATGTGACTCTGTAGCAAAAGCATCTAAGAATGTATTTTTGACATAAATAATTGGTATTGTCAGAGATGTTGTCATCCATTTCCTTTCTAGAAGTGCCCATCCCTCTATAAGACCACAAGAGGGAGATACAACCCCACAGAAACTGACGGGTTCTCTTCTTTCAGGCAGAGTAGCTGCTAAATTGACTAACACCAAACTGATATTTACGCAGAGCATTGCCTCCACATGGATCTGCACCTGGTAAAGTGCTTCTCAGAGAGGGTTTACTTTAAATGTATAGTAATATCCAGTGTGCGACATTTATATTCTCATCTGCAAAATAGTTTAACCAATGAGCATGAACAGTTAGATTAAAAGACTTCACTGTTGCCTTCAAACTAACTACACTTTTTCACCAGAAATGTGTGTGTGCGCGTGTATGTGCTGTGACTGATCACGCGTTTGGCACACAGAGGAAAGGTTCCCACACTCTCTCTGCTCTCTGAACAGAACACTGTGGGAAGAGAAGGAAGTGCGTGTGTGTTTCCAGTCTCCATCTTTAGACATTGGGACAATGTCTATCAGTCTTTTGGAAAAAAAAAAAAAAGAACCGAAGAAAAGAGACGGAGTGGCAAGACTAGGATTAAAAAGTTGATAGAGTGAAGGTAGAGAAAGACAAATGATGAGATGATCTGCCATCGATCTGGTTCCTTCCAATTCCATACCCAGATAACAAACTGGGTTTCTTATCTAGGACCAGTTTGGACAAACTTTCTCATGTTCCCATGTATGCTGAGTACTAGTTGGATGCTTTTCTTTCACTCTTTGGTCCAACCCATCCCAAACCATCTCACATGGGTTTAGGATAGGTGATTTTTGAGGCCAGGTGATCTGATGCTGCACTCCATGACTTTCTTTCTTTGTCAAGTAACTCTTGCATAGCCTGGAGGTGTGTTTTAAGTCATTGTCCTGTTGGAAAACAAATGATTGTCCAGATAAGCTTAAATCAGATGGGATGGCACATCGCTGCAGAATGCTAGGTGCTGGTTAAGCATGCCTTGAATTTGTTCATGTTAAATGTGGCTGATTAAAAGTTTTCTTAGGTACTTTCGGTCTGTGTGTGTGTTGGACAAATGATGTGTTTATGTGTGTTTTTGCACTGTGACCCTTCTTTCCTGTGGAGGGAGCGGGCAGTCCGTTACCCAGGGTCCTTGGCGGGGCCAGCTGTCAGGGCCTCTGTCCAGCGTTTTCCAGCTCAGACTGTGGGAAAGTGGGAACCCCGGTTTGTCCCACAAGGCTCGCTAATATCTAACAACCGCCCCCCTTTCTCATCCTGCTTCCTGGACCAAACGTCTAAATATAATAGACCCGGGGCAGTGGATTTCCCGCCCTGTCCCAAAATATAGAACCAAAATACTGCACTGACATCAAGCTTGTTCTCAGAGATTTCTCTTGTTATCTTATTCTCTAATGTTGTATCAGTTCTGTAACACTGATGGCATTTCAAAGTCATGCATGTCAAAGAAACTGCACCAAGGATTTGTCCATTTCTAGCCAACAGTTATATAGCTAAATCCAACAAAAAAGGCACTTGCCTTCTAGTCTTTATGCTACAAACTTTTTGATCGATATGTAAGTGAAAATACGTGTGTATGAATATAAACTCTGATGGTTACAAAATCTGTTATCTCCTCTATTATTAGCAAAGTGCAGTGTACAAACGATTCAGCTAGCAGCTTCTCAGTTTTAGCTGAACTGTCATTTTTGCCAGTTGAAATGACTGCAGTGTTAGCTCTGTGGCTAACTTCATGTGAGGCCAAAATAAAACTTGGCTGTTGTGTGTCTGTACCCAAAGATTGTTTCTGAGGATGAAGAAGAATTACTCTGTAACATCACTGTAAAACCACAAATAGAGTGGGTTTTTTTTTTTTGTACCATTTGGGAGTTTAGGAGTTGTCTCCCCTTTTTGAACTGTATTTTCTTTCACATCATCAATTAATTAAGCTTATCAACTATATAGTTAATATCACAGATTTTTTCAGGATAGTTAGATTCTGGGATGTCCTGAATACCCTGCTTGGCTTGCTGCCACCATGACCTGGACCCTAAATGAAAAAAGTAACCAAAAGGTTAAAAGCTTAAAGTAGGGGATGCACACAAATGTTCCCTCCTATCAGTACCACTTGATTTATTTAGACTAGTGCTATTTTACATAAATGAATCAAATGTTTTTTTTTTATTTGTGCAGCTTCCTTAAACCTTCCTGCGCAGTTTGATATTTCTCCCTCTGTAATTTCCCAGTTTTTATGCTCTGTGGCTGTAAATAAACTAAGGGCCAAACCCAACCCGGATGGATGGATGGATGAATGGCTGGTTGGTTGCATGGCTGGCTGAGTACACACAGCACTTAACCCCATCGCTGAATACCACACCACCATCAGCAGCAGCAGGCCATTACTGTTCAGGAAATATGCTGAATTATTCAATCACTTCCTCTCCGCATTCTCTACAGGATGCACAGAGTCTATTGAAAATCACAGAAAGGGTGTGTGTGTGTGTGTGTGTGTGTGTGTGTGTGTGTGTGTGTGTGTGTGTGTGTGTGTGTGTGTCTTTGTATTGATGACGTGTGCACATGAAGGGTCTGTGTGAGTGTGTGCTGTGGACATGTCATGACCTACATTAGGATGCTTTCTTGTACGTCTGAGATTTATAAGAATATCTGAGTTAAAAATTTAATCTTCTAGTCTTCAAACTAAATAATAAAAATAAAATCATGTTTTGGTTTGGCAAAAGAATCTTTTCCATGTCATTGCTGCATGGACATGCCCTTCAAGGTTCGGCTCTAAATGCAACTACTGTTAGTGGTAATGTACAGTCAATGTTGGAAGTAGGCTAAAACGGTAGCAATGGTCATTCAGAGACGTTAAATGGCATGAGCAAATAGTAATATTTAATGGAGGAGACCTATATCAGTAATATCATGGTTGAGTGTGGTTACAGATGCAACAAAACACACCTCTGACCACATCCATCAGTGATGCCGAGTATGGTTTGAAACTTCCTGCTTTTCAGCCTGATGTTAATGGTCCAGTGTATCCATTTACATAAATAGAATATAACGCGCCTAACTATGTTTTCATTAGCATATAATCACCTAAACATAAGAGTCATTGTGTATTTGTTACAGTACCTTAGAATGAGTCTTTTATATCTACGGTCCTTAGCCATACTCTGGTTGCACAGATATTGTAGGAAATGAGAGTGATTGAAAAATTAAAGCATTGAACAGAATCACTGACTTTAGATATGGTTGTCTGCCAACAGGGTTGCAGGAAATATGATGTGATCAGACTATTCATTGGTTTGAGCCAAAGAGAGAAAGTTGACTTTGGTGCAAGATGTTTCACATCGGTATTATGCCCATAAAACTTTGTGTTTTTTGGCATTGTTTCATTAGGATCCTCTTTCTTAACAAACCACACCATAGTTTGGTATTCCTCTAACTTGGCCAGATAACCAACTAAAGTAGTGGGTGGGGACATTTTTGAACCAAATGGTTTATCTTCACTGAATACAGCTGCATCTCTGACTGGATGCCAACTTCTCATTTTGACCAACAGGTCAGAAACATATGCGCAATCAGCTAATCAACAGAAGTCTACCAGCTAAAACTGGTTATATTTTATGAAGAGACATAAATGCAGTTGGCCATATTGACATGAGTCAACATTGATTTGTACAGATTTGTACAGAAAAGTCTTAGTGGATTGATAAGGGCTCTCAAATCTCATTTACTGAGTTTTCATGAAAGGAAACTATGACAAGCAAAAACAAAATCTTTTCTATCAAAACACTTTTCTGCAAGGTCGAGGGTATTAAAACACATTTCCTCTCACCTCTTCAAATTCCACATCACATCATAATTTATATGACAACATCTGAATGGGAACTTGCATTGTGAGTTGCTAGAGTGAGAAAAAAGATGAAGACAGGATGAAAGATTGAGAGTGGGAGGGAGGGATGGATGTGAATTCCAGAGGGTAGGGAGAGGAGTTTTGTCATCCCAGCAGCAGAAACAGGAAGTGAGTTAAAACCTCTCTCCTAACCTTTTGACCCTTGCAGATAACATTCCCACCCTCCCCCATCCCTGCAGCTGTGTGAAGCCCTCCCTCACTCCCTGGACCTTCTCCTACTTGTTTCCTGTACAAAAAGTCCAGCTCCATTAATCTCTGATGTGAAGTTTTCTTGGTTTTGCTGTGGTGTTATGAGTTTGGGACTGTTTCAACCATGCCATAGTTACACTACCAACGATTCTTTTGAACTAGTTTAGTGCAGGAGGTCAAACCCAACCGCTATCCTCGGAGCGACTTGCTCTGTAGTTATATTTGTTGTGTTGCTGTGTGTGTTGTTGGACATTTGAAGATGGGGTACACCCAAGTGTAAACGTTACATTACCCATTGGTTTTTGGACAACAATTTAGAATCCTCCAGTTTGGCAGTACGGACGTTGTCCTCGTTTGCTAAAGAAGTTTGGACATTTGGACGAGAGCGTAGAACTGGTGTGTGATATACTGCGTTTGGTTTTGAATTGGGTTTCGAACAGGAAAAAAGCATCCTGCCTCGTCACAAACATTATGTGTGATAACATCTGAGGCATGAAATTGTCCATGAAATAACAGATTTGTATTGTATGAGCACTTCCTGGTTTCACAGTTTGATCTGAGTTTTGTTGTGTTGTGCTGAGAATTACTTATCATAAGGTAGCCATGCCCTAAAGCATACCCTGCTTTATTGTCTATTTTGCTCTAAGTAGGACCATAATCTACAAAGTGAACATCATGCTGTATGGAATAAGACTTGGAACTAGTGAATGACACAAATGATGTTGAAACTGAGATAATTAAGTATTTTTACTACATATAATAAAATAATCATGTTTGCCAATGGAGCTTCCCTCTGCTGGCCATGCGAAAGGTTTAAGACATGCTCCAACCTCTAATTATGTAGCTTACTGTGGATATGTAAAAGTAGCTAAAACTAATGAGAGTCTGCAATAAACATCCATGAAGTTAATAATGGGGGTATTGGGAGGGGTATTGACTCAACCTCATGGTCATTTTGGGGTTTTAGGGTGTAGAGTTGTTGGATTATATTGCATTATAATGCGAGGTATTTCTAAAACTTTGCCTGAACATGGTATCATTTCATATGTCCTCCTTGTCCTCATGCTTTCCTCTTCTTCACGCACACAAAACCCAACTTCCTATCTGGGCTTATCTGCATACAAAAAACACCCTTTCAGCACCAAAACCATCTGAGTCCATTTTGTGTATTGAGGTCATTACATCGTAGACCTTTCCCAGTGTCATAGACTTTTTCTTGACTTCTTATTCTACTATCAAATATAACGTAGACAACCAAACCTGACTTGCCTTCTGTATTTTGTAATGTTTTAGATTCATAATTTACTGCCCTAGTTAGGCAGACAAATTAATTAAGTGACTTTTTATAGAATAAATAATTGATTTTCAGGAGCTATATATAGTTTTCGATTGTGAAGTGTGATGCTTACCAACTCAAAATCACACTGACTTAACATCATATCACCAATTTTTACTGTAATTGTCTATGTGAGGTTGCAAAGTGTCAGCAACCATTCACTCTCCTGAAGTGTCATTGAGCAACACACTGAAACCCCCACCACCACCACCACCTCCCGGGCTGTTGCTCTGTAGCCAACACTGACCTGTGACCTCCTTTCATTTGTGTTACTCTGTTTTTCTGGCTATTGACAGCTATAAACCACCAATGAGTGTGTGTGTGTGAGTGAGACTGAACTAGCTTCACCCAGTGATGGTCCTTACCAACAGCAGAGCTCCAGTATCATCTGTGTAAACACAGAAGAATAGCCTTCAGAGTGATTGACAGCTGTATGGGTGTTTGACAGACAGGAGGTTTTGTCCGTGAGGGGCTTTGGGAATGACTTACAGGGCGCACCAGAACAGTGCTTGTTGTATAGAAACAACAAGGGCCACAGTGAAGATGCACAAGTTGGCGAGGGTAGGGGGTCGGGCAAGGGGGAGGGCGGCTCCTCACCTCTGGACGCCCACTGCTTTAACAGCAGGGTTAGAGGTCGCGGTTGGAAGTGGCATCACTCATCAGCTTGTCTCATCACTGGAGTGGAGGAAGAGAGAGATTATTTGAGTAAATAAAAGTACACTTGTTTGTTTCCCTCATATATATATATATATATATATATATATATATATATATATATATATATATATATATATATATATATATATATATATATATACTGATACCAGTTGACAAATGGCAAATGGATGTTCACAGCAATGCTGGTTGTATTTATTTAGGGGGACCAACGCACCTTTAGGAAGAGACAGCAGGTCAACAGTATATACCACACAGAAGTGGTACACGTCATCTGAAAGATGGGAACATAAAAATTAATTTAAGATGTAGTTTAGCACTGTGTCAGATCTTTCTAGTGATAAATCTGTAATGAATATTGGGTTTTTTGTCTCATATGTGTTGCAGCAGGTTTTGGGTTCATACCATTTGTTCTCTATCAAGGGGAAACACATGGGTATCCATACCACACATTGTCATTTAGATATCTTGAGGTCAGAAGTCAAATGACGTCTTTAAAAATGGCCATGCTAGTTTTTCCCTGTCCAGAATTTAGCCTGAATTTTGAGCGTTATTTCACCCCCTTCCCAACAAACTAAATCGATGCCTTTGGTCTTCTCACTTTAAGCTAAACTAGACTTAGCATGCGTCAGCCTCTGAAAGACCATAATGTTGACCAAGCAGGTTGTGGCATCACTGTGGGGCTGAAGAGGTTAAAATAAGCGTTCATCAATATATTACTGACCAAATTATTACCAAAACTGTCCGTTGTAAATATACATCACAATTTACAGATTCTCAGATTGTTCAGTGATGTTAATGATTTTAATTGGATTTTAATTCAAGTTCTATTCGCTGTGTGAATATTAGGAGTTGGTTCATTGAGATTAACAGTTGTGGCACGAATTCTCCAGTCTGTGCCATTAAAGCATTGCAGAGAAAGAAGGCGCCGATCCATAACAAAAGTTATCTCATGACACTTTCCATACAGAGCGACCGCCTGCCTTAAAGAGAGAGAGGGTTTGCCACAATTTTTTTGTGATACTTCGACTTTCGTTTTACAAATTTACGAAAGACATTACGTTTCAAGCTGATAGAACAATATCAAGTATGTTTTTGAGCTGTTAAAGAAGATCTTAGACCTTCAGCACTTCAAACACAACAGTAAGGTTAAAGTAAATTTTAACGTTAAACTGAACATGATGATGTTAATTAACTGTATTCATCCAGGTACATATGGTACATATCCATAATAACATAAAGACATGATGCGGCAACACATTTGTACTGCCTGATAAGTGCCAAACCTACAGTACACTTCATACATGGTCTATTTTGCCAGATGGGTAAGAATTCAGGAGAAGTGGACAGGGACAGCAGTTTTCCAGCAGCAGGTAAAGAAGCCCAAACAAATACTGGACAGTGGACTTGAACCAGAAACCGCTTTGACTCTCAGGCTACCAGGTCAGCACTGGCATACATCAGACCAGAGGCTGGTGAATGGGTTTATTGGTAAAAGCTTGTGGAGGGAAACGTCCATGCATTATTTATTTTCTCTATCACACTTTTAAAACACACACACACACACAGTCTACAGTCTACACACAAAGTACTGAGTGTTTATGTGTCACAAATCTCAGAGAGTGTGCGTTCATTTCCATGAATATGTGTGCGCTTTTATCTGTGTGTTTGCTCGTGTAAGTACACAGAAGTAGATACAATGTGTGTGTATGTGTGTGTGCCTCCAGAGGGAGGTGTGTAAGGGTGGAAGATGCTAAGAGCTCTGCTTTAATGCACTTTGATTTGAGATGATGAACAGAAAGGCTGTGCTTTTGTTTTTTTTTTCTTCAAGGCTGCACGTGCGCATAAACACGAACACACTCAAACACACACACACACTTGTGTGTGTTGTTTCTCTAATAATCCCTCTCTCCTCATCTCTTTTTGTGTGTCTCTTGTGCACACACACACACACACACACACACACACACACACACACACACACACACACACATACACATCTGTATCCACTGCTCTGGGAAGCCATTAGTGTGACCCAGCCTTGATTACTTATTTATGGGCCCAACAGAGTAAAGTGAGGGGAGTGGAGTACCAGGGGGCCTCATTTATAAAACTGTTGTTTGACTTCACCCACACATCTCACCACACTTCATTTTATAATTTCTAACAATGTCAGCAAATAAAAACAGATTATATAAATTGAGTTATATCCATAGCATTCAAAAATGGCTAATTACTCAGAGACAATCTAGAAATGTTTTGATTTGGTACCGGCTTATCACGTAGATGTGAGGTGGGAGGGGTTATTTCAGGTGTGCTGGGTTCTAGAAGTAAAATTGGACACTTTAAAGGCCCAAATGGACATGAAACATCAGTAAGTCAGTACAGAAGATGACTGCGGTAGACAAAAGTCAAAGGTCAACTATGATTCCTAATGAGAAATTTAGCAAAATACAATTACTGAGCTCAAAATTCAAGGATCAATTGAGTTTTGATTGATTGGGGGTTGGGGGTCGTGACTGGTCGCTCTGCACCGTGACTGTTCGATATCGTTACCGTTATGCCGCGCAGGTGACCCAGACGTCGCTGAGAGAATCATTTCAAAATAAAAGGTTTTTCAAAATAAAAGATCGTCTATACTCAGATAATACATGAAACGGAAATAATTAATTATTTCTTGTGTGGCCCGGTACCAATTGATCGACGGACCGGTACCAGTCCGCGGCCCGGTGGTTGGGGACCACTGGTTTACAGGACTAAAAATTCATCAGGTTCATCGAAGTCCTGAAGTCTACACTAGGCGGTAGACAGAAAAAAGGGGTGATGTGTATATGTTACTATGTTTATACTAATACTAAAATCTTTCTTCTGCAACAGTGAAGTTAAAAAGGGTCTCCTCTCCTGCCAAGTACATCATTTAAAAGACACAATCACAAACATCAATGAAACCACTTCTCATAAATACAGTGGACTGGTAGATTCTGATATTTCATCATGGTGGAGAAAGGGAAGGGCAGGAAAATCAAGAGCTGGTGAGCATGAGATGAATATTTCATCATTTATTTTTTCATCATTTCTATCATATATAATATACCATTTATATAATTTATAATACAGCATCAGTGTATTTACTTACCAGATTCACCGAGATGTGCAAAAAGTAGAGCATGTCGCAATTCTAATACTTGTTTAACATGGTTACAGAGAGTCGCTTTGGGGCACTCCTAATGTATGTGTTCCTGGCATTATACTTACAAAGATGTACATGTTGCTTGTGTGTGATCTCCATATCTTCGCTGTGATGAATGGAAGTGTGTGTTGTGCAGTCACCAATGCTAAACTAACTGTTGATGGTCAGTAAATACCTCTAAACTCTATGCTGGCCGCCAGTTTTTACATGTTTAAAAACAGTAAAAAGTTAAAAGTAATCTAAATAATCAGCAGGGCCTATATTAGATTTACATTCTATGTCCAAACAACATACAAGATGACCTCATCAGTTATATCAAATGAATACTGTGTCACTTTTTTGATAGGAGCAGTTGCATGTGAAATCATCAAGTCACCATTTGTTCTGTTTGGAAACTCCTTTTTATTGGTTCATCTTTAGCCAGGAGGGTAGCAGCAGCTACACCACACCAAGAGGAACAAAGAAACAAAATCAAAAGACAAACAACAACAACATTGGTGCTCTTCATCTCCCCTGACCACTGTAAAATAAATACTTCATTCATCAACACCATCCTCGTGATTATTGGTAACCGCCATTGTTGCAACCGTTTAAATAAAAATCCATGAAGCAATATCAGCAGTGAAACAGAAAGTGTGAAA
Source organism: Nibea albiflora (assembly GCA_014281875.1). Lineage (NCBI taxonomy): Eukaryota > Metazoa > Chordata > Actinopteri > Sciaenidae > Nibea > Nibea albiflora. Next base: position 15,329,514 of record CM024807.1, read on the forward strand.
TGCATATTGTTCCATATATAATATATTCATTTTAGATAGATTTCTATATATATTTGTTCCATATACTCTCCTTAAATTCTTTTACAACATACAAGATGCCAATTTGTACCAAAAGCGATGCTTGCTAAGACACAAGAGGAGAAGTTTACTGGTTATAGTGGCAGCCTGCGTACGTACAGCATCAGACAGGTTCCTGACATGAGCTCCGGTCATGAGGGAGGAATGTCGGAAACGTTTCGAAACATTTGGAAATCTTGGGATTAAAAGATTTATATATCGGAAGGCTTTATTTGTACACATAGATACACACAGCGAAGACAGTGCAAGTGAGGTGTGGAAGTTGTACACCAGTATTCAGTGTAGTTTCTGACAATAACATTAGCTAAATCCCCCAAAACAACCCAAAAATGCCTTTGTGTAAATCTCAGTTTTCCATTGTAAGAGGTGTCCTTTAATCGTGTGAAGATGGTTCAAGAAAAAGTCGAATGTTCATAAATTATAAGATAATAATCACCCTTTGAAAAATAATGCAAATCAAGTTGATTCACCCACAATGCACTGCCTGGACCACTGTGTGTATATGAGGTACACATAAAACATTGCATACTAAAGAGGTTATGATTGGACAACTGTCTCTGTAGATATTTTTAAGCTACTTTGAACACAGATGAAACATAAGTAGTTAAAAAATATGCAGTTTCCTCATCATCATCCAGCTCAGACAGAAAACAATCCGGGTACAAATGTTCCTCAAGTCATCTCCCCAAGCACCAAGATCTGACTGAAATCATCCAGCCAGTGAAGAAGAGACTGTGTGTTTGTGTGCATGTCTATGTGTGTGTGTGTGTCTGTGCCTCTGTGTAAAACCCATCTGAGGCCATGACCACAGTAATGCCGATTTAAATTTGAAAAGTTTACGTTCGCATTATTGTTTTCAAACACCACAACAATAGAAAAGTGTTCTTGTTTCGTCTATCAGGCAAACCAGTCGACCCAACAGCATCTGCACGCGGCTGCCAAGTGGTTTTTCTGCTGCTTTTTAAGCGTTGTTTATCATTCACAGAGCATGCATGCAGGATAGAATGTGCCAGCGAATTATCAAAAATGGCTCCTATGACAAGCATACATCAGCGTTTTCCTTTTGTCTACACTGTAACGTGGAACTTTGCAGTGTATCCACTTGTTCTTGTGTTGGTCGGTTGAAAACATTTGCTCACACGAAGGGAAAATTTTCAGATTCATCAGCATTAATGTGGACATGTTGTCAACCTGGGTGATTTGCATTAATAATCAATCATCTGTATAGATTATGATTTTTGGTTGCCAATACTTCTAATAATAGTAATTATAATAGGTAACATTAAAAGTGGAGAAAGTTGCAACATTAAAAAGGGGGGGAAAAAATTGAGCATGTCCTCCACAGTTGCCAACCCATCTATCAAAGTGAAAGCAGTGATGAGCACAGAAACATTTGGGACAACATTCATACAGAACATTAAAATTATCCAAATAAACCATACTTTGTGAGTTGAACAAATATTTAGGTTCCTACATTGGGAGTTGCTACATTTATTGGGAAACATCCTCCGCCTGCATAAAAATGTGCAACGTTTTTTGGATTTTTTTTTGAGTAGTTCTGTCCACTTCCAAACCCTTCTCAGCCTTAAGGCCTTAGTATGCTTCAAAAGTACAAGCTGGTACAACGTGTTCTCTGAACACATCCAACAGGCAAGTGTTTACACCATGTGGATCGATGCGAATGGCAATGCATCTTAAAAATCGAAGGCATTCATAGGTTTTTATATATATGAGGAAATGAAAAAATGATGAAAAAAGACCTTCAGAGAGACGTTCATACCTTGCCTACTTTCACACCTCTGCACCATATGATTGTTGGACTGTCTATAGAAAAATGATCTGATACAGGCATGAGACGCTGTTAGACAAACTGATAAGCATTTTCTTAGAAGAAGTAGGGTTGTACCGATACCGATGCCAGTATTGAAAATTCATCCAGTACTGCCTAAAATGTGCCATCGGGTATTTGGCGAGTACACGTGTCCATGCAACAACCGATACCACACAGCTTATTAATCCCTAAACAGGACAGTGTCCTATTTTTCCCTCAGGATGGCAAAGTAATGACTCGCCCTACTCTGACTGATTGGCTCACCCTGATATTCTCACTCTAACCCCTATTAGTATTAGGAAGGAATGAACAGTATTGGAACATCTCTACGTTGAAGCATACTGAGGCCTTAATTTTAAAGCGTATCAACTATTACATGCAGAAAAATGCTACAGCAACTCTCTACTGCATGCAAGAGTGATCACAGCGGCACCGATGTTGCACACCTAAGAAGGGTTGTTAGACAATTCCAATTTTTTATTGCTTTTGGACCATCAGAAAGAACAGGGAAGCTTAGCTTCAATGTTGGAGATGTATTTGGTGTCAAAAACATTCAAAAACCAAGCCATAATACTGAGGAAAACTATGGGATGTGGTAATAAATTGATGCTACAACATTTGTCTTGTTCAGTGTGTGACATCAGAGTTGCCCCAAAAGTTTCTGATTTGATCACAACTGGACTGTAAATAAGTAAATATTTGCTATAATGGAAAACAGCCGCAATAATATCAATCTCATAGAAACAAAATAAACCAGAATAAAAATAGTTATACCGTTAATAGCCCCATATTTACATATAAAAATATAGCAAAGTAACATTTAACAAATCAGGTCAGTTTGTGTGTGTCTGTGCTTAGGTGACACACCCAGACACAGACACAGAAAAGCCCATATGCATCCAAACATGAACACACACACACACACACACACACACACACACGTTTAAAAACATGGTCATGCACACACCTGATGCTGTGTGTGTTGTTTATATCAGCTTTGAATCCATCCTTCTTTCAAGGTGCCATGTACTGTTGATTCGATTTTGAACTGAATCTTGAGTAAGTTTAGTACAAGTCATTTTTAGCCAAAACACAAAATAAAACACACTGCTCTTTTTTTTCTAGAGCATATACGTGATCTTCATCTGACTTCATGGCGACATCAACATCCCCTCTTTCCTTCCCTCCATCCACCCTCTCTCTTTTCTCTTTCCTCCCAGCATCCATCTCTCTCCCCATCAGCTGTCCATCTGCCAAACACCACAACTACACTCATCCTGTCCCCTCACTTCCCTCCCTCCCACGCTCCATTCTTCTTCGGCCCATTAAGAGCTATCATGAAGCTAATTGCCTGTTTGATCAACTCTCTGTGGACCAGGAACTGGAGGCTTTTAGCCCTCTGAGCGTAAGAGGAGAGACGGACGAGGCAGGAGAGATATATGGGTGTGTGGGAAAAATACGCCTCTTGTCAGCTGGCTTTCGATGGTCGGGTTAGGTTGTAATTGTTTTTTTCTTTTTGTACTGTGGTTATTTAAAAAGACAGAATAAGAATCATGTGTCACTTGCTGGAAGATATTCATTTACACATTATATAGCCCTGGGACATCCAGAATGGAGGACTTCTGACATAGATATAGCTAAGCCTCATGAAGTCCATAAAGGGGCCATATTCACAAAATATCATCCACGTTTGAGCTTCTGAGAAGAGATTCTGAAAAGATTGTCGGGATATCCAAAGGTCATCAAAGCTGCAGAACTATTTTTTTTCCCCAATGGCTGAGTAGCAGATTGTTGTGCAAACCTTGATCTCCAGGGTCAATGTGTTGATGAGGAAATTGCATAACTCAAGCACCATCAAAATAACCTGGCAAATGTGCCAATATCTTTTTGAAACCTCCAGTTTATGTTTTTTTCTTTCCCAAAGTCTACACATTACCGGCAGCCAACTGATTTTGATTAAGTCTTAGAGGTAGTCCAGAGGACTTTTAAGCCACCAACAGTTGAGACTTAGGAGCCGTTTTTGAATGATTGGCATGTCTGTTATCTTTTTTATGCTAACTCAATCTTCTATTTAGCTTTAAAATGGTTTGTGAATATGATCCCTGGATTAAAATCTCATTAACATCATGGGTTAGCAAGAACTCAGAAATCCTGAGACTGGGTCAGTTAAGAATGTAAAAATGTCCTGAAACTGAACCTAGTATAATTTTATTGAAGCAAAATAACTTCAGCAATTGTAGGTCTGTTCAACCAGGTTGATCATTTATACTTTTCAATTTCTTCACTGTTCTTCAGATTGGATTGGTCGGGTTGGTGTTGATATTGGATTGGTATCAATGTCGGATAGTTATGAATCAAGGAACTACAGCTACTGTTTTTCCACCGCAAGTCATTCTGGATTAAGGTAGCAACTGACCGAGACACAGAGAGTGTTCAGAGAAAAGAACCATTGAATTGTGGATGGGAGGAGAGTAGATTAAGTGTGGTAAAGGAGAGGGTAGAGAATGATGGAGGTGGCGGCAGTGAAGGAGGTCGGTCAGAGGAGGGAGGTTGGCGACAGACTGACTTCAGGAAGAAACCCGACCAGACCCTCAGAGCTCCACTGAAGCTGCACTGCTAAAAATAAGACAAGGGAGGCTTCTTCTGCTGACAAAACAACATACACACAGGCTCTACATACACAGGTCGTTGTACAGTAGGAGGACACACACACACAGACACACACACACGCTGCCTAGTCACAATGGATGCCCCCTCCCTCTGGTTAAATAATCCCCCATTCAGCTCTAGGCTGCTGGGGAAAACATTGTCCATCTACCTCACAGTGCTTTTCCTTTACAAATGAGCTTAATAGCATTGAAATTCGTACAGTGCATGGTCCCTTTTTGGTGTCAAACTGTTGTTACAGGTGTGTTACAAGTGTCTTTGTTCTCACTCTATGTCTCCGTGCTTTGCCGAGTGTCCCAGTCTGATATTCACCACGGCACAACATTGGTTTCTTCTTTCTTCCATCTTCAGCCTTTTCTGGAGTTTTCTTAATGTCTCTGTGTTGGAAGTCCTCAATCTTCCGTGCTTCTTCTGATTCTCTCTTTCTGGAGAACAGAAACTGTTGGCATAGACCATACATGCCACCACAGGCATCTTTCCTTCCTGAACTGGTCCATCGCCCATCTTTGCTCGATGCATTCTCTTTTCAAAGGGTGAGGAGGAAAGACGTTCAGCAATAAATAAATAGATTTTAACACATCCAAACCACAGAATGCGTAGAGAGGTGATTTCTGTCTGGAAGTCTTGGTTAAGGTTGAAGGGCAGTCCGGCATAGCACAACAGCTTCTTCTTCTTCCTCTTCTTCTTCAGAACAAGGCTTTGTTTTTAGGCATGAAGTCTCCAACATGAACAGGCACAGTAAAGCTTTGGTCCCTCCTGAGCTGGAGAAGAAGTAAATTCAAGGTACATTAGGTGAACAACACTTCACGGTGGGTTGATTGGTTGGTTGTATTGGCTTTGTTGTACGTAGGTAGGTGGGTCACAAAGGCATTGTCGTCACAATGTCAGCTGTGGCACTGTTGGCGACAGCGTTGCTTTGGCGACGGCTATGGGGAAATGGATTTACCTGGCCCCCATCCAGGCCTGTCATAACGGCTTCTCCAGGGCCTTGCTACGGAGCGAGGGATGAGGGTTAGAGGCAGAAATCTTGCGGCACACAGTATTGGTGTTGTTGCACCTGCAGCCGGGTCGTGTGGCACGGTCATGAGCACACTGGCACAGGGCAAGGCACAGCCTGGCAGGGGGGTAGCAGCAGAGGCAGGGCAGGCAGAGCGCCAGTAGCCCCATGGTGCCCCAGCGGGCACAGGCGTGGGCTGGAGCACAGGAGCATGGCCGGTCAGCACAGTTATCCTCGTCATCCTGGGCGGAGCAATGGTAGAACAGGCCTTTAACACAGCACAAGCAGGTGCCATACTCCACAGCGCTTTCCACGGAGCACAGACACCGCTGTCCACAGGCCCAACAGGAAGGCAGGCGGCGGGGGGCACAGCACTCTTGGCACTTACATCGACCACACCGCTCACAGATGAACGAATGAGGGCCCAACTCAGCCTCGTCCTCTGTCAGGATTTTACCAAAGGAAGCATCATGCTTTAGTTCTCCTTTAGGCTGAGAACGGTTCACTGGATCTAGGCCAGAGTGAGATGGTGTCAAACCTGCCAGTAGCCGCTGGTCTGAAGTTGCACTGGTCCGAGACACGGAAGAGCTTAAGGTACTGGAACGGCTCAGGCGGGACAGGTGAGCATGCTGCTGTTGACTTTGGCTGCGAGGGAGGGGATGGCCAGGGTATACTCCATGAGGGTAATGGTCATCATGGGCATAGAAAAATCCGGACTGTGATGCCGGTTCCAGCGCCACGGGCCTCTCCACATAGTCATTGCTGGCCCGGATGGCACGTATTTGTTCGAGCGACAGCACCTGCTGGAGGTCCAGCTCGTTCATCTCCACCCTGAAGGATTGAGCAGGGTCCATCCTGGTGAGCCAGGCTGGGTGGCACCAGGGCTGCAGGCTGGGCCTGGGGCAAGGTGCTCCCAACTCTCACGGCACATCAGATAAACCTGCAAACACAGAGAAAGGAAGTGATAGTGGTTAGTGTCATTGATCGGCTAAATTTGAATGTATTAATATTTAGCATCTTATTTGACAAGCCTGTTTTATTCAACTTATTGCAACAACCATTGTTTGAAACCTTGCAGTCGCATGGCTTTTCACGTAATTTTAGGGTTATAGTGCAGTGCAGAAAAACACAAATTCTACAGTATGTTCAATGATTTTTCTGTCTCATTGGTCTGAACACATAATCAGAAACTGGTGTGTTTTAGTTTGTAGTCTGCTTAAAATGGACTGAAAAAGTTTTGCCTTAGCATGTGAACCAAAGCCACAATGGCAAGACACCAAGAAGTACCTCCTACAGAAAGTCAAACTGCATTAGCATAAAAACTCAGAGAAGAAATCATTTCCGATCCAAGTCCCACCAAGTGTTTGATTGACGAATGATCTGACAACACTGAACGCAAAGAGGTTTACCACTGAAAACTTTACTTTCCTTCAAGCAAGTGGGGAAAAAAATCTAAACAAAGCTCAAAATTTAAGCAAACAACTCTTGTTATGGCATCGGAATAATGGCTATTATGTGTTACTGAGCAAGAAACCCCTTCTGCTTCTAGAAAAGATCCAAATTAAGTGACTAAAGAGCAATAAAAACACATCACATTACATACAGCAAACGTTACCCTACATTACTTCCCAAATATCTAAGGAGCACTTGATCAAAGATAGATTTTGGCAGCACAGCCTCCACACAACCGTCATCCATGTCATCATGACCGCTGAGGTTCTCCATTGCTCAGGCTAACGCTATTATTAGTCTGCCAGAGCCAGAGAGATACGACCATGAGGTCCACACTGTAATTTAGCATCTGTTGAACACAGCTGCTGCTGCCATGGAGGAAACCCACCTGCAGACAGAGAGGCTGACAGCATTGCCTAGCAGTTAGAAAGACTGTAGGAGAAGTCAGGTTTAATTCTCAAAAAAATTTAGTTCAAGTTACAGATTTAGTAATCAACACGTTTCCGGTTGCAGGGTTTAGGCTTTTTAAGACTGCTCAGGTATGTGGTTTTGGCAAAATCTCATTGAAAACATGGCTTATTTTAGGAAAACCACATTTAGTTTAGGTCTGTGGTTCCACCCGAACAGCAACCACAGCTACATGCTGAACAGGGCTGCCTTAATACATGGTTTCTTTAATGGATACTAATATCTATGTAGTAAAAGAACTAAAACTTGGACCATGTCGCTGGGAAATTCTGTCATTGGGAAGTATGTGAATCTACTGGAGAAACCAGGACAGGTTCTGGTAAGATGAGTTGTTAGGTTTTTGAGATCGCAGAGATGGATATCTCAAAATCAAAAGCATCTGTTGATAATGCTAAAGCTAATGAGCTAATGAGAAAATAGATCTTTGGTGAACTTGTTAAGATAGATTTCAATCTGTGATGGATTGGATGTTTCTCTGTGATGTTTTTTGACCAAATTTAGGCCTTATTAGAACAATGGGTTAGATGAGTAGTAAGAGTCAGTATGCCAGCTTTAGGGGGCTTTATTTGCAGAATATGGCAGAAATGGAATATAATGTGCATTAGTTTTCCTTAGTGTACAATCACCTGAAAATAAGAATCATTATGTTTTTGTCATCTTAGAATGAGCCTTTTGGCAACCATAGTTTCTTCATAGCTCCCTTCACACTAGGAAGGTGATGCTAAAGTGAGGGGTTTGCAGCTAAATCCTACATGATACTTTAAGAAACAGAGACCACGTATCTATCCCTAGTGCTTTTGTTGCATCCTAATTCCATCAAATGGTTCACTTTCTGACACAAGATGACATTTAGTGTGTTGTGTACATTTTAATGCTGGGTAAAACGGCAGCTAAATGCTTAAAAGATATGTATAAATGTGCTTACAAGTGCAGTAAATGCACAAGCAGAAAAGGCTAAATTAAATAAAAGCTCCCAGTCTAGTTGAATATACAGCTGATTTGATTTCTTGTTCTGTAGCTCAACATCAGATGAGCCCTGAATGAAAAGAAAATGAGTGTGCTTCTTTGTTTTTCTCTTTATGATAAGAGTAGTAGAAACCCTCCCCGACCAACATGCACAAATACTGTACACTCACACCCATACAGTATACACTCAGCCGTACATATACCAAGATACTGCAGTCTTGCCAAGTGGCCAAGGGGGGAGAGATAGCTGTCTCGTTCCTCACACGGTGCCAGTCCTCTCGGAGAGTAATGAGGCCAAATGGAAATGCATTTAAAGCAGCCCAGATCATGAGATTAGATGGAGGAGGGAGGTAAGCAAATAAGCATCTCAGACCACGTTTACATGAATACAGATGCAGCCTTAATACACTGTTAATGTATCAAGGATTATCTGTCTAGTTTAACGTTATTCAGATTGTTTTCTTATGGTCTGCATTTACCTGCCAGAACAGAAAAGAGACAAAACAAAAGAATATCTTCTCCTTGCTTGTTTTTGAGCTGAACAAACCAATGCCTTTCCTCGACCCTCTGTTTAGGATTGTTGAATGGATAGACTATCACGATTGTTAAGTGCCATTATGCTTCAAACGGTCATGTTAGATGGTATGGATAGTATGGCAGCATCTACAATCCCCTCGCTGTACACCTTTCCTACAGTAGGAAATTCCTAACGCAATTCAGCGTTCACAGCCACCTCTGGGCACAAGAAAGCCTTTTAAACTTTACTCTCAAACATCTTTCATAGTTCACTCAACAGTTTCTGTCCCCATCCATGAGTACAAACTAGTACATCATAATGAATGCATTCAAGAAAAGATGTCTGAAAGTGTAGGACATTATCCCCATTGATCTACCCCACACTACAGAGTTTTGGGCCTTGATATGTGGTTGGACGACAAATCAAACAAACTAGTTTTCCATAATGTCATGTTCAAACTGGAGTTTCTTTGCTTGATCTTAGCAAGTTCATGTTTTATGTGTCTGCAGACCTAAGCAGAGGTTGATTTTGTGCACTGATCATCAGAAGCTGATCAGGTGATCAACTTTCTGTTGAAATCAGTTTTAAAATAGGAAAATAACCTAAGCCTACATGCCCTTAATCGTTGCTGTTCATTAACAGTCCACCATACAGGAAGTTATACATATTACGATGACAAGTTTTTTTGTTTATTTTTTTGTCAATACATACAGATATGTCATGATATGGCAAATGTATGCAAAATCTTTACTGTAATGAACAAGGGACTATAATAGTTATTTTCATGATGTACATTATGTAACTTACTACTTTTCTCTGTTCTAGTCACAAAGTTTCAATTACTTCCTTTGTCCAACTAATCATCCCAAACCCCAAATATATTCAATTATGAGCGGAAAACTGCTTAGAGAAAGGTTAATCAACTTTCAAAATGGCTGCATTTTCCTTGTCATCATTTCATTTGTTTCGAATCACTACTTTTGGCCACAAAATTGTATAAAATGTATCGTGTTGTTAACAATTCATTGATTGTATTATAGCCCTGTTATGTTCCGCTAAACATTTGAATACAGAGAGATAGAAAAAAAAAGATGAGTTGCTTCGGGAAAATGCAGTGTAAAAGTAATAAGAGAGGAGATGCAGGACGTGGATGAAACCTAAGAACGGCCATCAATCACCGGTAGGAAAGGAGAGGTGATTAGCAAGCCAGGCTGTAAAAACAAAAAGAAAACAAACAAAAAAAGAACCTCTTCCTGTCCTCCGGGCTTTCCAAGGAATCTTGTGAACACATTGTGGCAGCCTGAACATAAAGGTGCTCTCCCCTCCAGCGTGTCTCTCTCTGTATCTACCACTCAGTCCCTTCCTTCCAGAGGACCAGACATAAAGTAGCAGATAAGAAGGCCCAGGTTGGTTAGATGAGGATGCATTTTCAAATTAGTCAGAGGAGAGAGGAGAAGTCCTGGTGACTAATCTCATCAGGCTGAGCGGTGGCCGCGGCTCGCTCATACTCTGTCTGCCTATCAGACCATCTAATTGTTAAAAAGAAGAGGCCTGCCGTCCATTTTCATGACCTCATATTTACTGACTGGTTGAGGCAACCATTGCCAACAAATACTGCAAGTCATGTCAAAAACTTAGAGACTAACAGCGCCTTCGATGGACACATTCAAATTAGTCAATTAAAAGAAAAGTTTAACATCAGAGAATTAAACAAGAAGTATTTTGGCAATTCTTTGTTGTATAGTTTAACTTTTTTTTAAATGTAATAATTAGCTTATCGATGAAAGCTCAATGAAAATCCAATAACTTTGGCTTTTTAAGTGTTGTTTAGAAATATAAGGCAACAGGATTAAGACATCACCTTGAGCTGTGGAACATTTTTGCAGCCATAAAACAATTTTCTCTTATTTCACCCCAAATTCTTTGATTGTAAATCACACCGAAATGTCCCTGAGAAGGAAAAACAGGTTTACTGTGACAACTATGAATCATGGGAGTGAGTCACTGTAACCTAAATAATCAGCGCCACCTTTTACACAATTTGGCCAAAGTACTTTCTCTTTCTTTTAGTATTATTTTAGAAAATATTATTATAACGTATATTGGGGAGGCAGTCTTAATGGCCTTGATGTAAGCATCAGTGTATGACCTGAATAGGCTCCACTTATTGGCTCCACCGAAGGCTACAGTTGTTTTGGGTGGTGATGCTCAGTCTGGCTCTGCTGGGGAGTGTCTGTTATCAAGCCTCTGGCAGCAACAGCTGGGATGAGAGCTGTGTGAGAGGATGGTGGAGGGCGGGGCGGGCACCACCCTCCCCACTCACATTACAAATTAAGCTGAAGACAGTGTGTGTTGTTTAAGTCGCATGTGTTAAAAGTTCCTTTGGAGTTTTAGACCTCTTGTAGTGCCGCGGAGCTGTTTTTCCACGAGGGGGTCCTCGTTCTGTTAATGTCATGTGCATGAGGACACACACGTATAGGCAAGTAAAATGATGTGAGGGCCTACCAATGGTCTAACACTATTCCACTGATCAACAGGTGGCGGTAACGCATCAAGATGTGCTGCAATGCACCAATACAAGGAAAAAGTTTGACTTCCCAAACATGGATTTCATGGACTCATCAAATACCGAATTTTCTTTTCAGTACCAAGTTTTAGACCATCCAGAGGCGGTGTTTAGTTTGTACTTTCTGCGCTACTGTGGAGAAATGGAGATTTAACATATCAGCCAAATAATAAGAATCTAAACTTATATTTACATGCACCCCTCATCACTGAACACAAAGGTGGTCCGGAGAAAACTTCACGGGGGGAGCAGGTTTATACATGTAGCTAAAACTGAACCAACAAGGCCAGCAGCACAATGACTGTTTTATTTAGTAGACAATCCATCTGGCTCAGAAGAGAGAGGACGGGAGAGGCATTCATCCTCTCTGCGTCTCTGGTGCTCAACAACATCCTAACACTTTGTCACTGTGTCTTTTTATGCAGAAACAGCAGAGACAATAAGATGCTAATTCCTCTTCTGCTAAAATGTGGTTTCTCTCAAGCTACCATATACTTTACAAAGAATATGGCATCTTGGTGACACAGTCAGGGGGTTTGAGATTTACATATATGGGTCTCTTTTCTGATGTTCCCAAACATTGCATGTGTAAAATGCAAAAAAAAAATAAAAAATTAATGTCAATGAAGCAAAACAAACTGAGAGAGAGAGAGCGAGCGGGAGAGAGAGTTGGTGTTTCAAGAGGCTGTCGGTGGTAACCTGAGGATGGACCTCTGTGCTGGGGGAGTATCAGTAATGACTGAGCCTCTGCGCTGGGACACACACAGAGAAAGACACACGCTTGTGCTCCATCACAAAAACACACACACTGTTCACTCTAGTGCTGCCCGATCACTGTTTACTCTGCAAGGTTTTAACTGATGCGGTCTAACTGTTAGCATTCTTGCTACATAAAATAACTGAATTCCTCAAAAAGTAATTTACAAAAGTAATACATTTTCTTCTCTGGCCTGATGTAGTTGGCATAAATCTCCTATAATTAGTTGGCTGTCCAAAATTGTGCTAATGTGGCGGAGGGTTGTTCTGGAGGAGACATGACTGCTGTGAGCTCATCTTCTCGTAATGGGAATGTCGGTTATAGCAATAAAACTTAATCCATCTGTCTGGATCCAGGTCGTATTAATTGGATTAAATATTAAGAATTATTGTTCTATACTGCAGGAAAAAAAACGTGATATAACAATCAATACTTCCAGTCCACATAATTTATACAGGTTTTCCATTGTATTTTCATACTTTAACCAGTGTGGCTGTGAAAGTAGTATAAATTAAGTTGTTGTGGATTAATAATAAAATATGCACCAAAACTTGCTAATAGAAAAAGGAAACAGCCACAAGGGTGTTTTGTTTAACTGCCGTGAAACTAAGCCATCATATGTTTTGTGATATCTTTCAGTTTATTGTTGGTCTGACTCAATAGTTGACTAAAAAGACGTTCAAAAATCAGTTTGAGGTGAAAAAACTCACTGATTGAAATATCAAAAGTGAACAGAAACCTATAAACTATGCCAATCCTTCAACTGTCCGCTGACATTCCAACTTGGGCCAAGTCTGGACTCGACCTGCTGATGGTAGTTTGACTTTAACGGACAGAGCATCGCTGCATCTCTCACCGATGACATCATGGTTTCAGGCTATTTTAAAACTGACTGCAGTGACCCTTCGCCTTGGAATGAGGAGGGGTTGCCCTCTCCTCTCCTCTCCTCTTCTCTTCCTGTCTTCTTCTCCTCTCTCCTCCCTTTCTCTCATTTCTCTCCCTATCCTCTCACATCCTCTCTTCCCCTCACATCACCTTCACCGCCTCCCTTCACTCTCCCCTTTCATCCCTTCTCTGCTGTCCTGTCCTTTCACTTCCCTTTACTTTTCTTGTTCTTCTCTGCTTTTTGGCCTGCTTCCTGTTTGTGTCTCCTCTTGCTAGAACGTGTTGAACACGTTCTTTGAGGAGAACATTAGTCCTTTACAAGAAATAATATTTGAGAAGAGCAGCTCAGCAGTGACCATCAGAGCATAACCCAACAAGTAGTTTGAAGCAACACATCCGCTTTTTTTCAGCTGAGAAAATCAATGTTAATTGAATCTCTGTGCATTCAGTGAGCCTAATAATTTAAGAAAAGCCAGCTGTCCAGCATCTCTGGACTGTAACAGGGCTGTAGCCAGGATTTTAAAAGTACTGAAGTCATGAGTCTCTGAGCACAACCCCAATCCTCCTTAGAAATACTTGACGCAAAGCCAAAGCTCCTGGAGTTTTTATGATAGTATATTCAATTAACAATTATTTTATATTGTCTGTACATTTTTATCTCCTTTACATGATGTTAAAGTGCAATGCAAAGCCTGCCCCTTCATGCCAGTATACTCTTTTTATTAAGTGCTAAAACAGGCACATAAAGATATTGTCTCATATAAAAGGGGTGACATGAAACCTAAACAATGATTGGCTATCTGTCTGGTCCTTTTTGTATTTCCAAGCTAACACAAGAACAGATGAATTAAACTGAAATGCATCTTGAGCTGCAATAGGAAGATTCAAAGTCAACTCTGCATCTTGCACTCACTGGATTCATTTCATTCATTTAAGAAACTTAATGACAAGATATGCAATGCTCAGACTGATAAAATTTGTTTTATTTTTGTATTGTTATATAAAATTATTGTTACTATACGATCATTCTGAATTAGATGCATTGTTTGCAATTTACATTTTACATAACACCCCAACTCTTTTGGAATTATGGTTGTAGCTTTTTGTTAACATTTCACTGTTGGAGGGTTTTATTGTAGATTGTAGCACAATTTGTTAATACAACATTTCCCACGTACTCTTAATTGTTTTGATTTTGTTGGTAGTTTATAATGTGACTATATTGTTAAATGTGCATTATTTTATTTTGTTACATTTACACTTTACACTGGTGAGAGGGTTGGAGTAAACATGCTGTATAAAGTTAACGAGACTATTTCCGAATGTCCTGTATTTGAAGTCTTCATGGGCTGTACTTGCTCTAAAACAGATCAGTGAGAATGCATAAAAAATACAGACCAACCCAAAGAACCACAGATTGGACTGAATATAATTTGGATCCAGTCAGACTCAGATATCTGTGTAGGAAACACATGTGCGTGTTTGTTGTCTAATGCATCAATATCGCAGGAGTAATATACTGTAGTTTCAAACTCTGATCAGGGTGTCACTGTCGTGCAAAGTAATCAGACAAAAAGTTGTGACACATGAAAGCAATTAAAATCAAGTAAAACAAAAAAAAGAATAAAGTCAAGACTTATATATACGCTTATGTTAACCAGAAGATTCATAAGGTCTAAACATTTAATTACAATTGCTGCCAGCTTCTTTGGGTGTGCATGTGTGTGAGGTCCATCAGGCACTAAGACCCAGGGGCCTTCCTCCTGATGCCCTCTGGGAGCACAGCAGGATTGAATGACAATAAACTGGATGAGATACCGGATGTGCCGAATCTGACCCCAACGGAAAGACTGAAATAGACACTGCAGACCAGCAAGTCCAGGCAGGGGGGGAGAGGAGGGGAGGGAACAAGAGGGGAGGGAGGGAAAGAGGAAGGAAAGAGGCAGTGAATGAGTGAGGGATGGTGATACTAATAATGATAAAAATGAAAGTGGTGGAGCCAGATGTAGAGCGAGCGATAAGAAAGATTTAAAAGAAAGTCCAAACAAAAGAAGGAGAGAGCGGGGGAGGAAGTAGGAGTCGTTTTTGGATATTATTTGACAAGATTCCCCCAAATTGAATAAAACCAGATTGTCACATAACAATCTGCTCAGTCCAGTAGGCTAACTCAAAGCAGTCCTGATCATAGATTGAGCAAAGGACAAATGTGAACAAAGTCTTGAGTTTGTAGTTTTAGTAAAAGAAAACACTGTGTGCTCAATATGTCATGTTTAGAGTGTAATTAAGCAGCTTAAAGCAGTGTTGCTACTATTCAAAGTCTCACCAGATGTTTTTGAATGTTCAATGTTAATGTGTTGTCTTTAAAGAGTTCTTCTCAAATTCATCTTGTTGCTGGACCCTGTAACATCACAGTTGGGTGTGGTTACAGGTACAACAGTGCTCATTTCTGACCATACCATGATGCTGGGTATGGTCAGAGGTGAAGCAGGCTTGAAGCTTTAAAGCACAAAGGGAAGAGAGGCAGTGCTTTCAACCGGGGGTTGAGTTAAGAAAACCAACATTACTTCCTGCAGAGACGCTGGGAGTATATAACCTAGTTTTAAAGTTAGAAAATCACACTATACCTACAGTAAACTCGTCACAAGCAGGTTGGTTCTTGGACAGAGTTCTGGTTCACCTGTAGGACTGCACCAGGTGGTTATACAGAACCATGTGATAAGTCATTGTCGGAAGCTGTTTGGAAGAGGGGCTCTGCGTATCACCATCTATCATAGGCAAAGTTTGACAGTTTAATCATGAACCATATGATGTAGCAAACTCTTACCAAAGCCAATTGGAAGAAGAGTGAAAACATCTTTTCTATCAAGAAAAGCCTTAAGTGCCGTTCTTTGCTTTACTTTCAGTAAAGAAATACTCTCCAGTTCTGATCATCTCAATATCTGTGTATGAACGCAGAATCTGTAGGCGAGAGACAAAGACTTTGTCATCTGAAGTGTTCTGGTTTCCTTTTATAGTCCGAGTAGTCTTGACCAATTACGTGGGCTTTTGGTGCAACAGTCCATGCGAAGAGCAAAAGAGATGGAAGGCGTTGGCCAATATGCAATCTCAGAAGCCAACGTTTAAAGGTTATCCGCTGGCTATATCTGAAGCACAGGGAGATTGCAGTTCTAATATAACTGATGCTAGCAACATCTATGCTAACCTCCCCATCAGCTACCATTGTTGTTTTTCATGCAAACAGTGAACAGTAAAACAGAGCAACGTGCTGACAAGACTGTGCTGCCACAACACTTTGGTTGTAACAGGTGGAGTGTTTAAAGTTGACTTGCTCCGTGAAGCACTTAATGAGCACAGGAGATCCAGTTACTCTGTCAACATCCTTTCATTAACTGTTTTCCAGGAACTTTTGGAAGACCTAGCTTCATTCTGCAAGGTCAGAGTTTGGCAGCAGTAGGAGTGTGATGCAAGTACTTGAAACTTCAGATGAGCATGATTTCATAGTGTCATTTGACCTAGGTTCATTTTGTTCATTTTGCTTTCCATGAATGAGTAACTTCTGGCAAGAGAATGGTCTCTTTACGGCCATAATTTCTTGAATATTATGGCTTCATGTACAGTAGTTTGTTCTTTATTGTTTTGAACGCCACTGCAGAAATTAATATTTCCATGTGTTGCATAATCCAAATTGATCTAAATCTTTCGCATACAAAAAATACAAAGTATTGCAGCCATTACTGTTGGCTGTCAGAGATTTAGTCTAAGTGTTCATTCAGGTGTGTACCATCCACCAGGGGCCTGAATTGCAAATGCCCCCATAAGGATTCACAGCTGCCACTTGTTTTTTTTGCTACTGCACGAAGCTGTGGTATCGCAAGTTCACAAGGTTTGCATCTTGGCAGTATCTGAGGTCTGTGAAGCCATATTTTAAAGCTCAGAGTTTGGGATTATATGACAGAAAGCCAAACGCAAGGGGAGAAGGTTTAGTTTAGTTAAGGCAAGCAAGCAGCAATCATCAATACTGTAACAATCTGTCAATCAAACACTTCACTAATATATTATTGTTCTTTAGATATTTTTATTATAAATCCTGGATTAGGGCTTGCCTTCCTACAGCTTTGAGCATGCAAGTTACACTGTGGACTCTTCATTCTGTCTTTATATGTTACAAGAGCAATTTTTCTTTGAAGACATTGAAGAAGTTGGCTGTTAATAATCTGTCAATTAGTCAATCAAATGGCTGAAGACATGTTTAATAGTTATAGTAGTCACAATCTCTGCGACATCAGCTATCCAAAACCTGTTCAATGTTCAATTTACAGTCAAAACAAAGACCAGCAGGAATTCATCACATTTGAGAAGCTCTCACTAAAATAGTGAAATGAAATATACTGTACATGAGACAACAGTTGTGAATTAAGCAAATGAGCACTAGTTCTGACGTGGGTAAACAGCGAATTTACTTTGTTAAGTCAATAAGTTTTGCGATTCAGTTCGATACAGTTGATTTTTTTCTTGTGACATCTAGTGTTCTTTGGGGGAACTACACCGTGAGATGTTAGCAACTGTGGCGCCTTGATGGTTGCTTCTCATATGCATGTTCTTGAGTTTAAGATTTAAAATTTTTCAGGGTCTGTTGGTGTCTTTTGTCTCTTTAGCTACATTTATTTCCCACCAGTTCTTTCAGCACTGATTTTTATTTATTTATTTAATTTTTGCCTTTATTAATTTATTCATTCCAGACATTTGGAAATGTAGTTGCAAAGGCTGACTTCTGACTTCTCTAAGAACAGAGCTCTTGCCAAGCTTTTATGAACTGTAATTTCGGTTTTATTTAAGCAAACTGACCTGTATATAGCATATGATTTACTGTAATTCTGAAAAATGTCAAGAAGTGTTTTTGTTGTGAATCTTTTCTCCCTCTTTCCACAAGTTTGTGGTCCTATAGTGCATTAGTTAGTGCATTAGCTCCACTGCTGTGGCATTTAAAAAAAAAAAAAAGAAAAAAGAACATCCACTCCATCTCCATTCATCCCCTCCCTCTCCATCCCTCACTCCGTCTATCCATTTCATCATTCATTCATCTATTCACCATATTCCTCCACTCCACATATACTGTCCCCTCCCTTCCGTCCATCCATCTCTGGTCAATTCCTCCGCCCACCGCTCCTCTCATCCCATTCACTAGCCCCACCGCCCCCACCCCACCCCATCAGTTCGTCCCATCATTTGCTCATCCGCCCGCCCCTCCAGTCCCACCCCAGCGGAGATGGGTATTGACATTCTGCATCCGACCTTGAGGACAATCAATCCCAACCCCACATGTCCCCATCACAGATCACACACACACACACACACACACATGCAGCCCAACAATCGGTTGATATTCGCTTCAGAAAAGTGCTCGCTCACGCCTTCCAATGATTGTGAAGAGTGTGCTTAAAGTGGCCAAAAGTCAGTAAAAGGACAAATGGCAGGTTACTGTCAACATGACTAATTCACCTTCACTACTAATAAAACTTAAACCCATCTGTCCACCAGGGGCAAAGGAGGTTACAGTTTACATGCCCGCAGATAGGAATCCATCAGTTCACCCATTCACAGACCAAACATATAATGCGATATTTAATTGTTGTGAATACAAAACAGGTCATTTGCATTCATAAAGCACAGATATTGATGACATTTGAAAACAATTAAACAAGACACCGCTTCCTTTACTCTTTCTCCACCAATAGCCAACAGAGAGATGGAGAAGCAGGGTCAGAATATATCCAAGTAGGATTTAAACGAATATTCAGCCACTTAAATGAAGACTAATTAAGTAGTGACAAGATATTTAGGAGGCAGCTTCCTGCTGCTGAGCTAGTTGTGTCAAAGCTTAAAACAGCTCTGTCCTCTTCTTTAAATATATTGGGTGGCTGCAGAGGATTTGGACAGGGGGAATCGACAACGCAGACCAAGCAGGTAAAACCAACTGAAAATGTTACACAAGATAATGTGAATTTAGATAGATAAAGTCCATCCTGGCCTGATTTCACAAGACATCTTTGCTAATTTGTAAGATGGTTAGCAGCACGTTTTTTATTTCTTATATGTCTGAAGAGGAGAAAGTGAAACTGACCATCAAAGAGAAAAAAAAATTCTGTCTGTCTGCATCAGGTTTGAGTTTTCAAGGTCCTTTTTTAAAAAAACTTTAAGAGCCATAGTTTGTCGTGCATCACTGCTAACGTGTCTGCAGTTCTAAGTTCTGCAGGGAAATCTGTCGACTTTCTAAATCGGCCGTCTAAGTAGTGAAAATCTGAAATAAAATGCACGATGCAGAGGCTGTTTGCAAACCCCTTTGAAAAAAAATCTTTCTTTTATCAATGGAACTTTTGCATTCCAAGGTCATGCAAATCATCAATAGTTCATCAGCGGATCGAATGGCGACAGGATGAATTTATGCTTACCTCTGATAGGAGGGAGATCCATTCTGCGGCGGCGTGCTGGGTGTCCTGGGTGTCCGTGCGTGCGTGCGTGTGCCGTCTGACAAATTAACTCTATGGTACTCTTATAATATCCCTACAATTTCCTTCCAATGACCTGTAGTATGACTGTGGAACCCAGTGATGGATTTATCTGTACTTTTCTGATTTAAAAAAAAAAAAAGATTTAAACTTACTTTCTGGTTACTTTAAGCAGAGGTTTGCTGAAATACTATATTTTTCTATACTAATTCCTTCGGACCTCTGTTGTGTTAAGGGTGTGTGTTTGTAGGGAGGAAGAGAGGCTGGGGAGGATGCTCTCTCTCAGCGTGACGCGCCCTCCTCCTCCTCCTCTTCCCGGAGCTCTTCCAGAAGCGCTCTGCTCCCGGCGCGTCCTACTGAAGAGTCACCTCCTCCTTCACCTCCCTAAAAAAAAAAAAAAAAAAAAAAAAAAGCAGTCCTTTTACACACGCTGCATCGAAGGGCTCCGCTATCTGTCTTTGTCCAAGTTTTAGAAACAATAGAGTTGAGAGACGCTTATATTTGCAGTTTTCAGAGAGAGAAGTGTCCTCATTTGCAGGAGAGGAGGAGAAGAAGAAGTGGACGTATCTCCACCCAGAGTAAAAAGAGCCGATGTGAAATACTTGCAGCAGTGCAGTATTTTGAGGTGTTGATAATGATGTTGATGATGATGATGCAGCCGGAGGAAGCCTCTGAAGTCAGAGATTGAAAGCAGAACTTTTAAAAAAGATTTTTTTTTTTTTCCCCCCACAACAGTTTCTTTTCCCGTCCTGCTGTTTCCTCTCCTCTTCCCGAGAGATGAATGACTGAGGGCTGGATGCACTTTCTCTCTCGCCTGCTCTCTCTCTCTCCCTCTCTCTCTCACTCACACACACACACACACACTTGCACACACTCTCACCCCTCCTCCTCCCTCCCCTCCTTTCTCTCCCTCACTCCTCTATCTCTCTCTACCCCTCCTTCTCCCATCACTGAATTCAATTCAATTCTGCTTTGCGAACATGACGGGGCAGAAGCCAAATGTTGATCCTTCCAGGAGACATTGAAGTAACGGATAAATTAAACGTGATGGTGTGAATTTTATTTTCTCTGATTTTATTTTCAGCTCATTTCCAGTTCCTTAGTTTAGCTTCTTTTCTTTTTTTTTTTACAACATAATGGGACCTATTTATAAACCTATCATACTGAAATTAAGCTAATTAGATTTGGAATAGTTAGTCATTTCACATTAGAAAAGTTTGGAAATTGGAGCACATTTGGAACATGTTCACTTTGAGGTGGTTTTTGCCTTCGAAAAAGCATGGATTAAAGTTGTCCGTAGCAATGATGGATTTCCGTCAATTGGACGCTTGACCGGCCTGATCACGTGGCTGGCAGCCAGAGCGTGACATCTGGCTGCGGTGTTTGGATCCAGTTACACGTGGCCACATGCAGCGACGTTGTTTCGTGGACAACGTGATTATTGCACTGCTAAATGACAGTCAAGTCATGAACAGTCAAGATTTTTACTTTAATCCATGTTGCTCTTCATTGGAGATGGAAATATTTTTTCAGAATAAGTTGTGACATAGCAAACATGGAAGTCACATGACTGATCGGTTATTTCCTCGTGGCTTCCATGGCTCTATAACCTTCCTCACATCAATACATGAAACAAACACAAATGTCATACTAACATCCTGTTTTCTGCTTGTTGAGGTTCGACTGGCACTCTTTTATTCACGTCATCTTGTTGTGCCCTCTTCTTCTGGTTTCCTGAGTCAAGAATTGATGCCACCTTCATCCTATCTTGTGAAAGAACTCGTGAATGAATATTTGCGTAACGGTAATGGATGTAAGCAAGTTTTCATTCCCCTTTTCTTTTGTTGGTTTGAAAATCACTCCATATTTTATTTATACTATTCCATTGCCCCTCCTCATAAGTCAACAAATGGCCAGTCTCTGAGGTCTCATTCCCTGACCTAGCGTTCGCAGTTGCTACACTGTGTAAAAATGCATTGTCTGACCTGCTCTTTGCCAAATATACTTTTGGAAGCGACTTGTAAATACCCATATGCGGCCTCAAACATTAATATAACTGCTGGTAAAGTTAGCAAGCCTTCGTGAGCAGATAAATGTTGTACATAAATGAGAGTTTGGCTGTATTTAATCTTCAAAATTCCCCTTTTCTTGTAATGACCATGCACACAAGTGTCTTATGATCTAGCGGGCATCACATGACTTGCAATTCTGGTTGTGGCCACGATGAGAAAATCGCCTCACAATAAGCTTTTGGGGTTTCCACACGATACCTTTCATGACAGCTCAGGCGTTAATAGGTTTATGAAATGTGTTAGCAGCTGACTTAACTGAGCAGCATAAGTTAAATTTGGTGCTTATTATGTAGGCAACCGTGAAGAAGGGAGTGAGTTCAAACATACCACCAGTTTATTCAGGAGATGTATCTGTACACGTCTTTCTTTACATTCTGAATTATTCTATTTAGATTTTAAACCTTGTGCGTTACATTACAGCACAACTGTACTGAAGTGTTGTCATATCATAAAAGAAGGGCGGAGAGATCTTCATTCATTCATTCAGTCATTCTTTCCATAAGGACAAGTGACATCGCTGACAATATGCTGCATGACTGTAATATGAACCTCTTCCTTTGTGTATTTATGTGCGTGAGTGGATGCTCATGCATGTGTGTGTTTGTGTGTATGTGCTTTTGATTCTTCTAGTCTGCGCCCTTACTCAGCAACTTGCAACCATCCGGACTATAGCAAGACACGCCACTGTAGGCATACAAATGTGCGTGCACACACACACTCACACACACATTAAAGTAACCGGACACTGGTCCCTAATGGGGGTGGGGGGGAGCTCTGTTTCCTGTTGAGGAAAATATCTGAGATGAAACAAACTGCTGATAGAGACACGCTGAGGGGGAATAAAGACAAAGGAAATGTGATTATCCAAAAGAAATCAAAACTAATTTCTTGCAAGGGCTAAAGTGTGCTCTTGAATGGGATTTTTACATGAAAAAACACATGTGGTAAATCAGAAATAGGCTACTATTTTAAAATTTGAACTGATGAGAGATTCTCATGAGTTCAAAAAAAAAAATTGCCTTCACATGATAAGAGATTTGTTTTGGCTCTGCTGAGAGAAAGTGCAATGTCGTCAGCAAAAAAAACGCTGTCACCAAAAACAAATCAGAATTTCTATGTAACAAAATGATGGGCCAAGCTAATATTTACTGGTCACCAGTATAGCCAATATACATACACAGCTAAACCAGCTTCCCATTCACAAAGCTGGTAGTTTCTCCATCTGACCGTCACATTTTCTGGTGAGATTGTGGTTTGTTTTCAATGTCACATTATAACATTGGGATGAGTTATATCTCATCTCTACTGCCCCTGCTTCCACATGTCAGTGCTACACTACGCTACAGCTCCCGTCTTATTGGTTGTGCTTTGGTCAGCAGCACTCAGCGTTAAAGTTTACATAATCTGAACTTTAACTGCAGTGCTAGTTGGCAATTTTAAGCAGTATCAAGCAGTAGTTTGCCATTACAGCTCTCCTCTTACAGCAGAGCAGTTTCACACTGATCACGCGGGGGGCCTAAATGTTTGTGATGTTTGCAAGTTGTCCATCAAGCATGGAAGTCAGCTTTTGCCACAGTTCCTGACTTATTGTCCAGTTGTATGAGTACAGCTTCTATAATGTAGATTTGAGGATTTATCAGAAAACACCATGCCATACCCAAAATATCCAGCAAATTCCTTGTCTGAACAAGGAATCTGTAATGATAACATTTTATCAGATCATTTTATATATAATATTTAAGACAATATCCTGAAACTATCAATCTTTGTTTGATTCATACTACTGACTGTAAGTAGATACATACTCTGTATTGTTTGTTTCAATCGAGTGTTTTAGATGTGATCCAGCATGAGTGTGACACAGAGTTTGTACAGTAATCTTCTTGTGTAACGAATTTCTGAAATATTTTTTCTCTAACATGCAACTTGAATTCCAATTAAGCCAAAGCAACTACATGGTGTGTGTGTGTGTGTGTGTGTGTGTGTTTCAGAGAGAGAGATGAAGAGATGTTCTGGGTCAGGCAGGGATCAATGTCAAATGGCCTGGTTAACAGCATACAGCTGACAAAGTCATTCATTTCTGCCGGCGCTCGACTATGGACGCACTCTTCCTGTGTGTGTGTGTGTGTGTGTGTGTCTAATCTGGTTGTGTGTCATTGTGCTGCAGTAACAAACGCCTGCTGGATTGGGAGGAGGCGTCCCACCCATGAAGCACATGGGTGTCAACTTACACAACACATTACAGTGTCTCTCACATGAGCAACACTGCACACACATTTTTGCATGCACACGCACGCACACACACACACAGTTGCCTTTAACTGGATGCTTTTATCTGAAGTGCTGGCTGAACGGTCAGACATGAAGTGAGGGTAAATTTCTCCTCACTTTATTTGCCCTGAGGTTAGACTTAAAACTGTGCTGACAAGTTTGAATCGATGTGACATGACCGTCAGCTGCAGAGCAGTTTTACTGGTTTTGGTTGACGTCCTTTTTTTTAGTTAAAGTAAGAAAGGGGAGAATGATGAAAGTTTGAAGACTAGTTGAACCATACTTAAGAAATATGTTGCCATAATGTCACTCATATGGTTTTTGAAGCCTGATGTTGAGATTTATTTCTCAGTGTATGACTGTCAAAATCTGAATTTGGGCTAAACGGGAGGAAGCTGGCCGGAGCTGAGGTGGGACTAGGAAGCAACGGCATGAAAATCATCTTACTTAAAGTTTCATTCCAAAAGTTATGTGAGAAATAATGCATGATAAAATGCAATATGGAAGATAATGGATATCCAGGAAGAGAGGAATGGCATAGTTAGAAGCAATGTTTCCGTTCTCCTTTAGCTCCATTATTTTATGTGTCCAGATACCTTATGGCTTGATTCCTCCTGGCACAGCTGCAGTGCGCTTCAGCTGCAACTTGGCCGCCAGACCTGATTGTGGCCGTCCTTAACAATGTTGGTGTTTCTACAGACGCACTGTTGTGCATTTCAGAAGCAGCTCTGACGGCCGGTCTGCTTTTTAACGTAAGCTGCGACGAGCAAAAGGCAGATCGAGCTGGCCAGAGGATAAAAACAGAAATAACATAGAGAATCTGGTTCATTTTCAGAATACCACACACTGTGCGGACTCCCGATCTTATTCTTTTCCATAGTTAGAAGAACATAAATCTAGGAAAAAATGACCAAATCTGAGCTAATCTGAAGCTGTGTAGAGGACGAGGAAGAGGAGGCAATCAAGGCGTTATCACACTATCACACCGGTGAGAGACAACTAGAGAAAAACTCAATGTTGTTCATAATTTTAAGCCATGCTAGCTGCCGATCGGTAAGTTGATCTAGCTGGATTGATGGATGAAGCCTAATGACTTGACTTTTCCTTTAACACTTTTTGTTTTTGTGAAATGTCTTGACAACTAGTGAATGTATTGACATGGACTTTGGTACAGATATCCACAGTGTCTGTAAGATAAATCTTACTGATCACTCAAAATTTTGTAACTGCAATATCTGTATTTGCTAGCTTTATCCTAATTAAATGCTAATTTGCTAAGACACAATCCTTTTAAGTACAAATAAGACACTGGTTTCAGGACGGAAAGACTGGTATCTGAACATTGCTAGTCAATGTTAGCTCAAAGCACTTAAGGAGCCATACAGAACAACTAGTATGGCTCTAAGCAATATTGTTCTTTGTCAATGTGTCACAGAAAAAAAGGTAATTTCTTAGTTTGTTTTTTTTTTTTTTTTCATTTGCTCCCACCCTGGTCATTGCTCTCCCCACACACCTTCTAATTGCTGCTGATATTTGGGTGTAGAGAGGAGGTAGAGCCACTGATCCATTAACTGACCAGGCCCAGCTTGATTGGCTCCGGACGAACCCCTGAAATAGCAGGATTGGCTGTCGGCCAAGCGCCCATTTCCTGTGTGTCTGAGAGGAGCTCCAGCCACTGAGGCTCAAATGCATTTCCTGACTGTGTATAAAACTTTTATTAATGACCAGGAGTGCATCAGCGGCTATGCCCGCTCGCCCACACTCACTCGCTCACCCACTCATTCACTCTCTCATCAAGGGAGAGATAGAAAGGAAAGGAAAGGGTGATGGGAGTGAAAATGAGTTGCAAAAAGGCACAATGTGGGACGAGCAGAGGACGAGGAAGCAGAAGGTGTGTGTGTGTTTATGTGTGTGTGAGAGAGAGAGACAGAGAGAGAGGGAGAGAGTGTGTGATAGCTGAAGAGAGACACTGATGGATGGATCAGGAGATGAGGAGATAGAATTAAGTGAAACAAACCAGAGCCCAGACATTAAAAGAGAAAGAGAGATAGGGAGAAGGTTTCCTATAGGCTCGCAACCTACAGTATCTCTTACAGTGTAACTCCATTACGCACCAATACACTGCGGGTCACTCAATGCACCTTTCCTTCCACTTAAGATTAACACAAAAATGCGTAATGTTGATTTAAATATGTAGGAAGTGTCCTGAAAAATCAGCCGACTTCTAAGTGCTCTTCTGAACAAATGTCTAGAGTAACACCACCAGACGTTAGAGGTTGCAGAGTTCATTACACTTGAAAGCAAAATCTGAAAAATACTGTCTTTCACATTTCACTTTTAAAAAAAAAAAAAACTTTCTACAGTAGCCCGGAACAGACAAACTGAATACTGAATCTGGAAGGTTTTTTTCATGGCCACTGTAGTCTTTCTTTCATGTGTGGAAGGAGAGGGCGAAGCGGGGGGCTTGCATCAGCAAATACACTAATAGATGCCACTAAATCCTACACACTGGTCTTTAAAGATGCGATCTGTAAACCCCTCACATTACCAAATAATCTGGGCTGAACTTCAGTACCAACCAAGGTCCCTGACCAGATTTCCCTTAGCTTGCCAATACAGGTGATAAAAGTGATAAATCAGCTTAAAAGCCCTGAAGTCTGAGCCCAGGTCGGTCACTGTTTCCATTTCTTTTCTTGGCTTTCTCGGTCAATGTCCCCTTCGTTCCTTTTACCTCTGCCGTTACGTCTCAGTGGCTGCTGAGCTTGGTTACATTGCCCACTTGCCCAGCTCAGGTTCTGGCACAACACAGCTCCGACTGCCATCAGCATTCTGACTATCCTGTCAGAACTTGTTATTTTAGGGTAAAAAGATTACAGAGTTGCTTTAGCAAATGGTGGTTTGCATTTGTCTCACGATTTCTTCGTGTCTTGCTAGTTTTTGATCATAAGTAATATAATTGTAATAAACACACATGTCCATATTTATGACAGTACTATTGCACTGTGAAACTAGGGCAGCAAAATTGCAAAATTAGCTATTTTTATGCAGTTTTGCTTGATGATTTAGTATATTGGTGCAGCATTTTGAGG
This sequence comes from Nibea albiflora, assembly GCA_014281875.1. Taxonomy (NCBI): domain Eukaryota; kingdom Metazoa; phylum Chordata; class Actinopteri; family Sciaenidae; genus Nibea; species Nibea albiflora. The sequence continues at coordinate 15,356,636 of CM024807.1, forward strand.
GTGGCCAAGTGTACTGTGTGGTCTTGCTGTTATATAGGAAAGGTTGGGGAATCTCTTATAAGACATAGTAACTTACATACATACCTAGTAATAGACCAAATTATTGGTCAATAATGCTAAACATTAATTCAACAAAAATTATAATCTTCATACAACTCTAGGTCGCTTAAACAGTTCAACTTGTTCCTTTTATCCAAAGCAACATACAGAGACGGGAACAATCAAGGTATCGTGCAATAAGAAGCATTTCACGTATGCATGAGAAAACAAGGCTTAATCCTCACTTCGAGAGGGATGATCTGTTCAGAACCATCCTGTACCTGAGGTTAAATTTGAGCAGGGGAAGCTGGGAGTTGCAAGAGAAAACAACACTATGTGGCCTTTCATCACACCATAAAATGTGAATGGGGAGTTTCAAATGTGTATAGAGGAGCATAATTGCATCAAATGGATGAAAGATGAGAGCTGTCAACGCTTTCCTGGCAGGGTGGAGAGACAGAGGAAGAGAGATGGGGGAAGAGAAGAGCGTGAGGCAGAGAGAGTGATGACTGTCGTGACAGGTGGAAAACTGAAAATATCCAGACTGATTAGATGCAACCTGGACAGTCATCCAGACTCGGCAACCTAAGGAGGGTTCAGCTGGTACATCTGTAGCAACCGAAGTAGTGCCATTGTTACTACTGTGAAAAGCATGCATTATACAGTATAATTATTTGTACCTCAATTTACAAGTGATGTTTTCCCTTTTGAAAAACTCGATGTCAGTGAAATGTATGGCAGTCAATATTAAGACTCTATTTACTATATGGTAAAATATGGAATATGACAACATATTCACTTGAAAATATGGAAGTTATGTTTTCTTACCTTAGAATGAGGCCTTTATGTCTATAAATGCTACAGGTCTTCTTCCACCATAATGGAATCACAGAATGGACAAATGAAACACTGTCTCAAGTTGGGGCCTTAAGGGTGAGGTGAGGGTGTTGCAATCAGCAACAAGATTATTAAATGCCACTAAATCCTGTACACGGCTCCTTTTAAATAAATAAATACACACGCTTACGAAATATAAAAATATATCCTGAAATAAATAAATGAGCCATAAATGAATGTCAAAATAATGAAATAAATAGGCTTTTTACTTGAAACAAACAGTGTAACAAAATGTAACCTATTTATTTCTTTATTGAACCGTGTGGACTTTACTGTTACACTCAGTTCATTAGGTCTCCATTAAGATTTAAAGTCTTCTGGTCTCAGTGTTCAGTCACAGCTCCTGGCTGACATAATTGATAGCACTTTAAGCTACCTGCAGTTTTAAGGTGACATCTTATCACAACATCAATATATGGATAGGCTGTTCATCTTTCACTGATATTATGTTAGGATGAGTCGTGAGCCTATATTATTAGGGTCACATTATCCATTTCCTTCTTTGTTGTGGCTGACTGGCGGGGGGTGAAGTTACCAATTAGACAGCCAGGTGTATTAGGTGCTCAGAGAGTGCAGACGGGAGAACAGAAATGTGAACAAACTGTTTGTTTCATTTTTTACTTAAACATTTTACACCATGGTTTAGGAATAAAATGTTAGATAAATCAAGCTATAGATGATATATGAACAACCCTCTCTGTTTCACTATCACCATGAAAATGGACTTGGGGATTATCATCACTGTAATATTTTGAGAAAATAGAACTTTCTCCATTTTGATAACTTTTGTCTGATGTGCCTGATATCTAAAATAATTAATAATTTCACACCGTCTCCTCTTAGAGCATGCTCGGCCAATTCCAGCAGTGTCAGTGCTGGTAGGACTGTGTTTACTAGAGGTTACTGGCACTACAGTTCAGGAAGATGGCTTTCTTTCTTTCATTCAAGTAGTGAGCAAGTGGAATGTCACACCTACGAACATATTATCTCACACTGATAGACATTTATGTGGAGTATGTATTGTGCTGTAGTTGTCCTTTGTCTACCTACCCAGAGACAACTGATGCAAATTAGCCCCCAACTAACTCTGGTGCAATTACTTTTAATTGTACTGTGTCCCTGCAAAAATAAACAAATTAAATAAAAAATGTGTGAGCAGCAGCTTTTTTAGCTCCAAAAATGCCTGACTGTGCCCCAGTGGAGGTGGGGGTGTGACTCCATACCCACAAACACGCACACTAACACTTCTCGACCCCACAGCCAGGCAGGGGGCTTCGGTGGGTCGCTGACCCCAGGCATGGGGCCTGGTTACTGGGTGAAAGGGGTCGATAGGCATGGGTGTGTGGGGGAGAGAGGGTCAATAAGGGTGAAAGAGAAAAAAATGTGATTTTCATTTGCCTTATTGTTATGCTTTATCTATTCTAGTACATTGAATAGCTCCTACTTTTTCACAGTTTAATACATACATTGTGTGTAGTCATATTTCTGTTTATATTGTTCATGTTGTAAGTTTGTCATTGAGTTTTTGCGACTTTAGCTACCATCCATTCCTGCAAATTAAGCATAACTAAATTGCAGAGCAGTACAGTCACATTTTTACCCTTTACCTGGTCTTATTTTGGAACCATGGTTTACATATATAACCTGGGTATATCTGTGCGCATGCTCTTGAGTCCCACTGTTTTTCTTTGTAAGACATACACCGTGTAGCATTCAAGACAGGCGCCTATGCCTGCATGAGTGGGAGAAGTTTGCCTACATTTTTTGCCAAAGATATTGTCAAATACATGGTTAGCATTGTGAAAGGATCTATTTTAACTTTCCCCAAACCTAACTGAGTAGTTTTGGTGCCTCAACCTGACCAAACTGCGACTGAAAGTCTAAGAATTGTGTCACAGCGGAATCAAACCCCACTCTCCTGGATGAATAGGTCCTTCTGTATGTCACCGGACAAGCACGGATGTCTGGCCATTCATAGCGCTTGAATGTTATGCTGGGCATGTCTTGCCAAGTCAAGCAGTAGGATTGGTAATAATATGTTCCTTAAAGGGTAAATGTGTCTAAATTTACCAAATGTTTCTTGGCTCATTTCTGTCGCCAACAGACAATCAGCAGAATAACATGAAACCATAAGACTATAAATTATAATCGACGTAGTATGGTGAAGCCATGGAAGTTGAGTGTGGTGGCTCTGGCCATCTCTATCTAGCCAGTCCTGCCATCACCAGTTCCCAGATTATCCAAAAATGGGCAACGATACTCAAACAAATCACCAGCGACAGGCCCATCTGTCAGTGAAAGTGGCCAAACTCTTAATTCTGCATAACTGTATGCTTAATATAATATGAACGGATAATCTGTATAAAAAAAATCATCCTCAGTACAGCTGTCATGAATGGGGAAATTAGCTACAGAGACAAAAACTGTTTTTGTACCAGGTTGTAAACATGTTTATTTCTGCTGTGAAGTTGGACATTTTAAAATGGGAGTTTATGGAGATTGACTTGTTTTGTAGCCAGGCTCTAGTGGTCGTTTGAGGAATTGCAGCCTCCCCACTGGCTTCATTTCACAGCCATGGGGCTTGCCACGTGAGTAAACCCAAAAATGTGTACCGTGCTGTTCGTGCAGATGCGCATCCTTGTCTGTGTTCTGATCTTTTTCTAGATTCTAGATTCCACAAAGTTCTCGCTTAATATTTCGCATGCCTCAAAAAAGACATTTTGAGAAGCTGTTCAGACTTTATAACTCCCGTATCAAAGCATCAACCAGTGTTTTTCTCTGCCATGCCACCTTTTGTTGATGAATCCCCCTCTGCACCTTTTTTTTCCCTCCAATATTAATATCATACTTCCATTCATGCCAATAAAGAATATCGATCTGATTATAGAGAGAGAGAGAGAGGGGGGAGAGAGAGGCAGAGGTAGACTGGAGTACGTAATGGGGAAGCATTGATTATGGCTGTTAACTCTGGCTCTTTGATGTGGATAATGCAGTCTCTCTCTTCCTGCCTCTGCACTGCCTTTACACTGTAAAAACCCCCGGGCCTTAGAGGATATTGGGTTTACAGAGAGGGGAGAGAGAGTATACATCAGACGTTGTGCATGCGCTTGAATGTGACAGAAAGAAGTTGTATATGGTGGAGAGACCGAGCGAGAGGTCCCGTGTGTGTGTGAGATCATATGTTGATGTGAAAAAGACACAAACGTGCAGCTACGGCAGAAAAAAAAAAGTGCACTTGCAAAATTAAGTTTGTGTGCGAAAGACAAAAATAGTCGGAGATTATTCTCCCAAGAAAAACAGCATCAGTCGTCAGCAAATTCCCAGAAATGACACGTCTACACTCAAGTGACGACCTAGTGGTCACAAGAATTCGGATACTTGTCCTTCGGGAGCAAAAGAGGAAGTAGTCTGACGTTATTATACAGCCAGAAAGTCCTCAGGGAGAGGAGGTCAGGGTGGATGAATGGGTCAACAAAATGTTGGATTTCTGTTTGCTTCCTGTTTCCAGCGGACTTGCGGTTTCTTTTAACCATGACCATAATTGTCCCATACAGTACTATGACAAATTTATATGATACAGATATGAGTATCACCAGGATGCAGTTGCCGTGAGCTCTGCGAAGCGTTTCTTTTTTGTTGTTGTTGTTTGTTTTTATATTCACCACAGCCTAACTCTTCCGATTGACTCTCTCCGCTCTCATCAGTGTGATTTCCAAACACAGCAGGCAGGCCGGTTCATTGCTGTACTTTTGATGAACCCACTGTACACTCCCTGCCGAGCACCAAACAGCAGACAGACAAAGTAAACAAATAGCCGATGAACTTAGTGGAGCATTTAACAGCTAAAGAGCAACATATTTCATATTAAAGTATGAAACCTAACTCTAAATAAATGCTACTGTAGATCCATATTTGCTGCATGTGTAAAGACGTTAATAAACGTTCCATAATATCTTAATGGTCCAGTGTGAATGGTGTCTACACTGTCTACGGGTGCAAGTTTTCACGTCCACTGTAGTTTCATCCTACAAGACTAGAGTGAGGCGAGTGGTATTCAGTTGTTTGCAACAGTAGCTTCATTATTAACTGTTACTAAATCCTACACACTTGACTTATAAATATGATAATATGTCCGGATTGTGTTTAAAGCTTGATTTTGCTGCCCCAAGTAGTTCTTTTAATCAAACCATAGCAGTGTCAGATCAGAAATATATAAACATCTTTTTAAATTATTTTGGAATACACAAATTATGTTCGCCAGCCAATGGGGACATCCGATCAGAAAGTGTTGTTCATTTTGTGGGGCAATGAAAAACGGCAGAACCAATTCATACATTTTTAAATAAATAGTAGATAAAATAGTTTGTTGGGTGGACTGACCCTTTAAATCCCCTGATTTCAGAACATTTAAGACCCATTTCTGAGATCAAGTTTCCAAAACAAATGAACAGCAAGTATTTTCTTTTACAATATTGCATGAATCTTGTGTCAAGGGCGGCATCAGATCAGGTCCTACACATTTAATCCGCTGAGAAAAAAAAAAAACACTGAGTCTTTTGCTGTGATTCAAACAACGCAGTGAGTTTACAGTGTCGGGCAGTTCTACGTATGTTCTATCTATGATCGCACTGTGGTTTTACAATATTGAAAAACAAAAAAAACTGCCTATAATATTGCACATAGAAAGTGATGAACATACCATGATTTAATCCATGTTCAAATAGCTTTTTTTGTTTGTTTGTTTCAGTGTAACTCATCATATTTAATTCATGGGGCCTACATAGAATGGCCTGCATAATCGATTCAGTCAAGAAATGTGTCAGCGAGGAGAAAAGAAACATGGAGAATTTCAGCCATATCATGAACTTACTCCCAGTGACAGCTGCAATAATAATAATTATATTAGACTTTATAATTCATCCAGGCTATTGACATTCTGAAAGACTCTGAAGGATTAAACAAACACATGCGAGACAACAATAATAAGATAACAAAAAAATAATCACAATCTTTAGGAAGGAACTGAACTGAAAACCTAAGCTTAGAAATGATTTTTCAATTCATGCAATCTATTAGATTATCTCTGTGTAGCATCGTGTTGTTTTTTTTTTTTTTTTTTTTTTTGTGTTGTTTCTTTTATTGCTTTGAGGACTGATGCTTTCAAACACTTTTGAACAGAACTTCAAGTTGCCAGAGTATTTTTCTTTTTTTATCCTTCAATGAAAAAATATCATCTTTGAGGATTTTTATGGCTCAGTATTCCCCCAAAACATTAATCTCATCTTTTCAGAATCTCAAATCAAATTCATTTGTTATGTTCCCGTAATCAGTTATAGCAACTAATTATTGATTTGTCATCCTTCTGTTTGTAATCCATTCCTTCCTGGATGTGGCTGTATGTCAGGGACAGTCGTGAGCGTTAACAGCGATGCATGACGGTTTGTGCTTTCTCTGTGGCCATGTAAGCTTTGAGAACAGTGACTGAAGTCAAAATGGTTGACAAGCGGCCAACTGAGCCAAGCCCTACAGAGCTGCTATGACCTCATTCTCTGTCTCTCTGCTCCATCAGCTCCACTTATTGACCCCGAGTGAGCTGCTGAGGGGAGCTGGCTCCCTCTGTTGGAGACACTTTAAATACCAACTGAGTGCCAGGGAACAAATAGACTCCTGCGGCCAAGAACATTTAATGGAAATCACCTTTTAAGTTGATACCCCACGTCTTGCTATGCATACAGCGTGTGCAACAACATTATCATTCACTTGGAGTCTTCTTTGTGCCCACCTGATGAATGTTAAATCCAATATTTTTAAGTCCAGACAGACTGAAAGACATTATGAATGATGGATGGAGGTTTGGTCCTGTGCGGGACTTTTGGGTGAAATAACCCTTTAACATGACCATAGATGATTATTGTGCCAGTCTTTCATACTTTAACAGTATGTTGAGTAAAACACAAAACAAGTGCACTTCTGCAAAGATACTTTACTGATTTTAATCGCAAGCTATCACAAGTGAAACATTTCTCATTGGAGAGGACTGAGGCAGTGTAGCTAGACTAGCAGCCCAAAGTCCTCTTGGAACTGGAAAAATAAAGAAAATAGTTTGCATACGAAAATATATTTTAGACACATCTATTTGCAGATTAGCTACAACCAGTTAATTTAGCTTAGCGTACAGCATATTTATTCTCTGCTGGCAAAGAAAGGGCAGGATTTGGTCTGTTCACAGATTACCCAGCTAGCAAGCAAATGTGAAGGCCTTTCTTCAGGCAGCCAAAGAGCCACTGCTGGTCCGAGTTGCCAGATTTTGACCAGCTGACTATGATGATAAGATTTTGTAAACCAACCAGTTGTGCCAACATTAGCATGTTAACAAGCTAGCACAATAAGGCACTTGAGGTCCCACGATAGTCAACATATTTTTACAGGCTTCTTACAGACATTCGGCTCTGTGTCCACTGGGTAGCTCTTTTCTGTCAGTAGTGTTAATTGGGTGTTTAGGGGGAATATCGGTGCAGTATCGCTGAAATTACAGTTCCTATAGCTGCTAGACTGTTGTAAATGCTATATATAGCATTAGCATTTAGCAACATCTAGCAGCTATAGGAACTGGTGCTGCAGCCTGTTAAACCACTCACAGTCACAATCCGTCACAACATTAGCTTGCTAACAAGCTAGCACAATAAGGCACATGAGGTACCACGATAGTTGACAGATTTTTACAGGTTCAGCCTTCACCAAACTTATTAATATCAGAAATACCAAGACAAATGGTCTGTTCTCAATATATACAAAAGGTTCTCAGTAGCTTAAGTAGAAGAAATAATCTTTGTAATGCTTTATATGCTCATGGTAAAAATTCGGGTACAATTTCATAGGTGTGTAGTTTGAACTGTTCCAGGTTGTCCTGTGCATATGCAGCTATCACAACATGTTTACTACTTCATTGTGTATATAGAATGTGGATGAAGCTGGTTTGAGAGACAAACTATAAATAAATGCTTGTTTTATTGGCAACAGAAAGGTGAAAGCGTCTCTTGATGTTCACCTCATTAACTTTTTTTTTTTACAATAAATAAACAGCCAGCTGTGAACATTCTAACCTGAACTGCAATCAAGCTGTGCAACAGTGAAACAGGCCACAGCACCGCTTCTAAAGACGAGCACCAACTGGACACAAAGCCGTCAACGTGCATCCCTACGTAAAAAAAAAAAAAAAAAAAAACCTGAACGGGGCAACCAAGAAAAACTCAATAACAGTTTACATAATATTGTGCTTTAAATATTCTTCCACCATCATAAAACCCCCATAAAATCATGCTCCAGTCATCCACCCAAAAAAATCCACCCACCCACTTAAATGCATCACATCCATGGGTGTTCGAGCAAGTTTCCTCTCATGGATGTGAGACATCACACTATCCTGACCCAGATCCCACTACTGTCATATACAAACACATGAATGTGAACAGAGCATACCCATGCACCTCGGGGCTAACAAGACCTCAAAATATAAAGCTTTCAAAGACAATTACAACAGTGGACAGATAAAAACTACCATTGAGGACAAAACAAAAAAGGAACACTACCCCGTCTGAACATTTTTCAAAATGTTCATATGAACTGTATCACAGGAGGGCTGCTCTACAGTCAGAAAACATTCACTGAGCATGCCCATCTTACAAACATATATTTATATATATAAATATTTACATGCAAAATAGCAATCATAGTAACACGTCCACTTTCTCGTCCCCTGGGCTAGCATGGCTGTGGTGGCTTTGAGGAGGACCTCCTGCTAAATGCTAGATGGCACTTCTTCAAACGCGCATTAGTGACAACTGGAAGCTGAGACGCCACTCTTGTGGTAACTTTGGCAGGATTTGGTTCCATGATAGCACATTGTCTTCCCTTCAGTGAGCCCTCTAATGATAAACTGACGAAACATTTATAAGTCAAGCTGTGTATCGAACGTTTTTTACCTTACAGGTATTGACAGACATGGCCGTGTCTGTGGCACAATGTAGACAACTGTCAACTAGCTAAATCTAATTGGTCTCAAATCTTGTTGACTTATTGTTATTATTATGAAATGGAGGTATTAAAAAAGGTTGATTTTACTTGCTGAATGCTGAATGGAAAAAAACCTCAAGGAACTTCAGCCAATGTTACTTATTGGTTTGGTTTCATATAAACCAAGACTCATGGCGAATCCCAAATCCAGTAAATTTTCGTAAGCATGTACTACATACTAATAATCATATATTTTTTAGTTTAAGATTTTACGAGAGCTGTCTTACCATCATCCACATTTTTTTTTGCACTTTCAGCTCCTCCCCTACCTTTTATGCAAGGCTTGTGGAAGATAAATATCCATTGACACATTTGTGTAGTATGTGTAGTAATGCTGCTGAGAATTAGTATGTAGTATAGATTTGGGACACCCCATCAGTGTCACTTTGTTTGGCATTTGTCTCTCATCCAAGCATTTCGGCAATCCCCCCTCCCCTCCATTTCAATTTGAAGACGACATCGACGTGGAGAATTCAGCGTTACTGTAATGTGTAAGCTCACCTGCCGAGTAGGGTTGGGACAACAAAATCGATACAGTCATATACCACAACACAGTCTCCTGTGATACTGAGAAATAGCTACAATTTTCTTTTAATATTTAACTCTTAAATGCTCTGCTTTCTGCCAATTTGGTTTACTTTTGTGTGATTTGTCACACTTGTTCATAAAACTGTGAATTTCTGTGAAGTTCTTCATTGTGCAGGCAACAAATCCAGAAAATTCCTAGACTTTTCACATATATTTAGCCATTTTCTATATGTTTTGTTGTTACATACTTAATACATCACAGTTGACAGTCTTGCAGTATATGACAGAATCACATATTTAGTGATTCGATTTTGAGCAATGTATCGTGATTTCCCAACCCTACCAACTTTATCTTGGCAAATTAGTCAACGTACAACAAAATACTGGATGTTATGTTCCAGTGTTAATGTATGAGTCAGACCTGTTGAGATTAAATGTTAAATTTAGAGGTGAGTACGTTAGAATAGCAACGACTAATTTTAAAACAGCTCGATGCACATTTGTTTTTATTTTCCAATTTATTACACATCTTGATCTTGATCCAACATTTGTTGAGATGTTTTCCATCTTTGATCTTTTTTACTTAATCACGCGGAATACAGTTATGAAGATGAGAAAAGAGGAAGTATCTGGTCGTACCTAAAAGGACATCATCTCATCTCTGATTTTTAAATAGATCGGTGCTCTGTTCAGCTTGAAACTCGCCCAGTTCCCAGTTGTCATGATTGCTTGCCATCTGAATCCAATAACAACCAACTGGCTGTAGCATACTCTGAAAAGATTTGGTCCTTCGTTATTTGTTCCCCCATCATTAAAAAAAAAAACCCAAATAAAACAGTCACCCCCCAAACAAGCTCAATTTGGTCAAACCCAAGATTTTAACCATTGATCCCAAATTTAGGGGGAAGGGAGAGAGGAGATTTTAACCACCACCAACCCTGGGAGCCCTGAGAATGAGGGAGAGGAGGGGCATGTGCATGCAGAGGAAATGGGGTGACGTCTGGGTCTTCTTGTCGTTCAATCATTCCTGTCGGAGAGAAGCAGTGTGTCTTTAAGGGGTTGTAATGATTTCCTGTTTCGAAATAAGCAAAACACAGGTAGAGTTGTTACATTTTGTACATTTTGTTTTTAAGAGAAAAAAAAAAATCAAATAAAGATGTTTGGATGAAAACAATAGGCAGACCAGTTTCCTCAGAAAACAAGTTTTATATTCTTAGTCATAGTTTTGGCCATCATTCTATGTTTGTTATTAACTGAAGTGAAGCGAAACACGGTCTTTGCAAGAAACTTTCTGGTTCAACTTTGGCCTTCAGTACTCACCGTAGCTGTGATTGTAGACGGTACTGTACCCCTAGATTTGCAAAAACTCTTGTGAGATTTGTACGTGTTGTTGCTGTGAGTGGGATGAGTTTGCTTTCAGGACTTTCTACCAGAAAGCCACTGTCTGTGCCCCGTGTAAAACCAAAAGTCTTTTGGTTTATTTACTTGAAGGGCTTGAAATCCAGAACCCTTTTTGTCTGAGGTTGACACGACTGTAAAAATGTGTTCAATTCCGAAACAAGACCCAAAAGAAGTGGTCTTGAAGTCGATCTCAAGTACTACAACACTGACTATTTCATGTGCGAGAGTTTGCAAATCTGGGGTTCCCATCTAGACACAAGCCAAATGAAGGGTTTAGATAAGTTTGTTTAATGCCACATTATATGGGATAATGACTTGTGAGCATGCATGTCATCTACACAGTTGAATGACTACAGTTAGATGAGTTAGTTGTTATTAGTTGTTTAAATACAGTGAAAGGTGACCTTGATTCTTAAGTGCGATGTTGATTGCAAGAGTTTCAGTTTTAAATATAACAAGTCAGAAACTCTTAATCATGACAATATCATGATTACTTTACTCTGTTTCATGCGATCATTAGTACTCGGAATGTTGGCCACCTCTAAAACTATAGCAGTGGGGGAAACTGTTAGAACAGGCTGGCAAAATGGCTTAAATGCACTTTACATGAATTTATTTGCGACGAATAAACAAAAATAAAATAAAAAATAAAGCTAATGCACCTGCTGCTTTTATGACATGTAGGAAAAGGGAAGATACCAGTTATTTTGCATGAATTTCTTTTGCATCCCCCTGTAATATTTGAATTTAAAGTGCATAAATAAAAAATCCAAAACAGATTTTCCCCATAAAACTACAGTTTTTCAGTCAGTCATATATGCAACACGTAATCCCATTCACCCAGTATGTTGTAAAAGAGAATCTAACACAAAATATTAATTAAAAATCAATGAATTGCAGGTTTCCACATAAAAACCTGCAGCAGAGCCGTCTGCAGCAGCACCATTTGACCACAAGGTGTCAGCATTTGATTCCTCTGATTGCAAGATTCACAGAAAATGGTTATACCTTACTTACCAATAAACAACAGCTTTCCCAGCCCTATTAAAGCCATGTTATCATTTCAGACATGTTCTTGTTTATTGACATAAGTATAAAGAAATAAAAACACAAGATAAACTTCATATTTTTGAACATGTCTTGAAATTTAAATGTCCTTCTCTCAGTTTATATTGGCCTTGAGCAGTCAACAGTATCGGAAACCGTGTTGTAAATTATCATAATTAATACAAACAGTAACTTCTTTTAAGAACTGTATTGCATGCAGTGCTAGAAACCTCTGCCCGTGACCTCTGGACTCCTTCATTATGTCAGTGTTGAATGTGGTACAATCAGCTGGCATGGACAGTATTTAGCATAGTGCCTCAATGCAGATTTCTAAGAATTCATTAGCTCATCCTCATATGACACAAAGTGGTCTCACACAGCACCAGTCCAGTTTGATGCATTAGCAGACTCCAGACATCAGAATCATCCATGAGTCCACAGTAAGCTGATCACTGTGGTTTTACAGTATATTGAGAAATAGTAGGTGGCTAATATTGCTCTATTTGGTCGTCTCTTCTTTTACCTGTTTGATCATCTCTCCAGTTCTCTCAATGACAATGGTCTTGGCCTCTTTCACGGGCGAAGTGACCTGGTAGTCGTCGCTCAGCAGACCAAGGATTGGGTATTGGTTCCTGTACCTACACACACAAGTCATATACATGTTCAGTAAGAAAGCAAGTCTTTAGTAGGGCTACAGTAGGGTTAACTGGATATTACGAGTAAATTTTCTGTCATCAAGCTCTATAATGCATCGTAAAAACACGAAATCACGGATATTTTGCTGTAATGTTTTACCTTTTGGTGATGATGGTCTTAGTGACGTTCTTGGAGCTGTCGTTCCTCTCCTGCATCAGCTTTCTGATCTCCTGAGAGTCACAAGAGGTCAAAGGTCAGCAACAAGTGCAGTGTGCTTACAGAACACCCTTCATGTGTTCAGCAGACTAGCTAAGAGCAGCTACGGCTAACAGCAGTGACGGTTACTTTAGCAACAAGTAAAGCTATCTGTTCATCAAGAAACTGAGTTTCAGTCCAGTTTTACCACAATCAGCGAATAATTTCATGAAGTTTTTGTCTTTTGGTACGCTAATCAGTGGGTCCTCAGAAACATGTTGATCTCTGTCTTTGTCTGTCTTATTGTTTTTCCCATTAAGATTATCCTGTCCATTCAGCAACAAAGCATTTGGTTATGCAATCGTACATGTTTATTACAGCGGATCACATGTTGGCAGTCATACAGCACGTGGGGAGAGCATTCTAATGCTAGGTGGGAACTGACATGGCTCGGATCGCCTAAGAGGCCTGTTGATGCAGGTCCTTCTTTACAACTTTTATCTAACTTTTACAACATTTTATTTAACTGCATATTTATCTAAAACAGAAGTGGCTGCTGCTCCGTGTGTGTATGTGTGAGAAACAGTAACAGGTGTTACCGCGCCAGCACCCAGAGGTGGCGAAAGACATTCCTGAGAAATTACTTCTGCAGAAGTGAACACACGCTCATTCCTTTTGTCTGGTCAGAGTGTAGCACCTGTGACTGTATAGTGATCACTTAAAGTATCATTTGTCATTTATTGCCACTTGCCTTGTTTTCTGTATCTGAAAACAAAGGCATGTCGTATAATTACTACCCAGTGAGGGATTATTGACATTTATCCCATTTCAACTGAGCTCTCGTTGACTACCAAATATATAATAACAAATAATAACACTCAAGATTGCCAGAATTATGGTCCAAATGGGAATAAACAGGATTTACAGGACCCTAGCGAAGCTTTTCCATGCATTAGCCTTTGACTAAATCATGTATGCTTTACATTACGCAAGCCTTGTGGTTAATTTTGGAAACTAGTATTTTGTTCTACAGTTCCAGGCATCCATTGGCTTAAAGTATCATAATCCATCACTCTGCATTCATTTTCACCAAAGTTACTCTGTCTTTACCGACTTTAAAGATCAGTCTGCCCTTTCAGTCACTGCTATGTACCCTGTTTCATATCTCTGATGTGAAAAAAAAACAAAACAGACAGACCTCCTCCTGTCGGGTGATGGTGGTCTGCCGCTTCTCCAACGTGGCAAGCAGTTCTGAGATTTTCAGCTGGAGGCTTTTCTCTGAGGAGCTACTGGTGGTGGTGGTGGTGGTGATCTGCGTCTGGATCTTCGTTATCTGGGACTGGAGGGAGGACGGAGAGAGATGAGGCATTTTACATTAAAGACATCATTACATGACCCGTTCTGCATGATTTTGTCTTCCCTAGTTCATACTGAGGTGGATGCTCAATGTCTGAACCGAATTTCATTGCAACCCATCCAATAGTCTTGTTTTCACTCTCACCCGCAGCCTCTGTATCTCCTGGTCTTTTTCTTCTCTCATGGCATTGAGCTGGTCCTTGTACTGACGGGACAACTCCTCCGTCTTGATGTGAAGAGTGGTGCTGCTGCCTTGTCCGGCCAGCTGAAGGACAGACGGACGAGAAAGGAAAGAAAGAAAAAAGAAAATCCTCATCAATGACGCAGTATTAACATTGCGTCGCAATTTCTTCTGAGCTGCTCAAGATTTCTTGTATCTCAAGTCTCTCTTGAGATACAAGATATATATCTCTTGTCTCATTAGCAACATTTCCTGAAACCTAATGTTTTTGTTGTTGCCAAACATTTCCCACTTCTATGTCTTTGTTAGAAGTAAACATTAATGATTTCATTCAATAATGATCAGTGACCTTCTGTTGGAAACATCTGCATTGATTTATGAGGACAAGAAGCTGGCTTGTAAACTGAGGTGTAACCACCGTCGATGAAAAACGGTTTTAACTGCAGGCTACCTGCACCTTTCCAAACCCCATCAACAGTTTCGTGACTCACTGTTACAACCATGAATCCTTTCAACCGCATTATCAAACATGTCACCTCCAAGTGACCCGTTTATAAATTAGGACGCGTTTCATTTGACGGGTGCATCTTGTGATCTCTTAGCTGATGGGGATGGCGAGACGGGTGGCGCGTTACCTTCTGTCGGAGCATTTCGTTCTCCTTCTCCATCGCTCTCAACCTTCCCTCCAACTCTTTGACCTTGAACTCGCGGCTCGAGTCGGTGGTTCGGCTGCTCATGAGCTGGCTCTCCAGGGAACGCTGGGAGGCGCTGGTTTCCTTCAGAGACAGCTAGAGAGGGATGGCACACACACAGGAAGTCAGAAACACATGCATATATAAACCATCAGAGTTTACAGGCCGACTTCCTACTCCAACTTTGACCTACTGGACTCACAGTAGCTGTGTGCACAGGGGATACCTACTTTTAAGCCGCACTATCTCCAAATAAAGTTGATAAACTGTCGGACATTTTGTTCGGACCTTCTGTGTTTGGCTCCGTCTGACTTCATTATAACAATGTTGCAGTGTTCTCACATCTAGGTGAGTACAATGGTATCATAACCAATCATAGTTTTGGTGCGTAATTGTATCAGAGCTGTAATAAACCTGATCCTTCAGTACACAGTCTTTCTTGTTTGTGATATTGTTCAACGATTAGTCAGACTTTTTTTTTTTTTTTAAAGGGTAAAAAGTCTTTGATTTCAGCCTCTCAGATGTAAATATTTTAAGGTTTCTTTAGTCCTCTATTCACCATTTTCTTTACTAATTAGTTAATCCAGAAAATGATTAACTAATTAATCACTTTTGGAAATAATTATTATTCACAGCCTGATATTTAACCCACCCAACATATACACAGGAGGTTCTCTGTTACCTTATAATAAGATACAAAAGAACCAATGTGTGTTTACATGATTGCTCTTCAGTTTCCTGTGCTAAACTGAATCTTCTACAAATACCAGTGCCTGTAAAGTACATATGTTTTTCGTGACAAGATCAATACCCTGACAGGAAACACACAACACTGTATCCTACTGTATACAGGGTACTGTACCTGGAGCTGTCTGTTGTTCTCTCGGACGGCCTCCAGGAGGCTGTCGTACTGCCGAGCCTGGTCTGCTTTGAAACTCAGATCTCTCTCCAAGGCCTCCTTCTCACTCTCCAGGCGCTGTAATCACAGACAGACAGTAATGTCTTCTCATCAGATATTTCCTCATGATTTTTTGTTTGCATTGTTAATTGTTGCACTTTTTGGATTTGATAAATTGTGACTCTGCTTTTTCTCCGGCCAGGTTGTGTTTAAGTCCTTCTAATCTCTTGATTAAATCAATAAGTAAAAATAAAAACACATATTTCCATCTGCTGCCTTTTGTCTTCATGACATGTTAAATGTTTTTGCTCAGGAACGCAACCAAACAATAACCCTGACTCCACCTAACTGAATTAATACTTTATAATAATAAGCTGTTGGCATCTGGCAGGAAGCCTATAAATGGATGGTGTAATTTGAAGCATTCAATTAGCTTGTGCCGTGACTGTGAAATGCCTTGTGCAGTTTGTGGAGACATGCTGTTCTGGACCTGGATCTGTATGTGCACACTTTATTAAGGAACCAACCATCTTGATGCGCGCTGTTGTTTTTGTTTGAATGCATTAGCGGTAGTAGCAGGAAGCGAGGATTGAAATGCTTTTTAAAAAATACCACATCTGTTACATTTTTCTTCTTTATATTCAAAATAATAAGGGAGCCTTCTGGAACAAGGAAGAAATTACATACAGACACATCAATCCTCAGGAGCATGAACTTTAAGAAAGTAATGCCCGAACTCTAGTACCAACTAACATCTGAGTACCTGGTGGAAAGTAATAAGATGAATTTATAGTACCCAAGTACTGTAATTTAACATTTTGAGATAAATGTTGCACGTTTACATTCTGAAAGGAATATTGGCATTTTGAACTCCACAACATTTATTTGACAGCTGTAGTTAGCAGTCTTGCAGAGAAGGAATTTGAAAATCTATAATGTGATTTTCTTATGCAGTAACTTCACAGAATATGAAGTTATTAACTTCAGTCCTACTTTGACCAGCTTCAACATTAAAATGCTGCTTACATATTTATGCACCAGTAATAATAATCAAGTAAGATACTTTATGCGCCTTTATGTTTATATACCTTATGTATTTCATTACATTTGCATAAGTTCTTGAGTTTTTCTTTTTTTTTAAGCTTGTCTTGTCATGTAATGAATTTTGATGATCATGATTTAATGATCAAGTTAAGGATGATTGATTGTTATACTGCTGACGTGTTTGTTTGTTTTCTCCCATCACCATGGAGTCGGACTGAAAATCTCTTTAAAAAGCAGCAGTTGCAATACTGATCTGTAGTCATCCAGACATATATTTAACTTAATGTTAGAGGGTACAACAAAACCCCTTCGGTGTCTTTCAGGCGTTGGCAGCTCTTACCCGCAGGTCTTCGGACATGTGGAGGAGCTCTTCTCTCAGACTGCTGAAGGTGGACAGCAGGAGTCGCATGCTCTTATCTGCAGTGAGACGAGTCTGACAGAGAAACAGACACAGTAAGATGAGTTAACGCCAGAGAGTTCAGTGTGCTTCTCTGAGGAATAACCGAGATGAAGCTCACAAACCAAAACTCCTTACGCTCATGGATTACAGTATTATAACCTGCTGCATACGACAACAATGTTACTAGATTCTGAATACTGAAATAGAATAGTAGCATATAGAAACACCATCGTGGTTATGATTATTAAACATATAACATGGATAATAAGATCCATTAAAGTTAATAACAACACATTGATTTACATGATTACACCCCCAGTCTTTGAACCAGTCTTTTAGGGTCTGATATGATGTGAGGAAGTTTTTCATTTAAAAAATCTAAACCAAAAGGTTGAACCTCTTTTGTTTGTTTCCACGCCATGCTGTCAGCGAAGGAGGTCAAGTAAAACCTCCTTTCGTTTGCAAAGTATCAGAATCGGGGAAAACATCTTGTTCTAAACTTAATACGCCCTGACCTAGAATCAATATGACACGAACACAATAAGATGGGGATCAATGCAGGATGTCATATTCGGGTCGATGGGGAAGTGTTTTATAATTGCCGTTTTGTGGAAGCGAAGATAAAATGCTCTCCGTGTGTCACTCACCTGCAGCAGGTAGCGGATTTGTTGTTTGGTGAGTTCAGTGGCTCCTTTGGGAAGCAGAGACTCCACCTCCTCTCTCTCCACCTGAACACACACGCAGATACAATAGAAACAAAACCATGAAACCAATGAAGAGGAAAGACATCCTTTCACTTTGACTCATTTCCAAAAAAATATGTTATTACTAAGTTTTTGATCCCTAAAAATGACAAGAACATGTAGTAAACATAGAAACGTACTGTCTGGATCACTCTGTTGCACTGTATTCATCGCGTATTAAGTCTAATTGAACTTTGACCACAGTCAAAGTTGTGTCTGCCGAGCTCGGTTCAGATCTATTTATCAGATGTGTGTGATGCAGGTTTGTTTCTCACCTTGTAGTCATTGCTGTGATCCAGCTGGTATTTCCTGTAACACACATAGAGGAAAGACAAACAATGAGGATGGAGGCACATTTGTGTGTTTAATGAATGAATACGAGCCTGATTGTGTCTCATAATGAGTCACGACAGACACCGAGGGGGCGCCTTGTGGACAAAAACACTTAATGCTGAGTCATATTAAGGGGATTCCCCTCTCATCTGGGACAAACATTTGGTAGCAGAAGGTAAACAATTTATTTTAGGCTTAATTTATTACTTTCAGCTTGAGGGATTACTGTGACTCACACTACATAGTTGCTACATTTGAGGTCAGGTTCAGCCTAAAATAAACGTAATGTAATTAGAACTGGAAATGAATTAACCATGCTGACATTATCGTGTTATCATTTGAAGGATTCCTGTAGTCCAAATTAAAGACTCCAAGCCAACTGTAATTTAAAAAAGTGGTTAAATTGTTTGCATCTGTGGTCACTGGATGATCTCTGTGGGACTGAGTAGTTAGTGGGCAGAACTTCGTGGTCTGTGAAATGAAGCCAATGTGGAAGTGTTTTAAACCTGCATTCTCTCCTGTGGCCAGCAGGAGGCAGCTCCATTGGTTGCAACAATTGTATTGAGCGTAATGTAAAAATGAGCCTTCTTCTCACTTTGTTTATTATCTCAGTAAAGCGTTTCCTCATGAGTTTATGGTTTCAGTCACTAGTTTCTAGTCTCCTTCCATACAGCATGACATTCATTTGGTAAATTATGGTCCCATTTCCATAAAACGGACGATAATGCACAACGAGCCACGCTCACAAAACTCAGATCAAACCATCGAACCGGCAGTGTTGATTTGCTCTAAAACCAGTCAGGCTGACATTCTATCCTGCTTGACAGCTGAGCCAAAATCAAGCACTCCCATCCAAATATGGTCACTTCTCTCTCCAAAACAGAGAGACAAAGACGGCAATGTCTATAATGCCAAACCTGAGACTTCAAAACAGTTCTCCACAAAGCACTAGGTGACTTCATGGTGGATTTACTCTTGGATTGAGTCAGAGCAGTAATGGTAATGACTGATCATGTCAATCATTGCTGTGTGTTTAATAGTTTTTGGACAGTATCGGAGTTGGAAGAAGATTCTGTATTTTAGGATTTGATACATACACAAGACCTGTTCATTAATACAGTCAATTCACTGTTGGATTAACTGGTTTAACTGTAAATCAATCCAACAGTGACACATGCCACACGTCATAGCTGGCTGACAGAGCTAAAAGGTTGGACAAAAATTTCCCTATTTCCCACCCAGGTTCCCTGTACCTACTTGCCTTATGCAAGACTTTCATGTGATGTAATGATTCAACAGTTACCGTGAACAGAAACCGAACATGCCTCAAAACTGTACCGATTAATGTCGGTTTTGGCAGGTATTTTTTCAGAATTTCCTTTTGTTTTGTTTTGGGGGGTTTTTATAGAGAAACATTCAGATCACAAACACTTAAATCACCAGTGGACCACTTTCATTCTTCATTCATTCTTATCATGGCTTCTTCTGCATGATAAGAATGAATGAAGAATGGAAGAGAGCAACCGATACTCGGTTTTCACGTGTTTGAACATGCTGCTCATGGTACTAATCCAACTCGCCAAACCCAGCGTCTGTCTCCATGTCTAGGAATCTATTAACTATATAAGCATGCCAGGATAATAAAACCAGACTATGAATGACATCACCACACGGGAGTCTTGTCGAGTCTGTCGTCTTCCAATGAGAAAATGTTGCTAGGAGGATTAGCGGCTCATGTTTAAGAGTCAGTTTAACATTGTAATGAGACAGGTGCGTGTTAAAGTCAGGTGCCATATAAAGTAGAAACAGGACCTCCCTCTGGATAAGTTAGCTTGTAGATTCAATACTACTTTATTGCTGAAGTGTTTGATATCAGGATCTGTGGTGGAGTCAATTCACCAAATACATTCTTAAACCCTGCGTAATTACATAATTAGCCCATTTAAATGTCATGTTTTCAGTCACATTTTCATTATGTGGATAGTGCTGTGGACAGGAAGCTAATTGCCTAAAATGAAGTGCACTTACTGTCCACGGATCTTGGTCACATGCTCAGAGATGCAGGAGTGGATGTCACAGTTCTTCCTGTAGACGTCGGCCAGCAGCTCGCCGAAGTAACGCGTGTCCATCTTGGTCGGTGGAGGCACTTCTTTCACCTCGCTCTTCACCTCCACCCTGGTGATCTTCTCTACCGGCTTCTGCTGGATGATGTTGACAATCTCCACCTCCTCCACCTCCACTGACTCCTCTTCCTCCTGGAGGGACAGGCCAGAGACAGATTGTTAACCACAGTGTGTTTACGTGTTGATCTGGAAAGGCTGAAAACAAAGGAAACGCAGAGAAGAAGCAGTGACAAAGGTCGCATACTTAATAGTGACACATTAACAGATTAGCTCAAACTGACTGAATGGTGCAGAAGTCAAACCTTCACCCTGTAAACTGTGTTCTTTTGCACACAGATGAGTTACAAAAAGTCATTCTCGCGTCAGTATTATGATCTGATATTCCATCATCATTAGACGGATACTGTAAAAACTACAAGAAATAAACTTTGTCCAACAAGTAAATCCCCTCTTTAGTGTGCTGCAAAACTGCTGCCTACAGGGATCATTCTTCAAAAGATAATCTGAGGAGCAGACTGACTGGCACCTGCAAACAATTACAAATGGTTATCTGCATAACAATCAAGAAATGCAGGTCTCAGGTTTGTTAACATGCTTCACACCATGGTATTTCACTGTTTTAATGTGCTTCACATTTTTTTCCGCCCATTCTAGGCTTCTATTGTCCATCGTTTTACTACCATATTAAAATTCTACATCCATTATAACTAGCATCCTTTGCAGAGTCGCAAAGGGCTGGAGCCAAGACAGTGGGCAAGAGCTGGAGTACATCCTGGGCAAGTTGCCCGCTCATCCAGGGCTGACCAATTAACCTGCATGTCTTAAGACTGTGGGAGGAAGCCGGAGCACCCAGACATGGTAAGATCATTCAAACTCCACACTACCATGGAATAGAAAGAGGGTTCTGGGTTGCAGTACACTACAATGCAAATGAAATGTTTTTTTGATTTTTTGATTTCTGAGCAGGTCCATTTTTATGACATAGAGAAAGGAATGGGATGTTTGACATTTTAAAACATTATTGTCCCATACTTTATGAGGGGGAGTTGGCATGTTGAAACAGGAAAGGGAAGCTACCAAGCCAAAGGTTTGGAGCACATTACTGCATAGCATTAACGCTGTCCTAAAGGGAACCGAGGGGCCCAAACCAGAAAAAACAGGCTGAGAACGAAAGTAAAGAAAAATATATGTGCAGCATTGTCCACATATGTTGTGTATATATTGATAATTTGGTGGTGGATCACCTCTAATAGGCTCACTTAATTAATTAACCAATTAATAACCTGTGATCCCAGGCTCGCTACTTGCATGCCGGGCAGTCCACGCTGCAGCTACACGTGATGTAAGCCAAACACACCCATCACCTCCGTTTATCTACATGTAGCAACAGAGTCGAGTCAAACAGTTGTTGCATAACCTGTTATCTATCTGCGCTGCATGTTGTGTGTACTCTTCACACAGAAAGCGCTTTCGCTCTCTGCAAACACCTGTCTGTCAAACACTGTGTTTGCTTACGCCGGACAGACTGGTGGTCCACACCGACATAATAGTGTTTGTCTTGTCTTTGTGTTTCGACCTCATATCTTCTATGTTTAAGTCCTTTGATGAAAAACTGGTTGTTAGAAAGCATTTTGCACTGAGAGTATTCCACCAGACCTTGAAGCCACATACAGATAATGAATAAATGAAGTTTGGCGCTTTTTTCTGTGAACGACAGGTTGGTTGGGTTTTTGTTTTGGTTTTTTTGGTTTTTTTGACAGGCATGTGTTTAACAATTTTGTCCTAATTTAACCTCACATCTGAAGGACAAAAATGTATCTATGGGTGTATCTGTTTTTCTAGCACAGCGTGCAACAAGTCGGGCCCTCGTCTTTACCTGCTCTTCCACATGCATTCATTAGTGTTGGTGGACAAGTTTTTAATGTGACAGTTTAAATATAATTGTGGCTCTCCTGTACTTTTCCCAAGTACATTAGCGAAACCCTAGCCAAAAAGCTAGCAAAACCGTTTATGTAGATTAGCAAAATGCTAGATAACTAGCTAGCTGACGAATTATGCTGTTTAGCGAGTTAGTTGGCTTGCGTCTTGCTAACAAAGACTCTTCAAAATGTGTCTTCTTATTATTAGTATTATTTTAAGCATACACAACCCTAGCACATCTAAGAAACAGTAATGAATAACGGGGAAACGATGTTCTGACAGCTAAGTGCCAAGCTTGCTCAACTGCTATTGGTCTTGTGTTGTAGAAATTTAGAAAATTGTAGAGATTTTGGGAAATAAATAAATCAACATTTTAAATCACGCTTGTGCAGTATTCCTGAAAAGAACATCCACGCTAAGGAGGTTCATGTTTCAGGTTTATCTTGATTGAAAACAATCAGACCAAAAGAAAGCGACATATCAAGATGTATTTGCATGACATACAGCGTCAGGAACATTTTGTCTGATGTAATGCCTTCTTAGGTATCCAAGTTGTGGTTGTGCAGAGCGGTCCAGCCAGATTCCACATAAGCCCGGGGGAAGATTAAGAGCCAGAATTTCCCAGCATGTAATGTTTACACTATTGTGCCATTGGAGAGACACCATGACCCACAGGGAGCCCTGCAGCACTTCAATATCATGTTCAGCTTCTGTCTGACATGCACTTATTCCACTGTGGGGTGATCTTTTGAGGTTGTGGTGATGTTTTGGATTGTATTTGGTTCTGGTGTAAAATGGAAGTTCAGAGTATCAGTGGTTTTAAAGTGTTTCCAAGTAACCTTTTGCACTTCCTATAGCTACCACCCACGCAGCAGAACCAATGGGAGAAAGGTCAAAAAAATACTGTCATCACTAGAAGGAAACACTGAGAAGGGAACTGAGTTTTAGCATTGTTTCATTTTGGAAAAAAGAAACTCTATAGACAGGAAGAACAACACAGGCAGCGGGGAGGCTAAAAGGACTGAAAGATCACAGGTTTGATTTCACTGAACTCCAAATAACCTGTCCTGAACCGACTAACACAGGCTGACAGGGATTTGACTCCTGCTGCGAACCCAGTGTGTTGTTTGGGACAAAAATACATAAAACAAGTTTTTTTTGGACTTTGTGCCTCTTCTGAAATCTGAAGTGGGTCAACCATAACTAAACACAGTCAAGTGCCAAACTCAATAAAAACTGTGGGCTTGGCACAAACATCTCTCAAGAGGCCCACTTATCTCAATGCTATCTTTCATTTTGAAGTGTAAAAATCTCTGTCATATTGTAAGAAAGACGTACACATGACTACGCTATAAAACAAACGGAGTGCAAAAGGAGTGTAGGCATATGATCCGTGTGATTACATGGTAGTGGGTGTGTCACGGTGCCGCAGGGCTGTGGCTGTTATGGTAACATGCCTGTCATTCTTGCAGAGAAAGGGAGAGGAGACGACAGAGGGACGCGAACCAGTCTGGACACAAAACAAGACAAAGCTCAGCTCATTATCGCAACACGTATCAGTAGACATACGGCGTCCACATGATGTAATGTTGCCTATTTTTGTGACATTTATCCCAATAAGAAGCACTGGAAGTATGAGAATGAGTTTCTCCTGTAAGATTTTAGGATTACCTAAGTCTCAAGTTTACAGTCAACTGCCCTGAAATTAATTTCTTTCACACTTTTCCAATGTACATCAAAATACATTGGAAGCACAGCTACACAGCCTGCTCTGCACCAAAGTGGAGGACAAATTGAACCAAATCACCAATAAAGAGCTGTGTTCTACATTTAGTAATGAAAACCTTTTAAAGACATTTTTACGATCCCAACAAAATCATACTAACGAGAATCAGTGACTTGAAGAAGAAGCCTGAAGAAGTACTGACAGAAGCCGTACAGCTGTAAGGCTGACACAGTTATGGTACTGTTGTCGTCGATGTTGTTTTTGTTGTTGTTTTTCGCAGTGGAGATGTCGGTGTTCATTTGCATGGTTCACAAAAACGCCTTAGTTCGACTCTGACAGAGTTTAATATGCAGCCAACCTGCAGGCGCTAAATTCCACCGCAGACTTGAGCTCATACCGCTGTGTAGAATGTGTGGGAAGATAACAACAACCTTATGATGACAGGTTACTGGGTTAGAGTTGCAGCAGAGGAGTGTGTATGTGCACCATGTGCATGCCCATGTGTGTGTGTGTCTGTCTATATAGGACAGACTGACCTAGAAATGTGTGAGAGCACAGGGAGAACAGAGTAGCCATTGGTTAAAGGGAGTCGGGTCATTTCTGTCCGATTGACTCTTAAAGACACAAAAAAATGTGCTGGTTTTCATTTTGGAGAGGGAAGTGACCATATTTGGATGGGAGTGCTTGATTTTGGCTCAGCTATCAAGCAGGTTAAAATGTCAGCCTGACTGGTTTTAGAGCAAATCAACAGCGATTGACTCTTTATTCTAAAAATATGTCGACATATTCAAAAAATCTGTAGATTACATCGTTGTCTTTATGCATTATAGGGTTGTGTATATGTTGTCAGCCATAGATATGTTTATTGCATGCTCCATTTATGTCTGTGTGTCTCTTTCTTTCATCTACAGTCAGAGTAAGTTTTGCCATCCACCGTACATCTGTTTTAAATGTAGTGAAACTGAGGCTGTGAAAGGAGCGCCCCTAAAAAGAGCAAGAAACCCAATACTCAAGCTCAATACATCATCAGCTCACCTCTTCACCATGTCAGGCTCTCTGGTGTGTGTGTGTGTGTGTGTGTGTGTATATGTGTGGTCAGTGTGTGAGCCAGCCTCTCAGGACTCTGTGTGACT
The DNA here is from genome assembly GCA_014281875.1 of Nibea albiflora. NCBI lineage: Eukaryota > Metazoa > Chordata > Actinopteri > Sciaenidae > Nibea > Nibea albiflora. The sequence continues at coordinate 15,382,001 of CM024807.1, forward strand.
GAGTAACACTAGAGGTTGTTGTTGGAGAGAGACAAGAGTCACTTTACCACACAGGCTCTTTGTGCGAGTCTCTGTGTGTCTTTGTGCCTCGCCTCATCATCGAGCTATTTTGTGCGCAGTTCAGCTCGTCGGTGCAGTAAGAATATTTCGACCTGAACCGACTCTATCTCCGTTTTCCAACTTTTTAAACTTTCAGATTTTTTTTTTCGTTCCTTCTTCAGAAACCTGCAACACTATGTCTTATGGAAAACGTTTGTTGTTGTGCATAACAATAAATACAGTAAGAGAAAAGAAAAAACAAGTACTACAAAATTCAAGAATCTTGAATATAAAACCGAAATTTACAATAAAATCATATGGAAATTTACTCAGCAAAAGTTGTTCTAAAAGGACTCACTAGCTATACAGGTATGGCGTTTGTCTTTTCTTAATCATTCCTCATCTGCATTTTTTTTTTTTTTTACTTTACTTTACTACAAAGAACATTTCAGTCCTCATCATCACAGCTGGATGTGATCCAGAAGTCACCATAGCAACAAAATTCATCACTGAAAAACATCAGGTGGGAGTGGTTCTGTGACTGATGTGACTGCAGGTGGAGATGTTAACAAAGAGCTCATCGTGTAAGACTGTTCATACACACACTGGCTGGATTTAACTTTTTTAGCAATTGATTATACCCAGAAACTGTCAAACTGCTGTCACGCAACTGTTCTTAATTCATCACCGAATAGCTTATGCTGAAGTTTTTTGTTGTGTTGAGTTGTGTTCATTTTTTGGCTTTTGTAGTATTTTTGCAGATGGATTTGTGAAGACATCAGCAGTATGGCTGTTTTTTTGCCAGATCAATAAGTCAATCCAGGTTGTAAGAAGCACTGTGTACTGTGAAAATACACTGACGAGACAGCGTCACTCCCTGTGGCTTGGTTATAGTGAATATCACCATCTTTACCAGGCGTGACTTTCACAATCAACCACCATATCAACATTAGTAATCCACTAGAGACAAAACAAATTGAAAATATTTTCTTAAAGTTTTCCAAAGAAACCAGCTCTACGCCCACATGTTGTTTGTATCCGCGCAAAGCAGTTGCACCATGAGGGTATAACTCAGTTATGTGAGTGTTTATCGGGAGCAGACAGAAGAGCAGATGGAGCACAGATGTGATAAGCTAAAAATACACAGACGACTTTGAGCTGTACAAATCAGTCACCTCAGTCAACAGTGTAGGAACACGTAGAGATGATTCTGCTTTAATTCCATGTGTCCATGTGTCGCGTGTCATTAACGTCATGCCTCAATCTGAGAGCCACAAGCAAACACGAGATGCAAGCTGACTCTGAGGAAAAGCATGGTTGCAAACCTGTGTATCAGGTGCAAAACTGTGAATTTTGTTAACGCAGTAAAAAAAAAAAAAAAAAAGGTGGGTTGCGAGGCTTTAAATTCCTGTTGGCAGAACATTTTTTTGCTTTTACAACAGCCTTAAAGCTACAAATCAACTCCTGACAGATGCATCAGGAGAGAAAACGTTATTTATGGCCGTTTAATTAAAGCTGGAGATGCATATTTTTACAGATACTGAAGAGGCTTTCTCATCGTAAACATTAAAAAAGATGACGTACTGTTTAGGGTTTCTTGCCTCACCACAATGCAGCTGTCTCCTTCACTGTCCTATAATTAAATATGGATTCTTCGCATATCCCACAGTGGTGAGAAAAGCCTCTTAAAAAGTAGCTGAGCAAAAATCTTTCAACGCTCAAGTTCATCCTTCAGATACTGTTTGTCATACTCCCATAATCCCTGAATCTGTTTTAATCTGGGTACAAGCGCCGCAAAGTCATTCCGGCTGTTAGACGAGCAGGTTTCATCTTCACAGCGGCAAACATGTCAGTCAGCAGCCATCCTGCTTAATCACACTTGAACCTCATTCTGTTCAAGACCTTTCATTCAACTCTTCTCTCATCGGAGCACGCTGGTGTTTGACCTTTGACCGGCTTGAAGCTAAATGTTTACACACTGTCAAATAGACGTTCATTCCTGCTGGTGTCGCTCTGGATAAAAAGAGAATGGATGGGTAAAATGTGTCTGAGCCAGTCAAAGTATATTTAAGCATAAACAGAAAAATGTATTTAAAGTATTAAACTGTTTACTATTCAGTACAATTTTATTTATAAAGCCAAATCAGAATTTAATAACTTCATAACAATAATCTTATTTCCAGAGACCCAACAATTCCCACTGTGAGCAAGCACTTGGCAATGGTGGCGAGGAAAAACTTCCTCTACTCTACTATTATATATCGCTATCATTATAATAGTATGACTCATGCAATCATGTCAAGGCAGGATCTTACTGTTGGAGCTTGTTGAAGTGGAGCTCACTTTGAACTCCAGCTAATGATTTTTCCCCTCATGGATTCATGCACTGAAGACAATATGATACTTGATACCTCTTTCGATGTTTGCCCTAAGCAAACAAAAATTAACAACCTGCATGCTAATAGTAATTATTATTAGTAGTAGTAGTAGTAGTAGTAGTAGTAGTAGTAGTAGTAGTAGTAGTAGCAGCAGCAGCAGCAGCAGCAGTAGTAGCAGTAGTAGTAGTAGTAGGTGGTAGTAGTAGTAGTAGTAGTAGTAGTAGGTGGTAGTAGTAGTAGTAGTAGTAGTAGTAGGTGGTAGTAGTAGTAGTAGTAGTAGTAGTAGCAGCAGTGGCAGCAGTAGTAGCAGTAGTAGCAGCAGTAGTAGTAGTAGTTGTAGTAGCAGTGATGCCTTCACTGAACACAACTGAATTTCATAATAACAATAAATATTTCATCTCTTCATTGCTGCTACACAGACCAGCTGCTCATCATGGAAGAGAAATAAACGATCCATTTGAAAGTGAAACTAGGCATATGATCAGTAAATGTTATTGTAAGCAAACACATTTTTAAAATCGGTGTATACCTGATATAACATCTGTAGTCCACTGCATAAATGTATATATTTTTTCATTGTATGCTCTAGCATACAATGACTGAAACAGTTGTTGCTTATGGAGGCCAATAAAAGTAACAAACCATGCTGAGCCCCGGGTCTTTTGCAAGATATTCATCTTAATGTGTGAAATCCATATTTTACTGACCGGGAATGAACAAATAAACCTGTCTCTGTCAGGTGATTCATATCCTAACACATCCAGTTGTGGTGCTCCGGCCTGTACCGACCGACAGACTGTGAACCTCAGTTTACAGCTTCAAGTAGAACTATAAGGAATGTGTCCTCCTTTTACTGTAGTCAAAATGTTCTCTGATCTTTACCGCTGTGGGCTTCTGCTACAACTCTGAACTACAAAAACACACCAAGTTCGAGCTTGAGAAGAAACGGTTTATCAAAAGCTGGTTTTGTTACCACACCTTCCACTCTGACTGTAATTTGCCCATCCTCCTTGATAATCAATCATGTTATGTTGGTTTTGTCATTGCTGTCAAAAGAGCATAAAAAGAGATTTGATTATAGTCGTAACAAAATGTAAACAATGTGTTGGTGTTGTCACACTGTTGTGACACCGCAATTCGTAATTTGGAATTCTTTCACTGCGCTTTGCTGATTTCTATATGTGCAAGACAGTTATTTTATATATTTATCCACGAATTAAAGTAAATTATTTTCTCCATGTTCACGTATTTATCATGTTGAGAGGATGCAAACATTTATGCCTGAGCTGTATCTGTGAACATGTAACTGTACTGTACAGCATGTGCTCATTTGCATATTGCCTCATCTGTTGTTACAGTCATTAGGCATCTGTCTAAATCTCCTCGTGTTTCTCCTGGTGTGTGTTACATAACATGAATTCTTTCTCTTGACGTATATTTGCACTTTAAAAGCTCTTATATTTCCTTGTGAAAATTCATTTGGTGGTGAGTTAATAGTGATTACTGTTAAGTGCTTCATCTCTAGTAGTTTGTCGTCACTTGTCTTCAGGCTGAGTGAGAATCTGTCACAACAGACGTCAAACTTAACAACACTTCAGCCTTCACTGACCATCGTTACCCTCCTCCAACACCCTCTCCGGCTTTACCAGCGGGTCTGCTTTTGTTTGTTTGTTAAATGCTTTTCAAGAGGTTTCCACACATGGCAAGTTTTTTTTAGTTTTCACATTGAGCTAGAGGAACAGTATAACTTAAAACATTAACCAAGTCACGAACAGGCTGGGAAACACGTAGGAAAGGCACAGAAGGGTGTGGCCTTATCACCAAATAATAAAACCATCCAAAGAAAGTCTTGTCGAGAGAAGCGGGGCTTACAGATTATCGTCTAATGCCCTGACACAAGAAGACTGAAGACATGCTGAGCGAGTTGAAGTGAGAACAGATTAGAGGCTGCGGTGACTCCAGCACACACTCCTGCAGATGATGTCAGGGTCAAACTGAAAAACCTAAGACTGTAATTACAAGACTTCACTTCTTTTAAAGGTTTGATTCTCAGAGAAAAAAGGATGAAGAAGGAATGGAATCAGATTTGTTGCATTTTTATTATGGACCTTTGTACTGAGCCTATTGTTGAAAACGCGTTTTAGTGTCTTATCTTGTTGGTTTATGGTGCACTGCTGCCAAAAGACTTTCCTGTTTTAGTACAATAAAGAGATGAACTGAACAAACACGAACATACTTGAACTATGCAACCAGTCAAGAGCCAAAAGGTCACAGAAAAGGTGTCATAAATGACGAATGGGACAGGCTGCTGAAATGATTAATGATTATCATAAAATAAAAATGGCAAATATTAGCTGTGCTAATTTTATTTATTTTTTTACATTTTTCTGCTTTTCTCTGATTTCAAACTGCCAAATGTTAGATTTTCGGGACATGGACATTTGGGCTGCTAACAAAAAGCTGCATGAAAGTGTCACCTTGAGCTCCAGGTGATTATCAGAGAGAGGTCTGGAGATGGAGCGTCTTAAGTATTTTCTTTTTTTATTGCTTTCAGCAATGGACTACAGATAAGAGGACTGTCCTTACAATAAATAATAATGAATGGAGTAGAAAGATTATACACATGACAAGACAAACAGCATCAAAGTGCCGTCAACGGTTTAAGTCAGAGAGCCTCCCTGTTTTGACAACAGCCATATACATGACGCTGCAGGTTCAAATCTAAAGGAATGCACCCACCCACAGCAGAGCCCTCTGGGAAGTGGCTGCACACACCCCAATTTGACACCCATCGTGAATGGTTTGTCAGTGTTGCAACAGTATAAGGTCCTGTGATTATGAACAAAGTGCTGTTGTAACAGAGTAAATGTGGAAGCAGGGCGTAGCTGCGTGTACGTGCAGTAAATCTCCAGAGCAGAGAGGGTTTTCTTTCTTTCTTTTTTTTTTCCCCCTCAAGAAAGACACTTGTTCTTCTTGTGCGACTGTGCTTTCACACACCGACATGTTCCCATGTCGAGGTTGAATGCTTATGGGTGTGTCTGCACAGAACCAACAGATGGATTCCACGCCCCCACCCCCTCTAAATTTCGTCCTTCTTTTTTTGTTTTTATTCCCTCCACCTTCATTCAGCCGCAAAAAAATGCACCTCAAATTGTGATCCGTTTGAAGAGTCGGCACAAGGGCAGAAACCACACTGTGACTCAGAGTCCCAGGAAGCCCAGGACACACCTTTTTGTTCATTTGCAGGTTGAGACAGTCAAACGTCTAATCTAATCTATTCAACGTGGCGTCTTATGACGTAGAAAACTACATCAGTGAAGATCTGTAGGTCAAAAACATCTAAAGCTGAACCATGGTTTCTAAACATCTAGGTTACAAACACACAACCGCTTAATGACACCTGTACAGTTCAGTGTAGTCAAATGCAACTGTTATAAAGCTGACTTATCATGCTGCAATATTCATTTTTTTCTGACAATATCACCAAAAACTGATTGAGAATGTAGAATTTACAGCTGAGCTGTTGAAGTGAATTGCAATAGATTATAGAGGTGTTTGTTATAAATTGCCAGTGGGTGTGTCACCAGGGCTGAACTGAAATACTTTTTGGTAACACCCATCAAAACTGTCACAGTTACAGGTTCATCTTTTCTTGTTCTTTTTAGGTTCCAAGGTCCCAACTACATGTTAAAAATTAAATGTAGGGGTGGGAACTGATTAGATTTTATTGATACCGGTGCCACTATCGTCCTTCTGCTTATCGGCATGATTCTTTATAGATTCCCTGAAAAAACAGAAGGTCTAAACAGGTTTTCAGCGTCACAACACAACTGTTTTATTGTCTCGGAGTCAGAACACAGAGTACAAGCTGCAAAAGCTTCTTATTTTCCCTCCCAGTGCAGCAAGCGGGAAATAGTTTTGCTGGTTTGGGAGCTGATGGGCGAGTCGAGCTGGCTGTAGCCTCAGAGCTAGCTGTAACAACAGTACACCTGTCATCGTCTAAAAAGGGAAAAAATATTCTAGGCATGAGTGCGTGGTGCTAATGTTAACATATTTACCCATGCTAACGAACACGTTGCTCGGTTGGTAAGCAGTGGAACTCTCGCAAGTGGCAAAATAAAAGAAATTGATGAGCTTGGAGGCATTCAACTCGGATCGGACAAGTTTTTATGTAAAAACTCACTTTTGAACCAACAGGAGGACATTTTTAACCTCCCAAATGCTTAGTGAGGTAGTTTTCTACCTCAAGCACGTCAAATATGTTGAAACGTTCCTTGTCAACTTTCACAGCCACTACCTGCACGAAAGACAGGATCTGAATACCTAAATCATTTCCCAAACATATATGAGCTAGAAGTGATTGTTAATTGCTGAACACTGCATTTAGCTGTCTGCCAGTTGCATTCTTCACCCTCCAGTAGTCACTGCATACCTGCTCTCTCAGTTTCTCTTATCAATCTGAGTTGATGTTTTTAGAGCGTGGGATTACCCGCTACTTGTCACGACAAGACACAGACACATTTGCTTAAGAGTGTGTTGTATTCGCAGCAGTCACCGCCCTTAAGTGTCTGTCACGGGGGGTTTCTGACATGAAGTCAGTTTTTGTTGAGATTGAGATGTTTCATTTGCATCAATTGTTTCTATGTTTGAGCATTAGCACAGTGAATGAGAAAAATCTGAACTAAACTAACAAACTAAGGCAAAACTTTTGCTTCAGTTGGTCTACACTGGGTGCAGGACATACTTGTGTGGTTGCCAGGTTTCTGCTGTACTGGGGGGGGTTACTAATAAGAAGGCTTTGAGGTGAATTTGTGTGTGTGTAATGTTTGTGTGTGAGTTTGTGTGCTTGCCTCCTCCTCAACACTTGGCTCGGGGCTCTTCACAGGGCTGGATGACTGGCTGAACACCGATGACTGAGACTGCCCGCTGATGCTCTGAAGTAAACAAAGGATGAAGAGAAAAAGCAGAGACAGTCAGGCATAAAATAATAAACCTGAGCCCTTGGACCACTGGACACATGATACATGGCTTTACACATTAAACAAGTCTTTATTGCCTTGAAAATTAATGTATTGGAACTATTTGCACTTTTACTTCAAGTGCAAATACTGTTTTCGCCCCCTACAAAGGAATTTAAGGCAAGCAAATATCCACATATACGTATCCAAAGAAGCATTTATACACTTTAAACAATCTAACATTGTTAAAAAAGAGCTGAAATACACAAGCAATGAAACTGACCAATATAAAACCCCACAAAGTGTTAGAAGAGAAATTTAGGAGTTTATATACAAGCTAAAATTTCCTACATCGTGTCGGTTGGCCCATTGAGCAAAAGCTGACTCTGCGATTCCTTCTGTTTCAGGCTTGCAGTGTATCGTGTAGGGTAGAGGTGGAAATGAGATTAATTACTGCAGATTTGGTGACAATGTTCATTCAGAAACGGCTGTAAAAACACGTGTTTCCCGGATAAATCAGCTGAGCGGAGACACTGTAAAGGTAGAGTCCTTTTTAAAAATGCATTATGTAAGATGAGACCGCTGACGCTCTTAAGTGACACAAGTGACATCAAATATGGACTCCAACTGAATGAAAATGCAGATTCAACTCACTCTAACTGTTTTGTTGCCACGGTTGTAGAGTTGTCTCTTAACTTAACTTAAAAGATAAAAGCAGATGCATGTTTTGAAGTTTCGACCTGGTGAAATTCCAGAGCAACAAGAAATAAATACGATGAGGGACAGACAGGCCTCTGAGACTTGAATCTGGACTTGTATTTTCCCTCATGGAGACCTGCCTTGGATTTGTCGTGAATGAATACTGTCACCACCTCCAAAATTCAAATCTGTTTAACATTTGTCTCCTGGTTCTCATCTATTCATGATCGCACAAAGAAACCCCCAATGCAGTGTTCCTGTATTAGGTACCGAGTTTAATTTGTACTAAGCTGTCTTTGTCACCAAAGTGATTTCTGGCATGACTCCTAGCTGCTGAATTTTGACTGTAAATCTCTAATGCCAGCACTGAACATACTGCGAAAACAGTAGACCTCACGAGTATCAGCAGCTGCCAGTGGGAATGAAGCTGTCATAGCAAATACAAAAGTATGTTTTGCCCTTATTTCCTCATTTTTAAACTTTGCCCAATTTAGAGTGCCACTACTTGATAGTGTGAAGAGGATGTTTGTACTTGTCCTGGTGCTCTGATGTCACTCAGAAAGCATTAACGGAAAAAAAAAAACTGAATCAGGGCCAATAACAGCCAAAATATAATTCACATGATGCAAGATGAGTATTAGCCAAGCCAGAATTACTACACCGTTAAATAACTTGAGACTCGACTTGTACTTGTCTTCAATAATGAGACTTAGACAACTTGAGACGTAACTTGGACTTGTTTTGACTGACATTACACTCAACTTTGACTTGTCTTGAATGACTCGACTCTGAATAACTTGACTTCAATTTAGACTAGTCTTGAATAACTTCAGACTTGACTTGATTTTGACTTGTCTCAAATGACAAGACTTGACTAATCTGAGACCTAGCTTGGACTTGGACTGAATGTCTATTGTAGATTCTATAAAAATAACACAGACTCTCCAGGTGTAACCAGGTGTAAGAATGTGTTTGTCTTCAAATGTAAGGGTGTGCCATGTCAGCAGAGTCAGAGGGTGTGGCACCACTTTCCTATCAAGCATGTCATGAGAATTAATCTCAGAGTGCAGTGACTCAAAGAGCAGAATGAATATGAGTTTACAAACCAGGACAGCAAAAAGTAAAAAATCCAGAGGGAATCCAGACATAGAAAGAAAGAGATATAAAGCCACAAATAAAGCCAGAGGCTAACAGATAGAGGAAGGGAATGTTTTTATAAATGAGACAGAGGAGAGCAGATATTATTCAAATGTTTTCAGACTACAGCAGAGACAGTGTGTAAACCATCCGAAGGGCGAAGGCCAAATCATTCAGGAAGTGATAATTTATCAGAGCAGGGAAGAGTTTTCTGCTGGGACGAGGCACCCTATGAAAAAGTAATCAATGAGAAGGAAGCGTCAGATAAACCAGAAATGTGAGCAAGCTTGTTAACAGGTGACAAATTCTGAGACCTGCAGCACAGTTTGGATTGATTAACAATTAGAAAATTTCCTATCCTGGTTAATAAGTTAGTCAACTGGAAAAGGGCAGAAACAGTAAGAGGTTCACAATCCTTCCGTGAATGTGAGCAGATAACACTCACTTCATTAAAACACTTCTGGAGGCGAAATGTGAAAACCATGACGGTACATTAGTTTATGTAACCAAAACGTGGATGAAAGCAAAACAAATTTTTCTATATTAACAAAAAAGCTTAGCGTGTCAACTGCATGTTTACTGTATAATATATATGGTGTTTAAATAAGCAAGATATTTCCCTAAGAAAACATAATGACGACAACAACTAGCTTGACAGCTATAGACAACAACAGTCATGTTAAGGTTTGGTTTGTTTTTTAGCATTGCATCATTTTCTCAATTAATCAATTTGTCTAAAATTTCATAAAATAATCAAAAATCCCTGTTATTATTTGCTACAAATCTCTTGTTTTGTCCATACAACATATAATATGACAATATATGACACAGAAAAGCATAACATCCTGACATTTCAGAATCTGGAACCAGCGAATGTTTAGAAAAATGACTGAAACTACTTTTTGATCATCAAAAAGTCGCAGCTTTATGTAACAGAGAGCCACGTGGTCTCAGCAAATAACCAATAAGATCGAAAAGATGCAGACTATTGTTAAGTGAAATATCATTCCTTCACCACCGGCAGCCGCAACATCAGCTCAGCCTCCTCCTGTCCATCACATTCACCTACTTATTTCTGATCACAGGCTGTGAAAATTCAAAGCACAGTGTCAGAATTAATAAGTCATCGCTATGTGGTAAACATGCTTACACTGCTTCTGACAGCCGCAAAGTGGCTCATTCTGTTTACACGAAGCCTGTCTGGATTGATGCGTGTTCCCAGATATTTATATTATGTTCTTGTATCTCTAAGAAAGACCACACACAGCTGATATTTCAGAGACCGGAATGTGTTTTCACAACTCCTCAACAAACTCTGCCCAGTAAATCAATTCAAGTCCACATTCATGAAGCTTAAATGCTCACGCATCTAGCAAGAGAATGATCCGGTAAGAAAAGGAGGCATAAAAACATGAGAGAGATAAACCAAAAATGTAATATGTAAAATATCACTGCATGTTTTGGTTGTTTGGTTATTCAACTCTTGCATTGGTCAGTATTTATATTTAAGGGTGTGTCACATTCGGCTTTAGTACCACAAAAAGTTTTGCTCCAGCCTTCCTTACGACGACTATGGTTTTAAGGTTTAGTTGAATTTAAATTAGTTGATTAAATGTAACAGATATCACCATGAAGCATCCCCATTGGTTGTTTTAAGAGAGTTATTACTTGTATTGCAAGCTTTCTGAAATCATATGTTTAAATGAGCAAATGAGTCATCAGCTCATTAAAAAAAAACACTGGCATACATTTCCGAAACAGAAGTTTCAACATTGGATAAAGCCAAACCCAGGTTCAATATTCTTGGTGCATTTTGTTGGCATTGTTAGTGTCAAATGTTTTTACAGAGGAATTTGGATATCTTGTTTTATCGCTACATAAATCATACTGTCGACAGTGTTTTTAGTAATAACATAGGAGTATAGATTGGAAGGTTTTGGTGTATGTAAGTAGAGGTTTGTGGCTGAGAGTCTGAGAAAAAACCATTTGCTATATAAGATACTGCAGAATTCAGACATTTTAAAGAGATTACGGGTGAATACAGTAAAACATTTGAACTTTCCCAGTTGGTTACTTACTTTAGTTTTACAAGTTTCCCTGAATATTATGTTCAATAAATGTAAATGAGGCATTGTGTAATGTAAATCTACAGACACAAATAGACAAAATGTAGTAAAATGAACACCTGAATGTGTGTTTGTGACCATGCCTGTAATGTCTCGCCTAACAAGCAGGCTGATCAGACGGAGCGGCTGAACATGGGGGCTCACCTCGACAGTGCTCTGCTGTTGGAACAGCAAGTTAGAGTCCTGGCTGCTGACGCTCAGGTGTTGCAGACCCTGCAGGTACACCGGAGACACCACCTGCTGCATCATAGGCTGCTGCATGACCACGTAAGACTGCTGCTGCACGGCCTGTTGCACCGGGATGTAGGACTGCTGCTGCACGGCCTGTTGCACCGGGATGTAGGACTGCTGCTGCTGCTGCATCGGGACCAGGTACCGTACCGTCTCGTAGCCGTTTAACGAGTACGGCATCGGGGACACAGACCCGGTCGTGGACACAGACCCGGCCGGGGACACCGGTCGCGCTGAGATCACTGTGTTGGTCACCGTCTCCGGTGAGGACACTTTCACGGTCCGGTAGGTCGTCGTCTTCTGGCTCCTCTGGAGAGACATCTCAATGAATCGGATGAGCTCAGACCCCCTCCAATAAAACCGACAGAAAACTAACAGAAAACTGGAAGTCTCTCAAAGCGGATAAGTCGCTGCGGGACGAAACCACGCAGGTTCCTCTGGATCTTATGTTTCCTGTTGCGTAAAGAGCTGAGCCGCCCCAGTTGAACTTCCTCCTCTGCTGGGCAAACTGGAGAGGAAAGTCCGGTTAGAGGAGTCGGTCCATAGACAGGGAGATCTAACTAGTGAGGGAGGCGCTCTGCTCCTATCTATGCAAATCAGCAGGTGGGAGGGCGCACAGGAAACGCTGGGAGGAGGCTTTACCTGAGCTCACAGGTTCAAATGTGTAACGAGTTTGGGCGTCTATGTGGAGTGTGTAAGTCTGTGTATGTGTGTTTACTCCTCTCACTTTCCTGAGGCATGCAGGTGAAACACTTTAAATAAAATATAAGTGTCCTGACCTTTGACCTTTGATAACGTGTTTGCGTGTGACCCCCCCCCCCATTGTCATTTGCTGTCAGGTACGGCAGGTGAAGCAAAGGTAAGAACCATCAACTGGCTGACGAGCTGAACGTGTTTTAGTGAGTCGACGCCTCGGCCGTCAAGTCCGCATACAGACGGGATGTTGGACGGTTGGTCTGCTGGTGTGGTCAGAACAACCTGGAGCTGATTTATTTCTTATTTTATGACTGTGTGTACACATACCTGGCGAAATAAAGTTATTCCGACCCGATTCTAACTCTGAGTCAGCCGCTAGATGGAGACAGACATCCACTACTGATACAGTGCCCTGATACTGAGTGTAGTCGTCACGACAACCGATACACCTGTTTGGAAAATGAATACGGTAGAATCGGCAGATACCCGCCGAATTAAATATCGACCCAAAACTCTGTTCACGTTTTTTGTGTGTGTGTGGGTCGGTTTTTTAGGGTTAGGGTTAGGTTTTTCAGCCGTTACTATAGTAACTACCCGATTTCCTGCTTCCTGTTTGGTGCTAAAGAGAGTGTAAAAGTAAACACCAACAACACAACACTGATAGAAAGCAGCTGGCATGTGGTAACACGAAGAGCTACACAAAGTAGATATTATCATTTAGTAGCAGTAGTAGTAATAGTGGTAGTAGGTTAGTAGTAGTAGTAGTAGTATTCATTGTCTGCAGCCTTTTACAGTTTTTTTCAGTTCTATTTCTCATTTCTATATAAAATATGTATATTTACTTTTTATATAGTTTTTTGTACGTGTTTAATTTCTCTAAACATGTTTAATTCTTCTGCACATATCTAATTTCTTTCTTAATTTCTATGCACGCGTTTATTATTATTATTATTATTATTATTATTATTATTATAATAATAAGAATAATAATAATATTGCACTGGTTTAATTTTAATCTAGTTTTGTCTTAAGTGTTTCTAGTTTTATTTTATTTAATTTATACAATTTTAATGCACATTTACTGTGTCTCATGCTGCTACAGGGTGCTTGAGTTTCCCTTGAACGATTCGTACTGATTAAATGAATGAATTATTGATATTGACTGGCCTGACTTTTATGGTTAGCTTATTTTTGTATCCTTTATGCTGTTTTATGCATGTTATGTTATTGTTGTCCAGACACGTGAGCCACGCTGTTCTCGTCACGTGTACTCGTTTTCAAACTGAAGTCTCGCGAGCCAACGGTAATTTAACATCCCACAGAGAAAGCGTCTTTTATGTGTCGGGCACAATAATGGCTGCTACCCAACCACTCTGTTGTTCTCTCCGCGCTCCAGTCGACACAGGACGGTCACCGACGTGTCAGTCGTCGTCTTGAAGCCGCCATTACCTCCGGTGAGAGAAACTAAAGCTGTCTGCGCTGACGGCGCGGTGTTGTCGGCTTTGTTAGATGCTGCTCGGCGTCTTGTCCTTCAGCCCTGACTGGTTCCGTTATCGTTAGCTGGGAGATGCAACGAGCTGCGACCAAACTACACCCTGAAAATAGATAACTGAGCCATTCAGCGCTTCTCTGCTGATGTATGTAGATGTTGAAAGTCGACTTCGGGCATTTTGTGAATGTGTAGCAGCCATTGTTCAATTCGGGATGAGTTCAAATACACCAAGCAGTTCCTCTTTTTACAAACTATTGTAGGTTTTTAGCTCCTCTGTGCCTCCTCCTTACTTACTCATACATTTATCAACGCCCTGTGAGAAATGCTGATGAATTAAGGCCCTTATGTGGTTCAGATATAAGCTGAATTCACCGTGTCATGTAGATTATACATCATGAATGAAAGGCATCACACAGTAACAAACCTGTTACCTGCCTTCACTGTCAAATCCCTTAAAATGATGGATGCCTGAAGGGAGTTAGGCGTGTACGTGGCGGTGGCCTTTATCGTGCCACACTCTGGTACATTCATTTGCTGTGAATTTATCATATTTTCACTCTCCGATTGAGATTAGCAACGTGATGGGTCACATAGAGGACGCAGCTTGTTTAGTTCACCGATGCTAAACAGCAAAACGTCTTATTTCAGTAATAGTTGTTACCCCTCAGGGCTGATGGTGTGTGCATTTAACTCGTCGGTTTCTTATGGAAATACATTGAGCGTTTAACGAGACGCAGTCAGGAATGTTCGGGAATGATTATTTTGAAGTGGTGTCTGCGAGCGATGCTGCTTCTTTGATGATGCTGCTGCAGGTGTTATGTAATCCAGCCTGTCTGCCATCATCCTCTGGAGTAATCCTGCAGACATCCGCTGCTCATAAAAGGATACGATTTGGCACTCATGTCGTCTTTTCCTCTCCTTAATGCTAACAATATTCTCTTATCTCCACGACTGGATGTTTTTAGATTTTGAGCTTTTTCATATGTGGAGACGACCTGATGGACACAGAGCTATAACCCTGCCAACATTCCCAATGATGCATCGACTGATCATTGTTAAAGGCCCCACAATGTGGTTGTAAAGGTCCAGCGTGTAAGATTTAGGATGATTCATTTGCAAGAATGTATTTCAATATTCACTGGTATGTTTTCATCAGTGTATAAATCACCCAAACATGAGAATCGTTGTGTTTTTGTTGTCTTAAAATGACTCCTTTACATCTATGGTTCCTCTTTTGTGGAGTCAGCCTTGTCAGACTGCATTTTTTTGTACAGTAGCCCAGAACAGACAAACTAAACACTGATCTAGATATGACCTTTTTAGTGAGTTGTTTGTGTGTCCTTTGGAAAAAGAGACGTGAGAGAGTATTCATTTGGTTGCAATCTGCAACATCACTGCTAGGTGCCACTAAATCCAACACACGGCTCCTTTTTAAATAATTTGAGTGAAAGTGTTCTAAAGATGTGAATTTGCTGAATTTGGAAAACATCTTTTCAGTTTTGGAAAAAGATGTTTTATTTGACAGATGCTGGAGAAACTACGAGGTCCTTCACAGGCACTCGACAGTTAAAAATATTTGATTTAAAATAAAAACTGTTAGTTTTTAAAGACAAACTGTAAAAAGAGTGAAAGTTGACCTTTAACCTTTTCTCTTTCTCCCTAGTTCCTTCCCTGACCTGGCTGCTTACCCATAATGCATTGCCAGAGGATTTTGTGTGTCTCAGACAGACCAGCGTAACCATTCCTGCTGCCGCTTCACCACCCAGTCCACAGCATAGAAACCCGTCAGGAAGGTAGAACCCTGTTCACCAGCTGTCTTATTCAGCTCTATATTTCTTATACAGTGTAGCTGTTTTTTGAGGCGTGCACATATTTATTAAAAAATAAGTTGTGATTTGCTGCTACAGACTCTTTTCCTCTGTCGTTTTATGTCAATTATCTCTGAAAGCAGAAACATTTCTCTCTATCTCTTTTTTTCCAGTTCCTCTCCTGGTTGATCTTGTTCATTGTCTTACTGAAATCATGTCTGGCTCCGGAGACTTACCGGGTGAGTATGTCTTGCAACAGAAGTCATGACTGATTGTTTTGGGTTGGGTCAAACACTACTGATTATGATGCTATCTTAAATAATAGCTCGCCCCGTCTTTGTGGCAACAGGCGATTTTCCTGTTTCAGCACGACAATGCCTCCCGGTACAAAGCCATGTCCAACAAGTGTTTTTCCAACAGAAATGCTGACTCAGAGCCAGACCTTATCACATAACATCAGTGTCAACCTCACTAATGCTCTCATGTGGCTGAATGGGAGGAAATCTCTGCTGCCAGGTTCCAAAAATCTGGTGAAAAGCAAGAAACCAGAAGGGTGAAAGCTGTTTGTAGAGGTAGTTTATGAGGTGATGGCTCAGTCTTTACAATCAAAGCTCGCCTCAGTTTTCTCCCTCTTTCTGAGAAACTGATTTCAGCTACTAGTCAAAGGATTTTTCTCCGAATGTGAACTGGAAGGCAGTGTTCTTTCTGTCTGATTAACACATACAGCACGGGGATTACACGGATTGTTTTGTCTCTCACACCAGATAAATCCGAGTGGACTGCCATCCCACACAGTCCGATGTGAGTCACAATGAATCACACAGCTGTAGGAAAAGCTGCATGAAACTGGAGCTTCCTGCGGTAGCAGCCATTTCACAACCGCAAACCAATGCGTAGTAAAAATGTGTAAACCTTCTAATGCAGCATGTCTCTAAACCACTTCTGCTCTTCAGGTTTGTTCGCTGCTCGGTTGTAGCAAATTTCACAGTGAGGATATGACAAAACAAAATAACCTTCCTCCATATTTTTGACATTATGCATGTCTGTGAAAACAGTATATGATGTTTACATGCACAAACACAGGAATGGAATACTCACTGACTAGCCTAACGGCATGGAGCTGAAGGGTGTGTTGAGAGACTTGTGTTAGTTGGGGCTGTTAATGGCTGTCCCATCTAGTGTGTTTGAGTTAATACCCATAATTTGTCAATGTCAGGTTATATCCCGCATAGAAACAATCAACATTTGAGTATTTGTTCCCTTTTCAGTTCAGTTTTTTTTTTAACACTCCTGCCTCAGCCTGCACGAGTCTCGTGCTTTAGCCTACCTCATGTTTTAATGAATTTTTTCCTCGTCTGTGACGTGAAAACACAAATTTCCACAAAGTCAGGGAAAGCATTCTGCTCATCGTTCAGTTATGAAGTGCCTGCGCACCACAGAGTGTCTCTCCTGTCAGCAGTGTCAGCTAAAGAGTCCCAGTGGATGGAAGTAGAGGAAGTTTTATCACTGTTTAGTTCAAAAGTGGTCTAGCTGGCTTCAGTGAAAGAGGAGGAGCAGACGGTGAGCGTGTTGCAACGTCTCCCCATCTGTTTTTCCGCTTCCATCACAATCAGCTTTGTAGTTGGTGTTCTGCATTGCTCTGTGTACAGTGATGCAGTTAAATAAGCAAAGTACCAGTGCCATCATTGATTCTACTTAGTGGATTCTCTTTTGACTCCTGAGCAGTTTTCTGTGCAGAGGAAAAGTAGGCCTGTGCAACTGTTTTATTCTCTGATGGGTTAGTCGAGTTGGAGATAGCAACAGTATCCCATCATGTGAAAGGGATGAAATGAGAGAATATTTGTACGGCTTTCATTTTCATTTTGGTCTAGGTTTAGCCTTATAATACCAAAGAGATTTATCCTTGGTAACAGACACGCTGCTCGGTCGGGAAGCAGTGAGTTTGACTTCATAGTTTTGCGATGTACACCTGTTAAAAAAAATTTTAAAAATAATTTTAAAAAAAAGTATGCCAGCATCAATAAAGGAATTGATCAACTCTGAGACATAACATTCTGATGAATTAAACAAGTACCAACCCAATTCTGGATTCCCATCCCTTTTGCAGTCACATTAAAGGAGAAGGTAATATGTAGTATTTCCTTATTGTCAACAGATTTTATTAAAATTGTTAGTTGCCATGGCTTACTTTACATGACTAAAAATGCTTTTAAAAAGACGTCGTTCTGCTCCTTCTGAACTGAAAAGCTCAATAACAGGAAGTGAAGAGAAAGCTGTTGTTTAGTTGTTTTTGTTGTTTATGTCTGCAGCCATAGAGGGTTCTGGGATGGGCGGGATGAAGCTTCCCATCGGGATGACCCGGCGAGCCCTTAGCTACGACGATAACTTGGAGGCCCCCATGTCCACGCCCCCCCACGACATCAGCATCAACAACCTTTGGAGACGACCAATCATACCGGAAAGGAAGTTCACACACCTGGCTGAGGTTAGACACACACAGCTGCTTTAATATTAGATTATTCTTATTGTCAGAGGGAGAGTGGAAAACATTGTGACGGTGATGTTTTTTGTTTGTTTTTTTTTCCACCACTAGGAGGATGAGAGTGGAGCTGTGAGCCAGCCTGCAGTGTGTGACAGCGCCCGCAGCAGGTCATCAAGTGTAGTGAAAACCAAAGCCTCCTCCGTCATCATGAATTCTCTCATCACCAGTATGTTTCAACTGTTTGCCATCAATCTTTTTCAAATGTTTTAAGACCACAGGGTTTAAGTGTTAGTGATTTCAACATTTTTTTAAAATGATTTCTTCTTCTTCCTCTCAGAGCAAACTCAGGATAGTGTGTACAAGTTTGAGCAGAGGGCGGGGCTTACCGACACCAGCTACACGCCCCACAAAGGCCTCACCGCCGAGGAGACAAGACACCACCACCGCATTCCTGAATCCCTCCATGTAAGACACATGCTTTAACTTCACAGTTGGTTCCCAGACTTCTGTCATGACCATTTTCAGAGTCTGAAAAAAAATCCCTTCCCATAATTTTTACCAGTCAGTAACGACGATAAAGGAAGCAACTAATAAAAAGAAACAATCCATGTTGATGGTGTCTTAAAAAGCACTCAAATCGATGCCTTAGAGATCATCTTTCTTATTTCATACACTCTGCTTTGTTGTCAATCTGGCACCTACATGACCAGCATTTTCAGTTCAGAGATTTGGGTGTGTTATGCTAGTAACTGCCAATGTAGCTTCAAGAATTTTTTTTTTTTTTTTTTTTCCCAGTTTTTAAAATTGTAGTTTTCAGACTAACCCTGAGATTTGACATCTGGAGCCACAAAAGGGTTAATACAACTTTTTCACATATGCACTAGCACTCCTCAAGACAGACTGTGTTGTGTAAAATTTTATGTTGAATGTTGTCTGATTGATATGAGTTTGATGACACTTGGAGTTTTATGGAAAAAAAATTAAGCCTCTCTTTTTTTTGTTTGTTTGTTGCTGTTTAGAAACTGCAGATCCAAAGCATGGAGGCCAGAGAAGAGCGGCAGAACTCCTCTGCTCAGTCCACTCCATCCAACACTCCACACAGCTCCCCAAAACAACAGCGCAGGTACACATCAACACACAAATCTAAAAATCTGTACGCTCTGACCACAAAATGGGATAAATCCTGACAAATCAATCTGCTTTACACACTTTTTGTGTGTTTGTATAGGGCCTGGTTCAGTAGTACAGGTTCAGAGGTCAGCCTTAGCTCCTCCAACAGCAGTGTGGACATGGTAGATGCACCAGCAGGAGGAATGGGGGGCGCAGTCGAACGGTGGAGCGTGTTTGGGCCGCGGCCACTTGTCCAAAAGTCGACCTCCGATCTGGGATCAGACTCTACCACAGCAGGTAAATGACATCACCTCACTGTGCGGCACGATTTCGCCACAAAAAGTGCTTGCGTTGGTTTGTTGTGAACAAAGCCACAGAAAAAACGCCCCCTTTCGTCCGACGTCCAAAACAGCCACGCTTTAATTATGGTCTGGTTTTGTTTTTTTTAGTTTAGTTCATTGGTAGCCAGCCAAAGTCCCACGGGATCTTTTTTTACTGAACAAATGGCAAAGAAACCAAACTGAAAACAGACACTTCGATAAAAGCTCAAATAAATTCCTGCAAACACTTCTTGAAAGACTTTCTCTTTGTTCAGGCGTAAACAGAAACTTGGTGAAAGGTGAACTAGTTTTTTTTGTGTGTGTGTGTCCCATATAAGCCATAGTTGCATCCACAATTTGGGTTAATGGGCAAGCAAACGACCTTCAGACTGACGGTAAACACTGACCAAAAGTTTGAGCTGCGAGTCTGTTCACTTATTGGCTTTTGCTAATATTTGAGCAGAGGGTGTTTTTGTTGTTTTTTTTTGGCATCCCGATCATATAAAAGTCAGACAAATTGAGATGACCGGCAGCTGCTGAGGAGCAACATGTAGATCTTCACATGTGGGACGATTCAATCTGTTTGAAATCTTTTCTCCAGCATGACTTTGGGTAGGTAATTTAAGAAAGTGATAGAAGTTCGCGTGAGTGAAGGAATGACTTCAGATTTTTAAAAAAAGCTTCTGGACTTTTCAGCAACTGCATCATTCGCATCATGGCAGTAAACTCGTAATAACCCGTCGAGTTTTGTTTTTTTTCATTCATTCATTAATATGCATAAATGCAAGGATGTTAACATTTACAGTAGAGGCTGCTGTAGTGACACACCAACTCTTAACTTAAAGATCGTGTGAGAATAGAATATGTTCAGTGCAGTGGGACATAAAAACGATTTTTAGATTAAGAGATTAACAAAACATTAAAAACTTTTAAACGTTTTTTTGAAAATACACTGCTGCCTTTAAAACAAGAAGATGTAGGATTCACCTTTTTTTAAATCTATAATCTTCTTGGTTTTCAAATGTTACGGTATTCATTCACACAGCCAAATACAACATTGTCAAATGACTGCAGATATGTCCTGTTCCAGCATGCCACATATGGGGGCTACACAGGGTTAAGCATGTCTTTAGATCCCTGTCAGGATAGTGTTAAATCTTAAGTTGCACCAAATCCTAAGTGGCACCATTCTGATCGTTACTATGGTAACCAAGGTCAAAGGATAGGGCTGTATCACTCCCTAGGTATAACAGATAAGTACATAACGTAGACGCCTCTACAGAGTCAGATAACCATGTCGGACCACTAGGATGAAAAATATTTCCTTGTTTGTAGACTAATGACAGCTTATAGACATAGAGTAGATGTGCCACTGTTCTGAGGCCGATAGACGAGTCAGAGAGGACAGCTTCTTCAGGATTGAGGGCACATCATGTCATGACAAATGTATTAATAAATCCTCCATTCTCTGATGAATAAAACCTCCACATCAACGACATAATCTAATCAGTTTTAACAAAAAAAAATAGATTAATAAAGTAAATAAATGGTAGCATTAATACAAAGGTAAAACATTTTTTACAGAAGTAAATTAAAACAGAAACATGAAGTCACATTTTATAAATGAATTAATGCCTACATTTATTTTTGGTGCATTATTTTTATTTATTTAATTTTGATCTGGGCAGTGTTGGTCCTCCATACAGATCACACACAGTGTGTGGAACAGTCCAGTAATATGTTATGTGCTATGTATGTGATTAAAGACTATTGCTGGATAGCTGGATGACAGCTCTAAAGCTGCATTAACAGACTGTGAAACAAATCATCCACAGTGGAGCTAAAAATCTGATAAATGCTGTCTGATATAATTTTTTTGTTTGTTTGTTTTATTATTTCAATCCAAATATGAAAACTCATTTTCTTGTCTTGCTTCCTTCCTTCTTGTCTTGTCTTCCTGTCTTCCCAGCAGGCTTTGCGCTGCAGGCATACCGCGGTGCCCAGAAGCCGACCCCCATGGAGGTAATGAAGTCACAGGCCACGCGTCTGGCGGAGAACCCTGCCGCTCAGGCGGCGGCCCTTCCCAAAATGGAGATCCCGACAGTGGAGGGTCGACGTCAGGGAGCGCGACCACACAAGCTCAAACCCAGAGACATGAACATCCTGACGCCCTCTGGCTTCTAAGACAAGAAGACACATGACATCAAAGTTGCACGTCACTCGGACGCTGAAGGTCCCATGAAATGACAACTTCTCTCACACACACTGTCACACACCCTGCTGCTACCTTTAAAATGTGTTAAAGGTCTCATTCATTTTTAAGACAGAATCTCTTTGATATGTCAGCGTTTCTTACTCCTGGCTGATATTTCCATCTACTAATGTGATCGTAGAATTTGGGGGCAAGTTCTATGATCATCTGTTTATTACAACTTGGGTCTGTTTTTTATAGTTTTGTACGTTGTCATTGTCAAACACCCAAATCTACCCAAAATTATATTTAAAAAAAACAACCTCACAGCTTACAGACCAACTTCCTGCTTCCTTCTGACCTTTCCTGACATTTTCCTCATTCTTGTGTCTTTCCACAGTAACTCCTCAGTCTGTTTTGGAGTCGAGCAGCTATCCTCAGCATCCATTTTGTCATCCTTTTCATGTCAAAGAAAAAAAAAACATACAATCTAAAAGTCATTTCATGGGACCTTTTTAACAGCAACTCCACCATTCAGATAACCACTCTACTGTCCACCATCTTCACCATCTAAACAATTCTGCCTAAAAAGAAATCTTTCCCATCCGTGATGATTTGAGGCATTTACTGTGTTGTTTGGCTGCCAAATCGCACTCTTATCCTTCACCCTATTAACTGTTACACCTAGCTGCAGCATGCTGACATGAACACAGGCTCGAATCAACAAATTGAGCATGAATGTGTCCAGCTGACGATGGTGATCCTTGTTTGAAACGATTCCATGTAAATGCACTTTAATCCCCATTCTTCCCGCCACAGACACGAGCTCTATTATCTGTCCCGCAGGACGCAGAATAATGCAAGTAAACTTCCTCTGCTTTAGCGTTTGTCACATCGCGTCTGTCTCTAGAAAAAAAAAAAAGAAAATACTCTTTTTAAAGGGGGCATTTCACTAAGCAGGGTGGGAGGAATATATCTATGAATTCCCTAAGTGTAGTTACAAATCAAGCCAATAGAACATAAAAATCCATTAAGAAATTGTACAAATTTTGTCTCAGGAAATTTTGGAAAATTGGCAGGCTCCTGCTCATTGAAACGTTCCACTATGTGTTTTGTGTTACTTTTTTTCTCTCTCGATGTTTTAACATATAGATTTAAGATTTTTTTTATCGGCTACTGTAGCAACAGATTTAATTCCTTTGGGATCTGAAGGAGAAAAAAAAGCCCGCCCTGCGTGTGTATGTGTATGTATGTGTGTGTATATATAGAAATCATACCTACATATGACCAGGACTAACAGACTGACATGCTCCAATGTTTCTGAGGTTCAGTGTTTACTGGTTTCAAATCAAGAAAAGTTAAAAGAATGGAAAAGATGAAGGTTTCAAGTTTTCATTGTGACTGTTTTTGGTTTTTGGTTTTTTTACCAGTGGTCAAATCTGAAGGATTCCTGTTTGTGTCTCTGATGAGTTTTGGTGTATTCACTGATGTGTGCACACTGGCCACATCCTGCAGAAACCTTGTGTCACAAAGTGAGCTATTCGCTTCACTTTTTTTGCTTTTGGCATTTAAAGACAGTGCAGTAACAGAACATGACTGATGTACAGTTTTATTTTAGAAACCGCAGCTGTTTGTTTTGCTTCAGAGGTGTCGAACATTTCTACAGTGCCAGCTTTCTGCTAAATAAATGTCTAATCACACAAGATTCCTGCGAGATGAAGGTGGACGTGTGCACATTGTCCAAGCGTTTAACGAGCGCCATGATTCACCTGTTAAATTAGATGTAGCATTTATTAAATGTTATTTGCACTTTTATTTTTAAGTGGAAAAACTGTGTGCTGGTAATAGGTACCATGCGTAATGTGACACAGCAGTGGAGTCTGGTCTTATGGAGTGAACATTTCAAATCTGTCATTTGCCACCTGTAACTCCGCTGTGGTGTCAGTCAGATGCTGTCATTTTCCTTTTTCATCCTGGTGAACGTGGAGGAAATCACACTCTGCTGCCAGCAGATGTAAATATTAAATGAATATGACTGTTTTAAGTTTCATAGTTTGTGTTCACAAGTGCTCTGTGTCTAAAGTGTGACGCTGTTCCCTTTAAATCTCCCCCTGACTGAAGTATCACATCTGTATGGTAGTGTGGCTCAATAGTACAGACTGACTGAATTATAGTATGTTTATCTGTTCACTGTTTTTTTTTTCCAGTTGATGACAGACCTCCTTGATTTATACAGTCTAAGTACTGTTTGGTTTATTTTTGTTTGCCAGAAGTTCAGAATTTGAGAATAAATTCTCATCAGAAAAGTGTTTTATTATTTTTGGTGTTGTCCCAACAGAATGACCTCTCTGCTGTTTTCTTCCACTCAGGTTGACCGTTGAAATTGATCAGTTTGTCATATAAATATTCTATGTAGTAATTTATTCCAGCCTCTAGAGAGCATCTTTTCACCATCCTGTAGTAACAGTGCTCATGAGGCGATTCACTGTTTTATAAATAGATTCAGGAACAAAGACTACGCCTTGAACTCATCCCATTTTTCCATTCTAAGTACTTACACTTCAATACACTTCATCTGTTCACTTCCTGTTTGAGCTTGCACCCTCCCCACCCCAAACCCACTTTTTTTTCTTCTTCTCTACCTCTCCATTTTCTTTTCTCGCTTTCAAATACAAGAACTATGGAGTTCTAATCTAAAGAGCAACATAGGCTCTCCACTCAGATTCTCAACTCCCTACTGCTTCCCTTCTATTATCCCAAGAGTCTAAAGTCTATCCACCAGGATGAGTTGGGCAGAATGTGAGACCCAGCTCAGGCACTTCTGATGTACTTTGAGAGTGTCTCTAATTCTCCTTGGCCTTATTACAGCCTAAGATGTCAGAGGCTCCTGAACACTTTCTTCCCTCCTGACCTCACCACTGACCTTTGACTTCAGCAATTTCTCTACAACACGGTCAGTCTCTAAACTCCTCCAATCCAGCGACCCTGATTTTTCCTCTTTTCCCTTACCCTCCAACCACCTACCCTTCATCTCTCATCCCCTTCACTCCTACAGTGCATCGTCTCAGTTCACCTTTTTCCACAATATGCAGTAAATGTCTACATTTAAATGCATAATGTTTAGTAAAGGTTTATTTTTCAGGTAAAGTAGAAGAGTGTTTCATTGTAAAAGTGTCTTCATGTAGAGTGAATTATTGTACACTTTCAGTCTTTGTGATGCCCGACACTGCTTCTATTAAGCACAGAAAATGATTCTATTTCCTGAAAAAAACATTCAAACATTTATTTAGCACTCAGCCTGTATCTTATTATCATAGCAGCAAAAACTATGTGGTAGCCAGTTCAATTCAAAGATCTTTATCTTAAAGTAAACCAGATGTCTTCAATACAATTTGATCCATATCGCTTTATTTCCAACATGGCAAAGACAACAAGACATGATGCTGCCCGATGGAGTCTATACATTGGTGGCGGTTAAGAAGAGATGAAGAGAGTTGGCTGAAGATCAGGATGGATGTGATGTGGACTGGGGCTTTAAATGGGCTTAATGGAGGGAAACCTGTGCATGAGAGGTGAAGGAGGTGGATGGGGGGTCACCATTTTGCACTAAAATAGAGGCTGACAGCAGCAGAGAAAGGAACAGTTGGCAGTAATGATATGATTGGCTCAGAAAGATCATGGCACACCTGGTCCACAGTCAGCCGATTGAGTTGGAAGCATAAATTAAAAACATTTGATTGAGCTTTCGCTAATCTGGCAATCCTTCGACACCTTAGGGTTGAGAAATCTTGCCTGAATTCAAATGCAAAGGGTTTCTATTTCCAGTTTGATAGAAGAAACCCCAAAACTTCACTACTTTGACATCTGGAGGATGTATTTCTGAGGATGACATCTGCGGGATAGTATTCTCAGGCTGGCTTTGATTTTCCCATCCCATCCTCCTTCTCCTGACCCTTGTGTCGAATGGAAATCCGTGTTTTGTTTTTTTTTTTAATTTTATCATAGCCAAATATGGGACACACTTGTTGATCGACTATCTTGGGAGACAAATCTGAAAGAGTCTAAGCAATACCCAGTAACTGTGATATGATTGTCAGGAAATTGGGGGGTGGGTAAGGTGGGAGGCAGCGAATATTCCAAAAAAACAACATGACATGGTTTCAAATAAGGCAAAGACCAGCATTAGTGTTCCCTGTGGTACGTGGAAACGAGATGGACTAACTGAGCTGGAAATTTGGCATCATGCACTCAAATCGCAGTTCTCCAGGCACTTTCACACTGGAATAACCTCGGAAATCTCATCTGATCAGCTGTGGGGGTTGTGAACCCACATATCAACGTGACAAAAGTCTTAAGTGGTAGCAGTACAGAAGTTCTGACACATTTAAAGTCTGGATAGTCTTTTCATTTCCAGCACTCTTCTCGATCTTTGTCGTTCAGGAACATTTCAGAACGGAGATCAGTTTTCTGAAAGGAGACCTAGGTTTACGATGATTAATACCCAACCTCAAGCTTCCTGGAAAGACACAGTTTGGTTACTGGTTTGCATAGAACAGAAAGACACTTAAGAGTTCTCATCTGTTGCTCCAGTGAACCTTTCCACCTTTCGATGGGCCGGACTCTGTGTAGGTTTAAGAAGCTTGCCCAAGTCCAAAGCTGCTCCTCGCGTTCAAATTTTCTTGCCATCTTCTGGACGCCAACTGGTTCAAATGATACACATGACACACATTTTATCGTGTCTTCAGGATTAGACAATAACTCTTCTAAACCTCTTGCCCTGACTGTCTTCTTTCAGGGTTTGATGTCTCCACGGACTGCTCAGAATAGTTGGATCTCCTGTTGAGATCATCTTTTTCCATTTCCTCTTGATCCATCCATCCCTTTCAACAAGCTGAGCAACAGATAATCTGGATTCACTTTAAAGAATTGCTCCACCTTTCTCTTTTTTTCCCATCTTCAGAGACTTTCCCCTGCTCTTCCTCCTTCATCTCTTCCTCTTCTTCTGAACTCTCCATACATCTGGAAGAACATCTCCATCTCCCTCTGCAGCGTGGAATTTCGGAAGTCTGCATCGGCTTTGGCTCGCTCCATTTTGCGAATCTTGATCTCGGCGACACTTTGGCTACGCTTCTGCTGCTCCAGACTGGCCCGCAGTACTGCAACCTGACGCTCGAGGACATCATTACAGCGTTCCAACCTGCAGTACAGACACACGTACATACACAGCCTTACAGAACAAACACCTTTTGCACTTATTATTTAAATGAACGCTACTTTGACTATTTATTTATGTTTCGTAAGTTTATGTTGTACATTTCTAGAGCTTCTATTGATTTTGGCTACTAATTCTAACGTTTGATTTCCCAAAACTGTAAATAGGAAGCCAATTGTCCTGCTGTCTCACCTCTGAATCCTTGCCTGGTACTCAGCCTTCTGCTGTGCCATCTGCTGTCGCAGCTCGACCAGGAGTGAGTGAGTGTCCTTGGCCTGTAACTGAGGCTCAGGCTCCTGGAGGTCTGGAGGACCAGAGGGGAGGAACACCTCAGAGCTGCCCGTACTCAGAGGGCTGTCACTGAGTACAGAGCAGGAGGCTGGGGAGTTAGGGTGGTGGAGGTCATCGTCATCATGCTCATCATCTTCATCCTCATCATCGTCATTGTTGTTGTCTTCGTGTTCGTCATCATGATTGTTTTCCTCTTCGGCCACCACACTTGAAGGTAATCCTTTCAGTCTCTCAGGACTAATCGCACCCACAGCATCACCACTCTCATCCAGTGGTAGAATATCACAGGAAGACCATGAAGAGGAGGAGTCCCTTGTCTGCCTTGCTTCTTCTAGCTCCCCTACTTCTTCACATTTTCCAGCATGGCTTCCAGGATCATTGGTTTCAAGATGTTCACCAGGGATTTCCTCCATCCGCTGACCTAGAGACACTCTGTCCAGGTTGTCATAGGCAGAAAGGGCGCTATCTTCCTGAGCATCACTGCTGCCCCCACTGGCATTTTCTGGCACTGCACCTTCCTCTGCAGCACCAGAGCTCCAGTATCCAGCACCTGCCTCTCTCGGACCTGGCCAGGCCTTGCCCCAGCCCATGAGAACCGGTTTGGGTTTGGAGCAGTCTGATAGTTGATCTTGTAGCTGGAGACTGGTTGTAGAGGCTTGAATATTCGCAGGGAATGATCCTTGGCCAGCATGGTGTTGGTGATAATCTACATTGGCTTGGCCAGAGTGGTGTTGACTGGAAGAGGGCAGGGGGTAGAAGCAGTTCTCTGGGTGGGAGGAGGTGTAGCGATGGCCGAGATGTCTCTTCTGACCAGAGGATAAGTCAGATTTGGCAGCAGCAGAGTAGATACAGCTACAGAAAGCAATAAAAGAGAGGTTAGACTTTCATGACGATCCTCTCAGAGATCGTTTTACATTCTAAATAATTAGAAAGCACCGCACTACAACAGTATAGGCACAAAGATAGAATGTGAGTCTGTGAGATGTTTGTATGGTAAGTTTTGTTAGTGTGGGTCTGTTGTACCTGGGGTCCTGTGAGTCTGTGGCAGCTTGTCCTGCCTCTCTGGAGCGTTCTGCAATGAGAGGCAGAGACAGCTGACGAAGGCAGGGTGATGGGTGCAGATGAGGATGCCTCAGAGCACTTGGTGATGCTCGTGAACCTCCAGGTGGACGGACAGAGATAGATGGGGGAACTTTGGCAAATAGAGATGCATGTTCTCTGATTAGCTCCAACATCAGAACCTGAACTAGTGCTGCACCTAGGACACAGATAGAGAGATTTTTGGTTCTTTCACGATGTTACTCTAGAAAATTCATCAAACAGGAATCCCATGAGTTTCTGGGGGTAATTTTTGACAAAGCTAGATAATACGGATTTGATTACAGCAAGCTGAGGTGGGATTGTACTATTTTTATACCAAAATAAGTGCATATAAAGATATAAAAAGATATAAAGACTTAAAATCAGTATGTATAGAAGGTTTTATATCGGTACATCTTTCAAAAATATTTTGATGGAGTAAATTTCTGTCAGTGGAAAAATTAGATCTAAAATCCATGTTACTAAACAACCTATGCTAAATCACAGGTTGTGTCAATTTTTGCCAACACACCATAATTTTGAAACAAAAAAGAACAACATCATCATTTATATGCTGCCAGTTTGTCTGTCTACCTCCCACAATGCTTTGTGGGTCTTCAGCTTTGGCTCGGAGGATGTTTGGCCCGAACACAGTGGCCAAGTTCTGGCCACTCATCTTGTTACTGCTGGAGTAACTCTGGACCTCATTTAGAAACCTACAAACACACACACACACAAAGCATGAGCTTGATGAGTATTCCTACGATTTCACAACTTCTTGGCTGAAAAAAACATTTACTATAACTGAATGGTAAGAAGAAACTGCATTCTGAGTTAGGATGAATTCTGCAGTAAATTTCTAATCAGTGACACTGATGGTGCGCTGGAGTAAAGAAAATGGATGATGAATGATACACCTGTGTGTCAGGTTGGTGTTTGTAATGCACCAGTTATGAGTCAGTCCTTGTTTTGAATGCTGAATTAAGTCAAGACATCATTCTTGAAGTGTCACTTTAATCATGTTTAATATTTCATAATTCAAGGCAAATACCTGAATGAAAACCTGATCACAGGTGCTTAAATAATAAGGTAGGTCTTACTGGCAGATAAAGTTGAGTAGGTTGAAGTTTGCAACTGGCAACTCACGGAGAAGATTCCTCAACTCCCCCAAACCCTGATATAGAGGAAGAAGAAGAGGATGTGATGATGGAAGTCAGGAAAGAGTACAGATGGAAGGTAACCTTTTTTCCAAACACGCAACATGTTCATCATGATTTATAGGTACCCTGTGGAGCATCATTATTAGACGTGGTTGGATTTTGTCAGAGGTGTCCTTAGCACCTATAAACACACCCAAATGTGATGACACAGGGTCCTGGAGTACACCTGTGCATCACTGCAGCAAGGTGAGGAGATCAGCAAAGACAAGATTTTCAGAGGATGATTAGTTGCCCTTTAACTAATTCCTTGTTTGCAGTGTAGCGATCTGCAGTTACCAGTGTGCGGTCACTCAGCAGCTTCTGACCACAGAGCAGGAATTCCTGGTAGCGGCTGTAAGGAACCAGTGGCTCTGGCAGCTGTCTGAGGTAGAGCTTCAGCAGTGAAGCCACCGTGTGGACATCTGTGCTGCTGCAGGCAAAACATAAAGTGAGCTGACCCTTTTCACAAAATCCTGAAGAACATATGATCAGAAAAGAGGACAGCAAAGGAGGGATTATACCTGTCAAAGGATGGTCTCTCCCCTGCATCAAAAGCCTCCTGTAGCTCTTTCACCAGACTGGCCTGTCCCGACTGGCGAAACAAGCCCACTTCATGCATGCCACGTTCCCGGATGAATGTCACACACTGCTCCACCACCAGAGGAACCAAACGGACCCCATAACGTCGCTCATACAACACTGTCTCCTCCAAACTCTGACCAAAGACCCCTGCAAAGGAAGAAGACGTTAATGAGATTCTTGACTTGTAATGTGGTTAGGACTGTCTCGTCACCAAACAGTTGCCCACTTAAAGACCCAACAGACAAAGATACATCAGTGGGAAACACACACACCTTTCTAAACACAGTGTTTGTGTACCTGTGAAAGGGATCCAGACTCCCTTGTTGAGGCTCTTCAGCCACTCGTCACCCTGACCGGCACTGTTAGATAGGAAGAAATACGAGCCAGGACTGGCCAACACATCTCTGTTACCTGTATGTACGCAAACAGGGATGTTCTTAGGATGCTTGTCCAAGTAAAGTCAAGTTTTTATAATCAATGAAAGTCTATCCCCACTAACCATTAATGGCTCAGTGCTTCTGTGGTATACTTCAAAGGCATTCAAAATGTGTGTTCAATGCCATTGTAATACTACTATATTCTGATACACCTATACTCACCATTTTGGTGAGTATTAAAATCGATGCAGCAGAACCAGAGACATTGCATTTATATTGCTTTTTTTAGACTTGGTTGCCTTTATTAGCCAGCTCCCATTGGAATATTAATCCTGTCTAAATAGGCCTTAAAAAACTGACAGCAGTTGTAGTTGTACCTCAACAAAGAACAAAAAAATACCATGGAAAGACTTAATACCATGTCAAACAACCCCAACTATGAACCACAGTTAACGCTCTGCACATTCTCTCTTCTAACCCATCTCCCTTGTGAAGACACTGTCCTCTCTTCTACCCTATGTCCCATTATCTTCCACCATATATGTCTTTCTCAAAGTCAAAAGGGTGTGTGTTGTGTGTGCGTATGAAGCTAATACATGCACACACACAATGTCACCTCAGATAGAAAGCTAAAGATCCTGAGTCAGCATTTAAAAGAAGTCACTTAAGGGCAACACACACAGCTAGAGTTCTGGAGGGATTAGCGACTAATATGTTGATGGTATGTGTATGTGTGACTCACCTTTGTGGCCTGTGCTGTCATGTTTCCAGGACTTGAAGCAGCTGAGTCCCATGCTGCAGCACTCCTGCTCCAGTTGGTACAATAATGGTTTTAGACACTCAGTAACAGCAATGTGATGTGCAGTGCAGTGCATAGACTCACTGTTTTAGCTAAAAGAACGGGTGTAAAGCTCTTGGTTTTAAACGTCCTGGTAGATGTATGACGATAAAGAGTTGGTCCTGAGGGGAAACCTTGGTTGATATGGTCGATATGAAACCTGTTTCACCTTGAGGGATTGATTCAAGTGGCAGATAAACGTACAGATCCAGGTTCCCGGTGGATATTGAACTTAAAAGAGGTTTTTGGTCCATTTAGTGCCTTAATAAGAGATCTTGTACAGTAAAGTGTAAAGTGAAATTACAATTACTGAAAGATTTAAAAGCTTTTTAAACCGTATTTAAACCTTAGAGGTTCCCTTTTATACAGTTCCTGGTGGGTATTTAACATCAAAGTACAGTATCATGTAGGAAATTCAACCTTAAAAAGAGAATTTTAAATAGATACTTAAATATTAGAGAGGTTTCGAGTGATACTTTTGAAGAATATAGGACCCAAAGGGGGATTTCCATTTGAAATTTCTAACCTTGTAGAGAGGTTCTTAGTCTTTATGCTAACTTCAAGGTAGCCTAGAAGAACATAAAGCTTTGAAGAAAGGATTGTGGTAAAGATCCAGATGTTTTCCTATTGTTAAAGGCTTGTCTTTGATGTGGGGATTTTTCCCTCAAAGGGAAAGGTATCTGATGAAAGAAGATCTTTTCTTTCTTTGGAAGAAGAAAGAAGTTCTGGATGACGGTATAGGACCTCCAATAAAGGTTCTTGGTGTATCTGCCTTTAAGAGAAGCCCCTGTTGAATATGGTGTCACAGAGAGAGAAAAGTCCCAGAATGTTGCAACCTCGCCCAACTCAACAAACAGCCTACTCTTCTCGAACTCCTCTTCAAATGTTTTTCCCTGCTCTCCTTGGAAGTCTCCATTGGCCTCGGATACACAATCAACATTTTCAGAGATGCAGTTTTTCCAGCCTCCTCCTCAGAGAAGCCATCTCTCCGAATGCCCCACTTCAAACTTCGAAACGTGAGAAAACAACGTCAACATACATGTGCAGAGATGCTTATAACGAGCCACACAGCCCTCAAAATGTTGCAGGTGGCTCCTAAATACGACGCACCGATTCCTCTTGGCAGTACTTCTCTTAAACATCAGCCTGTAGCACGAAGGATTTCAAATAATTTTGGATGCATTTGCCCACATTCAGAATCCCTCTGACACCAAGTCTTCATTTGTCCTTCTGAAGCTTTCAAGAGGACGGACTTTGCAGAGAATGTACCCGTTCACACCCATGAACTCGAAACTGTCTCCAATCCGCTAAAGCACCAGGAGTGAGATGTCTGACTGGAGTCTGGAATATTTCATGATGACCCTCACAGGATCAGCATTATTCCCCCTCTCTTTTTCTCTATATTTCTCTTTTGTTATACTCATTTTTTCTCAGCAGCTGACAAAAAGTAAAACAGTCCTAAAGGGAACATCTTATGCTTTTTTTTTCTCGTCTCTTCCACCAGCCAGGGAGTCTAACTACTCCATCGTCCACAAGGAAAGAGACGACTTTAGTATTCCTTTCTGCATCCTCCCTCCTTCCTTGACTCTCTCTCTGTCCTCTGCTTTATTAGCTCTTTAAGTGGACGCCCTGCTCCATTTCATATCTGAATGTCCATGTCTTCGTCATCCCCGTCCCTTTCCGTCCTCTCCTCCTTCACGTCCTTTTTTCCTTCCTATCTGTCTCTCCCCGTTGTCCCTCTCTTTGTCCCAGCCGTCCAGCTCGTCCTTCTCTCTTCTTCCCACTATCCTCACCCTCTCTTTCTCTCTCTCTGTCTCTCTACGTTTCCCAGCAGTGTGTGTGCCCCCTTGTTGCCCCCCTCCCCATTTGCCTCATCAATAACCATGCTGTGTGTGTGCGTGAAGGCTGTGCATTAGGAAAATTGGTTCTCTGCGACGCAGCGCTGTTTTACCAAAGTAATCACAGCTGATGGTGAGAGAGGGAGAGAGGGAGAAAGAGAGAGAGATGATCTGGCTCAAATTCTGCTGCTGCTGAAGTATGGTCTGCTGCAGCTCTCTCTCTCTCTCTCTCTCTCTCTCTCTCTCTCTCTCTCACACACACACGCACACACTCTTACACACTGTCGCCATGATTCAAGTGGACATAAAAGCGAGAGTGGCTGGTCGGCCCAGTCAACTTTTGAACTCAATTAAAGTATGAAGAACCTCTCTCTCTCTCTCTCTCTACAGTTAAATTCAATAAGCCTCATTGGCCTGGAGTACAATACAGTATACAGCATATTGCTAAAGCCTTGTTAGTAATCAATATGAGCAATCAAATATTCACAGATGTCCTGCCTACAGGCTGAGATATACACTAGATGTAACTATAGGTATGCAGACATCTGGACGCACATATGCTTGTTCAAATTACAGGCGTTAATTTAGTCTTCCAGTCTTCTAGTTTCAGGCTTTCAACCAGATTTTAGAACCAGGCAGCAGGGATTTGCTTTTTAATTCATCCCAAAGGTGTTGCACACGTTTGAGGTCAGGACTCTTCCACACCATACCAGTCTTTCCCTCCCTGTATTTTCCTGTTGTGGCCCCTTGCTCGTGTTGCCTCCTGATTCCTCTCCTCTGCCAATAAACCAAAACAACTGCAACTAATTTTCTCATCAACGCCAACCTACACATAGTAAAACCCTGGCTCATTTATCCAGGCGTCGTCAGATCACTCACTCAGTCTCTTTTGTGACTTGTTCAGTTTTGTTTACCTGTTTCTTTGCTTGCCAGTACTAACTTTTTCTCACCTCCCAGGACCACCACCTACAGTTTGTTTGCCTGCCTGCCTGCCTGCCTGCCTGCCTGCCTGCCTGCATGCCTGCCTGTCTTTATCCATCTACCAGCAGCCTTCTCTTATTTGTAATCGAATTCAGCCTCCCAGTCTGAACCGGAACATTGCAATTACACTCAGCCACCTTGCCTCCATCCGAGGCCAGGGATGAAGACTCCTCAGCTAATCCACCTTCCTCTATCCAACCTCTGTGACAAACTCCACAATTTATTTGATTTTATTTATGGAGAAAATGTTTCTGATTTTTACCTCTCATGTTCTACAACTCTTGCTGATTTAGAGAGTTTCACATTCAGAGTTTCGCAATGCTGTGAACTGTAGCTGCTAAAGTTAATTTGTTCAGTTGGCTGTATATATGCTTCCTGGACAGGGTTGGGTTGGTGTGTTGGTGTTTACAGTGGCAGAGGAGGAGGAGGAAGTTTCCAGGCCCTGGATGGGAGGGAAGACTGATGGAGAGTGGAGCCAATGTTGTGGTAGAACTAGGGCTGGAGGAATGAGTAATGTCACCAGGCTGAGCAGCTTCTATGGACATAGCTAATGGCAGTGACGAACGGACTGAAGAGGATGACAGAGGAAGCTAAGAAGAGAAAACGAGAGAGACAGAGAGAGAGAGAGAGAGAGAGACCAAGTGAGAAGACGGCAGAGAAGAATAAATCTCTTTTAGTCTTTTAGTCGTTGGTGACAGCTTTATGAAATAAAAGTCTGAAAGAAGACGCTGAGCTGGGCTCCTTGCTGTTGCACTAGTAAGGTTAGCAGTCCGCTATGCCCTGTGTTGTTGTACTTGACTAAGGTTTGGCTGCCAGCAAAGTTGCTAGTTTTTGATCCTAACAAATGCACATGTACAGCTGTCTACCACATTAGTATTACAGAACTTATGGATGCCAAATCACAAAGACACCAAATCTTACATGCTGTACATATTGCTTTTAAGGTTTTAACAGATCCAATAGGATGTACTGAGATGCACTCCAACAGGGAAAAGAAAACCTGGAAGACTAAAAAAAAAGGAAACGGTGATGGATGATTTAGCCAGATGAACATAACCTTGGATAAGGGAAGCATTATGGCCATGGTTAAAAGAAATCACTGGTGACAGTAGGAGACAAAATGCAATTCCATCCCATCTCCTCCCTTTAGAGGTTTTGTAGTGTTGTAACAGTGTGTCTGGCAGACAACCTCTGGTCTTTGTTGGCTAAACAAAAAACATATTTAGCGTGACAAACTCACAGCCTAATATATATTAATACTATACTGTACGTCTGCCTGATTGAGTGTCTGATAGACTGAATTCTAATCACCGCTGAGAGCTTTCACGTCTGTCAATACAACTGGACAGCATACTCTTCATTACAAAGTGCTGTGTGTGTGTGTGTGTCTGTGTGTGTGCGCTCTCCACTAAATGAAATCTGTCACCTCCTCTCCTCTTCACTTTGACTGCATGTCTGTAATAAATCACATGCATGGAAATATTGCTAAAATGACCTCACTATCTGCGTCTTCTAGAGAAAAGTCCTGCAGCAGCACCTTCAAGTGATCGCACATGATAACTACAGTTTGACTCACTTAAACGGTAAGAGTCCAACGGGTTGGTTAAGTAAAGAACAATCGAACACATCATCCATTTGCTGGTAGAGCCAGTACAGTAAAAATGCTGACTTAGAACCTCAAATGTTTTAGTTTTCTTTTGTTTCATTGCACTGATGAAACATGAATTGTGACAGCAGTGGCTCATATAGTGTTTCTGAAAAACGTGCTGCTTCATATGATATATTTTGACTAATAAAACCACCATCGCTTCCCTTATGAAGAAGAAAAAACTGTAACTTGAATAAAACTCTGCAAGCTGGATATGACTTACCACGTTCGTTCTTTAGCACTTAAGAAGAGCAGAATCAGGATTTTAACTAATAATGAATTAGCTCAGAAATCTGACAAAGAGCAGACTTTGATCATAATCATCGCTCTTCCAAAGGAGGAGAGCTCTTGTGCTCACGTTTCGGTCAGCATCGAGTTTCAGAATTTGAACTATGCCAGTTGTTATTTTTAATGTTTAGGATAGAAATTCAAGCCTGGGTTGATGGTTGATGTGCGTCAAAGCCACTAAAAATTCCATCTGTCATTTTGCACGTTCTCAAAGTATCGTACATCCAAACATCTGACTGTTAAAAAGGCTGTTTTTTAGTTATAGGCCATGGTGTTTCGTAACAAGAGCAAACCCAGCAGCAAATATCTAATCAAATATTTTCAAATTACTCTGGCTGTCAACCTTCATATCTTAATGTAGCAGAGTAGTGGAATAAAATGGTGACATTTTATTGCAAATGTTCCTGCTTTTTGGATAAATTGCATGCCAAATATACGCAAAGATCTTAGTCAAGACAAGCTAAAAATGCAGAGTGTATCTTTCTGTTCTTTGCTTTCCACTGCCTACTTTTCTGGAAATTATTTACACTTCATTTATTTATTTTAAGCCTGATTAGAAATTACTTACTGACAGAAAAATTACTATTTTAGTCCAGTGAGTGAAACCTGTTGAATTTAACAATACTCTGGCTTTAATATATAAAGATAGTCTACTAGACACTACTACTTGGGAAATGTTCAAAATGCACTCTGATGTTAAATGTACATAAAGTTGTTCTCTGCAGTTAGGTGACATGGTACTGGCTGTCCAGTACATACTACTGCAGTCAACCCATCACCTTCAGCTGCTGCCAGGTTGTTTTCACTCCATTTAAAGAATTAATCTACTCTTAAGTCACACGATACAACAAACTGCTGCACTTTGAGCCACACCCACCACCCACATCATTGCATGAACTTTGAGCTTTGGCACCTGATGAAAATCACTGTGAGGCGTCTAGCTGCCTGACTATGTGCCGCATCCCCTGTGGGATTCCATTTAGCCACGATGTTTTGATGCTAATTTTAGTTTTGCTGTTAAGATTTAACTAGCTCTTGCAGGTTTTAAATCTAAAGATAGTTTGTTTGCATGTTTTATAGTGAAAACATGACCTTTAAATGCAAAAGCTACAGGCTGGTCAGCTGATTTTGTCTAATTTTACACTGAGTCACATCAGCAGAGTGAAAGTTACAACTCTGTTCATTTCTTTCTGACCCAAGGTGAGCAGGATCAAACAAAGAATTCCATTAAAACAAGTCTCAATATCTTCTACATGTTCCGTCATTATTATTTCATTATGTTTCTGGGTCAAAGCATGTAAAGAAAAAAACCCAATAGGCCTAGCATTGAGCTCTGAGGAACACCACCTGTCATTTAATCTATAACTTTACTACCTTCTTTGTTGTGTTTCTTGCAATTTTTGATTTGTCATTCCTCCTTGATTAGTTTCACCTGTCTAATATTAGTTTCTACTGCCTTGTTGTCCTGTATTTACTTGGGTATTAAGTCTGTTTTTCTTTTTTTTTTGGTTTAACACATACACCATGTAATCACACTGTCCTCCAGTATGTTTCTTCCTGGGAGGCTGTTTTGTTCTTTCACCTGACTATCTCTACTGTCAATTGACAAACCAAGTGCTAGGCAAAGTGCCCAAAACACAAAGATATATTCCTCCACTGCAAGTGCATGTGTGTTAGCTCAAAATGCATGCCCACTCAAACTTAAAAATAAAATAACTCCTCATTTTATACCACAGTGATAAAGTACGCGGAATCTCATGAGTGAAAACAACATTGCAACCAATTTTAATTAACACTAAAACAAAACAGCTCAATGTCCAGATCAACAGGTGCAGATCCAGGTTTTGTACGAACTGCTCTGTGTTTATATATGTCCAATAAAATATGTGCTGTGTGAGTGTGCCAGGTCATTCATAGAGTACATCACAGAATTTCCTGCATCATCCTGCATCAACAGATCCAAATCGGACACAGTACACTATGTTTTCTACTTTGGGACGAAAGAAGAGCTCGTGGTGGGTCAGGCCAGGGGTCAAGAGTGTTGGAGCTCCCCGTGTCCCTTTTCACTGCAGCTGGCTGAAGATTTTATTGCTGAGAAGTACGCAGGAATGTTCACGTCTTGGTTTTCTGAGGGACATACGGTTTTATTGCACCCTGGACACCATTTCTGTCCTTCCTTGTTTGGCAGTTATGCAGTGTGGCAACAAGTGTTTGTGTTCCCCCACGGAGAGAGATTAGTCGGAGAAAGCTGAAGAAGAGGAGGGTTACCCAAGAGAAAGAAGTTACCCAAACAGACCAACAGGGGACCAAAGGGCAGAGAAGAGCAGAGAGGGCCAGAGAAGAGGAGAAGTAGAAGAAGTTTCAATAACAAAGACAGGTAGGCAGAAAAATCACAAAAAAAATAACAGATGCTTCATTTTATGCAAAAAAAAAACAAACAAATCTTCATCGTTTTTTCAGTATCCTTAGTATGCTCCACGAATTAGCGCTGTACTCAACAGTAGCACTCAGCACTGTGATTAATTGTGCATAGTGCTCATTGTTAGAGCTGTGTGGGCTGATCAGTTTCCAGAGCTAAGTGTATTTAACCCATATCAGATTAACAGTTATTTAAAACTAATAGGGCTAAATAACACCCTTTAATTAAAGTAACCCTTCACCTATTGCAGCTATCTGGATTGTGTTAGATCATATCGCAATCCAAGTAGGAAACAAAGGTGACCAAAGCCAGTTTCAAAGGTTTGTCCTACACTTTCACTGAGCAAAATGCCTGTCCTCAGTAGAATCAAGCATTTATCATTTATTGAAACTAGTAAACAAAGCAATGAAAAACGACAACAGAAACTAGATGACACATGCTGCAGAGATGGGACTGTTGCCAGTGCGAGATTTGTAGCAGCACGGATTACAGACTGTGATATAATGTGTAGCATAATGTTTCATAACATCTTGATGTAATGGATACAGGGAAAGGTAGAAGAAGATTTACAACACTGTAAATCGTCATCACAAATCAACTATGGGAGACACAAGAGGTAAAATTTGATGTTGAGTTTATGGACCAGATTGGATGGTGCACTTCAGTTTGAATTTTGTGGCAGAATTTGACCATTCATTGTAGGAAAAAAAATCCCAGTGATGAGATTTAAACAACTTAACCTGACATAGTTTTGTTGCTGTGTTGTTTGATGGCAATCCATCCGATATTTGTTGAGATGTTTGGGCCAAAGTGGTGGACTGACTGATCAACACATCAGTATCATACATCCTTAGAGCTTTGCTGCTAACATGGCAAATACTTTCACAATTACTTGGTATTTTTTACTTTTCCACTCAAACCATAACATCACAGGAACAAACACTGATCCCTGAGGGACACCACACAAAGGCAGAGAGGAATGAGCTCCGCATGTCAGTGTACATTTTAAAGCATTTGTGTAAATAAGCATGTTCTGGATACATCAAGTCACAGTGCCTGCCTATCGAGCTGTTGAGTGAAACCCTCTACACTCTTGGCAGTGTGGAGTGTTGGACGAGCTTAAGTAAGTGACAACGGTCCTGCAGGTTGTCAGCAAGAGTGAGCCGTCCTCAGAGATAATTTACAGTTAATCGGAGACAGCTGAGCTGGGGGCATGGGGAAACAGATCCATTCCTGAGAGAGAGAGAGAGAGAGAGAGGAGGGCGAGCCCTGCCCTGGAACGACTACTTCACAATGTTTGCTATAAAAAGCAAGAGCTCCGTGGCATTAACAGTCATCCAACACATGTAAATATTACTGTCAAACACAGTAAAAACACAGTCTATAAAGAAGAATAATAATAAAAATAAAAAAAAACATTTAGACAATAATAAGAAAATTTGATTTTTTCTGAGTTTCAAAATATTAAAATTAAAATTATTGCCTTTCTTTAAAACTATGGACACTTTTTGTATGTGTCACTGATGTTTAACATCAGGTAAACTGCAGTAGTGGAGAAGGAGGTGGTGAAAAGATGAATTTGCAACAACACTGTGAAACCCCCACTGTGCATGGCATCTCTGCTATTTGTAGAAGGGACATGGGGGGCTTTTCATTCCACTGGATTTGCGACCACAAAGTATAAGCATGTGTGCTTGTGCCGTTGTCGAGATGCCAATCCTGCATACAAAATCTGATTTGTCTTCTAGAATAGAAAGACACAATTAAGGTAATATAAGATAAGGTGATTAGACAATTAGATTTTCCCATTACAGCAAGTTAATTCTACTTTTAACATAAAAAAAGCATTATCCAGAGCCTGATCTAGAGCATTCCTCTTGCCATACAGCTCCATTGTTGTACAGAAGCTATTTAAAACACATTGGTAAGACACACTCATCCACTGGGTGACATGATCTTTCATGGCAATGAACATGATCACTAGTTTATTTTGAGCCAATCCCACATACTCTGCCCTACTACCAGAAAAACTGACCAGAACACCAAAAGCTTTAAACAGTCCCTTAAAACAGTTGGCATTTACTTATATCTGAATGCCGACTCCTTAGCCAAAAAATGTAAAAAAATGAAACTATATATGTGTTGCTGTTGCTGTTGTTGCTGTTGTTGCTGTTGTTGTTGCTGTTGTTGCTGTTGTTGTTGTTGTTGTTGTTGCTGTTGTTGTTTAAAGTCTAGATATTCATATTAGGCCAGTGGTCTGGGTTTCACTTTATTGCTAATATTCTCACTTAATGAAAGCATTGCAAAGCTTGTGTTTCCTTCAAACTTTATCCATATGTTTCTGTACTGTTCTACTAATCTTTCTGTTCTATGTCAGTTATGTGTATATCCGATGACTACTCTATTAACCTAATTTCCCCATCGGGACCATTATCGTTTCATGTTTTCTTCTCACCTCTCTGGAAGCTGCCCAACACCCTGGGGGGTTGTAACTAAGCCTTTTCCAAAAGGCCAGGGAAAGCCCTGGAGATAAGAGACACCAATAGGTCTGTAGGTCGGAGGGATGTAACACTATGTATAGCTTTGAAAACAGAGATCCACGGGATGAGAAGACCGGGAAACCTTGCACATGTAGATCAAGGCCTGTGGAGGAAGCACGTTGTGACGTTCCTGCACCTTTCTCTACAGCCAAACGTGACATTTATTTATTTTTATATTTCTACCTTTTGAAAGTGTGGAAGAACAGCGGAGGAAGGGTTTTTGACCTTCACTTTTAGGAATCAAGTTCTTCGGGGTGCAGCAAGATCTTGTAAGTTAACACTCTCGCTGTTTTAGAACCACTTTACTTGTACTGCTATGGAACTGCATGGTGTTAACTGAGTTGTAGGTTTAGATATTCAAAGAATCCAGTATTGGTTGTGATTGCCAGTGAGTCCGTTG
The DNA here is from genome assembly GCA_014281875.1 of Nibea albiflora. NCBI lineage: Eukaryota > Metazoa > Chordata > Actinopteri > Sciaenidae > Nibea > Nibea albiflora. The sequence goes on from CM024807.1 coordinate 15,423,361, forward strand.
GTCCAGTTTCATCCAGGGATGGCTCAGGCAGTTAGTCCATATTTGTTTCTGTATGATACATTCTTAAAACTGCATTTACTAGAATGTAGAAATCATTAACTTACACTAATAGCAAATTCCTAACCCTAACGCTGAATAAGCAACAACACAAATGACGCAATGTAAAACACTGTCAAAAATGAATAAGCCACACTAAAACCAACCAGTTTGCTGTGAATGATCTGTTGCTACACTGTATATTCAACATCACTAATTAACTTAATAACTCTGCCTGCGTATTTCTTTTCTCATCTGTCCAGTAATAACCAGACCTCCATACGCTGGAGAAGAGAGAGCAAATTGTGGTCACAGTACCCAGTGTGCACGGCAGAGCTATGGGCAGGAAGGACAACGATCATAGTTCTTGGAGAGGTGACCTCATTTCAACACGTTTTTGGTCATTTCATTTCTAGAGTCAGCAGGCTACTGATTGGGATTGTTTTACTGTTATCCACCTGCTCATTATTATTCATCTCAGGGTGACAATTATAAGGAAATAATGTATGTTAATTTATACTGCAAGAAAATTCATCAAATTGCAAGCTACTCTTCAAAATCAAATAAATACTAATCAAATAAATAAGAAAAATATCAATAGATGAATATATGGTGTATATATATTTCAGGTTATTAAGGTTTCTTTAAGATGTCTCTTACTTCCGTGTTTCAGAGGGGTATGTCTGAACATGTCTGAATCTGTACATCTCACATGTACTCACAACTCTCTTTGGTAGACGGTGGTAACCTCAAAACAGAAGCTGACAGTGAGCTGACGGGAAGCTTCAGCCAGCTCACACTCTGCAGCACCTCCCCAGAAATCGGAAACTCGGTACAATTTTCTTCATCCTGTTTATCCTCCTATTCCTCCTAGCCTGGATTCAGAGCCTGGATGGAGGGGTTATTCTGTTTTTTTGTTTGTTTTTATTAGCATTAAGTTAAACATTTAGATGTATAATTTGTTAATTTATTAATGTATTTCTTGAATTACTGTAGTGTAAAGTGAGTTCACGATTATTTAAATGCATTGTCTGGATGTGAACATTTTCCAGGTCACTGGAAAATACATGTTTGAATTGCAGGACATACCATGTAGTGAGCTGAAATTACTATCAATTTTGGATAATAGTATGGTACCATCAGAGTAGAAAAACAACTTCTTCATCAACCCAATTTCAGGCTAACATATGGAGTAACATTTTTTGTTGTTTTTCATTGTGAGAGCTTCTTATATCAGGACAAATGTATTACCTTAAAATGTAATGTCACCAGGCTCTCCTGATTATTATATGATTTAATCTGTGAAATTATTTTTGGACTTTCTTGGCTTTTTCTTGAAGCACAACATGACAGCACTAGGCTTTTCCTGAACGATGTTGGTCCCTAGTCTATCCACCATTAGGATGGAAAGTACTTTTTTGTTACAATCAAAGTGACTTGTATTTCTTGTCCATATGTCTTCTTGTTGCAATGTATGTCTTAAAACACAACCACCAACACACCTGCCTTAATCCCTTCAACACTCCATTCAGTCTGACGACAACTCACCGCCGCTTGAATCTGCTTTTCTTGGTGACAATGCTGTCAACGCGGGAGGTGATGATGGAGCAGAGAGGAGTCACGAGGGAAAGAGCTGTGAGGACGATGAAGAGGGCCACCTGATCTATCACACTGGCTTCGTGATGAAAGAAAGATGTACTTGACACCAACCTTTTGTCTTCAGTGTCTTTTCTGTCCTTGCCATAGCGTGAATGTTTTGAGTTTTTAACATGGCAGCATGAAAGTAACTCCACACTCACAGCACCAGCAACCACCCCGTCACCCCATTTTAAGGCGGACACTGTATTTGCGTTTTAATGCTGACCCCGTTAAATGTCTGTCTGTCCTTCCCAGATGAGGTGGTACTGACACTCGGAGTGGGAGCCTTTGGAAAAGTGGTGGAGTGTATTGATAGAGACAAGTAAGAATGCATGCTGACTGAACCTCGACATTAGCCACCGACCAATCATCAACAATCATCAATTCGGTTTTCTGGCATTGGTGCGGTTATGTTTTCAGCTGTGCATCTGTATGTTCAACAGAGGGGAGCATGTGGCTGTGAAGATCGTGAAGAACATTGACTGTTTCCGTGAAATAGCGCGGTCTGAGATCGCAGTGCTGCAGGAGATCAACAGTCTGGATGATGACAACAGATTGTAAGTAGAGATGCAGCAGATCTTAGACCAGGGGTGTCAAACTGTTCCACAAAGGGCCGGTGTGGCTGCAGGTTTTCTTTTCAACCAAGCAGCAGCACACCAGACTTGACTTTAATCAACTGATCTCAGTCTTCAGAGAGTTGATTGGTCAAACTGTGTGCTCTTGTTTGGTTGGAACAAAAACCTGCGGCCACACCGGCCCTTTGTGGAACAGTTTGACACCCCTGTCTTAGACCCTAAACCCTGGAGCATCTTTGTCTCTTCTAAAAGCATCAGTTTAATCTTTCATATTCTTTTTTTTTTTTTTTACCAATCATTGACTCTCTCCTACCAGCGCCTGCGTGAGGATGATGGACTGGTTCGATCATGAAGGTCACATCTGCATTGTGTTTGAGCTGCTCGGCCTCAGCACTTATGAGTTCCTCCGACAGAACAATTTCCTGCCGTTCAGCGTGGCGCAGATCAGACACATGGCTTTCCAGATCTTCAGAGCCGTCTGCTGTGAGTCAAGTGTGTGTTTCTACCAGGCCTGTGGCCTACTGACCTTGTCACTGGAGCATGCAATTTGAGCTTCTTGTATTCAGTGGAGGTTGTTTTGGGCTAAAGAGCAAACAACAAAATTACTGAGCTGTGAAGTGTAGAGACATCGGCTGATGTTGACCCCATCACCTCGGTTTGATCAATAAACTGAAAATGGAAGTTTTGGGTGATGTCAGCCAACATGAGCCTTGCTGCGCGACCAAACCCCAAATATTTCATATTTCACAGCAGAAAGATCAAAATACAAGCATGAGCTTAAACAAGAAGTTTTTTAAGGTGAGCAACTGAAAAGTCATTATATATGTGTAACTTATTAATAAGTTTTATCAAGTGTCAAGTTAAAAAAATGTAATATTTCCATCACGTTATCATGTTTTCCACCATTTGTGGTTTGACTGGAGCTCTTTTGACTTTGTCATCTCCTTGCACTCTGTTCTTCTGCAGTGGTTTAATCTTGCCCCACTACATCAACTGTTTATCTTGATAACCCGATTAAGTCATGTAATACAATGTGCGTTTTTGTTTTTTTTACAGTCCTGCATCGTAACAAGCTGACACACACAGACCTGAAGCCAGAGAACATCCTATTTGTCTGCTCTGACCACAACCTGGAATACAATGATGAGACGGTAAAGGTTTAGTATAAATGAGTGAAAAAAAACTAATCAAACTGATCAATATTGCCAAGCAGTGAAATATGTTTCTGTGTGTGTGTGTGTGTGTGTGTGTGTTTGTGTGTGTGTGTGTGTGTGTGTGTGTGTAGCAGGGGTGTAAGAAGAGGAAACTGAGGAGTCTGGATGTGAAGGTGGTGGATTTTGGCACTGCCACATTTGATCACCAACACCATGAATCCCTGGTGTCAACACGTCACTACCGAGCTCCAGAGGTCATACTGGGTACACATGTAACTCACACACAGCTCACTCACACATACAGTAATATCCAAATGTTTCCACATTTTTAGTTTTAACTACATGTGTTTGTTCTCAGATCTGGGCTGGAACCAGTCGTGTGACGTTTGGAGTCTGGGCTGCGTTCTCATGGAGTTTTATCTGGGACGTACACTCTTCATGGTACATATATAGACGCACACACACACACGCACGCATGCATGCCTACATATAAACAGCAGTAAGTAGTTTTTCTTGTTTGGCTGTCTGTTGTTTTAGACCCATGACAGTAAAGAACATTTGGCAATGATGGAGAAAGTCTTGGGACCGATTCCCCCCCACCTGTTGAAACAGACCAGGTAACCACACATATATACACATGTACACATGTACACATACACATGTACATATGTACACATGCATGCAATGTTAGAGGTAAACAAAAATGCTACTTTGCCCCTAAAATAATTTCAGTTGTAAACATGAACTTATATGTGCTGAATCATTTCCAGTATCCTGGTCAGGATCAAGGTAATATCAGAATCCATCAGCTATTAATATTGACGACAATTTAGTCTTTGGAGGCATCCACCCACAGTGTTTCTGGGCTTCTGATGTTGCAAATGGAAAACAATATCAAGACCAAGACTTCCTCTGTAGTCCAAATTGGCAACTCGACATGAAAGAATCACAGCATTTTAGGTCATCTCTATAATCAGATATCTGCATATGAATATAGGTAACTTTTAAAAAGCTAAATCACTGTCTGACAGTGTCCATACATTTCCCCAGAAATATCATCTTCCGTAAAACTTCTCCCAAGTCAGTTAGGAGAAGATCTGGGTTGGACACAGGGTCTACGGGATCAGTTGTACCCAGGTGGGCAGCTAGGACGCATCTTTACTTGGTGCACAGACTGCCTTCACTGGTCGTGCCTTCATCCTGTGCTGCACTTTTCCAAAGAGAATCTGCAGTAAAGTCCGTATTAATAACCATTTCCATCCACTATACTGCCATGTGAATATTAAGAGTTGAGTGTATCACGATAAACAGCCGGTGGCACTTATTCTCCAGTCAGGTGCCACTACCGGTAAACCACTGTAGAAAAAGAGATTATGAACTTGAAAGTGGTGAAAGAACACCAGGCCAAACAATGGAAAACCTATGTATTTATTCTTGTCTTATTAATTTGAGGAACGTTTCAATAATTGCTCACAGATCTGATGTTCTGCCGCCATTTTGCATCACTTCAGCGGAAACATGAGTGATGTTTAAGTGCTTCATTTACACCATAATGTATTCAGTAAGTCTGTTTCCTTTGCACTTTGTCGCATGTTCTATGACCGATACAGTAACTACTCCAACTCAGCCAAGAGCAAAAACTTTTTTTGATGTTTAGATTTTTTTTATTTTTTTTTTACTTTTAAAGGACAACTTGTGTGCATAAAATAGATTCAAAGACCAAATTTTATCAGTAAAAAGAACAACAAAAAGGCCATCAGAAAATTCTTCCTGTGGTGATTTTTAGACAATAAAGTTAGAGGATTGTGCACCTGCGGGGAAACAGCAAGGCATGACAGCAGGAGGTGCATTATGTCCATCAGTTTCTATGGTGATAGCTGTTTCCTGCTTATCGCTGAAAGCGCCACAGGTTATCTCTTAATGTGACTTGAAATGTTGACTGCTCTTGGGGAAAAAATGTGTTTCTATCTTTCCTGAGACTAACCACTAACTGTATAACCCATGTGTTTGTACTGTGTCATGTGTAGAAAGCAGCATTATGTCCACAACGAGCGTCTGAACTGGGATGAGCAGAGCTCCGATGAGTATGTCAGGAAACACTGTAAACCTCTAAAGGTAAGTACACAGTACTCAGATGAGCCAATCGGCTGCAGTCGTGCAGAAGGAAGTCACAGTAAACGTCTCCCTCTCAGCAGTACATGGAGAGGAAGACCGACGAAGAGAGGCAGCTGTTCGACCTGCTCGGCTGCATGCTGGAGTACGACGTCTGCAGACGGATCACCCTGGAGGAGGCGCTGTGGCACCCGTTCTTCAGCCCCATGAGGGTGCAGAAGAAGCAGCAGCGCAGCTAGCACACACACACACACACACACACACACACACACACACACACACACACATACACACACGCGCGTGCAAAACTCATCTACCTCAGGTTGCAATTTCAGTGTTGGGATTACCGTTTAGTCTGTTGTTTTGAGTTTGGATGATTTTCAGTTTCCTGAAAAAGGTTTCAGAGACCATTCCTGTCTTTTATTATCCACCACTACACAGCTTGTTGTAAAAAGCCAAGTGTGATGTTTTCCTTCATTGATTCTTTGTAGTGTTTGGCAGCAGTCTGTTAATTAAGCAATATTACATCAGAGGGTGTGCTGTGACATCATTATTGGCACGCCAGTGATGCAGTCATGCACATTAGAAATGTCTAGTGGACCAATCAGATTGGTTGGTCAGATCTACTTGTTGTATAATAAATGTTTTGCATTTTGATGTGCCTCAGTTCTGTTTCAACATATTTATACTGCTCACAAATTATGGGTAGAGTCGGGCAGAGCTGTCAACTGAATGCCTTGGAAATTGTACATGTAATATATTTAAGGTGCCAAAAAATGCTTCTTGAAGGGCCACTTGAGGCCAATTCCCAACTTCACAGCAAGAATTAACATTAATTACACTCAGCCCACATCGGATCCAACTACGAGCCACGTCTTTGTCCATTTTTAGATTAGTCGGGAGGTGGCATGGGCATGACCGCCAAGATGGTGGCAGCCAGAGCTTTGCAGCGGCTCTTTAGAAACCTATGGGTGACGTCATGCATGTTTTATACTGGATTCTATGTTTTTTATTGCTTATGATAACATTGTGCTCCCAAAAGTCATTACTTTGAGCTGGAAATGCGGCGTCATTGCTTCAGATGGTCAGTAATGGAAGTAATCAACAGGGAATGTTTGATGGTGATATTTAAGGGTAAAATATTTACCTTATTCGCTGGTAGTACCTCCATTTATTTTATTATTATTTTATTATATAAATATTATATATAAAATAAAATCTTCTGTAAGGTTTGGGGTTTTTAGGTCATCATCCTGCTGTACACTGCTGCCTAGATGCCTAACAGCATTACATGACAAATGACAAATCAACCAAAGGTAAATTAGCTCTATTTCTAGCAAAGCGCATTGGCCTTATGTAGACACTGCAGTGTGTCAGCCTAAAGTAAATCTCTGACATCAACTGGTGTAGCTGCCTTGTTGATACAGCCCGACACATAAAGTGGACAATATTTATCAAGATTCTAGCAGCCGAGGAAGTTTCCATGACTGAATAGACCACGCAGACGAACAGCAGGCTCGTCTGCTATCTGAGAAGCATCAGTTTAAAGCTACTAAATTACATGGATGTAATAAAACGGTATAAAACAAAGATGGGCTAAGGCACACAATAATGTTATGGGTTCCAGTCTGTCTCATGACCTTTGCTACATGTTATCTATGATCTGCCTCCCTCAGTTTGCTTGGCACACAAGGCGACTAAAATCTAATGATGATTATGTTTAGAGAAAAGTTTGGAATCCAGTACATTTATTTAATTTTTCTGGTGGTGAACCTGGACATTTCTACCTTTGTGAATGTGGCCCTCATTAGTTTTGTTCTCTGTGAGGTTATTCCTAAAATGATGCTATATGGTGAAGCCTCTGGGTGTTCTCATTTGGGAGAAGCCACTCAAACAAAGGAACAATATACATTTTCATTTTTAATAGCACATTTCTTTATGTATGTTTTATAATTGGTTGCTCTTAACAAGTTTTTAATATGTTGTCATTTTGAGATGCTAATTCAGCAACTGAATCTTGACTTTCTGGAAGACAGTGGCCCGTGTCAGTTACCAGCCTATAACCCAAGTCCCAAACAGAGTAGCCCAATCGGAGCCTTGAACCTCCCCAGTCATCATAAACGTATTTGGTAAAACATGGTTACAATAACTAAAAACATATAAGAAGAAGTCAAAAAATAAAATAATAAGTACAGAAGTCATAACAAACTCTAAGAAAGTATATATTGCAGCTTGACTTTCATTTTGTTTTTTCTTTCACTTTCTTGTGGGTTTTTCCCCAGGATGCACACAGCAGTCTCTGTGGCATATGAGACTTACAGTAAGTGTGCATGAAGTGCTCAATAAGTCATGTGCTCGCTGGTTCTACAGTGGGACAGGCCTGAACCCTTGTGGATTTATGAGGAACGCATGTCAAACTCTGAAACCGGAGCGTTGAACTATTTCCTGCCCCTGCTGCCACTGACCTCTGACTCCTTTGGTTTAATGGGAACGATGGAACAAATTTCTAAATGAATGTTATCACTGTTGTGAGTTTCCTACCCACTCACCAGAGAGCTCTGCCTGATGAGATCATTTGTATGAAAGATATCTATGAGAAAACATCTGGTTTTATATAACTTGGATCTTATTTTTATATGCATTTGTTTTGTCTTGCATATAAGTTTGGATAACCTGTTATCTTTAAAACCTTTTTGTTCCTTTGCCCAGTCTGACTGGTGTTTAAGTTAAGTTCGATATGTACAAGGTCAGCCAGTTGAACATCCCAAGTGCTTACTGCTCACTAAAGGCATACTACATCGGGGAAAGGTGCAATTGTCTGTGAACAGAATTGGTCTCACCATCAATAATGGCAGTCCATCAATCCATTCGTTTTTATTTTACCCAAAACTACGTACATCAGCCTTGTGGTGTCACTAAAAGTCAGAGTCGCCAGAGTCAATAGAATTTATCATGAGTGACTGCACAAAATGTCAAGGCAATCTAGTTGTTGAGCTATTTCAATCGGGATGACGCCAGCTGGACCAACATTGCAATCCACAGAGTCACATCATTAGCACGGCTAAAAATAAGCCACAAAAAATAATCTGAATTTCCTTTGAATCCCACAATGTCTGTTATTTGTTTACTGCCAACAAAAGAAAAGAGTAAAAGAAAGGAAGAGAAAGATTTGACTTTAAAAACTTTATTAGTTGTCAGGTCATGATCAGGCCCATGTAGTACAGTAAGGTCAAGAATGATTCTGCTACAGTTATGTGACATAGTGAATTATAATCAGCATACCATATACTTACTGTAATTATTTGCATTTTGGCTTACAGACATCTATTCTGTAAGCCATGCTGGAGTTACAAAGTAACGCGTTAGAGTACTCTGATTCGTTTTTTTCATTAACGTGTCATCTAACGCGTTAGTTTTGCAAATTCAGTAATCAGTAACTCCGTTATTTTCCAAAATTAGTAATCCATTACTTTAAGAATTTCCCTCGATAAGGAAAGGAAAACCCTTTCTGCTTTTAGTCAGATGCAGCTGCTTGCGGATGTGTCAGCGAGTCACGTGATGCGTCTGGGCCCTACTGACCTGCCTGCCTACCTGCCTGTGTGTGTGTGTGTGTTTGCACCCCGGCAAGATGGCCGAGAGGACAGCGTTTGATTCATCAGGTACGCGCATTATTTTGAGTTCACCAGCGAAAAGGACAAGAACATTGTGGTATATATATATATATATATATATCCTGCAGGTTCCATGATTGATTCATAAACAGTCAGCACGTTCGGTGCATCTAAAGGAGGCTGCGTGTGTAAGCTGCTGCAGGCAGAGACGCATCCCAAATTTTTAATTGTTGGTAATGGATGAGTACTCTAACGCGTTATTTTTATTGATGGGTAACGTAGTAGGGTAACGGATTATTTTTAATTGATAGCAACGTTGTGACGTAACGAACTATTTTCAAAAGTAACTATACCCAACACTGGGTACAGGTCAGTGCAAAAGATGTTGCTAAAACACAAATTCCTAAATCAATTTAAAGTTTAAGTTAGTTAAAGGTTAAGTTAGGCTACATAGTTCACATTGTTGCTCATGTCTTATTCAAAATTCACTCTTTTAAATTCAGAGCAAAGATATTTACTTTGTGAGGGAAAACCAAAGACACGTGGCACACTGCCATGGTCTCAGTAATTGTTTTATCCTGCTCAAAATGAAAGGATCTTCACATTTTACCATCTGGTATCAATTTAGCTTAAAATCTGGACATGAACATAATTTAGCTTTTCAGACAAAAAGAGCGAGCATGTAGAACCTTACTCTTACAAGTTGTTTACATTTGTCCCTTTCTTTGCAATAGTTCTACAACCACAGTGTCTAGAATGTGAAATTGATGATAAACTTTGTCTAGCCGTGTTTTTGTTTCGTCTGTTTCTTTTGTTTCCGGGTTTCTTTCACAAGTTGGTGGTGGTGGATAATGGCACAACCTTGTCATTGCAAATGATTGGCAGCAACAGTGAAGGATTGAAGGTATCTCCACTAGGGACACTAGCTTGAGTCAGCACAGGTAGCGGGTCACATCTTTTGGTGACACCTGGCGGTCCAGCAACCAACGACTTGCAAGAAAACATGGCTGCTAACTGCAGTCGCACCTCTTTTTGCCAGAAGGCATACACCAGGGGGTTAATCAGAGAGTTGGACAGTCCCAAGAGCCACAGATAATTCTCCAGCACGTCGGTGAGTTTACAGCTTTTACACAGGAGTTGCACTATGCACGTCACAAAGAAGGGGCACCAGAGAACCAAGAAGCAACCCACAAGCACTGCCACTGTCCTCAGGGCCTTGACGTGACTCCAGTAGCTCCTCAGCTGCTGATGCTGATGATTCTGCTCGTGTTGTTGATGGCCATGGTGGTCAGCCGTCCTGGAACCGGCTTGCCTAACTTGGCAGATCTGCTTCTGGTGGCTGCAGGCGATCTTCAGGATGTCCAGGTAGATGTAAATAAACACAGAGAGCACTGGGAAGAAGCACGCGCTGAATAACACGATCATTCCCACCTGGTGAATGACGGAAAAAAAGGCACAGAAGCCGTCGTAGTGATCCGTCTGCAGCTGCCGCACCATGACTGAGGGACAGAAGACATTGGTTATTATTTGCCATATGACACGACAGCTAGTTACACCTGACTTGCAATGGTGACTAGTCTTTGTTCATTTTGGGAATGAGAAGACTTAGGTGGGTGTCAAGCTTGTGGCCTTTCACTAGGCGAGCATTATCCACTTCAACTTAGAGACCCAGTGGAAAGTAAAGATAAGTGGAGTGACATGGCTTGTTCAAGACGAGACACATTGCTGCATTTGAGTTGCCCTGTTCTAAGGGTAACCAGTGCCCGTACAAGGAGTTAACAACGGTCAGATGCTGTTACTATAACAGATCTTTTGACATTTTTTTGTCAGGGCCCATGTACAATATTAAATTTGATGCATTTTACCAGAGTTAACCCTCTGGGGTCCCTACAATGACCTGCCTTTTGCAATCATGGGCGGTTGCTAGGATCCCATTGGCTATTTGTCATCTGCAGTCCACTATCATGGTACATTTTGGCCAACAGTCCTTAATCTCCAGTTGATGATCTGTCCATGTCAAGACAGATGCACTACATCAAAAGATGCAGCCAACTGAGTAATTTCAATCACTGCATTCATACAGGAAAAAAAATAATAAAATCACAATATCGTTGTCGCAGGGAACTGGAGCTGATCCCAGCTTCTTTTTGGTCTGACATACCGTAAATTATTTGAAATTGAAATGAATCAATCAGTTGTACATTTACAATTCTCACCTGGCAAGAATCCCACAGTGAGCGAGCTGATCCACAGAGCCAGCAGGGACACGAGAGCTGTTCCCTTTCCGGACAACTGGGTGTACCGCAGGGGCATCTTGATGGCTGCATAGCGGTCGAGTGAGATCAGGAACATGGACATGATAGACGCCGTGCAGGGCGATGTCACAAAGGCCATCCGCATCAAACAGCGGTTCTTACCCTGAGCGGGAGTCGTGATGTTTGTGGGAGGTTCAGGGGGGATGTGGCTGTACTGGTTTTGAGTGACATTTTTGACAATGCTGTTGAAGTCCTCTGTGGCCAGACCAGTGATGGCCACACCCACCAGAGCATCGGCCAGCGCCAGGTTGAGAACAAAACACCAGCTCTGGCTGCTCTTCTTGAGGAGTAGCTTTACCAGAGCGGCTGCCACCAGGAGGTTGGTGGAGATGATGAGGCAAGCGGCGATGCTCAGGATCACACCCATCACCCGAGGCCTCACGTCGCTTTCGGTTGTCGCCTTGTAGGAGTCCATGCAGTCAGGGGTCATGCCAACAGAGGGCTCAGTGCTCGCATGTCCACAGAAAAATGACATGTTGATGACACACAAAAAAACAACAAAGATTTGAAAGAAAGATTCGAAAGATTTGAAGGTGAAATTCACAAAACCTGTGTGCAGTCGAGATGGGTTACCATTGCTGCAATCAGAAACTGTTTTATCCTCCAGCCGTTGTCCATTATAACGCAAAATGTGGCACTTGCGCTCCCATCAGAAAAACAGATTTGCACATATGCTCAAACATAAATTAGGCTAAAACTTAGTGTGTAAAAAAAAAATATTTCGAGTAGCTAAACATGTGATGGTAAAACGGATCACAAGATGAAGAATCCTGTCAGCCAATATCCTGTCAAGTTAATCCAGTGTCATGTAACGTTTCCAAGGTGACTCGTGTCAAAGAGGTTAAGAAAGTGAATCTCTTGCTAAAAACGTCCGCCCGATCTCACCGTCTTCTCCTTAAAATCCCTTCATACAAATAGAAAAGGACAAAAACACACAGCTTTATCAGCAGGTCGCTCACATGTCTCCTCCCCTCACACACACACACACACACACACGCAAACACACGCACACACTCTCTCTCTTCCCACTGCTCATCCGTTGCTGTTGTTGTCTCTTTGGGATTGACCCTTGTCCCAGCCGCCTGCCTGCTGGCTCTCTGCCAGGCAGGAAGATCCCTATTTTCATTATATTTACTGTATTTACAATTTTTTTTGATTTTTCTAAACTAAGGCTTAGTATATGTGTTTATGTATATGTGACTACACAACTTTATATAATTGGGGAATAAATAAATGAAATAAGTGTTGGATGAATAAATGGCTAAACAGGCGTTTTCCGCACCAGGATCGTAGCATTGTGTTTACTGGCTCACTGTCATGCTGTGGAGCCAGTAAACTTAACACATACTTTTCCTGCTATCACAAAAAGTGTCTGTAGCTCCATATTGGGAAGGTTTTTTTTTTTAATTTTATGACTCATCTAAAACACATTAAATATTTAAAGAGCTATGGGGAATGACAGAAGGCATTATTACGCCGAGTTCACTTTCTCATAGACGGTTAAATGAGTGCTTGTATGGACATGAAACTCCTGATTGAATCAGCCCAAGAGATAAACGGCTTTAAGAAAATATCTGGTTCTTTGGTGAAGAGTCAAAGGTACAAGTCTGTTTCTACAGAAAGAAGAAGAGAAGTTAACTACAGCAAGAATTTACTACACCGCTATGATTTACTTCCTTTTCAGTGTTTCAGTGTTTCATTCCCCACTGCAGCGATAAAATATATCGAATGTGCTTTAGCTCTGATTTGCACACGACTAGTTTCTTCATCTCTGTTGCAATGGTGGCTTCAGGGGTATGGGCATCCTGACATAAACATAATTTCTCTGAAAGGAAGTTGAAATAATTTAACTGAAATAAATAGCTTAATAGCCATAACATAACTGCACCCTGGAGACGCATTTGACACAAAGGGGACCACACATGTAGCCTACAGCCATAGACTACATGTCCTGATGTGACTCCGTCACTTCAGTGACTTCAGTCAATTTTGGTGGCTAACTTTAGGTAATATATTACTCTGTAACTCATGGCATGACATGTTTTCTGACTTCATGCCTTCACTACTATATGTGACTGAAACATGTTTCCTTCCTCCCTTAAAGAAAGATATCAGTAAAAATAATAATTTTATAATAATAATAATCATTTTTATAATGAAACCAGCCCCTCCTCCCAATAACTCAGCTTGCTCTGGTACACATTTCACATGTTCCGCACATGTTAAAAATACTTTACACAAAGGAAACATGTGATTTTCTTGTGGGTATATCCCCATGATTCCCATTCCACATGATTTGGTCACATTTGTCCAAACACAGGGCAGCATGATGGTGCAGGACTGTCCCCGCACAGCAAGAAGGGTTCGAACCTTGGCCTTTCTGTGTGGAGTTTGCATGTTTTCCCTGTGTCTGCGTGGGTTCTCTCCAGGTACTCCGGCTTCCTCCCACAGTCCAAAAACATTCAACACTTAACAGGTCAAATTGTCCGTAGGTGTGAATGTGAGTGTGAATGGTTGTTTGTTTCTATGTGCCCTGCGATGAACTGGCGAGTTATCCAGGGTGTACCGCGTGTCTCGCCCAATGTCAGCTGGCATCGGCTTCAGCTGACATTGGGTGTGTGCGTCCACTTGTGAAATTTATGTATTTTTGTATGTATGTTATGTATTTTTATTTTTCTTAATTATTTTTATTTTATTTTTATTTTTATTATTATCTTATTTTTATTAATTTGTCTCCTGTTCCTGTGTTTTTGTCAATAGAGGGGAGGGCTGAGTGCAATGAAAGCCCCCCTGTGAAACCAAACTGGGAGATTGGGACATTGGTGTTATAAATCTTTTTAATCTAACAGAGTTGCTGCCTGTTATGGTGCAGAAGCAGGTGTCATCTGGCTGCAAGAATGAGCATGAAAACAAGTAGAAATGCATCATGTAAGGCTTTATAATGTATATTTCTATCCAAATGGAAAAAAAAAACACCAAAACACATCTTTATTTACATCTAAATTGCACCATATAGGAGAAAAAATGATTCCACTGATGAAGCATAAATCCAGAAATGAAATTAAATAAAACTAATCATGTGGAATTAATGAACTGCATTGCATTGAATTGAATCGCATTGTGATCAAATTTATGCACTTTATGCACTATTTTTTCATGCAATTTATAATCCATATAATCCAATATTTTTAAGATTTGGTCCTCCGGGGTATGTAAAACAGATTATATTGTACTTAACTGTGACAGCATCTTGTGCACTTAGCTGTGCGCTCTGCATGTTGCAGCTTTAATGTAGATGAACGTCCAGTTCAATAACGTACAGGAACATGTGACAATGGAGCAGAGATATACTGAGTGTATTCAGATCCTTTATGGAGCCATAATGTAAAACTGCATTGCTCATTATTAGTGACAGTGTTAAAAACAGGGTCACATCCAGCAATATGAAACAGAAGCAGCTACAGCCATCTGTGTGCTGTCCAGGGCTGAATGGACAGTTAAACTCTAACCCGGCTGGCTGCTGTCTTACTCTGGCCTCAGAGTCCCCCAGGAGAGACATCTGGCATGGAGGGACTATTTTCCACTAAGATTCACACACAAATAGATCTGGCTAATGATGCATTCTCGCTGCACACACTCAGAACATCACCTGGCATCACAGCAGCTTCTTAAAGCAGTGAGAGGCAGCTACAGACTGTGAGAAAAATACTAAAAGAAAAACAAGTGATGCCAAAGAGCTTTTTGTTTCTCGCCTCCGAGAGAATTTCCTGTCAGAGTCTCGAGGATGAGCTTGTTTCCATACTCTCAGCTCAAGAATGGATCATTCAGAAGAATCAGAGTTTCAAAAGCACAAGCGAGGGTTAAATCGCTCCTGAATATAAACGATTTTTATGAAAAGGAAACAGGTTTTGTTTGTAGCTGCTGGCTGTAGCTGTGGTAATGGACCAGTCACATGTTGTATTAAACCAAAGAACACTTGATTGACTATATAAATAAAGATCTGGGAACAAAAAGAGTGAAATTTGACCGGAGAACTCTCAATACTATCAAGTAACAATACAAGTATTAATCATTTTGCCAAACGTTTTGAATTATTTGTCTGCCAACAATGAAAATGAGAGAAGAGAACATCTGGTATTGGTACAGGTATCACTCACATCGCAAAACATATGTGCTTTTTTTTTCAAGTCTGTAGAGGTACAATAACACACTGCTGCATCATCAGAGTCTGATGTGAAATGCAAATGTTTAGAATCCATCACTAAATTCATGGCAAACCATTTTTTGGCATCACAATGCAATATAATTGAGGTGGCATTGAAACTGCATTGAATTGTGTCTTTTTTTTCATAAGCTAAATTTAGTGTCAGTGTACTGTCAGTGCAGCCTCACTACACTGCTATATAACTGTATTATTGTTTTATTAGTCTTGTTAGACTTTGAAAACTTGCACAGTAAAACATAAGCTATCATTAAATCTGCCACTACATCGCCGGTTAAACATGGCTGGACGTTAGTAGAACTTTTGCCCCCCAGACATAAAGCTGGATGGTAAAAATCGGAACGCGTTAGCCCAAGCCACCAGAGCAGCACAGTTTCACCAGGTTCAATACAAGTCCACAGCAGCCTGAGAGGAAAGATCCTCTTTTTTTTTTTTATCACCCCCCCCTCACTCTTGTTCCACAAGCCAAAACAGCTCCAGCAGACACACAATGTAGGAATGTTATTCACCCCTGCTAGACGTTTCAGGACCTTTCAAAACAAAGCGTGGGTCAGCAGTAATTGTGCCCAGTGCCCAGCAGCACCCAGGGAGCCAGGATCCTGTTTACACCTCTGCCAACGCCGTCCTCTAACCAACACTCTGACGGATTGTTTCAAGTCCACCTGGGCCTGGGATCTGTTTTGAAGGAGCTGCTGAGCTGTTTTTCCGCCAAGGCAAAGCGAGGAGATCGGGTCAGGAAAGAGTTCATCTGGACGGGACTATTAAGGTGATGACGGTGTTATGTGAGCAGTGTTTTCATTGGCATTGAATGGGAGCAGGGATTTAGCTTTTGCTTCCCATTGTTAGTACACATCAATGTGACCCGCAGCAGCGTTAGAGCCGAATCAGAGGTCTGTGGTTGTGCCCAATCAGTGATAGTTAGATTATACTTTTACCTCATGATGGTACAAATCTCATGTCTCCTTCAGTTTTGTTCTGTGAGAGTATGACAGACATTTTAATTAAGTGTAAGACTGGTGATCTGGCATCTGATTTAATACAAGTAGGATGTGAAAACGCAACAACAACAACATACTTCCTTGTTAATTAAATGTTAATATCTTCCTAAAAACATAAATCAACATCAGCCTTGTTGTTATCAGTAGACTGCTGTACAAACTGCACTCTGTTGTTGTGTTTGGAGCTTTTCTGAGGAAAAATAAACTCCTCCAGGATTCTTTCAGGACACCCTCAGTCCATCTTTAGTAATCTAGTCTGCTTTGCTGTCTCTGCAGCCTTTTAAAAAGGCAGTAGAGAGAACAAATTTGTAATATTTGTTTCTCATAGAAGAGGAAAGGTTGAAGAAATGCTGTTACGTTGAGGCAAAAATCTTTGAGGAAGATGCCAGACCTGAAAGATAAGAGTTAAAGAAAGGTTCTGATTCATTTCTGCTTTGTAATCTGTGTACCTTTCCGTGGTGTGTTGCAAACACTGTGAACATGATCTGATTACATTTGTGTTTCTGTCAGGCCGAAGATGTCTTTAAAGAAGCGGCTGCTGTCCATGTTGTTGTGCTGCGTTTACTGCTTTACCTCGCTCTTCTGCCTCCACCCAAACCGCAACCACTGCTTCTCTGCCGGATCTCGGTAAGTCTGTGCGTCAAAGGTGGAGAAATGGTTTTGATACGGGGAATGACATTTAAGATGCAGCAGAGTTAGAGCCAAATCAGATTTAGACTTTTTTTTTTTTGCATATCTCTCCATACTGCTCCACGTGCTCTAATAAAAGTAGGATATGTACAGATCTCAAAGCTGTTTGGCTGATGTTGAATGGATATGGAGAAATAACCATCATATTCAGACAACCTGATTACAAGATATTTGGATATACTGTATCATTTCACAGACATGGAGATCATGACTTGGGCCTTTGTGGAGATGCAACAAAACTCCCCAACCTGACTTGAACCGTTATCTTGACCTGCAACCTGGATCTTAGACAGGGGTTTTTCAATCTTAATATGTGATATATAATATCTGAACATCTAAATATTTGAACTGGAATTGCCAACCCGTGTCCTTTTGCCTGTGGAAGTAGAAAAGAAAAGGCAGAAGTAATGCAGTAAGACTCAATCTGTGCTCTTCTTCTATGGTTTGGGCATGCCGAGTAGCGACAAACAATTGTAGTTGAGCATAATCTTGTACATAATGGACAGCTTAGACAGCATATATAGTCTTATCAAACATGTTTTTAAATGCAGGAGTTCACTGCTGGGACCCCCGTGTTGTGCATGTTTGCTCACTCATATGGCTTTTGCTTTTTTTGTCCCTTCACTTTCACTCTCTGCTGCTCTTTCCTTCAGTTCTACTTTTAATCCCCACTTCACCACTTCTTCTCTTTCTAACCATTCCTTCCTCACTTTCATTAACTGCCTCTTCTTCTTCTTCCCTCAGGGGCCTGGTGCCAGTCATCCAGCAGCTTTACCAGCGTGTCATTAGACTGCTGCGCACCACTCTCTGATCCACGGTGCTTCCTGTGTTTAAACCACTAAGTCTGGACCTGTCCTGCCACTTTGGCCACCGTGGACGTTGTCAAGCATGCCCTCCAATAGTGCATTGGCAATTAAAAAGAAGAAGATGAAACAGAGGAAGAGGAGCGGTGTCACTCCAGGACTGCCCTGCTGTGTTTATCACTGCAGTTCTCTGATTATATTCCATGATGAAGAGGCGAGGCGTATCTGAAAATGATTATTTTTTTACTGATTTAGTGTAACATGGGCGTACATGCTGTGTGAGATGTGAGTGAGGTGAGAAAGAGCATTTAAGGGTTCAATGTCAGATTTTAGAGAATGAAGCTTCAAGAATCTGGCTCATAGTCAAAAGGTCGCTGGTTGAGGCCCCCAAATACGTTGGCAGTTTTGCTGCAATGAAGGTGTAAACCTTCATCCCTTCATCGGGGCAAGCCAAAAGGTTTTCAGTAGGGCTGCATTTCAGCTGACAGCAGCACCTGTGGCGCAAGCACTGTTCAGACTGAAGCTTGAAACAAACATGTTAGAAATCTGGAAGGAGACTGGGTCCAAAAGGGATGGATAATCAGATTTAATTCAAAATGAGATTTCCAAACAGAACCAAATAAAAACAGAGTATTGGCAGCAGTGATTGAAAAGAGTACCAGTCATTTTCCCTAAAAAGCCAGGTTATCAGTGCTGATAACGAATTCTCTTGGACTTGAGACCTACAGCAATACAGACAGGCTCTACCCATACTCAATTATATGAGTATAAATTGAACTCAGCTTGGCTACTATTGGAAGTAATAGTAAGTAAGAGTAGGGGGAAGAAGAGACAGAAGAGACTGTGAAGACCTGGTACAGTTGTACATAACCCAGCATGTATTTTTACCTTCCTGTGAAGGTGACAGACGTCTGAGGGTTTAATGCGGCAAGTCAGAAGTCAACAGTTCCAAGATGGTATTCCTGACATGTGTGCCAGTGCATCTGCTTGGGGAAAAAATGGAGCCAAATGGTGCTACAAAGATGGTAAAACACTACCTGTGGTGAAACATCATTCCGCCTACACTGCGTATTGCTGAGACACCAGGTGTGTTTATGTTGGCGAACCAGGCCTGAGTTTCCAAGCAGGATCCAAGTAGGATTACTACTTGAATGACATCTTCCATCTCTACTTTCCATGTTGAAGGTTGAGTTATGAGTACAATGGTTTGCAGCAGTCCAAGTCGAGGAACCATAAGAATCAGACAAAAAATACTTCACCTGGTTGCTATGATGAAACTATAGTTCACAGTTGCATCATATGGAGAATTTCGGGGGTCAAATTTCTCTTTGAAACAGAGTGCAGCGCTTCATTCTCTGAAAACCGTGCCCACTGGCAGGGAAAACAATTGCCATCACAATATGCAGCCAACCAATACAAAGGAGGTGAATGGATTTTAGTTTGTGGTGCTCCCAGCAATGAAAGCTACAACTAAACAATCCAACAGCAAAGTGTCTTGTTGTCGTTGAGCTCTCAGTTAGTCTTGCATCCATTGTGTTTGTGTCAGAAAAGATGGACTGAACAGGGGAAATCATCATGTTTACTCATATCAAGATAGAGGTCACCTGAAGGTTAAAGAAGCCGCTGGTCTGAATTAGAAATTGTGTTTGTAAAATTGAGAAAGGTTGAGGTGAATGAGTAAAGACTGATTCATAAAAGCAAAGAAATATGTGCTCGGTATGAAGTTAGAGGATGATATCACACAGGAAAAAATGGTGATTTGTTTGTTAAACTGATCACAGACAACATTTCAGTGAGATAATTGAGCAAAAAGTTATGAGAATGGATTTTAATATCATCTGCTACAGAAAAATATCATGTACTTGAGATCATGGCTATCGCTGTCATGACTTTTGCACATTTTGGTATGAAAGGAGCGAATGAGGCCCTCCAGTATTAGTCCCTCCAATCTGGAGGTTATGGAAAAAACTAAAAAAAAAAAAAAAAGAAAAGAAAAAGAAGGTGTTTTTAGTCAAGATGTTTGAATAAATTAAACAAAATAAAAAAATAATCTGATATTCATTCCAACAGAACAAAATAAAGGAGAAATGTAAAATGAAATTAAAAAGCCTGTGTCATTATTCCACCATCTTAAGGCAAGAAATACTTTGTACAGGTTTTTACAGATGGATTGAAAAATCCTATAACAAATAATACATGCTGTAGTCGAAGCTTCTATCCACAGAGCTGAAAGGTGCATTTTGTATGTATTGAATTGTACACAAATAGTAGTGACTCTGTTTCTACTCGCTGGCAGGACTTCATATTTGAAACAATAACACTGCATAATAAAACAAAAGGTAAAGTTAATCTGGGTTTCAGCTTGTGTGTATTGGCATTTTGTGTAATAAGATACTAAACAAATCCAAACAAGCTGTTATTAAAAAAACAAAGAAGAAGACAAGAGCTATATTAAATCACAAACATTTTAGGACATACTGTTCTGTTCTAAGTTTTCAAAAGAAAAGCAATTTTTTTGTCTATAAAAATAAACCTTCAAGATAATCCAATTTGTGGTAGGTGCTTCAGGAAGAATTGGAGGAAATCTCTTCAGATTATTTTACCAAGTAGAATGACAAAGGTCTGCAAGGCTGTAATTTTTGCAGATGGAGGATTAAAGCCAGGTTAGAAGGAAACAATTTTATTTTTTCAATTAAAAATCATTATTTCTGACCTTGTCAGAGAGACAGACAGGGTGTGTGTGTGTGTGTGTGTGTGTGTGGAGGACAAGGATTAATGGGACAAATCTGTAGTATTTAACTAACGCCAGAAGATGGCAGTATTGTAACACTAAGGATGTTAGCTGCCGATAAACGTTGAAGGAGACGAAGAAGACGAAGCCGAAGCAGAAGCTGGTGTATTTGACATTAGCTGAAATGGGAAGCTAACAGCGGGCGAGAAGTTTTCTGCATGCACTTTATTAAAGTCAAGCCGTGTATATGCAACAAGTCATGGAAAACCAAGTGAAATAGCAGGTCGAGCTTTTTTATCGACATCACAGGTACGTGACGTTTCGGCTGAATGTTTACGGTAACTACTTGCTGACTGTTAAACCTGGATAACGTAATTTCCACAAGTATTAGCCGACTAGCCGTTAGCCTAGCAACGCAATCTGCTACGAGCTAACCGTTAGAAACATTTGGGACGGCCATCAGTGTAAATGGAGGCGATTCAAATGCGCGCTTCCCGTTTATAAAACTGCACGTAACAAGCAGAGGAACGGCTTAAATGTCGTTAATTTAGCGGTGTCTCTTTAAATCAGATGCCATGATGGCGTTAACGGTAATAAATAACTTCATTTAATTCTCGTGACACTGTTGCTGTCACCGAGCTGTCATTTATGGTGTGCCCTTCCCCCCCTCGACGCCAGCCAATAGGATCGCTGCAAATATTGAGTGACTGAACTCGCAGCCAATAGTAACCCCACAACAAATATGTTGGCTCCCTCCGCGGTGTTAGACACAGCGGGCGTCTCTTTCCGGCGCAGTACGCTGGGATGCTGATGCTGAGGAGCCTCCTTGAACTGTAGCATCACTGGATCTCAATGTTCATCGACATGTTGCATTGTCTGAGGTTGCAGCACTGTGTTGACCTCTGTATTGGGGGCCTACTGTTGTTTTTAGCGGGGCTGCAGCAGGTGGAAGCAGCCGCCGCCGCCGTGGAGATGGCCAACTTGAACTGGAAGCCGTTCATCTACGGAGGGATGGCCTCGATTGTCGCAGAATTCGGTAGGTCTACGTGATGCACCACGGCATGCAGACCATTAATTGTTATGTATACTGTTGGGTTTTTATGCTGTGTAATTCTCTGGCCGTCATATTTTTATGCAAATAATACCACGAATATGCGGTCAGAGGAAAAACCACTTACTGCACCTGCTCAGTGATGGTAAGGCTGGCTTCAAACAGGGAACGATGCATCCAGCTGAATGAAAACCAAAAAAAAGCCATTTATATGCATTTTCCTGCAACTGCAGATGCACCCATGTTCATAACAGACAGTTAAATCAATTTTATCTGAAGATAAACACACATAATTCAAGATTTAAGATCAAGACCAGGCCAAGTGAATGTTAGTTTGGAGCACAGTGGATCAGTAGAGGCAGCGTGCGATAGCTGAGGGCACTATTCACATTTAACAGAGATTGCTGAACTATTGCCTTTTTTGGTAGATCGACATAAAATAAACTTATCACTGATAATGACGTGGGTGCCATCACTGAGGTTGTTTTCGGGGGTAGATTTCTATCCATTAAAGGCGATTGTAATCCAATACAGGGTATATCTCCTCACTGCCCGCTAGCTTTCTGATGCTGTGTATGTGCTAAAAATAAAAATATATACTCAGCCATGGCTCTGTAAATGAGAGGAAAAAAACCACTGGCTTGGATCAAGTCATAATGCAAACTTGTTATTCCAAACAATCCAGTCAGGATTTTTGTGTCAGGTAAATGACTTCCCTGCAGGTTTATTTTGTAGTTTTTTTTTAAACTGACTCCGTAGTTTGCCAAGATATGCTGTTGCTGTGATATTAGGTACGGCCGTCTTCCACTAAAATAGCACAGCTAACCGAAGAGGCTGGTAATGAGTTTGTCAGTTGTTGAGGCAACAAAATCCAAAATGTAAAGTTTGGACATCAACCTGACAGCTAGAAGCTCTCATTGCATTTGAAAATCAGTCATTTTTGGTACCCACATAGGAGGTGCAACTCAGGAAGCAGCCTAAAAATCTGTGTAAGCCTCTGTGACTTAAATGTAACACAACAAAAAACGAGATCCTTTGGTGCACATTATCCTGAAAATACAGATTGCATAAAGTCATACATTTGGAATTCAGTAATTTACACAACACCCACTAGTCTGCAAGTTTCATATCATCAACCTGACAGTTAGCACCTCATTACATTTGAGTCAGTTATATTAGAGGATAAAAATGTATAGAATCAAAGACCTAAGCCGTGGTTAAACATTTAACTAGTTTTTTTTTTTTTTTTTAATGTTGGGATGTCTTTCTGTCATATTGTTATATTATTCTTGTACAAAAGGAAATCTGTCATTTCAGGTACTTGGATAGGAGTTGCAAATAAAAATCTTCCAAATGTGTCATACTCTGTGAGTCAGATAGTTTATCAGTATTCTGTGAGACAGTGTGTTTTGTTATACCCGCTCTACCTCTAATATTTCTTTAACTCTACCTTCATTTTTCAGTTAATCTTTATTATCATCATTCTTCTTATGATTATACTTTTAATCCTCAGGGACATTTCCCATTGACCTGACGAAGACCCGGCTACAGGTCCAGGGTCAGTCCCAGTACACAGAGGTGCGCTACAGAGGCATGTTCCACGCTCTCTTCAGGATCGGCAAGGAGGAAGGCATCCGGGCACTCTACTCTGGGTACGCAACTTTTTTTTTTATTTATATCCCCACAATTAGGCCACCACAGCTCCTTTTTCACGATCTAACACTTGTGGAGATTAATTATTGCTATATTTACTGAACTATTAGACTGAACTATTAGGTAGAGGTTATTCCAATCCAATACAGGGAATGTCTCTGTCTGGCCTACTACCTTTTTACTCTGTGTGTGCACTGAAAATAAAATACACAGCCCGGGGTCTGTAAATGAGAACAAAGTGGTTCGGACCAAGTTACACATCACTAACTTGCTATTCCAACCAATCCAGTCAGGATTTGTATCGATGAATGACTTGCCTCATAATTTACTTTGTAGTTTCTCAGCTTACGATTCAATTTGCCAGGATATGCATTTGCTGTGATGTTAGCAATGGTAGCAGGAGAGTTGTGTGTTACGTTGTGACCAAAATACCAGCACACATACATGACAGAAAGCAAATTAACTGTATTTTGAGTTGTCTTTTCAGTTTGGCGTGTATGTAATCCACCAACCAACAATTACAATAGTTTCTGAAAACATGTGAAAAGACTTTGAGCAATATATTACTGAAATGTGAAGTTAGAGGTTCAAACAGTTTTTCAGTAGTTTTCAGTCAAAGATTTTTTGGGCGGTCCTAAAGGGTGGCTCGATGACACACTGAGGCCAGCCTGAGCATGCCCCTGCACCCCTAGCACAGAGACAGAGATTAATTCATCTTGCACAGAGTGTTTAAAAGTTAGGCATGTAATTTTCTGAACCCATCTGACACGTTTCAGTCACTTCAAAATAGCTGCTTGACTGCTCCCACGAGTGGGCGTGGCTTCAGCACATTCAGCGGACACGCCTCGACAGTCCTGGAGCTGAGAATTCATTTTCACCTGGTTTTGACACCTAATTTCATAAACTTGTCGGTATTTTTAATCATTCAATTTGGCTGGGTGGTTATTAACACTTTCTTAACATATTTATTCTTACTTTGCACTGACTTTGATGGTCATGAAACCAACAGAGGCTGTGATGAAGCATTAATTGCGTAATGGGGTTCACAGCATGGATCATCCCTTCACAATCTGCTCTGTACCGCTTTACCCGATAACTCCTATGCTTAATATTCTAAGCATGCTACTCCCTGCAGTTTACCTGTGGAGCTTCATTAAGCACCAGGCTTTAAACTAGGTTGAAAGTTTAAGGGCAAATTCCTGAAAACATCATAAGAACTGCGTTTGAGTTTCATCACTAAGTTCGTGTGAATACAGTCCCGGATGTCTTGCCATTCCTGAGGGGAGAGAGCTTTCAGTAAGACCTTTCTGTTAAGTAAATCTCATTAATTCTTCTTGCTGCACGTTTGCGGCGTACTCCATGCTGGTGGAAGCAGCATGTGTTCATTACAATAATACGCTTTGCTCCCAGAGATGTTTCACTTTGTGGGTGGTTGAACTGTGATATCGCTGAATCCAACCAGAGATTTGAAGGAAGCCCAGCAGGACAATGTGTTGCATTTTTAAAGAAGCTTCTCTTTGGCTTTGATTTGAATCATCGTGATTCATCAGTTATTGAACATTCATCTCCGCTTTTGATGGACAATAAGCCGAGTTTTTAAATTCACACTCCTCACTGTGGCTGAAATTTGCATCAGGAACAGATCAGAGCTTCTTTTCTTTACTTGCACCTGTCTACAGTTGACATCTAGGATCAAAGGTTAATAAACATATTTCACTTCTCCTCTCAGGATTTCTCCTGCCCTGTTAAGACAAGCTTCTTACGGGACAATCAAGATAGGAACGTACAACTCTCTGAAGAGGCTGTTTGTCAGTCATCCAGATGGTGAGTGTGAACTATGTCTTCCTCGAATGCCCCTGTCCTCTACCTTTCTGATAACCTCTCTCTATAAGCCTTTTCATCTTTAGGCAATTTAATCTGTTCACCTTTTGACTGCCCAAACAATGAGCTAGGGGGAAGTAGTTTGAATAAAGAATAAAGAGATATATTGAAATTGTATTTCTATTTGCATGGTGTGTCAGACTGGTTTCAGAATGGTGTAATGTCCTGAAAACTATGTTGGGTCTATAGGCATTGATGATGGTCTTGACTTAACTAAAAGCCCTGTGGGCGAGTCATTTTCTTAAACTTACTACAAGAAACCCTTTTGATTTTAGCAGTAGTGTTTCCACTGCCTTGGGTCAAACAGAAGGAAGTAAATAATGACCGTCCGGTCCAAGCCATAGCTCCAAAGTATAACACCAAAAAAATAATTGTAAGGAAAATTTCAAGAGGACTCAGACAGTAAGAATATCTACATAGCCATAAATAGCCAGGTCCTTGTAGTAATTTTATTTATTTTAATATTCGCATAGTGAAGTATAGTAATAATATGGGAGATGGGATTTTCACTCACTTCCCCAAAGGTGTCAAATACAGTCCACACTAGTATTTAGCACCTTTTTAATTCTACATAACTTGACAAATTGACAGACTTCATGAGGAAAGATACCAATGAATGAGATTCAAGTCTGAGCTGTCCATAGCTACTTCCATCGTCAGCTCCGGAAAAAACGACATATATGATATTTCATTCAGCTTGAATTACCAGGACAACATGGGGAGTCTTTATTGGTGAGCCCCGAATGTACGTGCAAATGAAAAAGTCTAACATCATAGCATCGACATGCCACTAAAAAAATCTATGTTTATAAACTACTATAAATTACTTTGTGTGTTTCTATCTTACATTTAACAACAGAAAAAATCAAACTAAGCCTTAATGTTGGTTATTTAATCCTTTTGACCTCCAACAGTCTCTTAGTTAGTCTTCTGTCCGTATGAGTTTGTTAAGTGAGCTGTTCATTTCTGACCCTGCTCATATTCTTTATTCTGCTTCCTCTCATTCTGGGTTTCTCTCAGTCACTTTCCTTTATGTTTGGACTCAAAACATGCTTCAAACAGCTCAATCCCCTTGCGGGCCTTCTGTGCTTTTTGTTTATGCTGTAACACTTTAAATGTATGTTGGGTGTTTTGGTGGCAGGTTGCTTCTGTTAACATGCAGACATGGATGAAAATGAGTTAAGTATAGCCCTAGAATTTGCTGTAAATGGCAATAAACTTGAACTCAATTGCGAGAGAGAAAATTTGGGAATCAAATGGTCAGAATTGGTATGTTAAATAATGTGGGTTGAATGCATAAAGCTGTTAAATATCGGTGCACTGATTTCTTTACACAGCACCAGTACTGTGGCTGCGCACTCCAAGCGCCCGCTAAAAAAAAAACGGTTGAATGTGTTGTGACAACCTGTGTTTACCCATCTGGAAGCAAAGTGAGGGAGGTAACTTGCCGGCACTAATTTGCAAGCTAAATATGAGGCAAAGAGTTTCCAGGACAGAAGGACGGAAGGAAGAGAGAGAGAGAGAGAGGAAAGAGGGGAGGGGAGAGCTACATTCACACTATCACACACAGATCTCGTGTTTATACAGTGTGAAGTTCATCTTGAATCAGCCAACATGATTGTTATCGGACCCTAAAAGCTTTGAGCCCAACTGAAATGTGTGCAAACGTAACCTTTGGGAGTCAGTCAACTTAATTTTTTCCGTAGTAGAGCTGAAAGAATTATTGATCAACAGAAAATAGTTGTGCAATTATTGTGACAATAATTCTTCTGGTAAAAAATGACTAAATATTCTGCAGTTTCAGCTTCGTAAATGTTACAGTTTCCCTGTTTTTCATGGCTGTATATCATTTCAAATTGAACATTTCTCGTTTTTGGACAAGACCAGGGGTGGGAATCGAGAGCAGAGTCTCATTTATCGGAATCGTATAGCGCCAGAGCATATCAATTCCTTTTATTGATCCTGGCATGGTTTTCTGACAACTGTGCGTTGCAAAACTGCAAACTCATGCATAGACATAGATAGAAATTTACAACAAGGAAAGAGCCATGGGGGAGAAGAAGAAAGATGACGTAACGCTGATAAATGTCTGTGAAGTGATCATTTCGAGTAAGGTTGGAAATACCAGCAATATGCTGAAACGTGATTCTCCAAACATGAGCTTAATGTTGTGCGTGAGTACCATTGCTTCCCAACCCAGCAGCACATCCGTTACCGAGGGTAAATATCCTATTATAATGTTATAATATTAGCCATGCAGGTTGAATTGGATTTTTTTCTTTGACTAAGAAAATCTAAATGAAAATGATGAACAAATATTATCTTATTCCATTCGCATATGATGTTGACAGACTGTTGGTATAGCTAGCTCAAAGGCTAACTAACCAAATGGACGGTCGGTTCAACAGTTGCACTTTTGCAAACATGTGTAGGCTTTTTTTTTTTTTTCTTTTGCACAGAATCAGTAAGATCATGTCAGGAATCAATAAAGAAATCAATAAAGAATCTGATCTACAAGTATAATTGGCAGACAAAACAAGAAATTTGTAGATATTGATCATTGATAATGAAAATAATGGTTAGTTGCAGCCCTAAATTAGCATGTGGTGCTTTGTTTCCATGCATAATAGCTATGGAATTGGCAAAGATTGGTTAGTTGCTCTCCTGTAAATCATACACTCCAGCTATCAGGAGGAAGAGGAAGCAGGGAAACCTCACAGCAAACACAGTAATGGGTGAAAAAAGCAGGCTCAGCAACAGAGAGCAGAGTCCTAAAAACATGAAAGTGGATCAGTTTCTGCTGCCAGGAGCTCTGATGTTCACTTCATTGTCCCTGAAGAGAAACACAGACTTCGGTTATCAGCCAAATGGGTTTGCGCCACATTTATCAGCGATTTGCCGGCGCCGGCATGTTAGTGAGACTCCCAGGAAGTTTGTGACCACCGGCTCCGTCTCTTCCTCTATTCCCTCTCAATTCTTAAAGATGGGGATAGATTTATATTGCTATTAAAAGCAATTTTTTTGCCTGATAGCCTGTCCTTGGGGGAGAAAGCACATAAATAATATTTTGTCATCTTTATTCACATAACGAACCAGCTTTCTACCCTTTGTGTCTTTTTCTTTGCTTGGCTCTGGAGTTTTGGGGGAAAAAATATGATTATATTCAGTTTTCCGTCCCTGTTACAGCCATTTGTGTTTCTCGGCAGCGTGGTCACATTAGCTAACCAGCATCCCATACGCTCGTGCTCCACGATAATTTAAAAGGACTCCCACTTCCCAGGCACCAACGCAGAGATTAACTCATGTTTCAAACGCACCGAGGCGCATAACCTGCCTCTGAAACAATAGATTTATATTTCTGTTTGTTTACGGGTTGAATAAATGTGTTTGCACCAATGAGCCAGGGCACCTGTCATGTCCATTAAGTGTACTCAATAGATAGTAATAGTAAGTAGTTATAGGGAGGGCTGAGGGGAAAAGAGCAAGAAGGGAAACAAATTTTGGGGTGATGAGTTTTTGTTTGACCTTTTTCATGTTTTGTCAAAATAAAAGCGCTCTTTTTATTCATTTTGCCTCTGTTGATCATCTGCATGCCCTCTCCACGTTGGTGCCACTGTGTTTTTGAATGCTTGTTTTGATGCAGGCTTGGGTTTGCCCTGTGGTTGTGGTGGGATCGAACGCCCCGTTCCCTTGTCCAAAAAACGAGCGGTGCGAGGACTGCCACACTAACTGTTGGTCAGATTGATCAAGGATGACTGTAACTATTGTTCTGAACTCAATCCATTATTATTTTGTCTCCTCTATCTTCTTCTTACTCCAATGTAACCACACTGGGTTACTGCTAATACAATTCACCACTCGCTAACACTGACAAACTCTGTCCAGTTGGTTAATTACTAACTTTTGTTACTGTTTGTTTGTTGAAGCGTTCGGACTCTCAAACAGCTATTTCAAATTTTTCTCAGCGTTGATCTGCTTGGAGTGCCAGCCAGGTGGAGTTTGAAACATCAGGAGATTGTTTAAAGGTCAATAAAGCCTAGCTTTGTGGTCAACGTCTTATGTTGATACCCATTAACTCCACCCATGTGGTGTTCCAAGTAGGTTAGAGCAAATATGAACATTCAGATAACATAACACAATGACTTCTTACACTTTCACAAAGCTCTTTGTGACTTAAATCCTGCGTACGTGCAGGGAGCTCCAAGTAGCAGACCACAATCCCTAAAAAAAATAACTGCTTGTCTATCAGACACTGTTATGTGCTTTCTGACTTTCTTGTTGCACCTTCCGCTCAGAGAAATCACACAAGTTCTGTCTTAAAGTGTCATTTTCAAAACACTGAAAGAAAGTCAGCCGAGAGTTCCTGATGGCAAGAAGCCAAGTCCGGCGCTGCTGTAGACGGGTGCAGCAGAAATGATTAAATGTATAACCTTAAAAAAACATCAGTTCATTTAGAATATTTTCTTTACCTCTACCTTTCTGTCCGACGGCCCTTTTCAAGGGGAAGCTGAAGCGTTTTTGCTCTCAGACTTCATTAACAATAACATTCATTTCACCTCACAGAATACAGGAGTTGCTGCTGTGTTACAACTATGGCGGACAAGCAGTTCAGTTCTGAAGTAAAGCAGTGAAAATATTCCCCATATAATGCATGCTTGAACTGATCATGCTTTTTTTAGGTGCCAGAATATGTTCTGCTGTCCCCGTCCACAGTAGTGCATCTTTTTAGCTTCATGCTCTGCTTCTCCAAACTGAGGGTGTGCCCACTGCTGTCTACTGTAGGTAACACACTGACTATGAATAAGTACCTCATACAGCTCCACTTCAGTAAATCCAAAGTATCCCTTTCAGAATAACAGGAGTCCTGTAAGTCATAACACAAATGTTTAGTCCCAAATAAAATTAACTAGTGTATTGAAAATGACAGAAGATCTTCTCTTAAAGCAGAACCATGCATGATAATTTTATGATCTGTAGAAATAACACATCGTCTCTCTAGCCGTCTTTTAAATAGTCAATTAAAGGCTAATATTAATGGAATTGAGTTAGCGTGCTTTTGGTTGTGTGCGTCCATTAATATGATTTCTTGTCTCTTCCCTGACAGAGGAGACCATGGTCATCAACGTCTTCTGTGGTGTGGTGTCTGGCGTCCTGTCCTCCTCTCTGGCCAACCCCACTGACGTCCTCAAGGTAGACCCAAATATCCGTTCATCAATATGTCAAAGCAGTGCACTCACAGCTAAGATGCTTGACCACAGTTGCATGAATACAGTTTTGACCATTGAAAAGTTAGATTATTTTGTTTCAGAGTAGCTGAGCAGAGCAAATCAACCATAATCAGGTGAATGAGGTTCAGTGTCACATGGTCGATCTTATTCAGCCTGTGAATTTACAGCAGAGATCTGTGGAAATGATCCATGAATCAACAGAAAATAATCGGATGATTGTCTTGGTAATTTATCATTTTAAAGACACTAATCAAGAACGTGCTGATGCTGATTATGTAATGTTTGTTTCTTTTGTTTGTGCGCCTGTGTTTGTTCCAGATCCGAATGCAGGCGCAGGGCAGTCTGCTCCAGGGCAGCATGATGTCCAACTTCATCAACATCTACCAGACAGAGGGCACCAGAGGGCTGTGGAGAGTGAGTGCTGGATTACTTTGTACAGGGACAAATATTTGCATGCCCACAATGTGGGTCGTAGCAGAAGACCAAAGGTTTAGAAAACTAGGTTTATATGTTTGAGATGATGTGAAAGACAAGAGTTTAACGCTGTGGATGAGTCAAATAAATATGTGAACGATGTGAAGCTTGTTTCTCGCGGTGATGAGCCTACAGAGAATTATCGTCTGATTCTGCAGCCTCCCTCAGCTCTCAGCCCTAACAGCTGCTTTTCTTTGTGCGGTCTACAATTTTACTGTTCTGGTTCGCTCTCATGGTGTCACTTTAAGCTCTTAAAAACCCAGTGTAACCACCTGCTCACCACTAAATGGCAAACAGTTAGCGACTGGCTTGTGAACATAGAGGAGCGTTTAGCAGCTGAAGAGCCAGAGATTTCCCCAAAAAACCTAAAAGAGAGTACTTATTGGACATTTATCACACAACTTATGAATGAATGCTAATGTTGCTGGATGACAGCTGGATGTGTAGATAGGCAGCTGTTTGGTAAGTTTGCATGTCAACTTCAAAGCTACTGTTGAGAAGTTGACAGAAAATTAGTTACTTCAAGTGAAAGAAATACTCATTTTATTTTCAAAATGTCTCTTATTTACATGTTATTAGCTAGTAATATGAGTTTATTGTAAAGTGACAGCGTTGCAATTAGATGTATTTTCCTCCTCCTCCTCCTCCTCAGGGTGTCATTCCCACAGCGCAGAGAGCAGCCATTGTTGTCGGGGTAGAACTTCCTGTTTATGACATAACAAAGAAGCACCTCCTTCGCTCCGGCCTCATGGGAGACACAATTTTGACACATTTCATGTAAGTCTGTTAATGAATGCCTGTTAATGAATACCCTGCGACCCTTGTGTCTGGTAAGGTCTGTTAATCTTGTTCCACGTGTGCATATGTTTACAGCTCGAGTTTCACATGCGGCTTGGCGGGGGCGCTGGCCTCCAATCCTGTAGACGTAGTCCGGACCCGCATGATGAACCAGCGGGTTTTGTCGGGAGGCCCGTTGTACAAAGGAACACTGGACGGAGTGATGCAAACATGGAAGAATGAGGGCTTCTTCGCTCTCTATAAGGGATTCTGGCCTAACTGGCTGCGACTGGGGCCTTGGAACATCATTGTATCCTTTTTTAAAACCTACAGCGTTACAGTCAATAAGACCTGCATGTTGCTCAGATTTCAGAGCTCGCATCAGCAGTTTCAGCTTCTGCTGTGATATGAATAATCAAATTTTCCCTAACTCACTTCTCAGTTCTTCATCACCTTCGAGCAGCTGAAGAACCTCCCATTTTAACACCAGCAGGAAGCGGGACTACACTGGTCTGTCAGACTGTGTCGGGCATATAGGTGGGGGTGTGAGCACGGCATCACCTGGAGTTTTGGC
Source organism: Nibea albiflora (assembly GCA_014281875.1). Classification (NCBI taxonomy): domain Eukaryota; kingdom Metazoa; phylum Chordata; class Actinopteri; family Sciaenidae; genus Nibea; species Nibea albiflora. Next base: position 15,455,884 of record CM024807.1, read on the forward strand.
ACCAGTATATATACACACTCCCTTCAGAACCATACCCATGATACAACACGGTATCAGTCATTTCATCATGCTTATCCAAATCATATGTCGATTTTTTTTTGTTTTGTTTGTTAGTTTGTTTTATTTATTGTCACTGGTTCTGTTTCCGTACTGTTTTAAAGGACTGCTGCTTTTACTCTCACCCTCAACCACATGTGACACTCCCCAGGCAGCTAAATGTTTGGTTGTAGCAGATGACTGGGAGTTTGGAAGACTAGTTTCATACCTTCGAGACTATGAGAAAGACCAGAGTTTATTACCGTTACAGTCTAGTAAACTTTGGCCTTTCTTAAACGACCAGAGGTGGCACTTCTGATCTGGAAAAATATCAGAAACAAACCAATAACTTATCAATAAGCCTTCAAATTGCCCGAATGTCAAATATAGTCATGCATGACCGCTCAGTTTGTGGAGAAAAACTGAGACTGAATGATGTATATGGATTTTAAATGCCTAGGCATGCATGACATGCTCAGAAAACGAGTCAGTTTTAACAGTTGACCGTCGAGGAATTGCATGAAAGACAAGAAGCTGACTGTTACAGGTAGTTAGGGTACTGAGGAAGAACATTAAGCTCACACTGACAGAAAAGAGGAAATGATCCTCAACAGCACTCCAGGTGAGCTCTTGAAAAATGACTCATATGTTGTGTGATCTTTGCTATATTAAGGTGTCAAAGGAAAGTGCTGCAAAGAGTCTTTAAGGTGCCAGAAAATCACTCAACACATGAACTCCACTCTGACTTTAAAGCGAAAGGCTGAAATAGTCTATTTATTGTTTTGGTATATTTCATTTCCAGACTTACTGGAACAACTCTGAACATCTGTGATCTTTAAAGAGTGAACACTGAAGCTTTACTTGAAACAATCTGAAAATCTGAACCAAAGCCTCTTATGACAAAAGACAAAACAAAAGATTTTCTTTTCTTTTAAGTTATTTTTAAAGAAATCGACTCCAAATGTGTTTTTTGCATTCATTTTTTTCCCGTTTCATTCACCTCCAATCTGCTGCAGTATTAGGAGCTAATGGTCTGCGAGCGGTGCTCGCTGCCATGATTTCGTTTGGGATCCAGTACATATTGTAAATCGCTGTATAGACGTCAGTCACGCAAGGAGGTGGATGTATTTTATCTCTCGCATGTCCAGGTGTACATATGATGCCTTGTTGTGCTATTTTTGTTTTCTGGCGCCCCTCGTTCGAGGTAAAGTCGTGGCATGAACACAGAAGTGGCAGCTGATGTGGATAGAAAGTGGGAAAGAGGGCCCTTGTGCCAAATTTACTTTTTACCAAACTGGGTTACATTTATTTGAGGAAACTTCTGTAAGCTCCACCCATGTAAAAACACACCAATTTTGGATTATTTATGGGAAGCCATGAAGGATATGTTAACAGTAATCCTAATGAGGCTTAAAGTAATGCATTACTTTACTTATTTAGTCCGTGTAGAAAATAATTTGTTGCACCACTTACGCTGCTTTACTTTTCAGCACCGCCTGAACAAACAAATTAAACACACTCAAACAAAATAAGTTCAGTCGCTTGATCACCAAACTGTGGCTTTATGGTTGGTCCAGTTTATTTTAGGTGTTCATCACAGAAGCAGTGGTTTTGCCATTATGGATTCTGCCTATTTGCCCAGTTAACTATCAATTCCCGCGTTGATTCCTGAGTGATTTTCTGTGTGGAAAAATGTAGGCAGGTGTATTCTGTAGTAGAAAAAAGGCGCGCACATGACTTGTTATAGCACTGCAAGCAGTGGTGTGTCAAATATATGACGTTCCTCGCATTGGAGCCTTGTTGCTTAGAAAGACCTTTCAGCGTATTTCCGGTGTTCCCGTCCGTTCAAAGTAAATCAGCCACGGAGCAGAGCGCAGAGCTCTGAAACACGCTGCAGCGCCTCTGGTAGAATCACAATCATTGTCTAGAACGGGCGTTTGACATCACTGTTTAACGACGCACAACAATACTGCATTAGAGACAAATGAAATATGATTACAGCAATGTGTCTCATCTTCAACATGCTATGAATCATTTGCAAATACTATTTTAATACAGGTGACCTCACTCTTTGAGCCACCTGCATCACCAAACCTGTTGTTAATGTTATATCAGTGATTTTTGTTTCAAAAGCTGAAGATATTTCATTTCTCAAGTCTTTTTTTTTAAGGCTGTGACTCAAAAGTTTCTCATCCTGGCAGCTTTATATTCGATCATCAGACAGGTGTGAGACAAGTCTGTCTGTCTTTGGTTGAAACAGCACAAACCTGCTGAATTAATATAAGTGACGCACAGTGAAACTATTTGATTAATTTGCACTGGCACCAGCATGTCTGCTGCTGTATGCGGTGTCGCTGTTCCCTGGTCTGTACAGCAGTTGACTTGTTTTTATCATCATTTCGTCTACGAACAGTAGAACATCAGAGAACATCTGTAGGGATTTGGTGGGTGAGGTTTTCCCCTCGACAGGGCTGCTTCTCGTACACGGTGAAATGCATCAGAGGTCATCACAGTTGCAGAAACCGTTTTTTGTAGAACAAAAAAATTCTGACCGCAGAATCTTAAAATCTAACCCTCTTCGTGTGCTTATGTAAACTGTCAAATTTCATCTACAGTTATCTATATTTGCACATCTGAAGGTTGAATTGTGCCGTTTCAGAGGCTGCAATGTTTTGAATGTGTCCGGGCATATTACTGCCTTCCCGGTGAAAGATATTTTAATACACTTGCACTCTTACAGCCTTACACTTAACATTCATCACCTGTTAATCATATTATTCTACTATTAACGTTCCTCTGCTCATAAGGATGCCTCATTACCACATAGAGTAGTTTTTTTTTAGTTACTGTCTCAATACGGAAATTGAAGTCGAGACATTTTAATGTGTTTGTCATGCTGTCTGTCTGCTTGATGAAATGATTCGACTAATTTTTGGAATGTATGAAGTTCATGTTTGTGTTGTAAAGATTCGTCAGCTTCTGCTTTTTACGCTGATCAAATTTGACCTTCCGAATGATTCATCTATTTATTTGACTGAGTCTTCGGTCCATTCCTGCTCAAATATCCTGCTCACGCTGGCGTATTTTATCTGATTTTTGTGTTTTTAATTTAACAACTGTTACAAAGTGCTTTGAGTCTCAGATTTGTGACACAAGGTTTGTTGACCAAAAGTTTTGACCTTCCCGCTTTTCTTTAAACCAGGCAGGGCGATAGAAATCCTGTCATAGATGGATCCATTTCGTAAGAACATGATTCACTAAAGATATCTCATTTATGAAGGAACCTTGTGTGTGTGGCCTCATTTTAAAAGGAAACTTTGCCGAGTCTCCAACTTTGAACAAGTCCTTAGTATCTTAAAACGCATTAACTCATTCATTTGTTCATTCTTGACCTCTGTAATAGTTTAACAGTATAATTCCACTGACTTGATTTGTCCGGTGCTTTCTGTCCATTGGTCCATGACCTCTGATCTTTTCCTGGTCGATGCTGAGACCTGGTTTTGGTCTGATGATCACAGACAGATGACGTCTGTTTCCTTGTGTTCATTCAGTCTTTCATCCAGGGTCCATGCTATTTCTCTGATGTACTGTTTGTTTTTTCCGGTCTTTAAGGTGCGCCAACACGGCTACAGAAGGTGTTGAATGGTTTGTGGTCAGTGCAGACTCCTTTGCACTTGAATAGTCAGACTGTCCTGTCATGTCCAGGTCTTAGGTCGGGAACGGATTATCACCATCTGTTTGTTGTACTCTAGTTTGCAGATGAGAGTTTACTCAGTTGAAGGCTCCAAAAACAAAAAGGCTAGAACGTGCACCTTGAGGTGATTTCAGTTGAGTGGAAGCTTTGACTCCACTTTGAATCTTGAACAAGCCTTGCGTTATCTTCACACTCTGATAAAAAAGGGAAATAAAGATCCGTAAAACGGCTCTGTGATTAAAATCATAGAGCACACTTCACATGAAAACTTGTAATATTAAAAAAAAGTTTTCTATTAAAAGTGGAGCACGTGCAGAAATGTGTAGCATTTAAGGTTTCATCTTCAAACCTTTTTAAATCCATTGACTTCTCTCTTTTCTGTTGTTTCACCTCACCAAGAGTAATACATGTCAGATTTTTCAAAATACAAACACACTTACAATTTGTTCACTACACTGTTGAACAAAACAAAATCCCTGTTACACCGATCAAATTAAGGAGATATCAGCCAGTGATTTTAGTGTCAGCCAGCATCGTTCCTCCTGATCACAGGCTGGCAGTCTGTAGGGAAATCTTTTCCTCTGGATATTGAGTTCATTGTTTTGACTGTTCGGTGACACTATGATTTAGACATATCATTTCAACGCCAAAGTGGTGCACCCTCCACTAAAGACATGTAAGTTATTCCCGATGCTCCTCTACCAAGATGTCGTTTTGATTTTAAAATGCTCCGAGAGCGGAGATTGTTATGAACTGACAAATCTGCATATGTGCGGCCGTCTGACAGGAGAAGAAAATCTCTAAATATTTTTGTAAATTTTCTCTTCACTTATCATTTATTTGCACTTTGGTGTTTCACTGCTGTTATTACCTTTTACGCTTGTTCACTTGATGAATTTCTATGGTGGAAGTTTTTTCTTTCTTTCTTTCTTTGACAGGATGGGTTTGGCTTTATATAAATTCAATGTTCACTCAAATAAATAAAATATATGCTGTGATTGTTTCCGTATCAGATTCTTTATTTTTGCTTGTTCGGTTTGTCTCTGCAAACAGCCATCTCAAGAGGTCAGAGCTTCGTCTTAGAAGACCGAAATGGGCAGACGGAAACTCTCACTAACGTTTTCAACTCTTCCTCCTCCCCGAGTCTGAGGCGTGTGTTGTGATGCAGAGAACTGTTGAACCAGCAGGTGGCAGCAGAGCCTATCAATGGATGGATGACAAAAGAAGTTATTTCCCAGTTTGTCACCACAAGGGATCGATAAAGTCTTGAAATGTTTTGACGTAAATGGCCGCACATTCACGGGAAGTCTCTTGAAGTGCAAAGTGTGCCTGAGTAAAAATGAAACATCACTTGGTTAAATGTTTTGGTAAAAAACATTCTGGGAAAAGATTTTTCAGACCTCATCATACACTCTATTTGATTTTGTGTTATTACTGAGAAGAAGGAACAAGAACAGACTGAAGGATGAGTTTCTAACAGTGACGGATCCAGAGGTGGGTCACCTCATTTATCAAATAAAACATTACCCTCCAGGGGAAAGAGCAGAGGTGCTGCTTGAGTCTGTTGTTGTGGCTTATTGTTGATTACTAGAAGAGATACAGTATCAAAATCTGTGCGATTAGTTGCACCAGTGGTGGTAAAAGGGTTCTCTTTTTTCACATTTATTTATTAAAGCATGCGTAACCTATAGATTTATAATCTATACATATAATTGTAAATGTGATCAACATTTCTCTTTAAATATTAAAGATGCCCAAAGTCAGCTGGAATAGACTCCAGTCCCACAGTGGCTAAGACATCCAAAAGTTATTCTTTGCTTTGATGCGAGCTGCCAATCACACACACACACACACACACAAATACAAATCTGACACAGTCATTAAGTCAACCAGCTTCAGGTGTGCCAGCTTGTCACACAGCTGAACTGTGATTTCATTAAACCACATGAGGAACTTTGGAGGGAGTGACTCCTTTAGTGTCTGATGTCTGTGAGGTTTCTGCTTCACACACAGATTTAGATCAATGTGGATATAAAACTTCTCATTTATTGGTGTAAAGAAACCAAAGCTGAGTTCTCACGAGAGCTTCAACAGCAAATATGTTTGCTTGATTTTTGTCTGGCCTCCAGTTTGAATCGCTAGTTTTATGTTGTTTTTCTATAACAGTAGGATCACCCTACACATGTTTTATTCTCTGTAGAGGTTTTTAACAGTACGGGTTTGCCAAGCCAAAGGTCAGAGGTTAGTGTGTAGACATGAAGGAGGAGATTGCTGCTGCTGTGTTCTTCGTGGCTCGGCTGGTGAAGAGATACGGCTGTCTGGATAATGATGGAAGGGAGCGCTTTGCTGCTGCCCTCACCTCCGTCCTGTTTGAGAACTACAAGAACCACTGGCACCCAGATGCGCCCAGCAAGGGACAGGCCTACAGGTCAGCAAGGCTCTTTTTCAGTTTTACAACAGATGGAGGGAAAAAAAATCAGTAAGTAAATGAATAAACAAACAGATCTGAGCACAATTAATATCTAATTGAATTCAAATAAGCCAAACTAATAACATAAGGAATGAAAAGGAGTGTGGTAGCATTTTGCACAATGTTATAACTGTCACGATTATTAAAGAGAAATTGCAGTGTCTCACTTTAAAAACACTACGCTCAACAAAGGGTTCACTTTCTTGAACCTCACTAGAAAGACTGTCACTGTTGGTTTTGTTATTATCCAGAGTAACAGAAACATTGTATGGATCTGATGACCTTCAGACTTCTGCCGCTTCCGATTATTAAATCACTATGAATCTGAATAGTCCAGACATTCAGCAGGCACAGCAAATGCAAGACAACAGCATTAGTTCAATTAAAATGTTGCAACAAATATCATGCATTGTGGGAATTGTGTACTGTGCTCTAGTTAAACAAATTCAAAACTTGGTGCAATGTTTAGAAGCCTGTCCAGGAAGGTGAAAGAAGTCATCCAGTCTTGAAGTGTTTTGTGCTGACCCACGCTGCTTTTGTTTCAGATGTCTCCGTATGAACCGCGTGCAGCTGCAGGACCCGGTGCTGCAGCAAGCCTGCGAGCGGAGCGCAGTGCGCTACGAGGATCTGGGCCTTCCCCAGGAGCTGACGGTGTGGGTCGACCCTGGAGAGGTGTCCTGCAGGTCAGACTGTTTTTAAATCCATAGAGATGTGATCAGGTTTTCAAGTGTTCAGAGCCGCAGAGGTGCACCTGAAAACTGAAGCTTGTAATTGGTTTGAACAAACGTTCAGTTAATATCTAAATTGAGATTAAACTTTGTAGACAAAGCTGCTGTCCACCTTCCAAACTTTAGTTTTAGCTTCACATGAACACCATTTCATTATTGCTACAATCAAGCAATGATTTAACACTTATGACATTGATACCGTTCAGGGTAGGACTTTACGGATGTTAAATTAGTGAACTAGTGAAGTGTTCAGTGGACTCTGTTGATGCTAAGTTAACCTGCTAGCATCATGTTGAGGGAAATATGTGTACCCCAAAAATGTCTTAAATATTATTCAAATGTTGAATCAATAACATTGCTGGCTTCAGGTTTTTTGGTGACATGGTTGTCGGTTACCTAAATCTTCAACAACTGCTTTATCCAAATATGACAGAATCCAGTGGTGATTTGATGCCTGTTAATGACAATGTCAGACCCTTCTTTGTCTTCCTCCTTGCAGGTATGGTGAACACAGCACTCCATTCTGCGTCTCAGCAGTGGACAGCTGTCGGCGTGGAGATGGGGAATTTTCCCGCCGCATCCATGACGCGGTGGAGCGGGCGAGCCTTGACGTACGATCGGGAAGCTCTTCAGAAGAGGAGGAGGAGGGCGGTGGAGACACCAGCACAAGTAGCAGCAATGTATCCGCTCTCTTCCCTGTTCCAGCCCCACCCACTAACCCTGAGCCCAAAACCATCCCAACTGTCAGCAACCCCAACAGTGTCTACCGGGTAGGTTTGACCACACAAAGGTATTTTTACTGCAACCATGATCTTTGAAATCCAACATCATTGTGCTTGTCTGTCATTGAGGGAACATTTTACGCAGTCAAAAGCTCTGTCTGTTTCTGAAGGTTTTGTCTTCCAACCCTTTCACTCTCAGTTCAGCGAGTTTTCTCCAGGCGCCCCTCAGACCTGGTTAAGGGAGAAGCGGAAGGCCTTTGCTGGGGATGGATTCCCGCCTCAAGCTCCTCCGGTTGTAGGTCCATCGTCCCAGTTTGCCGGCCAGAAGGCCTTCAAGTCCTACCGACCCACGTTCACCTTCGCTGGGCCTCGTGTTGACAAGTACCACTGGGTCAGCAAATCCCGATCTTAATGCGAGCAGAACCTTCAACCCAGAACCACGATCGGGTTATTGCACAGGACGACAGCCATGATGGCGGATCAAAGCATCATGTAGCCCGTGTTTGCAGGGGGGAAAAAGAGTTTTGGGACGGTTTGTCTTTAAAATGATGAGTTTATTATTTGTGCGCGGTTTAAATGTTCATGATTTAATGTAATGCTGTTTAAGCATGTTTTTAAACTTTGAAATATTCGTGTATTTTAAATTTATTCCTTCTAAATGTGTTTTTAAACTAAAATTAAAGTAACTAAAATAAAGTAACGTTGAACTGTCATTGAAAAGAAATAAATGCGTCTGTGTCAGCTCTGCTGGTTGTTGTAAACTGTTTACCTCTTTCATTCTGTGTTTTGGTTCTTTGTAACCATGGATGTATGAAGAGGAGCGGATATAGCATTGGACAATGCTCTTTTCATTTTCATGGAAGCTGCTCAGCGGTGTATGAAGCCAAAATGGTTTGCATTCCAGGCATAAAATCACCTGGATCTTCTGCATATGTCCTGGTTTAGCCCTCTGCTAACCTGAATGGGGGAAAATGTATCTAATCTTCTAGACTTTCCCAATTTTAACGGATCAAAATGGGATCGTGAAACGCATCATTTTACAGGGGTTGTGATGTTCATTGTATCCACTGATTTACAGCCACTCCTTTAACAATGTTATACTGCCCACTCTCGTCTGCATTCCCCTGTGTAATCTACAGACATGCATCATGTAAACGCAGCTCAATATGGAAACAGTTGTGTGAGTCTGTGCGTGTGTGGTAGTGGTTGTACTGGTAGTGTAGTTAGTGATTGGTGTGTAAGAACAATCAGCTAACAACACTGCCTACACAGCAACCCCAATCTCACCAATTCAACCAATTAGTAAAGCTTATTTAAAATGTTAACTCTTGTTAGATGAATCTGTTAAACTGCGCAAAAACATTTTGATATTTTACAGAGGGTCATGTGCCGGACTACTTCCTGGTTCTGAGCAGTTGCTGGGTAACCACGCCACTGGTTCCCTGGTCGCAGACAAGAAGTAGTGACTTCTTCCTATAAGACCGTTTTATAGTTTTGATGGTCACCCCATCAATCCTGTGAGTGAGGGCAAAAAATATATTCCTTAGATGAAAATTTACAGAGTTCAAATTGTTTTTGAAAGACTTGCACTTACGTAGATTCATCCATAGTTTGCCTTTTTTCTGATGCTGGCATTTTAAAGAGTCAGCAAATGCTAATGAACAAACATTGCTCAAAAATAGTGGACAATAAAAAGATCCAAGAGTTTACCAATGATTGCGGCGGCCACACTCCAGTCAGTGATTCTCAGATGTTTATTCCTGTTTCAAACTTGGATCTTCATGATGCTGAAGCAGAGCTCCGATTGGCTGTTTCAACGTCTCAGGATCTGTTTCGTGGCTGTCGTGTTCTTCGTGAAGTGGACTCTTCTTCTTACAGCTCTGTCAACGCCCGTATGTTCTGATCACTCGCAGTATATGTGGATGGATGTGTGCTGCGATAGCACCTGCAGTTCTTGCCGCTCTGTTTACAAGTGACCACTGCTGGAGAAACACAACGGTCTCCACAGCTACATTTTACTCTGTGTGTGTGTGTGTGTGTGCGCGCCCATGTCTCAGGTCAAGCCTTGACTTGCCCCTGGCTGGCAGGTAGAGTTGATGTTGCCGGGGAGAAGCAATTAGTGGTGCCAGTAAACACTCCTGAGCTCCAGGATTTGCCAGTTTTGATGTGTTTGCTGTGACCACAGTGCTCCCACATGTTTTTACTACACGTATTCATTTCAGCTCCACGTTCTTTCAAACTCTGGTGGCCTTGCAAACCCAGATATTTTATGACACACAGGGTTATGACGCATAGAGTATACACTTATAGAGGCAGCATTGTTGTAGCAAATTGTTAGTTGGACCACAAAATGTCAGAAAATGGTGAAAAATGTTCATCACTGTTTCAAAAGCCTAAGGTGGCATCTTCAAATGCTTTGTTTTGTTCACAAACAAAAAGATATTCAGTTCACTATCATGGATGACTCAACGCACTTTTATGGCATTCATGGCTGAGGCTGCCATGCCAACTACTCATCAGTAGCGATGTAATGATTCCCATCGGCTTACAATAATACAAAGCTCTTCAGTATCTTGCATAAGGACACTTTGCTGGGAAGCTGGGAATTGAACTTTCCACCTTCTGCTAAACAATCTCCTCTCCCTGAGCCCGAGTTGCTGCAGTTAGAGGGCAGTCATGCTCAGTCTAGAGTTTTAAACATGAGTTGCAACCCAGGGCTAGTAGAAATGCAGTCTGAAACACATAGCCCTGGGCTAGGCTAACTCAGAAATAGTAATGGTTAGGTGTGTCAGGGCAGCTACTTTTGACTTTTGCTATGCGAGACTCCAGTGACTCCACGCTGGAAGAGAGGAGAAATCTAGTTTTGTTAAGTGAAGCTAGAAAAAGCAGTTCAACAAACTGAGAATGTGCATGTGATACGAAATTATAACTAAATATCTAGATTAAAAATGACCTATCAGACACCTTCCCTCCAGAAACATTAGTCCAGGCGGGGATACTTTATCAAGCAGGATTACTCACATATCCGGGTAATTCCTAACTAGCCACAACAACCTCTGCTGCTTATATGTTCATATATGAACATATAATGTTCAGTGTTGTTGAGATACTGCAAAATGTTGTATACTTGTTTAATTATATGTAATTCACTACTCCCAACACTAGTTGTGTGTGTTTGTGTGTGTGTGTGTGAGAGAGAGAGAGAGAGAGAGCGAGAAAGAGAGAAAGGGGGCTAAGACTATGCGGTGTGAAAAGTCTCCCGGACAACTGTATATTTTCTCATATTTGCATACCAGTCACAGTTTTTCCTACCCTCTTTGCATCCTCTGTAATTACCATGTAAACAACCTGCTGTGACTGAATGAAGTCAAAAGCACCTCTGTACAATCATACAAAAAAGGTAGACATTTCCCTTTCAGGAGTGAGAAGACGCTTCACGACGCTTTAAGATATAGTTACATGAAAAGTAAAGCGTGAGGAGACAGACATCATTAAAGGTTGGTGAATTTCATGCAGTGATATCAGAGCATTTGCACTGGAAGAGTCAATAACAAAATATGAACCTCCTTATCTTCCCCTTCTGTATTATTTATTTAGGATTCACAACATTTTGACTCATCTAACAGTCAGATCTGCTTCCATGTGTCTGCCGTGGTACGTTCACTGTTCTCCGTTGTTGTTACTGAAAATAGAAACTACGCAGACAGACGAAACCCCGCGGTTTCACCCTCGGCGCTGCCTGAGAGATTTGCTCTTCAAAATAAAAGGCACAGAAACGTCGATTAGCCATTATCAAATGGTTCATTTAAAACACCGCACACGGGATTAAAGCAGCATTTTTGTCAGAAACGGTGAGAGGAAACACAGGAAGGACGTTTGTTTGTCATCAGTGCGCCAGTTAATCAGCCAATACGGTAACGTCTTTATCCGAGCAAGTGACCCACCGGTCCAATCACAGGCTTTGTCATTAGGACGTCCCCAAACGCCTGGCCACATCCGGTCGTATATATGTTGCCACGAGTTAGCGGCGAATTTGGAGAGTGTCCATTTTGAGCAGCGAGTCGGCGTCTCCGGTTTATTCCCCCTTAAAGTAAGCGCGCTTTCTTCTTTTAACGTTTCGGTTCAGACACAGGGGAGCAGGTGGAGCTTCGCACCGCGGTTATCTTCCCCGTGGCCTCTGTCGTCACCCCGTGTTTATCTGCAGTGTGCTCGCTTGTTAGCAGTAAATATAGCTAGCCCGTCCGTTAGCCGCAGCGGTGCTAGCAACGTTACCGCGGTTATTCCGTGGGGTGAACGGTCAGTCCATCGACTGAAGTATAAAATAAACCAGTGTGCTGCAAGGGCGCTAATTTGGGATTTTATTAGATTGCACGCGCTGGATTTTTAATTAAGTGTTTAGTTCGGGTTCAGCTGGTTAGCTATTAGCCGGGCCTGTGCTCTGCTGCGAGCGGCAACGGAGCAAAGCGCGGTCCGCTTGAACAGAGAGCACGGAGATCCACGCCGGGTTAATGCTCAGTGTGCACCTCAACACACAACCCTACGTATGATCCACAACTGTTATCATACTAAGGCTAATGTAGTTGCATTTCTGCTAAAGTATGAAGTGTGCGATGAGATTTTCAAAAGAATAAGACGAAGTAACGTTACCAAGCGTGGGATCTATGGCGTTAAAGCAGCCCCAGTTAGTATAGCTTCCTATTAGCCTTCACTGGTTTCCATTAAATGCCATTTGAAGTGCTCAGTTATGTGATTCATGCTGTTCTCTGGCTCCAAACATAAAGCACCTCCAGAAGCCACATGTCCACTTTGTGCTTGCTGTTTTTTTTTTTTTTTCCGTCACTTGAACTGGAGGGAATAAATGTAACAGCAGTCTCTTATTGTTTGCCTTTGTTGCCCCCCCCCCCCCCCCCCTTCAGTCTCTTGAAGAGCCCACCGTCAGAATGGCAGATGCCGAGACTCTCCTCATGGAGACATCAGACCAGAACGGCAACGAGGGAGAGGAGGACCAGAATGGAGCCGAGCAGGAGCTGATGATCGGAGAAGAATGCCAGGATAGTCAGGACGGTCAAGAGGAGGACCAAGAAGACCAAGAGGACCAGGACGGACAGGACAGCCAGGACAATGGCACAGATGGCGGCAAAATTGATGCCAGCAAAGGAGAGGAGGACGCTGGGTGAGTGAGAGAGGGAGACATGTTTCGCCCCATATAAATGAGGACTTTCAGTATTATGTAATGTTATGAAACACAAAACGTGGCTGATTTTTAACAGTTAATAGCAGGATAATGAGGCATAACAAACGTGTTTGAATGTACTGTGGAACTGACAACAGGGAGGTCGGGGGGTAGAAAAGGAAAGGGCAGAGGACACATTCATATGTGAGAGTAAGATGTCTTGAATCTGTCTCTACTCACAAGTATCGAAATCAAAGAATGAAAACCTGTCTTCAGTATCGGCTAAGACTACCTGTGCATTAAATATTCTACAGCAAGTATGAAAGAAACGGCATGATGTTCCACTGTGTCTGCAGCAAAATGTTCGTGGGCGGCCTCAGCTGGGACACGAGTAAAAAAGACCTGAAAGATTACTTCAGCAAGTTCGGCGAGGTGTCGGACTGCACCATCAAGATGGACTCCAACACCGGCCGATCCCGAGGCTTCGGCTTCGTTCTCTTCAAAGATTCCTCCAGCGTCGACAAGGTCTGTCACTCTGCTCGCTGGCATCTATTGTCACCAACGCTCAGTTAGTTCTGTTACGATCGGATCAGGAGAGCACAGGCGTGATGCTGTGGAAGTGTAACATGAGTAACAGCGGGGTCTTTGTTAGTTATTTGAATTTTTGGGGTAATTAGATTCTCTGCACGTAAGAGCGAGCTGCATTGTTTCTCTGCGCACACTGCAGGATTTCACGTCAGCAAAACCTGCTACTAGCTGATGCGTCTAAGCATGTTGTGACCGGCATCTCATTTGGTTGTAATTAACAGACCGCTTTAAAAGTGGACTGCAGCCAGTAGATGGTGGTCGTACGTCTTTTTGTGTCGCTCATAATAATTGACTTGTAGACAAATGCTTTGCGCTAGCACCCCATGCCAGCTGTAACACATGTATGTCTGCAGGTACTGGAGCAGAAGGATCACAGACTGGACGGACGTCCAATTGACCCCAAGAAGGCAATGGCAATGAAGAAGGAACCCGTCAAGAAGATCTTTGTTGGGGGGTTGATCCCTGAGGCAACAGAGGACACTATCCGGGAATATTTCGGGGCGTTTGGAGAGGTCAGTTTTACCAGATGGAGCCATGAAAAGCGCATTAGAATTGCAAACACCGTAGATGCTCAGTTATGTGTAGTCAAGTGTTTTAACAGAGGAACCTGCAAGGATAGCGTTCGTTAGCGGTCAACTCCAGATTGAAATTAGTTTAATGTAACTGGAGGTCTGTTTGTTTTAGTGCCCACATTTAGCTGCAGACTACTACAGCATCCCGAAGGCAGGATGTTTTATTTCATTTGAATCCCGACTGCTTCACAGCCATGTTTTATATTGCTCTCTAATCCTCAAGCTCAATTTGTAATTAAGCCACTGGCTAATTAAGAAGTGGCTGATTCAAACACATTATCTTTCTGCTTTCTGTCACTCGACATGCCTCATCTGTATTGAATGGGGGAAAATATTTATTTATTCTAAAATTCTCTCTTTACATGGAGCAGTCATAGGAGGAGAGTGAATGGAAAATACAGGGCTGTGTGACAAAAGCAAAATCGTTTTTCGATATAGGTGATTTAAATCCAATACCACAATTTCTATGAATATATTTAATAGTTTAAATAAGATGACCACCGTCTCAGACCTTTCATGCCTATAACTTATCCATGTGACAGGTGGCCCCTCTTTCATGTACACACTCTTCGTTTGTCTTGGCTGACAGGACTCCTGTTTGCAGTTCACTCTGCTCCATGTTCGTTTCCTTTATGTAAATTTCCTGCATCAGTGTTGTGCACGGGGGATCAGTCAGCCCAGTCAGACTGTTTTTGGTCTGTCAGTAGGACAGCCAGTAGCATAATAAAAGCCTGATATGGTTGTGTTTTTAAAAAAATAAACATTCTAACAAAATCATCTCCACCCTCTTCTCCTTTCAGATTGAAACAATTGAGCTTCCCATTGACCCCAAATCAAAGAAAAGGAGGGGCTTCATCTTCATCACATACAAAGAAGAAGCCAGCGTCAAGAAGTGCCTGGAGAAGAAATACCACAACATCCAGGGCAGCAGGGTAATCACACGTGCACTTTTTTATCTCAACACACTTGATAATATGTGACGCTCACCCCATGTAGGACCCTGCAGTGTGATCTGTAACCCCTCAGTCGGCCTGTCCACAGATGAACACAGTGCGTTGCACCGTAATGAAGCACTGTGAACTGGAAGACTTGAGCCACCAAGTATTAAAAATGTTTATTTACTGTATCAGTGTCACAGTATCGCACTGAAATACGATATCAGAGTATTTCCATTTTTATAGTCTTGACTTTCATGTGTATCTGATGCCTGTAGTTACTTTGCACATGAACACTGTGTATGCAAATATTTGATAAAATCATAACAAGGCTTGTCTGTAAAGACTGCTGCTGTAACTACGTACAATGTTGTAACAGGAAGGCATTTTTTACATGGCTGTATGGACTGGTTGCAGAGCAGACACTGCGTCTTGTCAAAGCTGGGATCAAATGTTAATTAAGCGTGACCCACAATAGCAGGATCTCCTAAGTGGAATGCAGAAATCATTCCTGCTGTCAAAATGTCGCCTGTGCTGCAAATCCATTCTGCGTTTCGTTGCATTTCCCACCTTTTTGTTGCATCGGGTTTTAAAATGTGACTGTGTCTCCTCCACAGTGCGAGCTGAAGATCGCCCAGCCCAAGGAGGTGTACCAACAGCAGCAGTATGGAGCGGGACGTGGTGGCGGATATGGTGGCCGGGGAGGAGGCAGAGGGGGACGTGGAGGTAAGGTTTTTTGGGGTCTGTTGTAGTAGCAGAAAGAATTGTCAAAATTAAAGAAACAAACCAAGCAAAACAGCCGTCAGTGAGACCAATCGCTTCAAAACAAAGCCACAGTTTTCACTCGCTTGATGTACCGCACTGACGCAGATTACAGGTTTGTCACATTGCTGTTTTTGTGACCTTTGTTTTGGGTAAAATAAACATTTCCACATTTTGTTGTTCATGTATAGTATTTTCAGGCTCAAACTGAATCCTTCATGTGAACTCTGCTGGTTGTCTCTCAGGTCAGAACCAGGGCTGGAACCAGGGCTACGGAAACTACTGGAACCAAGGATATGGTAACCAAGGCTATGGCTATGGTGGCTACAGCGGCTATGGTAACTACGACTACTCTTCTGGTTACTATGGTTATGGTCCCGGATATGATTACAGTAAGTACACAAAGAAACTGTTGTGTGCACGTTTAGGGTAGATCAAGTTACATGTGGCTCATTGTTTTAATAATTCTAAGTTACATAATTACATTGTTTGTTTTTTTTATTGTGATATTTAAATGTCAAAGTTTAAAATCCTTCTTAACTAACTGTGGGGGAATAAGTCCTGTCTGCCATCAGTCTGTTTTTAAAGGGTTGGTATTCATTTCGAGCTGCATTGATTTAGTATTATTGACAGAAAAATAATCCAACTGCGGAGGAATCTTGGTTTGGTTGAGAAAATGCCCCCACTAACACTTGTGAAGCTCACCAACATGTATTTCATAGCTAACAGAAACTAATGGAAAATAAGAATTGGATGTTTTGGGGGAAGTTGTGTAGTGCATTTCTTGGCATGCAGCAACTGGACACATGGACGGCGTAAAGCTTTCTGAAGTCTTATCATAAACAGTGGGATTGCCAGATTCTGTACACTGAGTACACGGCACAGAAACGATGGGCAGATGGATAAACAGTTTATTATGTGATTACAGCATGTAACGCCCCCTTTTGTACAAACAAGTCCACGTTAGAGGAGTTTCTAAGTGTTTTTTTTTTTTCCTTCACTTGGAACAGATCCGGGCCAGCAGTTTCCTGCTGCTTCCACTCTTTGCTAAGTTAACATCCTGACTCTAACACAGACATGAAGTTCATAGTGTTGAATTATTCCTCCATGCTGGGCAGTAGGGCTGCAACTAATGATATTTACCTATCAATTAATCTGTCTAGCATTTTCCACATTCAGTGATCTGTTTGATTTATCCAAATAGTAGATGAATAATGTAATACTTGAAACTAATCCCCATCCCCTCTGCCCCACAGACCAGGGCAATGCCAGCTACGGGAAAACCCCAAGGCGGGGAGCACACCAGACCAGCTACAAGCCCTACTGATGATCACATAGTAGTGTAAGGTATGCCATGGCTATAACCAACTACCCTTCTATACATAGTGCCATGTAGTCTAGAAGCACAGACACTGAAAGTTCAGTTCAAAGCAGGATATCCACAGAAACTATAAGGGTGTCTAATCTAGATTAAACTTGGCTGGAGATGACTTGCAGTTTATATTTTTCTTATCTCTACACGGCGTGCCCAAAAAGTCCCTTACTACAGACAGATCGTATGGATGTGCACGACTAGTAAATTAAACTTTGCTACCCTCACTAGTAGGGACCAGAAATACTAGTCTGTTAAACAAATTAAACATACCTGGCACTGTAGCCCTCCCTCTCTGCATTAGTACATAAATGTCAAAGCAAGGTGGCAAGTAAGATGACATGTAAAACCAAAATAAAATTAAACGTCTGCCGTCAAATTACTATGTTGACTGCTGAAATTTAAAATAAGTTTTGCCTTTCTTGGAATTCTTTTCACATATCGCACATACATCTGTGATTAGTGAGTTAAAATGTGACAAGATAGTGAATGATTTTAATAAGACTGGAATCATTAGGAAGAGAAGTGCGGACAAGGAGTGCCCCCTTTCCATTAAATCAGCTCTTGAACCAGCTACATTCAATAAACCTGCCTCCTGAATGAACTCTCATTGCTGTTGTATTACTACATTTCTTGGAAATCCTCAGTAAAATTTTCTGAAGTGGTACATGGTAAGAAGTTTGGGATGGAGGTGTGTTTATTTGTGCTGAACCTAAGTGCTATGGAACAGAAAATCACTCTTATTTTCAATATGGTGCTCCCTCTGTCTCATTCATAGTCTGTCACCCGACCACTGCTCGTTCTCTATCTCAAACCATCGGACACAAACCAATGGGAACTTCTTCTCGTGTCACTATTTTTGCAGCACAGACTGCGAGCCAGACGTAGAAGCTGGGTCCACGAAATAAACCAAGCCAGAACACAACTGGGAGAGTATCCTAGGTTAGTCCATGAACTCCATCTGGATCGCGTTCAGTTTCAGTGGCATTTCAGACAGAGTGTGGAGAGATTTTGTTTGTCGGATTGGTCAGTGTGACGTCGGGTTGCTTTTCTCCAAAAGTTGAATCTGGCTCAGCGTCTCTGCCTGTGTTTGTTTCGGTACATCCGAAACACAGCAAGCGGCATTCAGATGAAATGGAACAAACCTGTTTTCACCGCAGTGCCGGATCTCGTCTGAATCTGGCCTTAAAACTCTGGCTTAAACTCGACTAAATTTCAGTATCCGTTCAATCGACAAGTCAGTGAAGCGGTTATAATGACATTTGAGCGGAAGAGTAGTGTTGGTCTGTCTTAAAATAATTTGTCATCTTGTCTGTAACGCATTTTATCGAAAGTGTTTTGGGGGGGAAAGATGTGACTGAACAAAATGTTGTCTCCTCCCTCAGGACTCCAGTGAGACCTGGCTGGATGGACACACTGGGCATGACTCGACCTCTTTTATGACAGAAGACCATTTGTACAGAAAACACCCGAAATGTAACTTCCTTTTTTTTTTTTTTTTTTTAATCCTATCATTTTTAGGTTTTACGTTTCCCTTTGGTGTTTTTTTTTTTTGTTTTGTTTTTTTGTTTTTTTTCTTCCCCTCCACATTTCCTGTCAATGGAAGTGTAATTTTTACTGTACTTTTTGGTACCTGTTTTGATTCTAATGTATTGTAAGGCGTGTATTTTACATGTTTGCTGGCTTTACAGGTTGAAAATCTTGGCGCTGTAAAGGAGCTTTTTTTGACAAATAAAAACCATTTTCAGTAACTTTTTTTTGTTCTGATGCTTCCAGGCTCTGGGGTGGAAGATTGAAAGTGTCTGACCGGGTTTAGGATTACTATTCAGTTGTTAAATCAAACTACAATATTGATTTCTGTTTTATAGCCACACAATCCAGTGATCTGTAAGAATGTTAAATTGAACAACTTTTTTAAAGGTAACTGCCCCATTTTTATATATTTTTCTCCTGTTTGTGTGAAATCAAGAGTTAGACTTCCTAAAAGCCCAAACCATTGTCTACAAGCTTCTTCCTTCCATGTTGTCCTGGATTTTCCAGGGAGCTTCACATCTGCTAGCATACGGATATGTGGTATGCAATGTGGTGGAAAGTGATTGCGCCACTTAACTGGATTTCCTGTTTTAATCTCGTACCCTTTTTTTTTTTTTTTTTTTTTTTCAAATAACAAGCAAATTGTTTAAGTTTTTCTATGTTCTTAGTTTGTTCGTCAAGTGCCGTTGGTTTTTAAAAATTTGAATTTAAATGTCTGCTTAGTTTTTTGTTTTCTGGATAGACTTCAGGCAACTGGAGTCTGCAGCTAGTGTCTGGCAATTTATTAGTAATAAACATTCACGTTTTTAATGATCTGTGTACTTCTAATGCTTAATGTTACTGTTAATTGTGATCAAAATAAGTCGCAGTCTTTTATTTAATTTCTTAATTCTGGTGCTCGGTTGTCAGTTTTTTTTTTTAAGTGCATAAGGACATGATTCTTGTCCAAATAAGGTGTTAATGCAGAATTTGAACTCTTGCAGTTCAAGGGCTTTCCTCTGGGTGTCATTAATGTAACGCTGGTTACTCTTGGCGTTTAACTAAGATTCACTTTTACCGGATTAACTAGTTTTGGGCGCAAACACATGGGGACAGCTTCTAACATGAATAATGTCCATCTCTGCAGCAGGACAACTCAACACTGACCAACAATGTCATACATCACGACAAGGTTTCACTTTACATTACTCCAATATAAACATATTATAGATAGTGTCCCTTTTTATAAATAAAAAAAAATACTTCCTGTGAAGTGAATTAAGGAATAAAATAAAACTTATAAATTAAACTTCAGTTCACTCTATAAACCTGTGAAATCCCTGCACCAACTCTGGATGGAGTTCACTGAGTCACTGACGGAGTTAAGTTTACTGAGTGTGTGCTGTCCCTGTGACTGCTCCTCTCCTCCAGGTGGAGGCGCTGTAGGATGAACAAACACTAGTGCTTTCTGAAGGTTTCTCATGGCAACAAGAAAAGAAAAATGTGCATTAATGAAGCTGTTGGTCATAGAAGGAGCTTCTTGTTGTCCCAGCTGTTTGTTGACCGGTACAAAGAGTGTAAAAAGACTGGGTCCCGCTGTATTACTCAGGCTGCACTACAGCGTCTATTCACAGGCGCGATCCCACTACTGAGCGGCACGGGGGCTTTGACCTGCTCCGTTTCCGACCTGGGCCGGTGCACCCCTCCTTAGGCGACCTGGTGGTCCCGGGCTCCCCCAGGAGCACCATATCGATACCGAACTTAGTGCGGACACCCGATCGACATAGTCCGCTGCAGCTCAGAGCTCCTGAGCTCAAGCGATCCGCCAGCCTCAGCCTCCCGGTAGCTTGGATTACAGGCGCGCGCCACCGCACCCGGCGACACCTTTCCTCGCAAATAGGGGGTTTGAGGTCTTTAAACGTGACGTCATCAGGTACGTCACGTAGAAAACCTCCAGCTGCAGAGGTGAAGGCTGATCGGTGTTCATCTTCCTGAAGCTCCCTCACTGATAAAAACCTGATTTCAAGAAATCAAACTATTTTTTGTCTTCTTTTGTCTTCTAAAAAGCTGTGAAAAAGCTTGAAAACGTGACGTCATCAGGGGGGCGTTCATTAAAAGTTTGTTCACATCAGAAATAATTAAACAAACCATTTTTACATACTAAAAAAACATTCTGTATGAATGGAAATTGTTATAGAACAGTGCGTTTGTTCATTTGTATGTAACTTTTATTGGTCTTTTTTCAGTTTTTAAATGCCCCGGGCTTCTTCACATTGTCATATCTGGCCCTCTTTAAAAAAGGTTTGGACACCACATATATAAATTGTATAGTATACTGTTGTAGATGACCTGTAATTATTACTAAATATTATAAAGTATTTAGAGTACACTCAGATTGGAAATAGATAAATAGATCCAGTAACAATTTATGAATATCATATAATAATCAATGTCTCAGGATCTAAAGTGGGAGTCCAACACAGACAGCTCAGTGACGTGAGGTTCACGGCTGGTGAGGCACTGACTCCGTCAGGATCATCAGATTTACAAATATGACAGTAACTGAGTAGATTATTCACCATTTGACACACGTCACTGTTATTACTATGTTTGTCCTTGTTGCTGGCTGAGCCGAAAAGAAAAGTCTCCTCCTCGAGCATCTGGTTGATGTTTAACTCGCCCTCCTGACTTTTTCAATCTTGCTGTTGACTGTATGAAAGCAAACAGACGTTTCTTCATGAAGCATTTCCTGCAGGGATCCAGCTGACTTGCTCTGTTTTCATTAAAAAGCTAAAATGGCGTTAAATGGTAAAATTGCAGTAGTGACCGGAGCAGCACTGGGGATAGGAAACGCAGTCACAGAGATACTCCTAAAGAACGGTGCCAAGGTAGGATTTGACCTCACTTATGCAACATAGTCCAACTATGTGTGTATCTGTGTGTAATTATTGTACATCATTGCAACATTACTAGCAAATAACATCAACAAGAGCCAACATGTTAAGTATGTAGAAAAAAACAGTGTAAGGCAGAGTCTTTGCCAACATTTCAAACAGACTGGGGCAATTTTCACACCTGGCTGGTGTAGTCCAAAAGGTGACAGAGATCACAGGGGTGTTAAAGTGAGTCTTCTTTGTTAAGTGTGTGTGTATGTGCTCAGCTGTGTTCAACTGTGGCCTGTCGTGTGGAAAATGAGTTGTGCCATGTGCAACATGAAAACAGACAGTGACTCATTATTTCTGGTAGACATTATTAAAACAGTATAGAGACAAACAGACAGACGGACAGATAGATAGATAGAAACTATAGTAGTAGTAACTACAAACTATAAAAACTATAAAAAGTAGAAAGTAAAAGTAGAAATAAACTATGTCCAATAGGCTGTAGACAAATGAATGAAAGTCACAGCATATAACAGAGGCTAGCAGAGGCAGAGGGTCAGGTTGTTCGGAAATCTGAGTCACATTTAAAAAGGCGAGAGAAAACATGTCTTCAAAGAATAGCGAGGTGACCATTTAAAATCAAAACAGGTTTTTCCTGCTGCAGTCATTCATCCTGTTCATGCCAGCTGTGAAAACACCCGTTCTTAATGTGCATCCAAGTGTAAGTGATGGGTTAAACCACTGTATCCTTTGTTTCAGTGTGTCTCAGGTGGCTGAGAGTCTCCTTGAGTTGGTGACAGATGAGACGAAGAATGGGGACGCTCTCATGGTGCAAACTGCCGGAAACAAATACATGACATTTCCTGTATTCAGCTAAATATGTGTGGATATCTTTATTATCTGCTGACAAGAATTCCAGTTAAAGAGTGGTGCCCTGAATATCAGCTCTCTCACCAGGAAGGCACAGCAGAGCATGCACTTCCTGCTACTCATGAAGGTGTTTTAACTGAAATCCACCAATCGAATTCACCAGAAACTTAATCTGCAGCAATTTTGACCATCCACTAGAAGTTTTTGTGATTTTTAAAGAAAAAACACTTTAAGACAACTTTAAAATAGGTATTTTTTAGATATTCTCAGATGTACACCTGAGAATATTTTCCCACTTTTCTGACAGTAAACCAAATATCAACACAATACAATGCACATTTATTTCACTGGAAGAAACTTAACTGGAATAATAAACAAGTCTGTGAGCTTCCTGGTATCTGTTAAACATATGTTCACTGGAATTTTTTTTTTTTACTTTTCCACACCTCCCCTCACACTTCATGAACACAGTCCTCTCCTGTCCGTACTCTTTCTGGAGGGTTTCCATTCAATTCTTCCCTGCAGTTTCATTCACATCTAGGAGGTGGAAGTAAACAGCACAAAGGTGAATGAACTTAGCAATTCTTCATTTATTCTTCAATTCGTCACTCTGGAGCTGAGAGAAAACTTTACCATAGCACCACTTTGCAGGAGTTTTTCTGTCATTGCTTTATTGCAATTATTGCATCTTTTCCTGATGATTAATTCTGTTTTCCATTTGAAGGACGTGCTTTGACCACTCCTGTGATTCTGTTGTCTTCATGTTGTATCCAGAGATGATGTCATCATGCAGCAGGTAAGTTATTGGCAACCGTTAATGAATGAAAACGGCAACTGATGTCAACAAAACGTTGAGTTTATTTTTAGATTATAAAATGTTGAAACTTCTTACTGAGCTGAATATAAAAAAAAACAAATAAATGTGTCTATTATCATTACCACAATATATGAAAGGTTTTTGGTCCCCTTGTGCTTAATTAATATATACTGTATGTACCAATAATATATCGCATGTACCATTCACCACAATTCACAACAGACATCAGACGTTTCATGTACTTTGGATTGATTGCTCATGAAGACATTTTAGTTGAAAGTCGCTGTCTGCTGTACACGTAGCACAAAGCCACTATGGGAATCCAGGAAATGCCACGTATTGTTTTCCTCCTGGGACCACCAAGAGGGCCTCTCCATTCTTTGTCTCATCTGTCACCAGCTCGAGGAAGGAGTCCACCACCTCAGACACACTGAGATAAAGAAGAGCGACTTCAGTGAATATGCATGTGCACAGTATCATACAGGGTCACGATAATGTGATTTAGCATGTGCACGGGAGTCTATGCTGCAGCAGCTGGGGCTTAACCTGCTGCAGAACAAGCAAGACAAAAAGGTCACGAGCAACAACTCACGATAATATCCCGAATTTCTCTATTAATTGTTTGTTTTGCTCATCCATGTGGGAGAGTTTCCCCAGCATTGATGGAATGCTGGAAAAGAGGTCAGTCTGGACGAAACCTGGACAAATGGTGTTCACTCGTACACCATAGCCTGAGACAGCGGAGGCAGCCTACAACAGAAAGACACACAAACACAAATAAGCTTCAGCTATAATTCTCAATAGATTTTTTTTTTTAACCTTACAAACTCTGTACTGTGTACTATGTCAAACCTGGTGCTCAAACAATTAAATAAAGTCAGTGGATCCAGGTGCTGACACACCTAAAAGCCATCATCACAGTCAACTGGCTCTCTCTCTATATGTATATAATACTTGCATATCCCTGCATCTTAAAAACATGTTGTACTAAGGAGGACAGTAACAACGTGCCAACAGGAAAACACTGGGAAGGGAGGAGGCTCTTGATTTTGGAAGGAAACCTTACCCCTATGGCTCGAGTGAAGCCGACCACTCCGTGCTTCGTGGCTGTATAAACAGGACAGCTTGGTAGAGGGCCGAGACCTGTGGGACGTAGGTTATATCAGGTAATACTGGGTTCAAAAAATGAGTTCCTTCCTGTGTATGTCGTCTTATTTTCATGCAACAGAAAACTGTGAGAGCATGGATGTAATATTTAAGCACACTAAAAAGAATGTTGTTTATTTCTTAAGGTATGGAAAGAATGCAGTCGTCTTTTATGGCGAACACACATGCAGCGCATCGCGGGCTTCACCTGCCATGGATGACGTATTGATGATGACCCCTCCCCGACCTCCGCTCAACTTGCTCATGTATTCCAGAGCCAGGTATGCCACCCTGATAACAGCCACCTACAACACAGAATATAGCTGACAACCGAAATCTCTTTCCCCGTCTCTGAAATCTTTGGCTGCAGACTATCCTTTGTGTCCTGTGTCCTGTCCTTTGTGTCGCGTCGCGAAATCAAACAGATCAAGCAGTGTGCAAAACCTGCTAAATTTAACTGAAGCCAAATCATTTTGTCACCCTCTAACATTTGAAAAGAGTTCCTGTAACATGAAAACATGCTGTGGTGCAATTTCCCTTGTGTGGTGCGGCTAAGCACAGTTATGGGCATAATCCCAACCAGATGCAGTTTGTTGATCTTTCTACTTCTTACGAGGTTTATGGAGACAGTTTTCTCCCACTGACTCTCGTTCAGGATGCCGGCATTGTTGCACAGGATGTCTATTCCTCCAAATTTTTCAACGGTTTTATGAAAGGCATCTCGAGAGAAGAAGAAAAAAACAGTTAGCAGTTAACCAAGTTCACATCCTTCTTTTAAACAAAGGTATATGGCCTGCTCACACAGTTGCAAAACCTTCTTAACAGTGGCGTCATTCTTTGCATACTTCAGACTTACAGACTTAGACAGACCTATATTTATTACATATAGAATATAAGTGTAGCTTTATGTAGAATGAAAATAATCCTTAGTCACTCACTGACCTGAAATTACAATTAACTCTCTTCTTGTAACTTTCTGAACGTAAGCAGTAACAAGTTTCATTTACTTTCACGAACACAATAATCTGATTCGGGACAGAATAACAGGCTCTTAATTCAGCAACTATGCTGAAAGAGCACAAAGGCTTTAAAAACAGATCTAAGGTGTGGTTCTCCACCTAATAATCACAAACAAGTTTGTGAGCTTCCTGGTGTATGTCCAACATCTGTTTACTGGAACAAAATGACGCGCCCTTTTGATTCGTTTCATCCATTTTTGGATTTTGGACTTGTTTATCTCATCTACTTCTTATCTAATGATCCAGCTGTTTTGCAGTCCCTTTCAGTACCTCCCCCAACTTCTGTGCTCAAGTGTGTGTTTGTGTGTTACCTTTGATCTGCACCTCTGATTCAACATCACACTTCGTGAACAGAGTCTTCTCCTGCCCGTACTCTTTCTGCAGGGTTTCCAATAGATTCTTTCCTGCAGTTTCATTCACATCTACGAGGACTACCTGCACAGGAGAAGAACATCAGATACACTGCATGCTCTGACCCTGCCTGCATGCCTGGCGCAAGAATGCACAATCTGTCCTGGTGTCCGCATCGCAAACTGAGAGAAAGCTTCACCTTTGCGCCGTTTTGGAGGAGCTTCGCCGTCATTGCTTTCCCTATTCCGTTCGCTGCTCCAGTCACCATTGCGATTTTGCCAGTCAGTGCCATCTTTGTGCAGTCGTGCGGTCGTGCAGATGGATTCTTGCGTGAAATGACTCGAGAGAACCGACTGTGATTTTTGATGGAAACTTAAACACCGCCCACCAGGAGGGAAGACACACTTACACAGCGAGTCAAAACATGCCACATGTGTGGTAGAAGGTTTCTCATGAGTCATTTCCTTGTCTGGAATAACTGTTTATGGAAATTCATGAAATGTTTTCATGAAATGAATAATATAAGAATAACTTTAAGTTTAATAATAAGTTTTTTTGGAGGTATTAACAATCAATCCTTCTTCACCCGGGTGAATGGAGTGAGTTCACGGATAACCAAGCACTCAAAAACTTTGCAACTTGCTACATTTTCCTTGACTGTATGCTGTAAGTGACAAATAGTGCTCCACTTCAATGAGATTCGGCATATGTGCAGTCTTATTGGTGGGTCGGGTCTTGGTGTATAAAGGTGGTATAAAACTGACACATTTCTAACGGACTTTGGAGAAAAGAAAGTCGTTTTCTCAGCACCGACACGAGGTAGGCTGCACGTTTGCACATGCGCCCACTAGATGGAGGTATAGCGCTGTGTGAGTTACTCACCGAAGCATCCACAGGACAGTGACTCCTCTCAGGTCCACCTGATTTTTTAAAACTCTCCCACTCACAACTGATGTCTAACTTTTTAAACAGTAACCCGTATATGTGTGTGTGTGTGTTTGTATGTATATTAAAACGGTTCCTGTTTTCAAGGGAGTGGGTTTGACCAGCAGCACGATCAACTGGTCTCAGGTTTTGGCACACCCCATCCTGATAGCCGAGCCTACTCTCGAGAAACTCACAATATACTGGTGTTTCACACTGGATCAAAAGACCTGTTAGGTGCCCACCTTTTAGTTTAAAATGTACCATGAGTGGGTGACATGAGTGGGTGTTCTCTCCAGGCAGACAGCCCAACAACATCCTCTTAATATAGGTTAATTGGTTACTCCAAAATGGCCGTTGGTGTGAATGTGAGTGAGAATGGTTGTTTGTCTCTATGTGCCCTGCGATTCTCGCTCCAAGGTCAGCTGGGGTAAGCTCTGGCGCCACCGTGACCCTGATGAGGATAAGGAGAGCCACTCTTTCAGGGGTCCCATGGTGTGTGTGTGTGTGTGTGTTTTAAGGGCGCCGGGTACTCAAAGGGTTTTGATAAGCACATTTGGCAAGACTACATGCTGCTGTAACTGTCCAGTTCACTGTTCACAGAAGAAAATACAGCGTGAGGTTCTGGTTGGAGAGTTCTGTCACAACCACAAGAAATGTGCCTAAAACTTCTACAGCGGAAGCAGCAGAATAGCACCAGCGCTATTTTTGTCCAGCCTGTCTGAAGTCAGTGGTTAAGAGGCTGTGATGCAGGCCTGTAAATTAATATGACTTTTGTTTGAAGTTACAAGAACTACTTAGTTGCAGCTAACAGGCTCGGCCAAAATAAATCAATAAATGACTGTGGCCTTGACGCTGATGATGTTAGGATAGGATGACAGGACATCTTGTAAATGTGACATTGACTGATGAAGAAGGGCGTTCTTCATTTCTGTGTTTCTGAGTTCTTCTTGATGGATGGTTCTAAAACTGTAAAAGGTTGTTATATGTTAGAAGTTAAATATATATAGAAGCCTAGCACGTTTTACCACTGCAGTGGGTACTTTTGGTATCTAGGAGACTAGTCGATTGGAGATTGCTCTTATACTGATCTTGCATTCATCAAAAGACACTCTGGATACAAATAAACGACTACAATATTTATCTTATTCTGCAGTGGAGATGTGTGCAGGCCTCTGCGCCCTAAAGAGCCACTAGATGGCGCGTCGAGTTGCCACATGGTGATATATTGCCTGTTTCAGTGCGTTACATCATAGTTCAGATACAGAAAGTTTAAACACATGGACACAGGAATACTTATTTTGTTTGATCGTGTTTAATCGTGTACCATTTTCTGATGATTAGTTCAGGGTTTTTTTACCTTTTTGAAGGACATGATTTGACCACTCTTGTGATTCTGTTGTCTTCATGTTGTATCCAGTGATGATGTCATTATGGAGTAGGTAAGCCATTGGCAGCCGTAAAGGGGCAGCAAGGGATGTCAACAAACCACTGAATCTTCAGATTGTCAATTTATATTTTATTAAATTGTTGAAACTTCTCACGAAGTATGAAAAAATGTGTGTATTGTCATTATCACAATATATGAAAAGTCTGTTTGGACCAGTACCCTTGTCTTTAATATATATTATTAATATATTGTATGTACCATTTATTGTTTTACCTAAACCCTTTATAATTTTGCCACTGACTGAACATGAGACAAATTATGTAGAATGGCTAAAAGAGACTAAATAAAACAAAAAAATATACAGTGTATATAAAATATTGTTATTTATATTTATATTTATTATAGCAAAGCAGGCTAAGAGCCCGATAGAGCCCAACTTTAAAACAGCGTGGAGGTCTGACATCGTGTCTGTCTGAGATCAGTTAGATTAGATATAGTGTTTGGATTCCATGTGAAATCCAGTTCCTCCACTCAGCTGATGAGACATGAAGTGACGGGGCATAACATGTATCATTCAGAGGCTTTATGAATCTAACTCGTATAAGTGCTTATGAAAAAAAAGTCTGTCCTTCCAACTGTGCACTCACAAACTGGGTCCACAAAGGCCCCCCGAGCTTGTCTTGCTTACAGTGCAAATCCACCATTTAACTGCTTTCAACTGTGATTTGCTGACCAGCTGCTGACTTGTGTTTTCATCCCAGTGGCCCATTGCCATTTCACTGGTGATTACACTGCTAAAGAGCTCCAGAGAGCTGGACAATGCCAGAGAGCTTTACATGTCACCAGTGTCATCGGCCGCAAAGAATAGGACGTCGCCATTGAACAAAATATCAGCCTGTTTACAGTGAGGGGCCACAGTGGGCAGTCAGGGGGGGGAGGGGGA
Source organism: Nibea albiflora (assembly GCA_014281875.1). Taxonomy (NCBI): domain Eukaryota; kingdom Metazoa; phylum Chordata; class Actinopteri; family Sciaenidae; genus Nibea; species Nibea albiflora. The sequence goes on from CM024807.1 coordinate 15,484,790, forward strand.
GTCTGCGCGTGTGTATGTGTGTATGTCGACATGTCTGTACCTGTGACTACAGATGCAAAGTCTATGGAGTGTCTATAGAGATGATGTGGTCTGTGGGTGTGTGAACCTCTTAGACAGAGCAGAGTGTTTGGACGGAGGTACACCTCACTGCTCCTACATTCAGACGTGCTCGTGTCTGTTTCATTAAGTTACTTGCGTGTGGTGGTATGAGCCACACACAAGACAGATGCACAACAGACAACATGTGGTCTGACATCAGGCCAAAGCCATTATTGTGCTATTGATTCACACACACAGTGCATACATGTCTGTTTAAATATAGGTCATAACAGAGGTCAAGTCCACGATTGCCTGTGTGTCATCCTGGAATAAGAGATCTGTAAAGCGGAACGCACACGCAAAATATTAACACATTAAACAGCCACATTCACGGCATGCTTGTCACAACTTGATTGTTTGTCACACAGCTTATGAATGCCACGTTTGTTGGGTAGCTGATTCTCAAAGCTCAGACGTCGGAGCCTCCCGTGGGCTTTAAAAGCACCAACAAAAGAGCGCTTTCAAAATAAATAGTCCCTGCTCCCAATTGCATCGCCATGGGCCTGCAATGTAACATTCGAGGAGTGATGAGTTCCACATACTGTTCCCAAAGCAGGAAATGCTGTCTATCCAAAGTAGGTTAAGTAAGAACGCCTTACAGTTTGCTATAGACGCACCCTGAGTTACTGTCTGAGTTACAGTCACTGAGACTGTGTATGAAGCTACAACCCACAGACAGAGTTACAGTATGTTTAGCTTAAAGACACTGTCTGTAGATACAAAAAGATCTGCCTAATAGTGCCTCTTTAGCTCACTAATTAACATGTATTACAGTTGTTTAATCTGTATAAGACTCAAGTGTAAAAATGACAAAATTGCGGTTTAACAGGAAGCTTGAAATCTGGACTCTTTCTTGGCCAAGGCGCAGTGACTTTGTGGAGTCTCTGCTGCTTGCCTGGCAACCTCTCAGTGACAACATGACTCCAGGAAGTTACTGCATCACATTAGATATTACGCATACAGTCTTACATCCTTAACATTACAGTAAATGTACAGTTAAATAGAGAAACTTGTAGCAGAGATCAAATAAAGTCCTCGATAAACCTGAAAATGATTGATGATATTTATAGGTATATATGTCCAGTAAGCTGTGTGTTGTGTTGATGTTGTTATGAACGGGGCCAAACAGTAGCCTGGCAGGGACAAAACAGACGGAGACATAAAGAGAAGGATGCAGAACAGAGGGATTAGAAGGTATTGTCACTACTGCTCTGACACTGATGTGTCATGGCTTGTTGTTCGTGTGACCAAAAACACACAAACACCACTCCATGACAACACATTTTGAACACATCATTGTTAAACCTGGATTATAAACCTGGGAATAACAATAATAACAAATGAATAATTAAATGGCTGCAAAGAAAGTATCAGTCTTTAACTGGAAAAAGGTGTTAGAACTTACATATTTTAAACTCAACCACACAATAGTCTCCCCAAATTTTAGGCAGGCCCCTCTTCATTGTGCAAAATATTGGTGGTCACTGTCTCTGATCTGGTCCTAAATTACAAAAATATTGAAGAGATGCCAAACTGGCCAGTACTTCTCTAAATCTTTCTGTCCATCCTTTCTGAGCTAGGCGCCTCGAATACAGCGCTTGGTCTGAATTCTACTTCACAGGGAGGGATTGTTCTGTGGCATGGCCAGCAAAAGTGTTCAAGGGTAATTTTCTGTCCACTGGGGTACCTCAAGGATCCATGCATGGCCCCCTTCTCTTTCAGTAGACACCTACCTTAATCCAATTATTAGCTCACATTTTTTCTCGGCCAATTGCAATGCTGACGATACACAGCTCTAGCCACCAAACGGGCCTACTAGGGGTACATCAAATCATGTGCAGACAGCATGCTCACCAGTATCTAACAGACCAAAGTGACATTTGCAGGTATATATACAGGCTGTCTAAAACCCTGCAGCCGAGCAGCTAATTATCTATGTGGCCTGCAAACCAATGTTAGCAGTGCAAGTTTGATTGGTCACTCATCCAACAAGAAGCTAAGGTGCAGGGCAAGATTGTTGTTATTGTTCATCTGTTACTAGGTTGTGTCTCCTTGTATTATTTAAGAGTAACTTAACACCACCAGAAAATCTTGTTTTGGCTGACCCGCCATTGATTTAACTGTTGTGCGGATGTAGGAATGTACTCCCTGGACACCAAGTGTCACTGTTGGGTGTGGTTACTCTTTTATGATCACAGCCAGTTGGGTGTGAAACTTTCAATATGTGCCATAAATGTGTTAAATCACATATTGTTCCTTGCATTTTTGTTTGGCTGTTTTCTTTTCCAGTTAAATGAATTTAAAAAAAAAAACATTTGAAAGATAAAGGCTGAAAGCTGAAGGCTTTAATCTGCCACTGATTTCTACGCCTCAACTTTTTTTTTTGTTACATTTAGGGAGCATTTCTGACATTTGACTAAATTTGCTTTCCTCACCTGGATGACTGGTGGTCATGTGATTAAAATGTGAGTAACAGCCAGACTGGCCTGGTCTAGTCTTGTCTACCACACCCCATTCAGTTAGCAGGTTTTGGTTCCATTTGGGATTTGGGGGGTTTAGTGCTGCTGCGGGTTGCATAGAGTTTTGTAATGTACTTTGGAGATCCGCAGGTGAAAAAAAACATCAAGATATCTCGTTATTTCTAAACAAATTCTCCTTTTTAAAGGACTTTTCAAAGCTCCTGACTCATGAGTCAGGACCACCCATCACAGGTATGAGTTCATGTCATAATGTTAAACTGTTTCTCAGTATACTATTTTCTCCTCTACACCCCACGACACGCCCATCATTCAAACACAGAGGAACAGCAACCAGTGCTGCACCCTTCATGATAATGCAACCATTTACCACATGTAGTGAGAAACTACATCAGTACCATGATCAGTACTGACTGACCACATATTTCAGGCTTTAGTCATAAGCACTTGAGGAATCCTGCAGGCTGTGTTCATAAACTCCAGCTGCAAAGAAGCTTCTGTGCTGTTTGTCAGGAGACATCAAGTCACACGTGATGGGTTTTTTTTTCATAGGCCGGATGATTTTTAATGAAATGAGTTGGCAGAATTTGAGCTTTTCTCTCAAGCCCTCGTTTTTCGCTCTTTACACAAATATTTACACCGCGTTTCAAGTGTGCAAACAAGTGCACCACTGTGAAGAATTTGAGGGGGGACTTGATTGATTTTCATCATGTGTCATGCCTCTCTATCGCAGCAGTTTTTTCACACCACTTCCAAGTGTCGTCATTCAAGAAAAGCAATAAACCTTTTTGCTTTCAGACGCGGTCAGCTTTTCAAAACTAGTAGCGTTAAGGGACCTGTTTGTAGGATTAATGGCATCTGGCACTGTAGTTGCTGATTGCTCACCTCGCTCTCACCTTTCTAGGGGGGGGGAAAGAGGGGAATTGTCATTACAGCCAGTTTTGCTTCTGTTGGCTACAACCCTCTCACTCAATACTGGTTAAAAAAAAAAATCAAAAATCAATGTCCCCATTAGTCACTTAAAACATGGGGAAAATGGTTCAGTTTGAACGGTACCAAACATACCTTTCAACGCATCAGATAATTGCGAAAAGCCACCCTTAGGCCATACTATCTCTTCTAGTAGCCAGTCTTCCAAACAGTACCTGTCAAGCAAGAAAGTAAGAATTTACTGTGCATGTGCAGACAGGTTTTTACTTGAATTAAAGAAGCTTAAGAATCTGTCAAACGTTACAATGACATACCAACACAGTAAACAATTGAAGGGTCTGATTGCATCGTTACACGATGGATAAATATAGTTCTCTTCCTGGAAAAGAAACAATGAATAAAAAATGTTTTAACCAGGAGAAGGCTGCTTTCATCTGACACTAGCAGCTGTGGCTGATGGTTCCTGTTCATACATGTAGAAGGTCATCTGTACAATCACAATCACTGTATATGAAATGCAAACATGATTAATGACTGTGAAGTGTTCCAACTTGTTCCCCTGCTGGCTGTTAAAATGTTACACAACATCAATTATTATAGTTTATCCAGTGTGTATCATACACACTTCTGTCTGGTTTTATGCGCATAGACTGCGGTCAGGCGCTAAATAATATTTTGTTGTATTGGTACTTACTCTGTCAATGATGTTGAACACGAATCAATCCATGGTGGGAAATATCTAAACTTAATCAAGTGCGAGCTTCACTTGAGTATTTACATTTTATGCTTCTTAAAACCTCTAGTCCATTACATTCCAGTGGGATATATTGTATATTGGATATACTTTTTTACTTCATTTTTATTTGACAGCATTAGTTCCAAGTTGCTTTGCATAGTCAGATTATTCATACAAAACATAAATTATTAAATAAATAGGCCATTCGGCATAATGAGGACCCACATCTCACAATGCATTACATTAACACACTCTACTGTTATCTCTACAGAGCACATATTTTTGTACTTCATGCTGGAAACTTTTGCACATTCCCTGATCAATAATTTGCACATCCCTGCATGTGTACTGCGCTTATTAATAATAGTTTTAAATGGAATTGAAAGATTAAATGAGATTTCTTTACGTTTTGCCTTATTATTAGGCTGTGCACCAAAATACCAAAGCAAAATCCTTGTACAGTAGATGAACCTGATTCTGAGTTCTGTATTTTTTGTGCTTTGATGGTACAGCTTATGTAGTTAAATAAACCAGATTTTTTACTTGTAAAAGGTGTATTTACACAGAGCAGCATTTCCACTTTTGCTTTCTACTAAAAGATCTCAGTACTGCTTGCACTGCTGACAAAAGCAATAGTGGCTGTACAGTCACAGTAAGCTATGTGACGCTTCATTTCTTCTTCATTCAACAGAAACCATAGCTTTCACTCTCAAACATAAATATACTTTCACTCTTTAGCCTCACTCACACACACACACGCACGCACGCACACAGTGTAACACACCACACGTTAGTCCCACTCTTATGGCTATTATATAATGAACCACGCTGACTGACTAAAAAAATGTCCTTTAATGCTCAGCCACACGTTGATGTCACTGCACAGACACACCACACACACTCCCACAAACACACACATACACATACACATACATGCAATCACACACACTCTCAATTTATTATGGTGAAATTATAAAGCCTCAGATTTCTCCTGGAAAACAGGACTCAGAGCGTGACCGCACACGTGCAGCTCCGGTGTGGACACGTGTGGGAGCGTGCAGGAACACTGAAGAGGAGTCTAGGTGCATTTCCCCACCTTCTCTGTCAGATTTCTAGAAAACAAAGTGACATAAAATACTCGAGCGAGGGACAGAAAAAGCCAAATCATCATCACGGGCTTTTATAAGCTGGTAGTTACGGTAAAAACACTGTGTTTTGGACAGTTATTTAATGAGGTAACGGTGACTTGCGAACTAATCCAGAGGGCGAGACCTACGTCATCCAGGACTCCGCGCTGCATTCAAGTTTGCCGGAAAAATCTTATTTATCGTAGAAAAACAGTGTTTGAAATAAGATTATATATAACATGATTGTTTAATGTTCTACATGCATAGCCCTTCACCATTAAATACATGGAATAGCCTAAATATTAATGTTTTCTGGCTTAAAAACTACATTCATTTAAGTTAAACACATATATTAGTATTTTTTTGTATGACTGGTAAAAAGAAAACAAGTAGTGTACATAGTAACACATTTTTAATGTGATTATAGACTTAACTTATATCATATATTATTATTTCTCAATTATGTATTATAATTATTGTCAATTATTGTATATAATACAATTATTATTGTATATAATACAACATTAATAATAACACTGCCACTGCCTAACATTGACACTGCCTTCGTGTCCACTAGCCACACCATTAAAATGCTGTTTACATGTGAATAATAATGCAATGATATAATTCATACAGTCATATACTTTTCAGAGTAACTTGAGGTATATTTTGCTGTAAACACTTCTGTACACTTATCAAAGTAAGAATTCAAGGTTTACTTTAACTTGTATTTTCATTCAGGTTTTGCAACTTATATTAAAGAAAATGATACGAATACTTCTTTAACTACTGAATGATGAAAAAAATCAGGTGCTAGAAAACAGACACCAAATATGATGAATGTGTAACTAGCTATTAAGAAGTGATCTTCCTTGTCAGTTATAGTCTGATAGCCATGTTATGTAGACCTCTGTGTGTCTGAATGTCTATGGAAATGAACCGCCTCCTCAAAGGAGGACACAGTAATCTAATCAAATCACACATTACAGACGTGATAAAGCTGATCTACAACTTGTAAAGATTTGCTTTTCTGACACAGTGATGTGTGGTGGTGAAGACAATGTGTTTTTGTTTAATCTTTATGATGACACCGTTTTGCATTTTAAGTCTTCATTCATGGCACTTTATGTCTCTTTTTAACAATAAATTAAAACGTCATAAAAGCTACTTTAAACTAAAAAAAGTATTATCTAATGTTTTAACAATTTTACTTCATCTGTAAATGTAACAGATTACTTATAGAGTATGTGTGACATCGATCCATTTCGTTACTAAAAGCACCTGAATGCGCCACACCAAGTGTCACTTTATGACTTCCGAAATTGGAAATGAAGAAGTTTTACGACGACGAGGAGGAAGCCTGAAAGCATCATCTCGACTTGACCCAAAAGCGCGCTCCCGGCTTTACGTGGCTTCACCCCCCCTCTCTCTCTACGTTGTGCGTGCGCGCCCCCTCTATCGCGTGGTGGGGATCATCCATATTGCTGCTAGTGGTGGAGTTCAGGTTGTAATCCTGAGAGGCCCTCGGACACGTTTCTTTATTTTTATGTATGTTTTAATCCAACGCTGACTGCTCTGCGTCTTAGACTGAAGATCTTTTGGTCTAGGAGCGACAGAGGAGCGGCAGACTCCGCGGAACAACTTCACATTTCCTTGAAATTGAAGACGAATTCGGGCCGGGGGGAGGACTGGTAATCCTGAGGGGGGAAGAAAGACGGTGGTGGGAAATGGCCACTCAGGTGGAGACTCTCCTGCCCGGCAACCCGCTAGCCAAAGCGGAGGAGCACGGTAAAGTGATCCGCGGTGAGCCGGAGGAAGAGGAGGGCGGCCGGGGCGACGGGGCCAAGCGGCAGACGGGTGTCGCCGACCAGGGGAGCAGCAGCGGCGGCAGCAGCCCCGGGCAGGGAGGGACCCCCGGAACGGAGGAGCAAACCTCCAAACGGGCGACAGAGGAGAGCAAAGGAGACTGTGACAGCGAAGACAAGCAAAACGAGGAGGGTGTTAAAAGCAGAAAGGAGTTTACTGAAGCTCCCCCGCCCAAGGTGAACCCGTGGACTAGGAAAATGAATGCGGTGACCGTGGTCAGCGTGAATGGACAAGCACACCACGGTTTGTACCCTCCATACATGTTGATTTTACTGGCTGTCAGGTGTTGTGTTGGTGTCTGCCCGTCCGTCCGGGTGTGTGCTCACACGGGACGACCGAGCAGCTGTCACGGCGTTCACATAATCATTTATTGAACCCGAAGAGAGGCGAGTGAGTGCACAAAACAAGCCCAGGCTGTGGTCGCCCTCTTGTTGCTCCCTTTGCAAGCTGGTTATATTTGGAGTAAAAGTACCCCCCCTCCTCCTCCTCAGGGTGAAGGCTATTCTTGGAGTTCAGAGTGGACCCATGGGTGGTTGGTTACACAAGGGATCACACCCTTTAAAAAAAAAAAGGTTAAAATGCATCTTTATAGGGCTTTTTAGTTTAAACTTTTAGTGTGCGAGGACATGACACAGCCAGTGTTGAACCCTTTAACCTCGGGCTGAGCTGTGTTTGCGTTACTTTGGCTCTGTCTAAGGTGACATTGTGCTCGGCTTCATAATTTGAGGAGTTTCAGATGCTCCTTTTTTACGCACACGTTGTGTTCGCAATGGTTGCAAAGTAGCCTGTCATCACACCTCACACACACAAGCTGCATTCATCTTAATGGCTCATGTTGTTGTTGTTTGTGTGGAGACGTGTGTGTGTGTGTTTTCTGGAGGGCAGAGAGTATTTTAATATCACCCCGCGAGTTAGAAGAGCACAGCAGCTCGGATGTCCTTATGTTTCAGCCTGCCTCCCTCACCATGTTCTTCCTCCCTTGTGTGCCTCATCTCCTGCCACCACAGCCAGCCAAACATTAGCTGACACACTCCCTTACTCGCGGCTTGCCAAACACTTTGGTCACTAATGTTTACACGCGTGTTTTGGAGCAGCTTTCGGCGCTCGACGACGCCACACGCTATTAACGAGACACGCCGCCCAAAGTCTCGCATTGCACCAGTTAAAAGCAAAGCCACGAGCGTTGGCCGCCTGTGTAGCAGCTTAGCCGGCTAACAATAGCACACGGACCTCTCTTTGGCCTAGTGCGGCGTCACAGCCCTTCCCACTCAGATGTTAGCTTAGCTCCCGAGTTGCTACGGTCCCCTTCTTTCTTTCCCCCCCTGGCCACTCGGTGTAAAACATGTCAGCTTTTAAGCATCCAAAAACCGAGTGTCGACACTGAAATACGACCCAACACGAAGCATCTGCTCGTTTAAGCCCTTAAAAAGGAGCAGGTTTGTTGTGAGACGTCACGTGTTCACTCCACGTGTTCCCCGAGAGAAAGGCATGCGAGCTGCTAGCTAGCTAGCTAGCTGCATCGGTTCAAACTCTGGAGACAGATATCAAAGTGATGTTGCTGTATGCGAGGACGTCTCGGCGCTTCGTGGTTGATAGCCCGGTTGTCACGCTGTGTATCTGTTGCCAGGGCAAACCCGGCTCCTTGTCTGCTTGTCCACCCAGCTATGCTGGTTAGCACGGAAGCTAACAGGCTGACTGGTGAGAGTCATCATGGCTTCTGCACGATCTCTCACTGGTGCGGGCTATGAATTGTTTGTTGTCATACAAATACACACAGGGATCGCCTCAGATTTAGGACAGATTGCCACGAAGAACACTGTAATAACCTATGTGGACTGATTTAGTGGTCAATCACATGGAGAGAGCTCCCTCCTCTGCTGTGTGTCAAGGCAACGTGGTGTCTTGCTCCACAGCCATGTGTACTTTTTTTTTCCTTGGGACACTGGCTGTTGCTCTGTCAGGTCATCATGGGTCTGACCGTGGTCCTTTTTTTTTTGTTTTAAGGAATTTGTTTGTTTGCCTGTGCTGGTTTGTTTGCCCTGCTGAAACATGTGTAACTAATGTAGACTTCAGGGTACAGGCTGTACCCTTGGGTGGACTAGATGGACGTGCTCCAAAGGCTGTCACATCAGCAAGTAAACATGGCCGGGAGCCAGTGGTTGAGATAACCAGGCAGCAGTGGTAGGGTTCCCACCCCCCCTTTTTTTATAATGCATTCAAACACCAAAAGGCTGGGCTGTCCGGCTGTCCAACTGATTGTTGTCACATGTTGTGTGTTTATGTTTTGTGAGACGTTTAATCAAATACTGAGTTTCCCTCCGCACAGTTGAATAATTAGTTATGCATATAAGGAGGTAAGTCCATGCGGTATGTTACACAGGGAATAAAAGGTGTGTGACTGTACTGTGAGGAAAATCGTGAGCGTGAGTGTGTGTCACTACTCAAAAGTCATTGTCTAAAGATGGTTGCAGCCGTCATGTCCAAGAATGTTTCGCAGGGTTTGCTTTAAGTCAAAATGATTGTTCGCTACCTAAAAAAAGTCAGAACACTCTTTATTCAGCCATGTGTACTCTATGTGTCCTTGAACAAGATCCCGGACCATCGTCCTGGATAAGAACACCCACTGAAAGGCTGCAAATGTGTTTCCAAGGCAGCTTGTTTCAGGATCACGGCGAGAGTAGGTTGCAGCATGTGACTTAAATAAGAAGTTTTTGCAGTTGCTTACCTTTTCAAACTTTATTTTTCCCCTTTCAAACTTGTGTGCCAAAGCCAAGTTAACCACTCATGAACACAAAGCATAGCAAAATGCACAAAGCATGCAGGATGTAAAATGAAGCTAAAACCTACCAGATAATACTACATAAATAAAGGTAATAAGATGTAGCACATCCTGTCATCACCAGTCTCCCCACTCATCAGTGCTTAAAGCAATATGACCACTCACCTTCTTGTCAAATGGAAGACTGTTCGTCAGCTGACTCATTGTGAGCGTTTAACACTTTGCTGGCATGAGGGTAGCATACAGTTTCACCCTGTCAGGCCTGACCTTTGATTCGCTAAATCTTTGTCCTGGGGGTAGAAACTCAAACTCCCCGTGAAGAGGTCACAGAGGACATTATTATCGGAAATTATACGAGCCCGTGGCGTCGCTCTCTCTCCGTGAAAATGTGAGGCAGATTAGGTACGGTTTAAAACCAGCGATCTCGTAAGTCACTCAAACTATGTGATGGCACGTGATCTCGTCAGAATAGTTTAAGTAAAATGACTGAGAGCGTCGCTGATGTTTGGCTGCTGGTGATATCTGTAGTAAACATGACTGTGAGCGTCTCGTCTCCAGGGTGTGTGTGGCTGCATTCTGCTGTCACCAAAAACCACCATAGACTCACTGGTATGCAACAACAAGCCGTTCTGTTAAAACACACTGCCCACAGACTTAAAGGTGCCCTGTGGAGTTTTCATGTAAACTTAACAAAGTTATGGTTACATTCAGGGTCTGTCACCGAAATGCCTAACACATGTGTGTTAAATACATTTCCCGTCCTCATGAAACACTTGCAGATCTGTTGTACTTTGTTGGTGAGTCACTTTGTTGTGTTGTGTGTTACTGCCATCGACTTTTGAACAGTGGCGTGCTGCGTAACGTGCGGCGTGTGCTTAATACAAGCAAAACTGGGACCCACCACCTCAAAACATCGCGCTATAGTGCTGCTTCTGGTCACAGATTTCCCTCTCCATGAACGCGACGCCTGCGTGACCTCCCATTCTGGAAATATTGCAAGAAGCGTCTTACCCGCCGCGACAACGTGGCAACAATGCCGCATAATTTACGCCGTGACGGATTGCCCCCGTTAGCCTCGCTTGCCTGCGAGCTAACGCAACTTGCGCTCCAGGCCCCGTCTCCAGGCACCACTTCCTGTCCCGCCGCACCACATGAGCACCGTTGCCGAGCCAGACCGTAGTGTCAAAGCTGGTCTGACACTTAGGTTTCTGGCCTTCGGCTAAATCACTACTACTGTTTGTGATTGGTCATGTGACGGTCTGTGCAGCATCGTGAACATGCATCGTGTTCACTGCATCTGCAGTTTGTTTGTTTTTTTAAAAAAAATGTTGGCCTTCATTCAAACTCCTCTACATTTTCTTCAACAAGAACTGAATGTCAGTAATGCAGCCAGGCAAGCATGGATGAATTCATTGCACTAAGTCAAACTAAGTAAAACTGATTTGGGTTCAGCAGGACTTGTATTTAATTTGTATATTTTAATGGCTTATGAGTCAGAATTTAAATGACTTTACCAAACAAGTAAGCTCAGTTCCCCCAACAGTGTGTTTTTGCCCCTGAGGGGCTTCTTGGTGAATTAGTGATAAATGCTAGCTGTGGTGTTGCCCGCCTTCTTCTGATGGGTCACCGCAGAACAAGAGTACCAGTGTCTTTAAATTGAGCAGCCCTCTATGCTTCATTTTTTATTTATTTTTCACCCAACTTCTTAAACATATTTCTTTCATTCACTCAGTGAGATTTTGAAATGCAATCCAGACGTCACTTTTCAGCTGATTCTGAACAGTTTTTTGGGTGGTACCAAAATCCAATTAGCCCCGAACGAGAACAAACATGGTACATTTGATTGGGCAGTCCAGTGGACGAAAATTAACGCTAACTGCCAGCAAAATGCGGCCACTTTGGCTAAGCGAGTTAGCTCCCTGTCCTGCTGTGGCACCTGCTGTTGCTGACTGACGGTAAAGAACAGAGCAGCCCCACATGCCAAAAAAAAAAATGCAGTGGGTAAGCTGCGGTGCATTGCTACAGGTAGTGGTGAGAAGATGAAACATGAACCAGAAAGTCAAGTTTGAAGGCTTCGCTGACGCCAAGGCAAACAGTGAATAGCAGAATGAGTTTTTTTGCAGTGCAGAATTAGAGGATCGACTTGTTTCGTCACGCGTTGCTGCATTTTTATTTGTTTTTTGAGTCATCAGAAGTGACGTCCTGCTTCATCACTCCGTTGTCTTAATGAGTAGGCTGGATTTTTAGGTGCTACTTGTAAGACATACAGTGAAAAATGTGTATAAATGTGTCATTTTAAAAGGTGTGAAATGATTGTTAATAATCAGGCTTCATAATAAGCGGTGTCAGTGTCAGAACAGATTCCAAAATTATGACCAGTTTTGAGAGCTTAAACTTGCACTTAACAAATAACCGAGTGTCACCAGCACTGAGTTATTTCAGTGCAAGTTGAAGTTCTGCTTGGACCTTAAGCTAAGACTAAACCAGGCCTGTACCTGCATCTATTCGACCTAACCCAATTGAACTTGAGTGATACGTCCAAGTGTGAGACCCAAACCCAATCAAAGATCCGAAGCTATAATTTATCTTCACTTACAACACGAGAAAGACTGATGCAGCGTCACAGAGAGAAATGTCCTGACGAATTATATTTCAAAATAACCAAATTTGGCCTCGGTTAAAAGGAGCTTATCTGAACTCGTCGGCTTCAGGTAGCGGAGCTTTAACGCAGTTTAGCAGCACTGTGCTGCATGTCATGGTGTTAGTGGAAATATGTGAAATTCGTTCTCAACAGCAAAGTATTCTGTCAGTGCTCCTGTGAGCACACAGGCCTCTGGCTTGTTGTTGTCTGTAACGCTTGGTGAATGAGTGCATGCGGTACTCCTGTTGAGGCGGGACAGGAGGTGCTCCTCAGCCGCAGCAATGTGTAATGTAGCTCCTGTAGACGTTGCAGAAGAACACGAATGCACCGAGCGTGAATCCTCATAGTCTCGCTCTTGCATTGTACCAAGACGAGAAGTTTCAAAATGATTGGCTTAATAAACTAATGACAAGTACATAACTTAAGCAGACTTTTCTGGTATAGAACCAGCTCAACCTATAAATATGTAGACGTTATTTCATGGACATGGGGTGGACAATGGCAGCGGGCTGTGGTGGAGTTTTGTTTTTTTTTCGGTTTGAGGTATCAAGTGAAACCCAGTCCAAGTACAAAAGTCCATTTTCCTTTTGCCGTTGTGAAGAATGCAGCCATGTAATGCCGTCCTGTAGCTGAGGTGTGTGTCCCCCCCCTTGCCCTCCCATTGTTAGGGAGTCTGGAATGACTGGCAGGTGTGCCAAATGAATAAATGTAAATGTAGGTTCGCCTCAAAGCATTAGCATTCCTTTAGCATGTGCGGGAGACTCGATTAACACTTGCAAATGAAGGCCTTTCTGTTTGGGTGGAAAGGGACTGTTGAATGAAACCTTTACACAACATGGCTTTTAGCTAATTTACAAATTAACAAACAGCTTTCGGACTGAAGGAGTGTCTCAAACTTAAAATGAAGAGTTTGACAACACTGTGCTGTACCCAGATATGTTTAGCACTCCTGGATGATGACATAAACGTGGTTTATAACACTTGAATGTGGAATTAAAGTGTTGCCATGTATTCCTTGAAGTGGAGCGGAGGGGGTCTGTGTTAAAATTAGCACTGGCATCTTACTCGTCTCTCCCATTTGTCCCCGCTCGGCGACTCTTGTCCTCTTTGTTGTGACCTCCCCCCACCTTCAGTCATCAGACACCTCAGGGGATGTGATGTTTGTAGCCGGGTTTTTACGAGGCACCGGGACCTGGCAAAAGGTCACGAACCCGGTAAGCGAGGTGTCGCGCAAAAAGGGGGAAAACTACCGTTGCTGCTTTTTGAATGTTTACGTTGTTGATGTGAGCTCAGCTGATTGGTCGGCCTGTGGAAAGGATGTTGTCTTCTTGTTTGCCGGGTTAATTTACAAGTTCTACATCTGAATTTGATGGAACGGCTGTTGGTTTAATTTTTGACTCAAACCTATGAGGGGCATCAAGGGTATGTGTATGTATGTGTAGTGAATCCCTGTTTGCCGTTACCATGGAAACATTGGAAACAAAACTATCATCTAAAAAATAAACCGACCTGTAATCAATCACTTTGCTTTGAGCCCATGTTGCAACTTGTCTGAACAGGTTGACCAAGCATTTTGGCTTTTCGTGGGCAGTTTTAAAACCACCCCAAGACTTTATTATATCACAAATAATAGACATAATCATTCATTAAAATCGACAGATTAATTGATGATGGAAATAATTCTCAGTAGCAACCCTAGAATTTCGAGATTCACTCTGATAAATGACTCTCGTCATATAATCGCCCATGATTTCAATACATTTATCAAACACTGTGGCACCAAACGTGAACTCGTAGAAATGCTAAGCTAGTTAGCAGCCTGGTGTTTCTTGTGCCCACCGTCCTCCACCTTTACATCCACCCAACTTAAGCTCCTTTATCTGTCTCGGCGTTGTGTCTGGACTCGATGATAGTGGCTCTTCCCTCCCCGCGGAGGCTCGGCGGCACAGTCCATCGCCCAGGGTGTGGACTGCTTGCATCAAAGATGTGTCCAGTTAGTGGTGCGAAAAAAGTGCGTTGCTGATCAGGGTGGGCCACGAGAGAGAAACGTGTCACATATTTTAATGCGATTAGTGTCTACTACTGCAGAGTGTAGTGTTTAGGGCGCGTGTACCTGTGTGCAGTGAATGGAGCAGCGGATGAGTCATTCTAAACCCCAAATGAAGCAGCTGCAGCTTGTTGACCAGATAGTGGTAGATTTTACTCTCATAAAGGAGAACATTTGAGACACATGAGGGGAATCTAAAATAAAATACACCACACTTTAATCCCGGGAGCTCGTTTGGGACGCCGCTCTGCTTCCAGGCGAGGCAGGAGTCTGTGCATTCACTTCAAACTAGTTGTTCCTGCCACCACGAAATGTTTTTTTTTAATCAGTGTCAACAGCAAAAAGTTGCAGAGTCAACTTTGAGCATTTTTTTTCCAGGGACAAGAGAATCTCTGGCTCTTGTTGCTGTAGGCTGCTCCAAGTGTGAACACATGCGGCTCCACTGCAGCGGACAGCTGCATCCACCTGCACTGTTGTGGTTCTTGAGTGGTCGCCCGGCTGACCGAGGCCAACCTGTAACGAAACCAGGCTGTGTCTGCGACCAGAGAGGGAAAGTTGTAAATCCCTGTTCAGCTCTTTGTACTTTTGTATATTGTGAGTGAATCTCACATCTTGTTTGTGCTCTCCGTGTAGCAGCTTTTACTTTATCCCAGCAAACACAGCTGAATGCTTTTATTGTGAAGCAACTCAGGAAATATGAGTTAGCAGAAGTTAGTAGTGGTTCTCCTTTTTTTGCTAACAATCGGTCTATACAACAAAATATCAACATACTGCAATTAATGCCAGTGTAAGATGTCTCTCTGTGCGGTCATGAGGAAAAACGAGTCACAATGCGCTGGTATGGCTTTTTTGTAATCGCACTTTTTCTACGCTGTTATGCTAGTAGTTAAAATCTGGAGTCGCTAATAAACAGTTGTCATAATGTTTTCGCTCCCAGCAGGACAAGAAGCAGCTGTTTAGTCCAAGCTCGCAGCAACTCACTGGAGCCGAAATATGTTTTTGCAGAGATGCGTCCCAAAATAGATGTTAGGATTCGTGCAGGCGTTTGGATGCAAAGCTAAACAGTTTTGAGTTCAGCAATTGTGATGTCAGATGAAAATTGTGGAGGTCACTCTCCTCTGTGACCCGGACGGTAAACGTGTGCATTTCTGTGAAAGGTGCTCTGCTGCTGCTCGCAGACCCCCCCCCCCCCCCCCCCCCCCAAAGCCCTCTGCTGTCTGAGCCTGTGACCGTGTAAGAGGTGATGTCACCACACTGATCATGTGACACCGGGGAGGGTCTCTGACGTGTCCGTGGCACCGTCGGGCGGTCCGCCGGCGGATACTCTGACCATCGTTTCCTCCATATTTGGCCCTTGCAGGCAGACTTCCCTCTGTCGTCAATCTGCTGTGCCGTGCATGTGTGACAGTCAGACTCCAAGTGTAGTTCAGACAAAGCTGATCAAGTTTCCCACTGATTAAACATTTATTTAGATTTTGAGGTTGTTATCACACTACCCGATTCAATTCCCGATTCCTCGAAATGAACAGTTGTGTGTCTTTCGAGCATCCTAACAAGTCCTGCTTGTGTTTCTCGCTTAATTAATACAGAGAAAATTGAAATCTGTCTTCAGGTTCAAATATGTGTGTTCATAATAAAGAGTTTTCCCTCACTTTGGCTTTTTGCTGCTTTCCCCCAATAACTTTCCACAGTAACTGGGAAATCCCAGAAAAGACTCCCCTCGAACAAGTACGTCTTTCAAATATAATATGACCTCAGAGGGATGATACAATACATGTGGTAGTAGAGTGAACCATGCTGGCCATGGCCAACAAAAAGTCCCAGCATCTGGTTGTGACTGGGCCTGTTTCCCAACACTACCACAGTGTTTATCTAAGACTGTGCAGAGCCGACGTGGCACAAGGTTTATTTATAGGATTCATCGCCAATACCCTGTGGGCTTTGGAGCAGGTATTGTCACTGTTGTGTGCTGCAGGAACCCATGGGAATTTGTCTTTGGACTCCACCTGATGTGTGGACTTTTTTTTCTTTTTTTTTCTTTCTGAGAAAAAGAGAGGGGCACTGCGTCTGGATAATAAATGGAAAAGATGAAGAAGATAGCTGCTATCTTAATCCAAAATGTCTCAGTAAAACATTTTGAACATGGGAAACAATCACACACAGAACGTTTCAAACTAAGTGAATCAGGCTAACAGCATCAGACAAACAGAGAGGTAATGGTTAATGGGAACAGGCGGAGGTTGGTTGTGGCTAATGTTAATGGTAGCCTCTGGCAGCCAGGCTGCAACAACTGGCTCTGAGTGCTGCGAAGAGAGACACGGAATAAACCCTGGAGTGAATTGTAAGACGCTGTCAGAGAAGAGATGGTTGGACTGCACCGGAGCTAAAGATAAATTAAATAAGACCCTATACAACCACAGTAATCATCAGATCTGCAGGATTTTAAATTGCAACTGCATGGATGAATGTATGACTTAAGAGAGTACAAATTAAATTGGCAGCTATAATTAATGTCTGTGTATTAGCTGATCACATGACTTGTGTATTTGAAGTTTGGATTGCATGTAGTGATGAACCCACAGTGAGTTGTTCAACAATTCTGTAGTTCCCTCTGGTTTTTAGGTTTTTAGCATCTTTCAGCTCATTGTTTTGGTCTTACAGCAGCCGAGTAATTAACTATACTTTTATGATCTTTTAACACAATATGTCTAAATGTGTGATGTTTTGCCCCTCCCACAGTGTATTTGGAGTCAAATAAGTACTTTAATTAAATGACAAATCCAGTTTCATCTTTTTGTTTATTGGTTTTAAGTAATGAGATCCAGGAAACGTTCAGCCCAGCATAGTATTAATAAAACTGCCGGCCTAGCTTTGTCAAATGTATTTTAAAAACTTCTCAGCTTATCTTGTGTAGCTTACAAGACAAATAGGAACCTAAATTGAGATGTTGAGTACCATTAGTGTGCTCACTCTAAACAAAGCCCAGGTGATTCTTGCATATGCTCGTTGCTGATTTTGAAGCTGTTGCTAGGCGTTTGTTATGGCATATGCTAACAGTTTCCCCTTGTCTCCAGTCTTTTTGCTAAGCTGGGCTAAACACATCCTGCATGTATCTCTCCACTGAACACAAATGGAAACTCATAAGAACGCAAACAATTGTATTTTAGTATTCACTCATCTGCCCGGCAGTGTTAACTGATCTGATGTCATGAAAAAGAAAGAAGAAGAAAATACAACATGGTGACAAATAAATGGCTTCAAATAAAATCAACATGCGTTCAATTATTGTGCCCTTTGTGCACACAAACACACTTTCAGCCCTTGGCTGCCTTCGAATAATTTCGTTTCAAACTTACTTAAAGTTGGTTTTAAGTTGTGCTGATGTGGACTAAGTCAGTGCTGCATTGTCGGTGTGTTTGTATGCTGCCGTTGTGTCCGTGTGTCAGGTCGTATTTCAGGTTCAGCTGATCCAGCCCGATCCGTCGTTTGTTTTGTTTATTCAAAATTTCACTGGAGCGATACAGTTACCGGTCAAACAAGGTAGTCAGGAGGGAGCTTATGTGGCCTATATTTACGTCTTTGTTCGAAAGCTACAAAAATGGTGAGTTTCATTCAGTGCGGTGAAAATATGAGAACCGTGTTTTGAATTATTATGACTTTCTCTTGCAGGTGTGAGCTTGCATACACCTGCAAGTACTGCAGGAGAGCGATGGGTCATGTGAGGCAGCAGATGAGATTTTCTGGTAGTTTTGAGCCTGAACAGCTTCACCATGTTGGATTTAGTTTTCACATTTCGGGTGATTGGAATATATTCATGGTTTAATGAAACCGGTCTCCCTGTTAGTGTCCTTCTCTTCCATATGTTTCTTTGATTTTTACCCATGCGTCTCTGCAGCACGCTTGCGCACACACACACACACACACACACACACCTGACTCGTCCTTGAGTTTTAGAGAATATAACACTGTTATCAGCGCTCTTGTACAGTTGAGCACATAACGCCTAGATAACACCCAGCCTTCTCTTCTACCTGTCGAGTCACACTGATCTCAAGGTGCTTTCGCGCTTGTCGCACAGAACAAACGAGCTCATGAAGCTGTCAGTGCCATCCGCAACAAAAATTCAGAGACTAAAAATGCATTCATCTATTGTTGTGTGTAAGCGATCTGATGAATGGACTGATAACTAATTGATCAAAATATGGCTCTATAATCTAGTTAAAATGCTTGCAGTGTCTCTAAATACCTTTTTTTAATTATACAATATTTATCAGCCGCTGTAGTAGCAGATTATACCTGCACTTTGCAGTAGGACACCACCTTTTTAAAAAAAAAATTTTTAAAAGGGATAATGGTTACACCGAAAGGGCAAACTGCAATAAAACCGTTGCTTACATTACTTGGAAAGCATTTAAAGCCCCAAAGAAGCAGACTTCTTGAAGAGAACGTCTTGTCTGAATGCACTGCTGACCGTGTGACTGCCTGGGGAGCGACAGCTTATAGTTGGGCAGCCGTCGTGGCCCTAGGAGACGCTCATCTGACCTTTAAACTATCATCTGATACGCGCCGAACACTGAGCAGCCCTGTGAGTGATGTCTTAGTGGAGGGAATCGTGGTGCACGGCTCAGCTGATCCGCAGAATGCGGCAGAGCTTGACAAACCTGTGTTTATCATTTAACAACCAGTGTTTGTCCAGAGTCATTTAATTGCTGCTGTGACTTGTCCACTCGTAAAGAGCTATTGACTTCAATTATGAGTCTGATGCAATTTTTGGAAGAGGAAACCAGTTAGCATGGATGCACCGGTCCTGACCAGTGGGCTTCTGCTTTAGTTTCTCACAATTGGTTTCAAAGTCAGTTTGATTGTTTGAATCCATCAGAGACTTTAAGTGTTGTGTTGCAGATAAACGTTTTCACACATTTAGCTTCAAATGAGAGGAGCTGACTGTCCGTTTCATCTCAACAGCATTGGACGCTATTTAATGCAAGTCAACTCACCTCAGATCTGCCGGTGAGTTGTCCGGTCTTTGCTAAGAGGCAGACCTACCAACATGGCGGTGGCCAGAGCCACAGATATTGAGCTTCAAGCCAGCTCTTCAGAAACCTTTTGGGTGATGTCACACATACACCGTCCATTCTTTATACTGTCAGTGGGTTAATCTTTACCATGTTCTCCATCTTAGTTTAGTGTACTAGCACGCTAACTAGCTTGCTAATTAGCACAGAACGCTAAAGTAAAGCTGACGATCATGGTAATGTCATTTAGTTTAGCAGATATTTGGTCATAAATCAAAACTTTTACTGGCGTTACATGAAAGGTTAGAAAAAAATAATTAATGACTTTTTTTTTTTAAAAGAAAAGAAGCATTTTTAATCAAATTTAAAATGATGCTACTCCTGATGTTACTCTGATGCTGTGTTGAGAGTCCTGTCATGGTGACGAGGCAAAAAGACTCATGACTAAGCGTTTCATCAGATGTATCTCTTCCTGCGATAGCTATTCAAAAAGTGTGTCGGAGGAAATCAATACAGTGATATCAAGGGGAATTCTGTATTTCAGTGCCTTGCTGGAAATGTTTGACGGTCGCACTGTAAGTGACCCTCAGTGTGTGTACGCTTGTTAAAACATGCTCTGTCATGCACTGTAAGCTACTGTTGTTCACACCTCACAAACTAAGCAGATCAGAGTGGATAAATACCTGAGGAATTCATGCTGATTCCTTGACTTAATTTAGCACTAAGTTGTTGCACCCAGCTGAAGCATCTACGATGGGCTGCAGAGAGCCGCTCAGGAGTTTTAGTTGTTTGCGTGGTTCTGGATGTGGCTCTGTTTTCACATAATGTTGTAAACTCCTTGTAAAGAGGGTTATTATACCCTTAACTCGATACGTTTTTGCCTGTAATTCGTTGTGACTAGTTAGTGGAAGTATAACATTTGTCAGGTGTTCAGCTCCACAAAGGAGGGATAGGTTTTCCGTCCCATCGGTTTGTGGTGGCAAGTTGCACAATGAAACTGACCCGCGTGGTCTTGAATGAAGCTCTAAGCTAGCAGGCTTTAAGTTTACAGAATCTGCAACTTTCCTCGTTAGCGGAGCAGTTTATGCCCCAATAAAACTGGTTAAATAAAAATATACGGTCCAAAATAATAAGCTATGATGGCATCAGCCATTTTCTTTGTTGGCCAGCACGGTTAAGATGGTTGCTGATGACGCAAACATTTTATGCAGATTGACTTCACTGCTATCCCACAAATCTCCATCATTTTGTGTATTTTTGATGTGTGGAGATTAGAATGACACATTTAGCTGATGAATTTGTTTTGCTAGTTTTATGGTTTTTTAATCTGTCCGAAGGTGCCAGAAGAAAAATATCTTAACCCTGAGGTCAGAGGTCCAGGTCGGTTAATGCTCCTGCTTACTAAAACCCCAGGAAGTCGACTTGCAGACTTGACCACCATTGGACAATTGAACTTAAACCAGGTTTCTCTTTGTTTTTTTTTGTCTGAATGGTAGGTTCGCGTGGTATCATTAGCCATGATTAGGATAAGCACCGTTATGCATGCTGAGTGCGAGATGTTAAGTTTCAGTTTAACCTCTGGAAAAAGCAGTGGCTCATAAGAAGCTTTTATAGTAGGAAGAGTACCAAGATTCAAGACGAGTGAACTGGATATTTCAGGATATAAAGGACTCTAGAAATTTCATATCAACTTCGAGAAAATCTGTCAACTTGTCCTTAATATACAAATATGTCTTTTAATGGCTGTAATCGCTGTAGGGCTTAATATGACGTTATAAGCTTCTTCAGAACTTCTGATGAAAATCCCTCGAGGGCACATGACTGTGACACAGTTGAGCAAACAAAATGAAGCAAAGGTCAAAACTGGTAGCTGAAAGTTGATTCTCTGTCAAACCATTTCTCAACATCAAGTTTAAAGTTCAGAGGTCACGCGAGGTGATGGTGAGTAAATCACGTAAGTCGCATTTGTGAGATACCAAAGACGCTAATAGACACAAGGGGCGCAAGAGCTCGTCGCGTGTAGTGTTCGGTATCGAGAAGTGGTTCTGAGTTGGAGCCTGGACTAAATTTAAAGTGAAACCAGCTGTGTGAAATCTGATAAATTTGTGTCAAATGGAGAGTAGAAGAAATTCTCCTACATTAGTCACTGTTAGGAATGTTCCCGATGACTAATTTCACTCTCAGTTTAAGTGTCTGTAAAGTGTCATTGTTGGGCTGCTACAGAAATGGTTAACTTGGACAATCTCTTCCTGTCCTGACACTTTTAATGTCATTAGACGAAAAGAGGGTTGACTGCCATGGCTGTTTGGTAAGTGTAAGTGAGTAACTTCATACATGATGCCATTTATTTCCACCACTGGCTGAATTGACTTCGATGTGTACAACAAAAATGGAGATGATGTTACAGAGGCTTATGTTCCAACTTTCACTGAGCAGGTAGGCTAATGCTGTGTTAGCAAACTTCATTTAAATTGTAACATTACTCCGTTCCTCCGGAATTTCTGGTGTTGGCTAGCGGTGGTAGAAATGTTACATCCCTAGCATAACACACACCAGTTTCATTTTCATTTTTTTTTTACTGTCCATTGTGAATCTGACAGTGTTTTTGCAACTACCTAGCATGTTTTTAGCACAGATGGTGAGAATTGCTGTGTCATTTTAAGTCATACTCAACCTCTCCCCCACTAATGTGTCCAACTTGAGTAAAAACAAAAACACACAGTATAAAATGTGTAATATACTTTTCACACATAATATGAACACGCTGAGATTTAAGAGGACCCTCTGTCGAGCACAGTCAATAAAAACGTTGTCGAGGGCAGCTCTCGTGCACACGGAGAACCTTTCCATCTAGTAACTGCTACCTTGAGCCTTCGTCACTACTGTACAGCTCTTGTTCTCAGTGTGGTTGAACAGTCATGCTCGCTGCAAACGTGACCTCCAGTTGGTCACAGCTTTTACCTGAAGGATTTTGAGGAAGAAAACATGCAGTATAGATGCTGTGCTTGCACTAATCTCCCGCACTGCTTCTCTCAACTCTCTCATTGGACTTCTCAACAGAGCTGAATAATCAATATTTTTTTACAGGCTCGAAAAAGTACAAATTCTGAACTATTTAATCCCAGTACACCTTTTGATTTCATACATTGTAAAAAGGTTAATATTATGCTCCTTTGGCTTCCTTCACAGAGTCAGACTAAGAAGCTAAGGTTCGACTTCACCTCACTTGAACTTTTTGTTATTAATCATTTACTTCTCGGTGTCCAGTCTCAGGAATGTGAGGAATTGTTGAACCCCAACATAAGAGGATGAAGAAACTCTGACATGTGAACGCATTGCAGCCGACATCAACACTAAATGTATGGTGAAGTGTGGGTTTGTGTGTTTTGTGCAAACACAAATGCACAATAGCAGCACATTTATGATGCAAACACAGAAGGCGCAATATAAAAAGTAGATGTGTGCTTTTGATTTTACAGTGATAGCAAAGCAGCATTCTTTTAAGTTTTTTTGCATTTTTGCTTGATAAAACTAGTTTGATTATTTTAATTGTTGCAGATACATTTTCACTCTTGAGCTTATCTGGAGCTAATGAGATGATTCATTAACCAGTGACAATTTTGACAACCAAATAATCATTTTACACCAAACTGCCAGACATTATATAGTTCCAGCTTCTCAAATGTCTGGTGTGTGTTGCTTTTTCTTGTCTCATGTGATCCTCAATTGAATTTCTTTAGGTTTTGGACTGTTGGTCAGACAAAACAAAACATCTGAGGATCTCACCTTAGACTGTGAGAAATTATTTTTCACATTTTTCTGACATTTTTGTTGCAAAACAATCAAAATAAGAAAGTACATGTCCGATTCAATAATGGAAATAATCATTAGTTGGTTTAGTTGTTGGTTAACTAATTGTTCAGTTTAAATTCTGGTAGATTTTGGTTCATTCATCGGACACATTTGTTGTGTTTTACAACTCTAATTGTTCCTTTCCTGCACAAACTTCAAATCTCGTGTCATGTTTGGCATTCATGAATACATTGACACGCACAAGTCCGTACTGAAACCCTCGCACTCCGCTGCGCTCGGTGAAGGGATTTTATTCCCATCTCCCTTTCTCTTTTTGGCCTCATCCCTCGACACAATCGTCCTTAAGGAGATTTGTTTTTGGTGCAAAGTGCCCGACGAAGTCCCTGTGAGCCGCGTTCACTCCCCCGTAGTCAGACTGTGATGACGCTTTGGGCTACAGACAGCAAGAGGCAACATCTCTGACTTCAGATCTGATCTGTTGGCATGTTTCTGTAAAGGTTTGTGGTAGGACTGGAAGATTAACCAAATGTACTGAACAATAGAAAACACAATAGTTTTTAAGGTGTCTCTTTCAGCTTGATTGGATTCCACTGTGTGCTGGTAACTGCTAATTAGTCATCTGATGACTGACCTTTTTAAAACCTTTTTGGTGCATTCTGCGTTGTCTTGTATTATTGATATTGTTTTTGGTTTGTTCAGCCGCGTGCTTTCTTTCATTATTGTATTAATGTTTTATTTGACTTTGGAAGTTTGGCAAATGCTACATTGAAAGCTAATGGAGATCCAATCCAATCCAGTTGGGCTGCAACAATTAGTCGATCGATTAGATGTCAGCTTTTAAATGAATCCAAACCGCCCATTTCACCCTCTGACAGTAAACTGAATATCTTTTGGGTTGTGGACAAAACAAGACATTTGAGGACGTCATACTAAGCTTTGAGCAAACGGAAATCAACACTTTTCAAACAACTAATCAGTCAATCGAGAAAATAATCGATTATGACGTCAAGCCTAATAAACCCTCAACAACAGGCCAGCCTAACAGGACAAATTCTACAGAAACATAAAAGTGACGGGAGTCGAAAAGCTCAGGAGTCAGAGTCAAAAAGGAGTCAGCTTATTGGATTACTTTGGTACTGAAATGATTAGATGATTAATTAGTTGATTCACAGGCAGTTAATGCCAGTTGTTGATTTGTTTGTTATATTTAAAGGAAATCTTTGACGCATTTGTTGTTTCCAACTTCCCAACCTCAGTGTAAATTGAATGTTTTTGAGTTTTGGATCACTGGTCATTGTGTCCTAGGCTCAGGGATATTGATGGGCTTTTATACAATATTTTTGTGACATTTTGTAGACTAAATAATCGGTACAACATTCTTCAGCGGAATTACAAGAGAAAGTACGTCTGTGAATGATTTTTCACCCAGCAGACTGATTACTTCCTCCCGATGGCCGACACTTTCTGCTGTTTGGGTGCGCCGATGCGTTTCTATAATCCCTGGACTGTTTGGACCAATGTGCTCCAGTTCTCATTATGTATTCTGGTGGTTTTAACACTTAGAATTTTTGTTTTGGTCTGTTGAAATGAGCGGCTGCTGTTGTTGATTCTTGAGCATAAAATGACGGCTCTGGCCTGCTGTTGGCTTATCGAAAATTGATGCTGCGTGTGGCGCAAAGAAGACCTGGAGGAAAAGCCAAATATAGGCAGATCATTAGGGTAGATTCAAAGGGAATCTGTTGTTTTCTTGCCTTTCCTCTCATTCAGTGAGGCTGCCAGATGTTTCTTTTTTCTTTTCTTTTTTTTGGGGATGATCTGTTTCCATGTATGCAATGCCTATTTTAACATCTACCATCTTTATGTGTTTCCACAGAGTCTACCGGCCCCGCCAAGGTGGTGAGAGCAGGGAACCCCCCCAAAGGCAGACGTGGAGGAAAGGTAAGATTCAGTGCCTGTCTCTATGTAAACGCCAAAATATAATTTTTATTTTACATTTTAATTAACGAGTGATCCGTTTATGTTACACTTAATAAATCTCATTAAAGGTATTTTGTTCATTCAGGATAAACTCTAATCCAAAGACAATGAATACAAACAAACATTTAATATATCAGTCAAAAAAATAATATTTTATTCCAGTATTTAGGAAAATATTGGACTGGATTTTTCTGAAATACATGCTGAGGAGCAAACGACGTATTGACAACACAACACCGTATCCATTAAATGTGGTTTTCTTGAAATTGGACGTTGGTATCTGGCTGATGTGAAGCTTCCATGTTTGTTTGGTTTTCAGGCTGATAAGTGCCAAGTCATGCGTGTGTTTCTTTTTAGCTGAGTAATTGGTTGTTTTCTTCTTTCTGTACATTTTTTTAAAATAACAAACTGATTCAAATGTTCAGTTTTTCAGTTATCTAAACAGAGTACATTGTTTCAATTCTGGTTTAAGTTGAGGGAACTTTTTATTTCAAGTCATTACAATTATTGGAGCAGCAGAACGTCTTCATTAGTTCAGAGCTTCTTCAGAGTGTGTGCAGTCACAGTGCTGATATGCCTCCAGCTCTCGAGCAGTCACCCTTCACACTTCCTGGAATGCAAATCTGAGTTCTTGGCGAGCCAATAGCCCGTTAAACTCTTCTCCACGTTTTTTACAACTTCAGCGTGATGTCATAGTCCAGCGCTGTCAAGCACACCCCGACCACAAACTTTCACACCACCTTTGTGGACACGGCGAAAACAAAAGACGAACATTGACAGAACCGCAGGCTACACAAAGAAATAAAAAAACCACAATGAAGATGAAAAAGTGCATTTGTTACATGTCTGCACAGACATGGAGGACCAACATTCTTAATTAAAGTGCTGCCATCAGCTGTTTGTATACATGTGTACGTAAATAAGTGTTTTCTCGCTGTGAAAGGCTTTATCCTGCATTTAACATCTTTATGGCGTGAATAGAAAAAAACGTTCATGAACTGAACATTCAAATTTGAGTTTGTTTTGGTGCTCAGCATGTCGTCTACACAGGAGAAATGTGCATGACACTAGCAGCAGTGCCAGCGGTCTTTCCTCAGGCGATCATATTCTGTTGATCTTATTAGTAATAGTATGCCACAAATCAAAACCGACGGTGTGCGATAGTTACCGGTCTTCATGGAAAACCAGTGGCGCCTAATTCATCTTTGTGCGTTTGCCTTTTGTTGCTCAGGTCGGAGACTTTGGCGACACCAACAGCTGGCCGACTCCAGGGGAGATCGCAACTAAAGACATGCAGGTGAGTGTTACTGTCTGCTTGACGAGTGTTGAGTCACAGGTTGGTAGATGCGCAGAGAGGACACGCTGATGTGCGCTTTCTGTCATCAGAAACTCGGTTAAGGACCACTGAGCCGTGTAGTTGGTGCAGTGGAGCCCAACCTAATCTCCATACATCTACCTGTGCCTACATGTACTGTAAATCGTCCCTGCAGTGAACATCTATGCAGCGATGCAACAATAGATTTCAGCTGCAGAAAGACGGTACAGTGTTATTCTAACCAGACACCTCGATCTCATTCTAAAATCAATGCTTTCAACCTGAATAGTTTCATTACGTGGCCACAGAACGTCCTTTTCAAGCAGGAAACACATTATAGCATATTTACTTTAAAATTTCTACATGTAAGGGAGATGTAACCACATTGGCAAATTAATAGTGCCTTTGGACCTTGTAGGGATTCAGTGTTTTGCTTCTTATCAGGGTGGATAAGGTGGTGAGTGTGATTTACAATTGCGCTGCTCTCACACTTTGACTGACAGAAGTTGAGTGAAATAGAATATGTGGGCGCGGTTTAGCTCCATGCGGGATTTAAACCCTTAAATCCGTTATAGTTTTTGTTGGATCGCTCAGAAGTGGGTGCGGCATAGCTGGGATGCTGACCCCGTAGAGGACTGAACGTTTCCATCCGAATCTTCCTCACCTGTGCTGTCAGATCAGGAGGCGGGGAATTAGATCTCAGAATGGATAGACCCCCTAAAGCTAACAGCCACGTACAGCGTTATATGATAGTTAGCCAGTTAGATTTGATTGTGTGACCTCTTGATATTCAGGCTTTTCAGTCTCACACAGTATGCAATGACTTAAGTCTTTCGGGTGAAACGAGAGCTGCGGTGGTACCAAAACATCCTTAAATTGACGACAGGTAGAGGCAGGAAGGTCTCCATTACCCCGTCTGAGCTATAGATTTAATAGACTAATGTAACACGGGTGACAACAGAGTGAGAAACGGGTTGGTGTTTTACAAAAAGAGTGCCTCTGTAGTTTCAGAAATTATAATAATCACCAGCCAATCAGAGCGAGGAGCTCAGCCTGCCCTGCTTCACTTCACTGTAGTGGACTTGTTTAGTTTTCTCCAATAGGTATTTTAGTGGTTGTGGTTGTAATTACACAGCAGTCCCACGGCACGTCCAGACAGAGCAGTCTGCTTCTGCTGGCCCGACTTTGTGTCCTCAAGACTGCGTGTTTCTTTTTTTAAAGGAGAGAGTTAGTCCAGGCTCACCGCCACGGCACTTTGGAGACAAAGCAAAGATGGCTGAGCCCAACTCTGAAATGGATTTTATCCTACAATGGAAACTGTAAAAAGACGGAAATCAGAAATTTTGGATTTTTTTTTTTTTTTGTCTGAGTAACCTTCCTCAGGTATAATGAGACATTTTGAAATATATACTGTACATAGATGAAATAAATAAATAGTAGTGACACTATTCATTATAAATGTTGGAGACAATCTGTCAAACACCCGCCGTCAACAAATTGTCATTATTTATTATAGATACACTGATAACTAGCTTGACATCCATTCAGCTCACGACCAGCAAACCGCTAACCTTGCACTCTGAAGCAAAACACCACATTTTCTGGTTCCAGCTTAACAATCTTTTAAATTTTATTGATATAGCAGCATATCATAACAAAAGTTATCTCATGACACTTTTCAAGCAGAGCAGGTCTAGACCGTACTCGCCACAATACTAGCTACAGAGATCCAACAATTCCACCATGAGCAAGCACTTGGCGACGGTGGCGAGGAAAAACTTCTTTTCAACAGACAGAAACCTCGAGCAGAGCCAAACGAGGCTCATTGGTGGTCACCCACGGCGACCGGCCTTTATGATGCATCATATTGTTAGTTGACTCTCTTTGGGTTTAGGCCTGTTGAGGCAGAAAATGTGTCCTTGGGGGCTTTTTGGTAGTGTGTGATGAGCACTTCTAACTAATATTTTTGTCATTTTGAAGACCTAATGATCTGCGCTGAAAGGATTATTTAATCAGCAGAAAAACAATCAACTCTTTTTTTTTTTTGTTCAATTTATATATTTAATCGAAATAATCGAAAACGCCTTTAGTTTTTTTTTTTTTGATGGGCTTTTTTCATTTTAATCAGACCAAAGACAGCGAAGGCAGATAAACCAGTGATGAAATAATCATTAGTTGCAGTCCTACAAATGATCAGTTAATTAATTTCAGCAATGTCAGCTGGCCAACGAGTTCTTAAATCCTGGATTCAGATGAGGGGCAGGGGAAAAAAAGAGAAATCACCTGTCATATACGAGCTCTGCGCCAGTCTAGACCCGCTCACCTCAGGGGTCCATAGCACCCGTCACCATACATCAAACATACTGACCCCCTCCCCTATATCTACAGCTGTTGGTCCAACGGGATGCATCCAATTTGTGGCCTTACAGTAGCAACAGAAGTCAGTCACCCCTCTGCGACGCTTTCTATTCCTGATCTCTGGGTGATAGTGTGTCACTGGGAGAGCGACCCTATTTTAGGCAGCCCGGTCTGAGCAAACCATGAGAGAGAGAGCGATAGAGTGCATGTCCCTGAGCGAGAAAATGTGGGTCACACCATCAGAGCCAGGAATAAACGGCGGGTCCGGTGGCAGAAGTCGTAGGTGGAGAGGGATGTCCTTTTTAGGGATCCCCTCCATTAAACCACCCCTGGATCTGTGCTGCTGCTATTCTTAGGGGGGCTGTAGTTCACGGACCATCAAGAACATTTAAAGCTGCAAATCGATCACTCAATTCCACCGATTATAAACGCTGGGAAATAGACACTGAAATTTGATAAAGGAAGGGGTTTTTTGATTGCAGGGTCGTGCGTTAGTTGGGAAATGTGGTTCGAGTTAAAGCTTCCGTGGAATCCAAGGTTGAAATGTCTACATGGAGAGCACATTTATCTGAAGCGATGATTCATTCACTTGAAGGCAGATGTAAACCGCGAACTTTGGTGGCATGGCTCGCTTCATGGCCATAAAGGACTGACCCCCAGTCTTTCAGTATCCATGTAGACTTGGAAATCCGACCTCCTCATAGTTATGTCATCACATTTTCTGCCTTTACAATCAGACCTTTGCCTCCTCCACCAACTGGCATGATGAAACAAGTATTAGGTGGCAGCAGGTTTAAGTTGTCAAAGCCACGTGTCCACCCATACGTGCTGCAGGCATGCGTGTTTTAAAAAAAGCGCCCCCTCTTCCCCCCGCAATCCTCTGGAAAACCGCCACACGTCAGCACATTGACTGTGTTCAGTGACAGGCTCATGTGGAGTTTGCGGCTTTTTTACAACAGCAACGGTAACATGTCGTATCCGTTATCGCCCCTGTCCTCTGCTTTGTGTCTAGGGCTGAGGAGCTCCTTGTTGCATTGATTTCTTGTGTCTGATAGCAGTTTAAAACGGTAACTGCAGCCGTGTTCAGGGTTCCTTTATTTATTTTTTTACATTTCTGGTTGTGAAAGTGCCCGTAAAAGAAGCTTCATCAGTGCCTTCCTGTGGCGGAAGAAGAATGAATCAGCATCCTCTGATCTCTGCGCCGCCGTTTGGCTTTTTTCTCAGCCGTTGCACCGCGACACACACACTCCGCTTCCCACACCTGAGCTCAAAACACATCGCCGGCTTTAGTGGTTCATTTCTGTCATTTCACACTTCACCCTCCCCGCTGGAAGTATGTAGTATCTGTGCAGAATCCAAGGCAGAAACGATGTATGCCCGTCTTTATGTAATGACGCCACATTAGCCCCTGCGATCATGTGGGGTGTGCTTTTATAAATAAAAACCAGAGGGAGTCGAGCAGACTCAGCAGATGCTTCTTATTATCCACAGCTTGTGCTGCATCTACACGGCATTTTTCATTGCGTTTCAGGGTAAAAGGGAAAACTGTAAAGCTCTCATGTCCTCAGAAGAGCTTTTAAAGAATAGAGCAATAATTTCACTCCCCCTTTACCAAACATGACCAGATTCTAACTTATTGGAAGAACTCACTGCTGGCTTTAAAGTATGAGACTCCCTTCATCCATCCACCTTTAACTGCTTTTTTCATACAGGCATGGTGTTTGTGCACCTATGTGTACATATCCTACATACAGTATGCGTGTGTGTGCATATATCTGTGTGTGTGTGTGTGTGTGTGTGTGTGTGTGTGTGTGCATCATGGTCCACCTCATTGTCTTCTCTAAACTGCTCTTCCCTCCCTCTGTTCAGATTGAGGCAGTGACACGGACCGTGTCCTGCCCGCCGACTGTCAGGCAGGTCAGAGACTCATGGAAATCCACTGTAAGTTCAACCTGCGGCCTCTGAAACCTGCAGCCTGCCTACCTGCTTATGATTCCTCTGACAAGTTAAACATCTTTTTAAAAAAAACCACACACACACACGCATCAGTGTCAAACTTTCGTCTGCGAGGAAATGTCCCCTTACAGCAGTCTGTATGTCACCCAGACAGTGGATGACTTTATTTTCACTGTGATCCTTTTTATATAAAGAAAGCACAAGTGTCACATCTATACAGTCAGTGTATCGTCAGCAGTAATACAATTTAGCTTCTGTTTACAAAGCTGGGGTGATTTCTAGCTGCCTCTCTTTCCTGGGTAGATGGATGTAGTGACAGCAACTGTCCAGACTGTCAAAGTTACATAAAAAGCTATTTTTAAGTATTGCACCAAATAACAGAACTAAGAATAAATGCACACAAACATTTCTGATTATTTATTTTTCCTTCCTGCACATTGACACGACATGTTGGTTAGGTACCCGTCATCATTTCCACGTTCTCCCGTTTTACAAACCAGTTAGTCGAGATTTGGGCTCAGTTCAGAGTCTCCTGCAACGTCTGAAGCTCCATATTTTTAGCAACCTGACACTGAAACCTGTTAGCAGAAGCCGGACTGCATCGCTGTCTGTCTCTCCCTCCGTCTTCTCCTCGAGTTTAGACAACGACAGAACGTGAGAGAACTGAAAACATCTTGATTCTCTTCTATTCTCTGTAACACTCCATTTATTACCATTGCATTACATATATGGGGTGTCGCGATGTACTGATACTGACGATAATTGTGATATTTAAAAATTAAATATTGCTAGTTTTAATAAGACAGATCAGATTGTTTTGTGTGAATATTCCAGTAGATCGTTCCGACACTAGTTTAATCTCGTTTCTATTTACTGAAGGTTTTAATTTGCACATTTGTCAACTCTGCAAGTGTGACAGAAGTGCTTATGCCTCAGTTAACTGTTTGCCGAGACTCACTGTCAACTATGTCAAAAGCTCCAGTGCATGTTTGAAGTGGGGTGTTTGAGTTCAGTGTGATTAGTTTGCGATATGATGCCTCGAAGGCTGATCACTTCGCCTGTGTGTGTGTGTGCGTGCGCGCGCACAGAACGGTCTGGTTGCTTGAAGTGTGTCGTCCCTCCCGTTGAGTCAAGCGCTTTGCATGACTCCTATGCAAACCCCCCCAGGAGTGTCAAACTTTGCAGATATGCGTGCTGCTGATAGCTGAGCTGCCATAGCAGGGACGAGCGGCTGAGCCCCGTTTGATTTGAATAAAGTCAGATATCAGGTCTGTGAGCAAAGATAACCGGCAAGGACAATTCATGTTTTAGCCGGCGTTTGTTAGGGTCAACTATAGGACAGTGGCTGTGCTCGTGTTGCTCTGCTGCACTCAGGCGTTCCAATGAGACAGAACAAAAGCAGGATGATGAGAATTGAAAACCTCGTAAATTGTAACGTCTGCTTTGTCCAGGTCACTTTACCCGGCCTAGAGGAGGCAGTATTTTCACAAATGCGTCATTTAAACAGTTTGATGTGAACTGCTATTTCCTGTTAGAATATATAAATGAATGCTTTAACTGCTGCACAAACTTATGCAGTATTTTGCCGTGCTATAGAAGCTCTGATTAAGTAATTAGCAACAGGCGACTGTTCATTAAGCCCTGCCGCTCCCTCGGTTACTGTTGCTATGTGTATTCACTACTCAAATTTAATTATTTTCATCAATCTGTCCTCGATTGCATAGACTTATGCACGTTCTGCGACTTGTCTTACAGTTGTTAAATAAGCATTTTCTGGCTACACACACGATATGACCCTAAATAACTTGAGCCACAACTGCAGCAAAAAGTCTTGAAAATGTTTATGGCTTTGGAAAAGTTCAAAAGTTAAAACGGAATCTTTCAAACGCTTCTTACAACACGAGTATCTCCACACTGGAGTTTCATGCCAAGCATTTTAGCTTCACATAACTAGCATAGCTCTACCGTCCCTGCCCGTTATGATGCAAGGCTAGGATTGGACTGTCACCGTTTGTGGGAGGGGTCAAGCGTTTGTGTTTTGTTTTTTGACTGTAATGTTGTGCATGTTTTAACTGCCTAAAAATAGAGTTGTGGGGTTTGAGCATATAACATGGTAACTGCGGTGCTTTTTTTCAGCCTTCATTATTTCACGTTTCCTGTACAAGTATAATTATTCTCTTGTTTGGATAGGTATCAAGTCTCCTTTGATGAAGCTTTGAAGGGTTTATACAGCTCTTTTCTAAGTGTCCATCTGTTTTTAAACCTCTTTCCCCCTCCAGGGTCCCAAAAAGACGACGACGATGACCAAGAAGGAGTCGAAGGAGAAGCGGGAGATCATCGAGGAGAGCAAGGAGAACCTGAAGGCCAAGTCAGACGACTCTGGAGAGGAGAAGAACGGCGATGACGACTCCCAGAAGAACGGACCGAAGAAAAAAGGTGAATACGGATTATGACATGTTAATGTGAACATCCAGACATTCTTGTTTCATGCTAAACCCCAACATGCTAACTATTGACATGTGACAAGAAACCAGAAAACAGACGGGCATTACTAAACGTGTTGGTTCCTCAGACACTTTCAATTTTCACAAAGATACTCCAGTCATGAGTTTGGGTGGTTTCCGTAGTATAGTTTCCCCTCATTGTCTGTGTCAGTTTGCTTTAGTTGGTTACCAAAAAAATCCCAAGTTTGTTGAAAAAGGTTATGACTGATTTTAACCATCAAGTCAAAACGGAAGATGAACTTGCTGACTGGGTGTCACTGGAAACACTGAAATAAAGGATGTGACAGAGAGAGAGAGAGAGAGCTCCTTGTCTTGTTTCCATTAGGGAACAAAATGGTTTGTGTTAAACACAATCATTTTTAATATATAGATAAATATGTTTACTTCAAACAGTTAAAGTAAATGTCCCTGTAACAAATTATTACAGTTCAACAAGGTCGTATATATTCAGTCTACTTTGGACTGACGACAGCATTTCTATTGAATATTTTAATATTAAGTTAGTCTTTTTTGTTCAAAACAATAAATCCCCAACGTTTCTTGTATCAGTCAGATTGGCTTGCAGACATGCTGTAGAGGTGATGAGCTCTTCATGTCTCTTCTCTGACTAAACATCAATGAAGAGAACTTTCACAACTCTGATCTCAGCATCGATGGCAACAATCAAAAACATACATGCACGCACGATCGACAGCTCGGACCTGGCTGGTTTCCAGACAGGTCTGGGGAAAAAAAAAAATTGGCAGCCATCTTGCTGCTCCACAAACCAATTACCCACATTGCTTCTGTCAACAGATCTGTTACTGAACAAACTGCAGTGCCTCTCTCCCTTTTATTCTGTCCCGCTTCCTTCCCCTTACCTCCACAGTCAGCAGATAGGCGCAGGGCCACGTCACTTAAAACTGGCTGTCATTTCCACTCTGTCACACACTCACCCACACATCCACACATCACCCCTACAACCAGATGTTGTTTTAAACGGCGCGTCACTGACGCACCCTGCTGGCCAGCAGAGGCACTGCAGCACTCTCAGTACTGTTTGACCAACAAAAGTACATAAAACAAGTCCAGCGACTAAGCGAGTGTTTGATTTAAACTTGTTGGACTGCCACATTCACCAAGTGTCTGAATGAGACCAGTTCCCCTGAAGTAATTACGGCAGCTGAAAGGCTTCAGTTGTGTTACAGCTTCAACAGCGGATTCCAAAAAGTTTGACATTTATTTTTTATTTATCTTTTCATATCTTGTATTTATATACTGAGCAGCTCATTAAAAAGTCTTAAAAGACTAAAAACCTAAATGTTAATTTTAGGCAGAGAAATGTATTTGCTAAACCATCACCGTATAGTGTTTTGATACATATAGCAACACCCGCATTGCGACCTGAATGACCAAAATCAATTCATCGTTTTCTAACCGTGCTGCCCTCACCACGTCTGCACAAACAGGAAACAAGCAGAAGTGGGTTCCCCTGATGATCGAGGTGAAGTCCGAGGGTCCCAGGGAGCGCTCGGCCTCCAGGAACAACAGCAGACAGAACGAAAACCCCCGCGTGCCCCCCAACGCCAGGAACGACCTCAGAGGTCAGTCTGTGATGTCATCACTCTGCATTAGCGTCACTCTGAGCCAAAGTGCAGCAGCAGCAGCATGAGCTCAGGTTCCTGGAGTTTCTTACGTGGCGAATGTCACAGAGAACAGAAATATGACAAAGGGACGTCTGGAAACGATTTTCAGGTCACGTCTGTCTGGTTTTACATGAAGCTTTAAATGCTGGAAGATGTTTAGTTGGTGCTGATTCAAATGTGTTATTCTGGATGTGCCTGTATTGCTGTATCAGTAGTTAATAATGCCGAATGACAGCATGCATGACTCAGCAGCAGGATGTGGAGAGTTCTGTGTATGCTCCTAATCTGCTACTTCTGCTTTGATAGCACGGCTCTTTAAATGTACACAGTGTCATAATAACACGCTC
This sequence comes from Nibea albiflora, assembly GCA_014281875.1. Taxonomy (NCBI): domain Eukaryota; kingdom Metazoa; phylum Chordata; class Actinopteri; family Sciaenidae; genus Nibea; species Nibea albiflora. The sequence goes on from CM024807.1 coordinate 15,520,402, forward strand.
TCTGATATTCACCGAGGAAATAAAGTTCGCTCAGCAGCAAAGAGGATGTGTGATCTGTTGCTGTGCAGAAGCTCGGCAGTTAAGAGTAGTCGTAATTGTAGCTCTGCTGGTGTATCTGCAGGCACTGAAAGTTCCCTTTTGGTTTCACAGTTTTGTTTGCCTCAAACTCATTTGGCGTTAGTTTGCGTTAACGGCGAGGCTTGTCGCGTTTCCCCGCAGACTGGCACAGTCAAAAGTACGAGCGGGAGTGGCACGACGACCACGACGAGGTATCCAGCGTGAAGAGCGAGGGAGCGCCCTTCCGCGGCGGGTTCAGAGGTCGTGGACGTGGCAGAGGAAGAGGCCGGGGACGAGGAAGAGGTGGCGCAAGAGGTATGTGGACAGCTCGCTTAGAAACCAATGTAACATGCTAAAAATACAACTGTAACACCAGTTTTCTGTCCTCCAAGAAATGCTGAAAAAGAACTATCTTTTCTTGGTCTCTCTTATGTGGTCATCGGCCTCTTTCCTCCTTTTCTTTTTTTTTCTTGTTTTGTTTCCTGACACAATACCAGTGAGGATTTCAACACTGTGCTGCCTGTGTGTCTGTCAGCACAGGAAACTCGTTTAGTATCTGTTAAGCTATTTACAACTATAAGAGATGTTGCAAGAATAATTCAGTGACAAGCTAACTGTAAATGTAACAAGGTCACATACGGTGTTCACTTCAGACGCTTCATACAAAATCCTTAATAATTAACAGTTGTAATAGTTGCAGCGGTTCTAAGTTTTCGATATAATAATCTGTTTTCATTGATGTAATCATTCATACAACCAAAACATCTTTTAATATTTGAAACTGACCCCCAGCAGTATTAAATAATCCTGATCAAAACACACATAAAGTTGATATGAACCTCCGGTAAAATGAACAGTAACAATATGCATTGATGGTTGTTGGAATAAAGGAATTCTGTAAACTTGTATTTATCGTAGTTCCATTTATAGTAACAATTTGGATGAGGTGAGGTCAAAGGCTTCAGGAGTCCAAAGATTCCTGGTTCAGGTCCCTTGAAGGTGCTTGAATTTGACTCTTGAGTGCAGGTTTGCAGACGTGCTGTAGAGGTGATGAGCTCTTCATGTCTCTTCTCTGACTAAACATCAATGAAGAGAACTTTCACAACTCTGATCTCAGCATCGAAGCTAAAAAATCAGCCTTACAGCAGCCGTTAATCACACCTCACGTTATTATGAAAAAGTAAAGAGACGTTCAGTAGCGATGCGGCTGTTTGTCTTCCTGAAGCCATCTTTACCCACAGTGGAGAAGCAGTCCCAAACACTGCTAGGCTTTCTGCAGATGATGTATACTTTAGAAGCTGCTGAATACCTGCGCCAGTAAAGATGGGAGCTTATCTCCTGAAACAGCACTATCTAATGAAGCAGGCAAAGTGTGAGCGCTGACAGCCAATTAGGCCGCTCGTTCCAGGCGAGGCACTTGTCCGGTGTTAATGGACACATCACCACATGCTGTTGCTTTTTAATTGAAAAACACAGCCTGTTGTTTTTGGGGGGAGTTACATTATCTAATTAGTGTGTTTATTGCCTTGGATAAATAAACGGTAATATTTGAAGGCACTGACAGCCTTTTTTTTAAAAACTCTTTGTCAAGCTTAGCAACCGCTGACTGTAGCTTCATGTTTAACACGCAGACACGTGAAGACGGCAAACAACTCCTTTAAGTGCTTACTTAAAAGATAGGAAGGCCTGACTTTGCCTGATTAAAATCGAGCATGTTGGACCGAAAGTTTGGGCTGACTCTGCTTTCAAACGGGGTGGTTTGTGACCCTAAACGGGCCCCACAGAGGCTACAGTAAAAGCAAAAAAAAAAGTGCAATGCTGGAATGAGGAAAAGCCTTGGATCCAGCAGGAGAAGCAGGTTTCTCCCCCAGAAGGCCTGTTAGTTTTGGCAGGATTCTCCCTCCCCCACCCTGTTGTTCGCTCTTTTCCTACACATTATCCCCCCACCCAGCCAGTTTTAAAATGTATACGAGGGAAGAAGAGCGAGACTACAAACAACTTGGAGACGGAAACGGGAGCGGATCGTCCGCCAGGTCCAGTTTTTTGTCTCCTCGAGGACATGTTGACTCTCAGCAGCGCTGAAGACACGGTCAGAGTTAACGCTGAGCAGATGAACTTGTGTCTCGTGCATTTACTCGGCTCTCGCATGTGCTGTTTCTACACATTCACACAAAGATGTTCTGTATTCCGTTGTCCGCGGCTGCCCTCGCTCTGTAATGTCATTTTTCTTTTCATTTCTCAGCAATGTCTGGAACAGAGCGAACCAGCGAGCACAGGAGCTTTTTGTCGTAAACCCGCTCTCACTCAAGTAATCAATCACTTTCCAAGATCCCGCAACTTAAAATTCAAACTAATTTTGGCAATAACGGCTCCTGTTTTTGGCAGGAGAGGAAGGTTCGACTCAAAGCGTAATAAATTCCGGTCTTTTATCTACTTGCAGTATATTCCCCTGGAACTGCGTCTGGCCATATTTAATCAAAATGTGTTAAGGTTTAAGAACACACTGTTAACTTCACCCATCAAATCATAACCAAGAATGTGGCCAGCTGTAAAAGTGAACACTTTGTGGTTGGCTTAGCATGAGGGTTCAGTACTTCGATACCGGTAGACGTCGATACCGTCTGCCCGTCTAACTGCCTGTTTCTGTCCCGTCAAGGCCACTATGACTACCACTACGGCTACAAGTCCTACGATATGAAAGACGGACCCTACGGCCAGAAGTTCGGCAACACAGTCACCTACTACTACGACAACATGAGCAGCAACGACCTTTACTCCGTCGATCAGGACCTGCTGAAGGACTACATCAAGAGACAGATGTAAGTTCAGCTCCTCTCCCACAGGGACACGACAAAACACCAAACACTGCAACAAGTACACGGGCAGTTTGCCGTCAGACGTGCTGTAGAGGTGATGAGCTCCTCATGTCTCTTCTCTGACTAAACATCAATGAAGAGAACTTTCACAACTCTGATCTCAGCATTGAAACGGGAAAATAAAAGCCTAGCACAGAACGATGAGGCTTTCGAAGCTGGATCTTCTTGGTCAGTGCCTCCGGCGTGAGTTGGAAACTCATTTCAATTATTTGACCAAAGATGAACAGCTGGGCGAATGGGCTCAGACTACAAGATGGTCAACTGTTTACTCGACTATGGTTCAGACCACAAGCTTGCCATCTGTTGAGGAAGCTGTTTAGATCAGGGTTTCTGCAGGTCTGGAAAAGTCTTGAAAAGCATTGAATTTAGTACCCCTTTTTAAAACGCCTTTAAATGTATAAAGGTCTTGAATGTTGAATGTTTTCTATGTGCAGTAGACTAATGTTGGGTAGGAAATGTTTTTCTATTTTAAACCCTGTGAGATCACCAGTGGGGTGATGGATTTAGATTTGGTCAGTTCAGATCGTGCTCATCAGTTCTGGTTCCTCTTTTGTCACATCTGATGAAGACAGTAAACTTAATATTCTGCACATTGTTATCGTCATGAACAGAGAGTTGTAATAAATAAAGGAGACGTTTAGTGAATCTTTATTTAAAATGTAAAATGAATGCTGGTGTACTCTTCTTCTCGCCAGAGAGGCCACAGTTTGGCACCGTTAAACAGTTCAGACAAACTGATCTTGGGTTTCGTTCACGGAACAGAATAAGCTGTGACAGTCGTGCTTTTTTTTAAAAGGCAGTTCTGTGTTGTGGCAGATGAAGTCGCTGTGTTGAAACAGTAGTTTGTTGGCACCAAACTGAAGAAGCGTTACACTTTCCTCGTGTGCACCCAGTGCCCCCTTCAGTTTAAATCTGTATGTAGTTACTCACAGACTCTGAAGTCCTGTGAAATATTCTGCTTTTGATTAGTGGCTCCTGGGAAGGTATTTGGTTACTGTGACACTTAAAAAAAACCCAAAGTCACTTTCCATTGTTTTTACTAAATGTTGAATTTGGCTTTTCATTTTCCCCTCACTCGAAGTGAGAAGTAAGGAAAAGTCATCAAACAGCAGCTGATCCGTCAGTATATTCTGGATAATGCTGACCATGTGTTTCCTTGTTGCTCTGCCCCCTCTAGTGAGTACTACTTCAGCCTGGACAACCTGGAGCGTGACTTCTTCCTGCGGAGGAAGATGGATCAGGAGGGCTTCCTGCCCGTCGGACTCATCGCCAGTTTCCACAGAGTGCAGGCCCTCACCACGGACGTCAACCTCATTCTGGAAGTAAGCACATTTCTTGGACTTAGCTAACTTGTCTGAAAGTGACCGGTGTCAGAACAAGTTCATTCCACAGTAAAGATAAAGTTCCAGCTAGAATACGTAGAAAAAGAAAAGTTGTTGCAGACTTAACAACCCGTCGCGTCTCCGTTCAGGCTTTGAAGGACAGTAAGGAAGTTGAAGTGATCGACATGAAGATCCGTCGTAAGGTGGACCCAGAGAAGTGGCCTCTGCCGGGCCTGGCCATGCCTAATCAAACCCACACCGACTTCTCTCAGCTCATCAACTGCCCTGAGTTCGTCCCAAGACAACTGACCGAGGAGGAGCCCAGAGGTGAGCTTCTTCTTGTCATAGCCTGTCTTCTCTTTGCTGAAGTCAAGTCAAAATAATTAGTTTTGCAGGCTGATGTGCCCCGCATTATGATCACTTACAAGAACCCTCTTTGCTAGAAGTAATCATATAAAATGTGTTGTGCTGCAGGGTCACCCAGGGCCTCCACACCGGTGAAACAAAAGACCAAGACTGAATCAGACATCTCCAACCTCAAGACGATGCCCAAGGGCCTCTCCGCCAGTCTTCCCGACCTGGACTCTGAGTCCTGGATTGAGGTCAAGAAGAGGCCTAGACCATCCCCTGCCAGACCCAAGGTTAGCGCAGAGGTGGTGAAATTCAAGGCCCCTCACTCATGATTTTCAGTTTGTCATTCAGTGGTTTTAAAACGGCGATGCTTTGTAGTTACTTGCCAGCAGAAGCGTGTTTGTGTGTAAAGAAAGAGAAAAGGTCAATTCATTTTTACTGATTTAATTTCACAATGAAAGAACCAATTCGATACTAAAAAATCCCCCTTTCTGCAAAATTTCTCCATGATGTCAAGAAGTCTTCAAAATGATTAGAATGAAATATTAAAGATTTAAACCTAGCCACATTTCTGTTTTTATATTGATGAATATCAACATTTTTGAGCTGTTTGGACAAACTGTGACTTTTGGCCATGGAGAAAAGTGTTCCACCATTTTCTGAATTAGACAAATAACTCAATAAATAAATTATTTATTAATAATAAAAGCAAATCTACAAATAAAACCCATTCATGCTGGAAAGTAGCCAACTGACATGTTTATGTAGACCCAGTGAATTTCATCTTTGCACTCGTCTTTATTCTTTTATTTATTTATTTTGTGCAGTAGAAAACTACTGTTATGTCAGTTTACCTTCATCTTTTTTTTAACTTGTCATGTTGGGGTTCATTCCTCCATCCAATTATTTCCCACCATCTCCTCCTCCTCCTCCTTCCTCCTGTGTGGTCGATGTTGGTTAACTGATGTAGGCCCCCTCGTTGCAGCAACAGAAGGAAAAGGACGATTCAGTTCGCTCCCCGGTGCCCCAGACTGGCCCCACGCCCGCCCCTACTACCTCAGGAAATAAGGTAAGTAATAAAGAAATACTTTTTTGTATTGTTAGTCATTCAATGAGCAACTGTTCCAATTGAATTTAAACATTGTGATCAAAAAGGGAATTAATCATCCAACACGTTCTAATCCTTGATTTTTCAGGACGGAGCGGAGCAGGACGAACCGGAGGAGCTCGACTTCATGTTCGACGAGGAGATGGAGCAGATGGACGGACGACGCAACACCTTCACCGACTGGTCGGACGAGGAAACGGACGGGGAGATCGACGACCAAGACGTCAACAAGATCTTGATTGTGACGCAGACGCCGCCCTACTTGAGGAAGCACCCGGGCGGCGACCGCACGGGACACCACACATCGCGCGCCAAACTGTCCACCGAGCTCGTGAAGGTGATCAACGACGGGCTCTTCTACTACGAGCAAGACCTGTGGGACGACACATACGAGCCCGAGTACGCCACCATCAAGGTGAGGTCATTTTTCGTGGTTGAACCTACGTAGAAGTCACTGCCGACTTCAAAAACTTCAACAAGTTGGTTTCAAAAACTCCCACAAGAAAAAGAAAAACTCACTGAAAGAGAAGTTTATGAATAACATCTTCTGGTGATTGACAGTTAAAAAAATCGTCAATTGCTCCAAACCACTTCCTGTTTGTAGTTGAGAATCTCCAAACGCTCAGATAACGTTTTCTTATCGATTCAAAGTCTTGTTCAGTTTTACTGAATCATGATACAGAGCACAATACAAAGCAAATAGATTTTCTTTTCTACCTCAACTGACATAAACGACAAAAAGCAGCTCCTGTTCTTTAATACACAGCAACATAACACCTGGTTAAATATAAGACGCCAATCTTTGCCAAATGCCAAATCTTTTTCTTTTATCCAGATTACAAGTTTATGAAACTGGAAAAATGTGTGTGTTGCAACGTTTATGAAAAAACGACTTCTTTTATCAAACCATTATTAACTCAATGTACACTTCTTTCCAGCCTACCTTTTCAAATAAAATATGCAGCAAGGAAACAACAATTAACAAAAAAATGGGACAGGATATTCCTGAGGCGGGTCGATGCTAACAGCCCAGAAAAATGATTCTAGTAATCAAAAAGACAATAAAGACAAATGAGCTTAAATAGGCCCTTTTTAAATGTTTAAACATTTTTTAAAAAAAGTTTTGTTTGTCCGTTTTTGGGTCATAAAAGACATACATAGCGATCCGTCATCATTAATAAATTGAAGCCTCGATCAGTGTCAGTGTAGAGTTTTTAAATTAAACAACCTGCGATGATAAAGAAGCTCAGTCCGGCTCTTCTGCCAGCTTCCAGGTTGGTCGTTGTCATATTGGAGGTGTTTCTGCCCAAGACCAGACGAGGCGTAGATTTATTCCCCTTTGGTTGGAGCTGTTTCTGGATATAGAAACACGACACCGAACAGAAAGTTTGTTTTGTTTTGTTTTTTTGTTGCCTTTGCTGCCTTTTGTGGCATTGTTGAGCTCATTGTGGGACCTTCACGTGCTCGCCAGCACACGTCCAGCTACGCGTGGAACAGAGGACGCTTGTTTATAAATAAACCCCCACATACAAGGCCTCGGCCTGAGGGGTCCAGCTGACGGGCTGCAGGGGGGAGACAAAGATGGACGCTCAAAGATACGAGGACACTTGGCGGAACGAGGGAGCGAGAGTGAGTCGCACGTGTGATGATCTTGGTGAAACGTTCGAGGACCCGTACATGACACTTGTCGTGTTTTTATAGTAAGACTTTAAAAACGGAGCTGCTGCTGTAGGAGGAGCAGTAACTGTTTTGTGAGGAGGAGGTCTTTTAGTCGTGGGAAATTCAAGGTTTGTGTGTTGACGTGAACGCCGGCAGTTGGTGTCAGATCAGTCAGACGCGTCAACATGAGGGTGAAAAGAGTGTTTTTGGCAGCCATGTTTTGTTGCTACATCTCAATCTCCAGATTACTGCAAAAAAGGTCTGTTGATAAATCACGTTAATATTTCTTTAACCTACCGGATATTTTTATTTTTCTGATCAAGACTTACTGTTAGTGTAAATACTTTGTTTCATCAGTGAAATGAGGCGTTTATCATTTAGCTCAATCGAACTGACAATCCACAGATCTTTTCCTACCACAGTTGTCGTCATAGTGTCCCCGTTTCCCCCTTTTTTACAGCAAGAGGTGGAGAACTTCAAGAAGGTCCACCTGATCAGCCGCGAAGAGTTCGACTGCCTGACTCCGGAACCCCCTGTCGACCCCAACCAGGAAGTGCCGCCAGGTCCCCCACGACCCCAGCAGAGTAAGTAACACGAAGAGAAGCGGACTCCCATGATGCGTTTACCTGATCAGCTTTCTGTCTTTACATGCAAATACACGGATGAGCTTCTGAGGGGCCACAAATGGACAGGACAGAAAAGAAAACACACTTTCACTTATGATACACAAATTTACATTTTGTCTGTCCTTTCCCTAATTACCAAGATGAATCATTCACCTCACACATTTTTGAGAGAAATTCAGGGGAAAAAAATGAAATTGTCTATCATAAGAATGTTGTCTTAATACTTCTTTTCCAGTGCACATTTTTTTCCTCCATATTCACGCTGCAAAAACTGATTTGAAAATGTCTTTTCCGTGGCTGGGCCTTAAATATGACCAAAATATGTTGGGAAACTCCAAGATACCATTATGTTTCAGTGACGAGGACTCTTTTCTCCTGTGACCGTTTATCTCGTGAAGCTAAAACATGGAATAATTCCATCAAACCGCAACATGAATCCGTCTCTGTGCAGCTTGTCGTCATCCACTTTTCAATTCAAATTGGCATAACCAGATTAAAACGGTATTGTCAAACACTCTTTTCTTCTCTCTCACGACGCTCAGTGACGGCGTTGATTCTCAGCTGCGTGACAGATGATTCGTTCCCTTTCTACACTAAAGACTTCAGAGGAGAAGCTTTGAACGCAGCCTGTTATACAGACCGTCAGAAACACGCTAGCCTAGCAACATTATGTCTACAGACAGCCCATAATGCAACACTGTCTGTTGATCCAGAATGAATGCATAATCATCTAGTCCTGGACCCGAACACGCCTCACTTTTTCACACATAATTACTAATAAGATTTAGGCAATTGGATCATTTAGACAGCTTATTTATTATCTTTTATTCAGTGACACATTCAAACTGCCAGTTTCATCAACACGGATTCACAGCTTTTTAACATCCAGCTCATGTCAGACACCCTTCATCTCTGTTGAAGTGTTGAAGTAACAACTGTGGCTTTTACTGAAATAAATGAAGCTATTAGACGACTGATATTGTGACATTAGTCTGTCACTTTTAACGACTTTCAAGGGTTTTATTTCAGGGTTTGCAGAGATAAAAATGAAGCATGTTGAGGACGCACTGCTACATAAGTCTGTGATCGGCTGTTAATAATCTCTTCCCTCGTGTCCGCAGTCCCCACAGACGCTTTGGCGAACAAACTCTTCGGCGCCCCCGAGCCCTCCTCAATAGCTCGCTCGCTCCCCACTACCGTGCCTGACTCGCCCAACTACCGCAGTGCCCGGACGCCCCGCACGCCTCGCACGCCTCACCGGAAGGACCAGACCATGACGCCGCGCTTCTACCCAGTGGTCAAGGAAAGTCGGCCTGTAGATGCCAAGGTAAGATGGCGGCTGAGTGAGGGCGATATGTAGCGATGCTTGACTTGAAAAGGGTCCATGGGAATAAAAATCACAATGACTAAACCTTACAAGCTGATTATTGAAACACTAAACGTTAAAACTTTCTCTGTAACCCTTCAGACACCCAGAAAGAGGAAGACCCGACACAGCTCCAACCCGCCCATGGAGTGTCACGTCGGCTGGGTGATGGACTCCAGAGAGCATCGCTCCCGTACTGCGTCTGTCAGGTGAGACTCGCTGCTCTGCATTTAAGACAAAACCTGTAAAATATTACAAAAAATCTCTTGTACTCAGGACTAACTTTGTCTGATTCTTCTCTGTTCTCCTTCCCCTCCTCCACCTTCACCCTTTTCCTTCTCAGCTCCAACGCCAGCCCGTCAGAGGGCACCCCGGTCCTGGGTAACATTGGCTGCACACCTCAGTCCCTCCCCAAGTTCCAGCACCCATCACACGAGCTGCTCAAGGAGAACGGCTTCACGCAACACGTTTACCACAAGTACCGCCGGCGCTGCCTAAACGGTACACACGCGCTTTCTTCTTTTCATTTCTGCTTGATGATTTCACACGTCATGAAATGGGGCAGAATCACCTCAGAGTGAAAAATTTCATTTTGCATTTCCACTTTACCACACAGAGCGAAAGCGGCTGGGTATCGGCCAGTCACAGGAGATGAACACACTCTTCCGGTTCTGGTCCTTCTTCCTGCGAGACCACTTCAACAGGAAGATGTACGAGGAGTTCAGACAGCTTGTGGTCGAGGACGGGAAAGAAGGATACAGGTAAGCGCTTTGATGGATGGAGATAGATTTTTTTTTTTTTTGGTGCTCCGTTGTTCAGTTCTCAAACTGTCTCGTGTGTGCGTGTGTGTTGCAGGTACGGTTTGGAGTGCCTGTTCAGGTACTACAGTTACGGTCTGGAGAGGAAGTTCAGGCCGGACATTTTTAAGGACTTCCAGGAGGAGACCATGAAAGACTATGAAGCTGGTGAGGAATCCTGAAGTCATTAAAACAACATGTACACTATCCCAGCTGGGAGGTACCACTTCCAGACTCGCACAATCCACTAACTTACATTTTTCTGTGTCTCCTGTCCTCAGGCCAGCTTTATGGACTGGAGAAGTTCTGGGCCTTCCTTAAATACTCTAAAGCCAAGACTTTGGATATCGACCCCAAGCTGTCGGAGTACCTGAGCAAGTTTAAACGCCTGGAAGATTTCAGGATTGACGTAAGCAGAACTTTCTTTGTGGCCTGCGTTTGTTGTGTTTTGAAAACGGCCGACCGCCTAACCCTCCACTCTGGTTATTTCTGGTTCCAGCCGCCTATGGAGGAAGGAGGCCGCAGAAGACACTCGTCCAGCGGAGACGGTCGCCGCCGGCACCCCTCTCAGCCCTCCTCCGGCCGCCCCCACAGCCAGGCCAGCTCGGGCCCGAGCCCCGCCCCCGCCGCCCAGGGCCCTGCAACCAAGGATGATGCCAAACCCACCAGCCACAAAGCCCCCGCCGCCGACCCCGCATCAGATGCCAAGACACTGAAGTAACTCCACCAACGCGCCGGGCCGACATGGATAAACTCAACCACGCCTGCAAGTCGCTGGTTCTCTCTGCGCCACAGGAGGGGGGGGGGGGGGGGGGGGGTATCCAGCTTTTTCATTCAAGCATGAGAATTTTTTTTTTTTTTTCCCCTCCTTATGACAACTTGAAAAGAGATAAGGAAGACAAATATGAATATGGTTTATGAATTAGTTTTAAGTTTTTGAGGGAAAAAAATGACCTTTTTTGTCTTTATGAGGCAGGAATGGATGAGGTGTCAAACACTTTTTTTTCTTTTTCTTTTACGGATCATTGCCAGTCCACACGGTGGATGGTTGAATGATTTACTATCCTGAAAATGTTTTTCTTTTTTTTTCTACACACATTTTCACATTGACCCCCCCCGCCTCTCTGTCACTGGGACCCCTCTTTTGATCGTCACTGTCCTGCTGGCTGAAAGATATTTGATTCCTCGCCCAGATCTCAGATTTATGATTATTGTTTCTTCGGCATGTGGTGAGATTTGAAGTCCTGGAAATAGTTTGAACAACACTGAGCATCTGAAAAGCCCCTCCTCCTCCCCCCACCCCCGCTTAAGAGGAGGCCGTGCTGCTCCTGACATCCAACCGGACCAAAGTGGTTTGAACCGTGCGACTGACATTTCCATCCGCGGAGCCCCCCTACCCTCCTTCCCAGTGCTCTCAGTTGAGGGGCTGTGAAAATTCTAAATATTTGATTTACTTTATGGCTGGACTTTGAGGGGAAAATATTGAAGAACCAAATGATTAAAAAAAAAAAATAGTTAAAAAAAAAAAAAAGACTTGCACCAATCCCTCAGTGTGGACACGATCATTGAAAGTTGCCTTATTTTAATGGTTTTACTGCTTCTAACTTGTGCCCGCCACCTTGTTGTCGATTGTACAGCATCGAAATCACCCATATATCCGCTCACCATTTCCAGCAGAGGTCACCAGGTGGTGCTCCGTCTGCCGAACTGTTCTCCACCCCCCCCTCTCTCCCCTCCTCTGTCAACTTTTTCTGAACTGTCTTCCAAGTGTCACGCGGTCTGTTACAAGTCCTGTAATTCTTCCCTCTGTTTTGCGAGTCGTGGCTTTTTGTGCTGAAACACGTCAACCTGGTGGAAGTTTGTCGCCTTTCTTCCCCCTTCCCCTGCAAAAAAAAAAAACAAAACACAAACACTTCAGCGGGGTGGAGAATCAGGAAGGGAGAGTCCCCCGTTGATCCCCACACCGGATGCTCCCCGACTTTTCTCTCCTCCCCGCCCTCCTCTGCGCCTCCCCCCCCATCAAGATGAGCTGCATCCATCCGTTCGACATCCATCCATCAGTTGACGATTGTGACGATCAGGACTGGAATCATCAATCCGGATTACTTGAAGAAGCGATGATTACGAGGAGGTGTTCTGTCGCAGGTGCTCTGGGTGGAGACGCCGGCGAGGCTCAGACATTTAGCCTCGGATATATACCCGCTGAAACCGACGTCGGCTGATTGGGCCTCGGGGCGCTCGCCACCTCTTCCCGTTTCTCACACACACAAACACAAACCGATACACATCAGTTACAGGCACGAACACTGACACAGGTACAGATGTAGCAGTGTGAGCAAGCTTAACACACACACACACACACACACACACACACAGACAGACACAGCTCAATGTCTTGCCTCACCGAGGAGAAAAATTCAAGACTGGATTGTTCGTACACACTCTTCAGTCGTCACACTTCTACAGTCAGCCGTGTGGATAACTCAACCTTCATCCAGCTCGAGTACTGATGATATCAAATAGAAGAGTGATTCTTTTTTTTTTTGCTCCACTAATGTAAATGTGAATTTGACAGATGAAGAGAAATGATTACAGCTCCCTGCTACGTGTTTTGTTTATAGAACAGATTATATATTTGCCTTACACGTGTATGTACTCTAACTTTTTTTTTTTTTTTTTAAATGGTCTCATGATTATCTTTTAATGCTTTTTAATTTCATTTTGCAGTGTTTCTAGCGTTGTTGTTGATGTGACGGAGGCGGACGGAGGTTTGCGTCGGGCTGTTTAAAAAGGCGTGGATTTCAGAAACGGGAACATGCTTCACAACACAAAAGGGAAAGCTGACATCAGGGCGTCAACAAGTATTCAGAGCAAAAACTAAATCTGTTAAGCTTATAGTATTTCATGTTGAAATCAGTTAATTTGCTCTTCTTTTTTTTTTCTTTTTTAGTGAAGATGTTTTTGCCAAGATGACAGAGCATTTGTTAACATGACAAACTAATTAAGCCTCCCGGGTTGCCGCAAACTAAGTCTGTGAAGTCTAAAGACAGAATTTATTTGATTTTTGGAGTTTGAATTGAACAAGAAGTAAAATTCTGGGGGAAAAAAACAAACAAACTCTTAAGTCTTAACACACGTGTTGATATCCAGATGCTTAGTTGACACATTGTAATGTTTGTTACAGACTTTTTGCTCCCGAGTTAATGAGTCAAGACAAAAATGCATTTGAGGAATTGGTTTGAAAGCGGCCTGACAATTTTTCTTTTTTTTAGATTCCAGACACTTGTCTGTCTTTTCGTAAGTCTTGGTCCTTAACATAAAAATCTTTCAGCCTGCCTCCAGCAGACTGGAGGCGGATTTCACATTGTCCTGTCAGTGTTTTTGTTCTTCAGTTTCTTCCTCTAAATCCACAGTTGGAAACGTTAAAATGCAAAGCAAAAGCTGTACTTTTTTTTTTTTCTTTCGTTTTGTTTTGTTGGCTTATCTTCAGGGAGGTTTGGGTCAGTTTCAGAGGCTTACAGTTGATGCAACAAAGTGTTTACTGGAGGTTTAAAGACAGAAAAAAATAAGAGCTACAAAATATTCAGTCAAGAAAAAAAAGAACTCTTTTCCCCAAAACCAGCGAAGCCTTTGATTGGGTGCGCTGGTGTGTGAGGCTGCAGGCATGACAGACTTGCCACTAGGGGGCCTTCTTCATGGGACAGTCACATGAACCCTCCCTCTAATGTGATCATCACCTGTCACTGGACATTTGGGGGAGTTTCAGGTGTTTGGGGAGTTTTCAGCCTTTCTCTAGCAGCATAAAACTGCTACCAGCTGTCCTAAAAGAAAAAAAAAAAAAAACTACAGGGGGCACCGCACCCTCCACTCGTCAGTTTTACACGGACTTGGCCAGCTGGCCGGAAGCTGGAGAGATGAGTGATGGATGTGGAAATGGAAGGAGGAGCAGGAAAGGAGAAAAGAAAGAGCCCAATTGGGGTTTGTGATGTTGCTCAGAGGATTATGGCTGGTTATGATGTCTGGAGACTGGAAAAAGAAGGACAAAAATCCATAAAGCCATATGAATAAGATAAAACTGTATATGAACCATTAAAATAGTTCATTACATTACAATATCCTAGGCTTGTCATGAGGAAAAAAAGCTGAAAACAAGGAAAAAAGGAACAAAAAAATATATAAAATGGAAAAATGTAAAATACTTGAATGAGATCTTGTATTATAACATTTAATATTCATAATATCTGCTTTGTAGGCTGATGTGATTCGCTATTAGTGTTATTTGTAATTTGTAGTAATTCTGCTTTTCCTTAATAAAGAAAAAAAAACACAAAACGGACAAAAAAACCTCAAAACACTGGCTTCTGGGTGATTATTTCTTGTGTGTGTGTGTGTATTTGAAAATACCCAAGATGGATCTGTTTATTTATAACCCCAATTCCAATGAAGTTTGGACATTGTGTAAAATGTAAATCAGAACAGAATGCAATGATTTTGCAAATCATTGCAAACAGTAAATAAACAAACAGTATATCGTGTTGAAAACTGAAACACTTTATCATTTCATGGAAAATATTGGCTCATTTTGATGACAGCAACACGTCTGGGGAGGAGAGTTGGGACAGAGCGATGTTCACCATTGTGTAGCATTCACTCTTCTTTTAACAACTGTCTGCACATGTCGGTGAAGTGAGAAGATCACTTGCTGGAGTTTTGGGGAAAGGGACAGCATTCTTCTCCCAAACGTCCCACCTTCATTAGGGCCCGAGCACACTGTGTGCGCGAAGCCCTATTGTATTTCGAATGTTTATTATTTTTTTACATTTTTTTTTATTTTTCTTCCAAAAAAAAAATCGCCTTTTAGACGGCCTAAATGTACTCGAAAACTCACAAAAATTTGCGTATCCCCCCCAAAGTCGGGCGTAAAATTGCGTATTTTGGGGGTCTCACACATGGACATACAAAAATGGCTCTATGGCGCCACCTACATGTTCGTTTTCGGAGGAGCACCTCGACACGGTTTCATCCACGTGTATGAAATTTTGAGGGAGTATGTAACAATCAGAGACACACAAAAAAGCCTCTTGCAGCCGTGGTCTAACTCCAACAGGAAGTCTGCCATTTTGAATCAAAGATCATATTTTGCCACGACACATTTCCACACCTCGTACTAAGACGAACTCCTCCTAGAGCTTTGTTTTGATCGTTGTCAAATTTGGACCGTACGATCTACAGACATGGGCGATGTTAAATTGCGAAGCTTTTAACTTTTCATCAAAGGAATTTTTCTTGGCCGCGTTTTAAATTTTGATGTTTTGCCAGGGAACAGGAAGTGGGTAAATCACACATACATTGCCTGAACAAATGTATACAACAATATTCAGTTATTGATACAGCGCCACCTGTTGGCGACAGGAAATGTCATATTTTACTTGACGATAGCCTCCTTCAAAGTGTTTGAGTATATCCACCTCAAACTAGGTGTGGATGTTGTCAAGGCCTTGGTGTTGACATCTGAGAAATAATTTAAACTTTTCATCAGAGGACGTGGCCGTGACGGCCCGTCAAAGTCAAATGTGCAGATTTTTTCGATAAAAAATGGAACTCCATTGACTTTTTGGCTGTTTTTCAGGCAAAACTGTTGGGCTTTCATATACTTTCTCAGACCTGTCTGAAACTTCTTGTGGTTGTTAAGAACACTATTATACAACATTCGGCTACATAATTAATGAGAGGGCGGTGCAAAATTGCTCTATAGCGCCCCCTTGAATTTTTCTTTGAGGCAGCCCCGCCACAGTTTTGGACGCAGACTTATGAAAGTCAGCTGAATTGTAGAACAGGGCAAGACCTACAAAAACATCTCTTGGAGCAATGGGCTAAAATTAACAGGAAGTGAGATATTTAAGAATGAAATCACCATTTTTGGTGTTTCGGCTGGTTGAGAAGGGGTCATATTTGAATGAACTCCTCCTAGAGATTTGGTCAGATTGCCTTCAAATTCAAACTGTAGAGTCTGAAGACACAAGTGATGTTAAATTGTGAAGCTTTTTAGTTTTGGTAAAACGATGTGTCTGTGGGAGCGTGGCAAATTTTGATGTTTCGCCATGGAGCAGGAAGTGGGACTAACTCACATACACGTAGAATCAGACTGAAATTTCACATGCTTGATTGTAGTCCAGACCTGAACAAATTTATACAACAATATTCAGTTATGGATACAGCGCCACCTGTTGGCGACAGGAAGTGTCATATTTTACTTAACGATAGCCTCCTCCAAAGTGTATATCCACCTCAAACTAGGTGTGGATGTTGCTGTATGTATGTTAGTATGTATGTTAGTATGTGTTAGTAGGCAAAAAAAAGTCATACTATAGTATGGCAAAAAAAAGTCATAGTATAGTATGGCAAAAAAAGTCATTATAGTATGGCAAAAAAGTCATAGTATAGTATGGTAAAAAAAAATCATAGTATAGTATGGCAAAAAAATCAGTATAGTATGGCAAAAAAACTGATAGTTTAGTATGGTAAAAAAAAACTCAGTATGTTTAAAAAAAGTCATAGTATAGTATGGCAAAAAAAAGTCAGTATAGTATGGCAAAAAATGTCATAGTATAGTATGGCAAAAAAAAGTCATAGTATAGTATGGCAAAAAATGTCATAGTATAGTATGGCAAAAAAAGTCATAGTATAGTATGGCAAAAAAAGTCATAGTATAGTATGCCCAAAAAAAGTCATAGTATAGTATGGTAAAAAAAAGTCATAGTATGGTATGGCAAAAAAAGTATATCATGCCAAAAAAAGTCATAGTATAGTATGGCAAAAAAAAGTCATAGTATAGTATGGCAAAAAAAAGTCATAGTATAGTATGGCAAAAAAAGGCATTTTATAGTATGCCCAGAAAAAGTCATAGTATCGTATGGCAAAAAAAAGTATATTATGCCCAAAAAAAAGTCATAGTATAGTATGGCAAAAAAAAGTCATTTTATAGTATGCCCCAAAAAAGTCATAGTATAGTATGGAAAAAAAGTCATAGTATAGTATGCCAAAAAAAGTCATAGCATAGTATAGTAAAAAAAATCATAGTATATTATGGCAAAAAAAGTCATAGTATAGTATGGCAAAAAAAAAGTCATAGTATAGTATGCCCAAAAAAAGTCATAGTTTAGTATGGTTAAAAAAAAAACCTCATAGTATGTAAAAAAAAGTCATAGTATGGTATGGCAAAAAAATCATAGTATATTATGCCAAAAAAAGTCATAGTATAGTATGGCAAAAAAAAAAGTCATAGTATAGTATGGCAAAAAAAAGTCTTTTTATAGTATGCCCAAAAAAAGTCATAGTAGTATGGACAAAAAGTCATAGTATAGTATGCCAAAAAAAGTCATAGCATAGTATAGTAAAGACAATCATAGTATATTATGGCAAAAAAGGGCATAGTATAGTATGGCAAAAAAAGTCATAGTATAGTATGACAAAAAAGTCATAGTTTAGTATGGTTAAAAAAACCTCAAAGTATGTAAAAAAAAAGTCATAGTATGGTATGGCAAAAAAAATCATAGTATATTATGCCAAAAAAAAGTCATAGTATAGTATGGGGAAAAAAAAGTCATAGTATAGTATGCCAAAAAAAGTCATGGCATAGTATAGTAAAAAAAATCATAGTATATTATGGCAAAAAAAGGCATAGTATAGTATGGCAAAAAAAGTCATAGTATAGTATGGCAAAAAAAGTCATAGTATAGTATGACAAAAAAGTCATAGTTTAGTATGGTTAAAAAAACCTCATAGTATGTAAAAAAAGTCATAGTATAGTATGACAAAAAAGTCATAGTTTAGTATGGTTAAAAAAACCTCATAGTATGTAAAAAAAGTCATAGTATGGTATGGCAAAAAAATGATAGTATATTATGCCAAAAAAAAGTCATTGTATAGTATGGCAAAAAAAAAAGTCATAGTATAGTATGGCAAAAAAAGTCAGAGTATACTATGCAAAAAAAGTCATACTATAGTATGCCAAAAATGTCATAGCATAGTATAGTAAAAAAAAAAATCATAGTATATTATGGCAAAAAAAAGGCATAGTATAGTATGGCAAAAAAAGTCATAGTATAGTATGGCAAAAAAAAGTCATAGTATAGTATGCCCAAAAAAAGTCATAGTTTAGTATGGTTAAAAAAAACCTCATAGTATGTAAAAAAAAGTCATAGTATGGTATGGCAAAAAAAAATCATAGTATATTATGCCAAAAAAAAGTCATAGTATAGTATGGCAAAAAAAAGTAATACTATAGTATGCCAAAAAAAGTCATAGCATAGTATAGTAAAAAAAAAATCATAGTATATTATGGCAAAAAAAAGTCATATTATAGTATGGCAAAAAAGTCATAGTATAGTATGGTAAAAAAAAAAGTCACTGTATAGTATGCCAAAAAAAAGTCATAGTATAGTATGGTAAAAAAAAAGTCATTATAGTATGGCAAAAAAGTCATAGTATAGTATGGTAAAAAAAAGTCATAGTATAGTATGACAAAAAAGTCATAGTTTAGTATGGTTAAAAAAACCTCATAGTATGTAAAAAAAAGTGATAGTATGGTATGGCAAAGAAATCATAGTATATTATGCCAAAAAAAAGTCATTGTATAGTATGGCAAAAAAAGTCATAGTATAGTATGGCAAAAAATGTCATAGTATAGTATGCCAAAAAAAAGTCATAGTATAGTATGGCAAAAAAGTCATAGTATAGTATGGCAAAAAAAAGTCATTTTATAGTATGCCCAAAAAAAGTCATAGTATAGTATGGACAAAAAGTCATAGTATAGTATGCCAAAAAAAGTCATAGCATAGTATAGTACAAAAAAATCATAGTATATTATGGCAAAAAAAGGTATAGTATAGTATGGCAAAAAAAGTCATAGTATAGTATGGCAAAAAAAGTCATAGTATAGTATGACAAAAAAGTCATAGTTTAGTATGGTTAAAAAAAGTCATAGTATAGTATGCCCAAAAAAAGTCATAGTATAGCATGGGGAAAAAAAGTCATATTATAGTATGCCAAAAAAAGTCATAGTATAGTATGGTAAAAAAAAGTCACTGTATAGTATGCCAAAAAAAAGTCATAGTATAGTATGGTAAAAAAAAGTCATAGTATAGTATGGCAAAAAAAAGTCATATTATAGTATGGCAAAAAAGTCATAGTATAGTATGGTAAAAAAAAGTCATAGTATAGTATGGCAAAAAAAAGTCATATTATAGTATGGCAAAAAAGTCATAGTATAGTATGGCAAAAAAAGTCATGTTATAGCATGGCAAAAAAGTCATAGTATAGTATGGTAAAAAAAAGTCACTGTATAGTATGCCAAAAAAAAGTCATAGTATAGTATGGTAAAAAAAAGTCATAGTATAGTATGGCAAAAAAAGTCATAGTATAGTATGCCCAAAAAAAGTCATAGTATAGTATGGCAAAAAAAGTCATAGTATAGTATGCCCAAAAAAAGTCATAGTATAGTATGGCAAAAAAAGTCATAGTATAGTATGCCCAAAAAAAGTCATAGTATAGTATGGGGAAAAAAAGTCATATTATAGTATGCCAAAAAAAGTCATAGTATAGTATGGTAAAAAAAAGTCACTGTATAGTATGCCAAAAAAAAGTCATAGTATAGTATGGCAAAAAAATGATAGTATATTATGCCAAAAAAAAGTCATTGTATAGTATGGCAAAAAAAAAGTCATAGTATAGTATGCCCAAAAAAAGTCATAGTATAGTATGGCAAAAAAAGTCATGTTATAGCATGGCAAAAAAGTCATAGTATAGTATGGTAAAAAAAAGTCACTGTATAGTATGCCAAAAAAAAGTCATAGTATAGTATGGTAAAAAAAAGTCATAGTATAGTATGGCAAAAAAAAGTCATAGTATAGTATGCCCAAAAAAAGTCATAGTATAGTATGGCAAAAAAAGTCATAGTATAGTATGCCCAAAAAAAGTCATAGTATAGTATGGGGAAAAAAAGTCATATTATAGTATGCCAAAAAAAGTCATAGTATAGTATGGTAAAAAAAAGTCACTGTATAGTATGCCAAAAAAAAGTCATAGTGTAGTATGGTAAAAAAAAGTCATATTATAGTATGGCAAAAAAGTCATAGTATAGTATGGTAAAAAAAAGTCATAGTATAGTATGACAAAAAAGTCATAGTTTAGTATGGTTAAAAAAACCTCATAGTATGTAAAAAAAGTAATAGTATGGTATGGCAAAAAAAATGATAGTATATTATGCCAAAAAAAAGTCATTGTATAGTATGGCAAAAAAAAAAGTCATAGTATAGTATGGCAAAAAAAGTCATAGCATAGTATAGTAAAAAAAAAATCATAGTATATTATGGCAAAAAAAGGCATAGTATAGTATGGCAAAAAAAGTCATAGTATAGTATGGCAAAAAAAAGTCATAGTATAGTATGCCCAAAAAAAGTCATAGTTTAGTATGGTTAAAAAAAACCTCATAGTATGTAAAAAAAAGTCATAGTATGGTATGGCAAAAAAAAATCATAGTATATCATGCCAAAAAAAAGTCATAGTATAGTATGGCAAAAAAAGTAATACTATAGTATGCCAAAAAAAGTCATAGCATAGTATAGTAAAAAAAAAATCATAGTATATTATGGCAAAAAAAAGTCATTATAGTATGGCAAAAAAGTCATAGTATAGTATGGTAAAAAAAGTCACTGTATAGTATGCCAAAAAAAAGTCATAGTATAGTATGGTAAAAAAAGTCATAGTATAGTATGGCAAAAAAAGTCATTATAGTATGGCAAAAAAGTCATAGTATAGTATGGTAAAAAAAAGTCATAGTATAGTATGACAAAAAAGTCATAGTTTAGTATGGTTAAAAAAACCTCATAGTATGTAAAAAAGTGATAGTATGGTATGGCAAAGAAATCATAGTATATTATGCCAAAAAAAAGTCATTGTATAGTATGGCAAAAAAAGTCATAGTATAGTATGGCAAAAAATGTCATAGTATAGTATGCCAAAAAAAAGTCATAGTATAGTATGGCAAAAAAGTCATACTATAGTATGGCAAAAAAAAGTCATTTTATAGTATGCCCAAAAAAAGTCATAGTATAGTATGGACAAAAAGTCATAGTATAGTATGCCAAAAAAAGTCATAGCATAGTATAGTACAAAAAAATCATAGTATATTATGGCAAAAAAAGGTATAGTATAGTATGGCAAAAAAAGTCATAGTATAGTATGGCAAAAAAAGTCATAGTATAGTATGACAAAAAAGTCATAGTTTAGTATGGTTAAAAAAACCTCATAGTATGTAAAAAAAAAAGTCATAGTATGGTATGGCAAAAAAAATCATAGTATAGTATGCCAAAAAAAAAGTCATAGTATAGTATGGCAAAAAAAGTCATAGTATAGTATGGCAAAAAATGTCATAGTATAGTATGCCAAAAAAAAGTCATAGTATATTATGGCAAAAAAAGTCATAGTATAGTATGCCCAAAAAAAGTCATAGTATAGTATGGCAAAAAAAAGTCATAGTATAGTATGCCCAAAAAAAGTCATGTTATAGCATGGCAAAAAAGTCATAGTATAGTATGGTAAAAAAAAGTCACTGTATACTATGCCAAAAAAAAGTCATAGTATAGTATGGTAAAAAAAAGTCATAGTATAGTATGCCAAAAAAAGTCAGTATAGTATGGCAAAAAAGTCATAGTATAGTATGTCCAAAAAAAGTCATAGTATAGTATGGCAAAAAAAGTCATATTATAGTATGGCAAAAAAGTCATAGTATAGTATGGTAAAAAAAAGTCATAGTATAATATGGCAAAAAAAAGTCATATTGTAGTATGGCAAAAAAGTCATAGTATAGTATGGTAAAAAAAGTCATAGTATAGTATGACAAAAAAGTCATAGTTTAGTATGGTTAAAAACACCTCATAGTATGTAAAAAAAAGTCATAGTATGGTATGGTAAAAAAAAGTCATAGTATAATATGGCAAAAAAAAGTCATAGTATGGTATGGCAAAAAAAATGATAGTATATTATGCAAAAAAAAAGTCATTGTATAGTATGGCAAAAAAAAGTCATAGTATAGTATGGCAAAAAAAGTCATAGTATACTATGCAAAAAAAGTCATACTATAGTATGCCAAAAAAAGTCATAGCATAGTATAGTAAAAAAAAATCATAGTATATTATGGCAAAAAAAAAGGCATAGTATAGTATGGCAAAAAAAGTCATAGTATAGTATGGCAAAAAAAAAGTCATAGTATATTATGCCAAAAAAAAGTCATAGTATAGTATGGCAAAAAATGTCATAGTATAGTATGCCAAAAAAAAGTCATAGTATAGTATGGCAAAAAAGTCATAGTATAGTATGGCAAAAAAAAGTCATTTTATAGTATGCCCAAAAAAAGTCATAGTATAGTATGGACAAAAAGTCATAGTATAGTATGCCAAAAAAAGTCATAGGATAGTATAGTAAAAAAAAATCATAGTATATCATGGCAAAAAAAGTCATAGTATAGTATGGCAAAAAAAGTCATAGTATAGTATGACAAAAAAGTCATAGTTTAGTATGGTTAAAAAAACCTCATAGTATGTAAAAAAAAGTCATAGTATGGTATGGCAAAAAAAATCATAGTATAGTATGCCAAAAAAAAGTCATAGTATAGTATGGCAAAAAAAGTCATAGTATAGTATGCCAAAAAAAGTCAGTATAGTATGGCAAAAAAAAGTCATATTATAGTATGGTAAAAAAAAAAAGTCACTGTATAGTATGGCAAAAAAAGTCATAGTATAGTATGGCAAGAAATATGGAAAGCTGAAAGACTAGCTCAGTGGTTAATGCTGCTGACTGTCACCCGGGAGATCCAGGTTCGAATCCCGTGTGGACCCTTAGGCAAGGTCCTTAAAGCTACCAGCCTACTTCAGGATGTGACACGTGGGTGCTTTTTGACTGTTATCCATCTCCACTTATGAAGATGAATGTTCATCATTGGTAGCTTCACAGAGGGTGTGTGGCTCACTGGATAATGCTGCTGACTTTCACCTGGGAGATCATCTTCATAAGTGGAGATAGATAACAGTTCAGTCAGTCAGTATGGCAAAAAAGTCACTGTATAGTATGCCAAAAAAAGTCATTATAGTATGGCAAAAAAGTCATAGTATAGTATGACAAAAAAGTCATAGTTTAGTATGGTTAAAAAAACCTCATAGTATGTAAAAAAAAGTCATAGTATGGTATGGCAAAAAAAATCATAGTATAGTATGCCAAAAAAAAGTCATAGTATAGTATGGCAAAAAAAGTCATAGTATAGTATGCCAAAAAAAGTCAGTATAGTATGGCAAAAAAAAGTCATATTATAGTATGGCAAAAAAGTCGTAGTATAGTATGGTAAAAAAAAAAGTCACTGTATAGTATGGCAAAAAAAGTCATAGTATAGTATGGCAAGAAATATGGAAAGCTGAAAGACTAGCTCAGTGGTTAATGCTGCTGACTGTCACCCGGGAGATCCAGGTTCGAATCCCGTGTGGACCCTTAGGCAAGGTCCTTAAAGCTACCAGCCTACTTCAGGATGTGACACGTGGGTGCTTTTTGACTGTTATCCATCTCCACTTATGAAGATGAATGTTCATCATTGGTAGCTTCACAGAGGGTGTGTGGCTCACTGGATAATGCTGCTGACTTTCACCTGGGAGATCATCTTCATAAGTGGAGATAGATAACAGTTCAGTCAGTCAGTATGGCAAAAAAGTCACTGTATAGTATGCCAAAAAAAGTCATTATAGTATGGCAAAAAAGTCATAGTATAGTGTGGTAAAAAAATCATAGTATAGTATGGCAAAAAAACCTCATAGTTTAGTATGGTAAAAAAAACCTCATAGTATGTTAAAAAAAAAAGTCATAGTATAGTATGTTAAAAAAAAGTCATAGTATAGTATGGCAAAAAATGTCATAGTATAGTATGCCAAAAAAAAGTCATAGTATAGTATGGCAAAAACAGTCATAGTATAGTATGCCCAAAAAAAGTCATAGTATAGTATGGCAAAAAAGTCATAGTATAGTATGGCAAAAAAAGTATATTATGCCAAAAAAAGTCATAGTATAGTATGGCAAGAAATATGGAAAGCTGAAAGACTAGCAAAAAAAACTAGGGTGTGTGGCTAGCTCAGTGGTTAATGCTGCTGACTTTCACCTGGGAGATCCAGGTTCGAATCCCGTGTGGACCCTTAGGCGAGGTCCTTAAAGCTACCAGCCTACTTCAGGATGTGACACGTGGGTGCTTTTTGACTGTTATCTATCTCCACTTATGAAGATGAATGTTCATCATTGGTAGCTTCACAGCGGGTGTGTGGCTCACTGGATAATGCTGCTGACTTTCACCTGGGAGATCATCTTCATAAGTGGAGATAGATAACAGTTCAGTCAGTCAGTATGGCAAAAAAAAGTCACTGTATAGTATGGCAAAAAAAGTCATAGTATAGTATGGCAAAAAAAAAGTCATATTATAGTATGGCAAAAAAGTCATAGTATAGTATGGTAAAAAAGTCACTGTATAGTATGGCAAAAAAAGTCATAGTATAGTATGGCAAAAAATGTCATAGTATAGTATGGCAAAAAGGTATATTATGCCAAAAAAAAAGTCATGGTATAGTATGGCAAAAAAGTCATTTTATAGTATGCCCAAAATAGGCTGGTATAGTAAAAAAAAAATCATACTACATTATGGCAAAAAAAGTCATAGTATAGTATGGCAAAAAAAAGTCATAGTATAGTATGGCAAAAGAAGTCATAGTATAGTATGACAAAAAAGTCATAGTTTAGTATGGTTAAAAAACCTCATACTATGTAAAAACAAGTCATAGTATGGCATGGCAAAAAAAATCATAGTATATTATGGCAAAAAAAAAAGTCATATTATAGTATGGCAAAAAAGTCATAGTATAGTATGGTAAAAAGTCACTGTATAGTATGGCAAAAAAAAGTCATGGTATAGTATGGCAAAAAAAAGTCATAGTATAGTATGGCAAAAAAGTATATTATGCCAAAAAAAAGTCATAGTATAGTATGGCAAAAAAGGTATATTATGCCAAAAAAAAAGTCATGGTATAGTATGGCAAAAAAGTCATTTTATAGTATGCCCAAAAATAGGCTGGTATAGTAAAAAAAAAATCATAGTACATTATGGCAAAAAAAAGTCATAGTATAGTATGGCAAAAAAAGTCATAGTATAGTATGGCAAAAAAAGTCATAGTATAGTATGACAAAAAAGTCATAGTTTAGTATGGTTAAAAAAACCTCATAGTATGTAAAAACAAGTCATAGTATGGTATGGCAAAAAAAATCATAGTATATTATGGCAAAAAAAAGTCAGTATAGTATGGCAAAAAAAAGTCATAGTATAGTATGGCAAAAAAAGTCATAGTATAGTATGACAAAAAAGTCATAGTTTAGTATGGTTAAAAAAACCTCACAGTATGTAAAAACAAGTCATAGTATGGTATGGCAAAAAAAAATCATAGTACATTATGCCAAAAAAAAGTCATAGTATAGTATGGCAAAAAAAGTCATAGTATAGTATGGCAAAAAAAGTCATAGTATAGTATGCCCAAAAAAAGTCATAGTATAGTATGGCAAAAAAAGTCATGTTATAGTATGGCAAAAAAGTCATAGTATAGTATGGTAAAAAAAAGTCACTGTATAGTATGGCAAAAAAAAGTCATAGTATAGTATGGTAAAAAAAAAAAGTCATAGTATAGTATGGCAAAAAAAAAGTCATAGTATAGTATGGCAAAAAAAGTATATTATGCCAAAAAAAGTCATATTATAGTATGGCAAAAAAAAGTCATAGTATAGTATGGCAAAAAAAGTATAGTATGGCAAAAAAAGTCATTTTATAGTATGCCCCAAAAAAGTCAGTATAGTATGGGAAAAAAGTCATAGTATAGTATGCCAAAAAAAGTCATAGTATAGTATAGTATCTCCACTTATGAAGATGAATGTTCATCATTGGTAGCTTCACAGAGGGTGTGTGGCTCACTGGATAATGCTGCTGACTTTCACCTGGGAGATCATCTTCATAAGTGGAGATAGATAACAGTTCAGTCAGTCAGTATGGCAAAAAATGTCATAGTATAGTATGCCAAAAAAAAGTCATAGTATAGTATGGCAAAAAAAAGTCATAGTATAGTATGCCCAAAAAAGTCATTATAGTATGGCAAAAAAGTATATTATGCCAAAAAAAAGTCATAGTATAGTATGGCAAAAAAGGTATATTATGCCAAAAAAAAAGTCATGGTATAGTATGGCAAAAAAGTCATTTTATAGTATGCCCAAAAATAGGCTGGTATAGTAAAAAAAAAAATCATAGTACATTATGGCAAAAAAAGTCATAGTATAGTATGGCAAAAAAAGTCATAGTATAGTATGGCAAAAAAAGTCATAGTATAGTATGACAAAAAAGTCATAGTTTAGTATGGTTAAAAAAACCTCAAAGTATGTAAAAACAAGTCATAGTATGGTATGGCAAAAAAAATCATAGTATATTATGGCAAAAAAAAGTCAGTATAGTATGGCAAAAAAAAGTCATAGTATAGTATGGCAAAAAAAGTCATAGTATAGTATGCCCAAAAAAAGTCATAGTATAGTATGGCAAAAAAAGTCATGTTATAGTATGGCAAAAAAGTCATAGTATAGTATGCCAAAAAAAGTCATTATAGTATGGCAAAAAAGTCATAGTATAGTATGACAAAAAGTCATAGTTTAGTATGGTTAAAAAACCTCATAGTATGTAAAAAAAGTCATAGTATGGTATGGCAAAAAAAATCATAGTATAGTATGCCAAAAAAAAGTCATAGTATAGTATGGCAAAAAAAGTCATAGTATAGTATGCCAAAAAAAGTCAGTATAGTATGGCAAAAAAAAGTCATATTATAGTATGGCAAAAAAGTCGTAGTATAGTATGGTAAAAAAAAAAGTCACTGTATAGTATGGCAAAAAAAGTCATAGTATAGTATGGCAAGAAATATGGAAAGCTGAAAGACTAGCTCAGTGGTTAATGCTGCTGACTGTCACCCGGGAGATCCAGGTTCGAATCCCGTGTGGACCCTTAGGCAAGGTCCTTAAAGCTACCAGCCTACTTCAGGATGTGACACGTGGGTGCTTTTTGACTGTTATCCATCTCCACTTATGAAGATGAATGTTCATCATTGGTAGCTTCACAGAGGGTGTGTGGCTCACTGGATAATGCTGCTGACTTTCACCTGGGAGATCATCTTCATAAGTGGAGATAGATAACAGTTTCAGTCAGTCAGTATGGCAAAAAAGTCACTGTATAGTATGCCAAAAAAAGTCATTATAGTATGGCAAAAAAGTCATAGTATAGTGTGGTAAAAAAATCATAGTATAGTATGGCAAAAAAACCTCATAGTTTAGTATGGTAAAAAAAACCTCATAGTATGTTAAAAAAAAAAGTCATAGTATAGTATGTTAAAAAAAAGTCATAGTATAGTATGGCAAAAAATGTCATAGTATAGTATGCCAAAAAAAAGTCATAGTATAGTATGGCAAAAACAGTCATAGTATAGTATGCCCAAAAAAAGTCATAGTATAGTATGGCAAAAAAGTCATAGTATAGTATGGCAAAAAAAGTATATTATGCCAAAAAAAGTCATAGTATAGTATGGCAAGAAATATGGAAAGCTGAAAGACTAGCAAAAAAAACTAGGGTGTGTGGCTAGCTCAGTGGTTAATGCTGCTGACTTTCACCTGGGAGATCCAGGTTCGAATCCCGTGTGGACCCTTAGGCGAGGTCCTTAAAGCTACCAGCCTACTTCAGGATGTGACACGTGGGTGCTTTTTGACTGTTATCTATCTCCACTTATGAAGATGAATGTTCATCATTGGTAGCTTCACAGCGGGTGTGTGGCTCACTGGATAATGCTGCTGACTTTCACCTGGGAGATCATCTTCATAAGTGGAGATAGATAACAGTTCAGTCAGTCAGTATGGCAAAAAAAAGTCACTGTATAGTATGGCAAAAAAAGTCATAGTATAGTATGGCAAAAAAAAAGTCATATTATAGTATGGCAAAAAAGTCATAGTATAGTATGGTAAAAAAGTCACTGTATAGTATGGCAAAAAAAGTCATAGTATAGTATGGCAAAAAATGTCATAGTATAGTATGGCAAAAAAGGTATATTATGCCAAAAAAAAAGTCATGGTATAGTATGGCAAAAAAGTCATTTTATAGTATGCCCAAAAATAGGCTGGTATAGTAAAAAAAAAATCATACTACATTATGGCAAAAAAAGTCATAGTATAGTATGGCAAAAAAAAGTCATAGTATAGTATGGCAAAAGAAGTCATAGTATAGTATGACAAAAAAGTCATAGTTTAGTATGGTTAAAAAAACCTCATACTATGTAAAAACAAGTCATAGTATGGCATGGCAAAAAAAATCATAGTATATTATGGCAAAAAAAAAAGTCATATTATAGTATGGCAAAAAAGTCATAGTATAGTATGGTAAAAAAGTCACTGTATAGTATGGCAAAAAAAAGTCATGGTATAGTATGGCAAAAAAAAGTCATAGTATAGTATGGCAAAAAAGTATATTATGCCAAAAAAAAGTCATAGTATAGTATGGCAAAAAAGGTATATTATGCCAAAAAAAAAGTCATGGTATAGTATGGCAAAAAAGTCATTTTATAGTATGCCCAAAAATAGGCTGGTATAGTAAAAAAAAAATCATAGTACATTATGGCAAAAAAAGTCATAGTATAGTATGGCAAAAAAAGTCATAGTATAGTATGGCAAAAAAAGTCATAGTATAGTATGACAAAAAAGTCATAGTTTAGTATGGTTAAAAAAACCTCATAGTATGTAAAAACAAGTCATAGTATGGTATGGCAAAAAAAATCATAGTATAATTATGGCAAAAAAAAGTCAGTATAGTATGGCAAAAAAAAGTCATAGTATAGTATGGCAAAAAAAGTCATAGTATAGTATGACAAAAAAGTCATAGTTTAGTATGGTTAAAAAAACCTCACAGTATGTAAAAACAAGTCATAGTATGGTATGGCAAAAAAAAATCATAGTATATTATGCCAAAAAAAAGTCATAGTATAGTATGGCAAAAAAAGTCATAGTATAGTATGGCAAAAAAAGTCATAGTATAGTATGCCCAAAAAAGTCATAGTATAGTATGGCAAAAAAAGTCATGTTATAGTATGGCAAAAAAAGTCATAGTATAGTATGGTAAAAAAAAGTCACTGTATAGTATGGCAAAAAAAAGTCATAGTATAGTATGGTAAAAAAAAAAAGTCATAGTATAGTATGGCAAAAAAAAAGTCATAGTATAGTATGGCAAAAAAAGTATATTATGCCAAAAAAAGTCATATTATAGTATGGCAAAAAAAAGTCATAGTATAGTATGGCAAAAAAAGTATAGTATGGCAAAAAAAGTCATTTTATAGTATGCCCCAAAAAAAGTCAGTATAGTATGGGAAAAAAGTCATAGTATAGTATGCCAAAAAAAGTCATAGTATAGTATAGTATCTCCACTTATGAAGATGAATGTTCATCATTGGTAGCTTCACAGAGGGTGTGTGGCTCACTGGATAATGCTGCTGACTTTCACCTGGGAGATCATCTTCATAAGTGGAGATAGATAACAGTTCAGTCAGTCAGTATGGCAAAAAATGTCATAGTAGTATGCCAAAAAAAAGTCATAGTATAGTATGGCAAAAAAAAGTCATAGTATAGTATGCCCAAAAAAAGTCATTATAGTATGGCAAAAAAGTATATTATGCCAAAAAAAAGTCATAGTATAGTATGGCAAAAAAGGTATATTATGCCAAAAAAAAAGTCATGGTATAGTATGGCAAAAAAGTCATTTTATAGTATGCCCAAAAATAGGCTGGTATAGTAAAAAAAAAATCATAGTACATTATGGCAAAAAAAAGTCATAGTATAGTATGGCAAAAAAAGTCATAGTATAGTATGGCAAAAAAAGTCATAGTATAGTATGACAAAAAAGTCATAGTTTAGTATGGTTAAAAAACCTCAAAGTATGTAAAAACAAGTCATAGTATGGTATGGCAAAAAAAATCATAGTATATTATGGCAAAAAAAAGTCAGTATAGTATGGCAAAAAAAAGTCATAGTATAGTATGGCAAAAAAAGTCATAGTATAGTATGCCCAAAAAAGTCATAGTATAGTATGGCAAAAAAAGTCATGTTATAGTATGGCAAAAAGTCATAGTATAGTATGGTAAAAAAAAAAGTCATAGTATAGTATGGCAAAAAAAAAGTCATAGTATAGTATGGCAAAAAAAGTATATTATGCCAAAAAAAGTCATATTATAGTATGGCAAAAAAAGTCATAGTATAGTATGGCAAAAAAAGTATAGTATGGCAAAAAAAAAGTCATTTTATAGTATGCCCCAAAAAAGTCAGTATAGTATGGGAAAAAAGTCATAGTATAGTATGCCAAAAAAAGTCATAGTATAGTATAGTATCTCCACTTATGAAGATGAATGTTCATCATTGGTAGCTTCACAGAGGGTGTGTGGCTCACTGGATAATGCTGCTGACTTTCACCTGGGAGATCATCTTCATAAGTGGAGATAGATAACAGTTCAGTCAGTCAGTATGGCAAAAAATGTCATAGTATAGTATGCCAAAAAAAGTCATAGTATAGTATGGCAAAAAAAAGTCATAGTATAGTATGCCCAAAAAAGTCATTATAGTATGGCAAAAAAGTATATTATGCCAAAAAAAAGTCATAGTATAGTATGGCAAAAAAGGTATATTATGCCAAAAAAAAAGTCATGGTATAGTATGGCAAAAAAGTCATTTTATAGTATGCCCAAAAATAGGCTGGTATAGTAAAAAAAAAATATAGTACATTATGGCAAAAAAAAGTCATAGTATAGTATGGCAAAAAAAGTCATAGTATAGTATGGCAAAAAAGTCATAGTATAGTATGACAAAAAAAGTCATAGTTTAGTATGGTTAAAAAAACCTCAAAGTATGTAAAACAAGTCATAGTATGGTATGGCAAAAAAAATCATAGTATATTATGGCAAAAAAAAGTCAGTATAGTATGGCAAAAAAAAGTCATAGTATAGTATGGCAAAAAAAGTCATAGTATAGTATGCCCAAAAAAAGTCATAGTATAGTATGGCAAAAAAAGTCATGTTATAGTATGGCAAAAAAGTCATAGTATAGTATGCCAAAAAAAGTCATTATAGTATGGCAAAAAAGTCATAGTATAGTATGACAAAAAAGTCATAGTTTAGTATGGTTAAAAAAACCTCATAGTATGTAAAAAAAAGTCATAGTATGGTATGGCAAAAAAAATCATAGTATAGTATGCCAAAAAAAAGTCATAGTATAGTATGGCAAAAAAAGTCATAGTATAGTATGCCAAAAAAGTCAGTATAGTATGGCAAAAAAAGTCATATTATAGTATGGCAAAAAAGTCGTAGTATAGTATGGTAAAAAAAAAAGTCACTGTATAGTATGGCAAAAAAAGTCATAGTATAGTATGGCAAGAAATATGGAAAGCTGAAAGACTAGCTCAGTGGTTAATGCTGCTGACTGTCACCCGGGAGATCCAGGTTCGAATCCCGTGTGGACCCTTAGGCAAGGTCCTTAAAGCTACCAGCCTACTTCAGGATGTGACACGTGGGTGCTTTTTGACTGTTATCCATCTCCACTTATGAAGATGAATGTTCATCATTGGTAGCTTCACAGAGGGTGTGTGGCTCACTGGATAATGCTGCTGACTTTCACCTGGGAGATCATCTTCATAAGTGGAGATAGATAAACAGTTCAGTCAGTCAGTATGGCAAAAAAGTCACTGTATAGTATGCCAAAAAAGTCATTATAGTATGGCAAAAAAGTCATAGTATAGTGTGGTAAAAAATCATAGTATAGTATGGCAAAAAAAACCTCATAGTTTAGTATGGTAAAAAAACCTCATAGTATGTTAAAAAAAAAAGTCATAGTATAGTATGTTAAAAAAAAGTCATAGTATAGTATGGCCAAAAAATGTCATAGTATAGTATGCCAAAAAAAGTCATAGTATAGTATGGCAAAAAACAGTCATAGTATAGTATGCCCAAAAAAGTCATAGTATAGTATGGCAAAAAGTCATAGTATAGTATGGGCAAAAAAACGTATATTATGCCAAAAAAAGTCATAGTATAGTATGGCAAGAAATATGGAAAGCTGAAAGACTAGCAAAAAAACTAGGGTGTGTGGCTAGCTCAGTGGTTAATGCTGCTGACTTTCACCTGGGAGATCC
This sequence comes from Nibea albiflora, assembly GCA_014281875.1. Lineage (NCBI taxonomy): Eukaryota > Metazoa > Chordata > Actinopteri > Sciaenidae > Nibea > Nibea albiflora. Next base: position 15,552,879 of record CM024807.1, read on the forward strand.
AGGTTCGAATCCCGTGTGGACCCTTAGGCGAGGTCCTTAAAGCTACCAGCCTACTTCAGGATGTGACACGTGGGTGCTTTTTGACTGTTATGTATCTCCACTTATGAAGATGAATGTTCATCATTGGTAGCTTCACAGCGGGGTGTGTGCTCACTGGATAATGCTGCTGACTTTCACCTGGGAGATCATCTTCATAAGTGGAGATAGATAACAGTTCAGTCAGTCAGTATGGCCAAAAAAAAGTCACTGTATAGGTATGGCAAAAAAGTCATAGTATAGTATGGCAAAAAAAAGTCATATTATAGTATGGCAAAAAAGTCATAGTATAGTATGGTAAAAAAGTCACTGTATAGTATGGCAAAAAAAGTCATAGTATAGTATGGCAAAAAATGTCATAGTATAGTATGGCAAAAAGGTATATTATGCCAAAAAAAAAAGTCATGGTATAGTATGGCAAAAAAGCATTTTATAGTATGCCCAAAAATAGGCTGGTATAGTAAAAAAAAAAATCATACTACATTATGGCAAAAAAAGTCATAGTATAGTATGGCAAAAAAAGTCATAGTATAGTATGGCAAAAGAAGTCATAGTATAGTATGACAAAAAAGTCATAGTTTAGTATGGTTAAAAAACCCTCATACTATGTAAAACAAGGTCATAGTATGGCATGGCAAAAAAAATCATAGTATATTATGGCAAAAAAAAAGTCATATTATAGTATGGCAAAAAGTCATAGTATAGTATGGTAAAAAAGTCACCTGTATAGTATGGCAAAAAAAAGTCATGGTATAGTATGGCAAAAAAAGTCATAGTATAGTATGGCAAAAAAGTATATTATGCCAAAAAAAGTCATAGTATAGTATGGCAAAAAAGGTATATTATGCCAAAAAAAAGTCATGGTATAGTATGGCAAAAAAGTCATTTTATAGTATGCCCAAAAATAGGCTGGTATAGTAAAAAAAAATCATAGTACATTATGGCAAAAAAAAGTCATAGTATAGTATGGCAAAAAAAGTCATAGTATAGTATGGCAAAAAAAGTCATAGTATAGTATGACAAAAAAGTCATAGTTTAGTATGGTTAAAAAAACCTCATAGTATGTAAAAACAAGTCATAGTATGGTATGGCAAAAAAAATCATAGTATATTATGGCAAAAAAAAGTCAGTATAGTATGGCAAAAAAAAGTCATAGTATAGTATGGCAAAAAAAGTCATAGTATAGTATGACAAAAAAGTCATAGTTTAGTATGGTTAAAAAAACCTCACAGTATGTAAAAACAAGTCATAGTATGGTATGGCAAAAAAAAATCATAGTATATTATGCCAAAAAAAAGTCATAGTATAGTATGGCAAAAAAAGTCATAGTATAGTATGGCAAAAAAAGTCATAGTATAGTATGCCCAAAAAAAGTCATAGTATAGTATGGCAAAAAAAGTCATGTTATAGTATGGCAAAAAAGTCATAGTATAGTATGGTAAAAAAAAGTCACTGTATAGTATGGCAAAAAAAAGTCATAGTATAGTATGGTAAAAAAAAAAAGTCATAGTATAGTATGGCAAAAAAAAAGTCATAGTATAGTATGGCAAAAAAAGTATATTATGCCAAAAAAAGTCATATTATAGTATGGCAAAAAAAAGTCATAGTATAGTATGGCAAAAAAAGTATAGTATGGCAAAAAAAAGTCATTTTATAGTATGCCCCAAAAAAGTCAGTATAGTATGGGAAAAAAGTCATAGTATAGTATGCCAAAAAAAGTCATAGTATAGTATAGTATCTCCACTTATGAAGATGAATGTTCATCATTGGTAGCTTCACAGAGGGTGTGTGGCTCACTGGATAATGCTGCTGACTTTCACCTGGGAGATCATCTTCATAAGTGGAGATAGATAACAGTTCAGTCAGTCAGTATGGCAAAAAATGTCATAGTATAGTATGCCAAAAAAAAGTCATAGTATAGTATGGCAAAAAAAAGTCATAGTATAGTATGCCCAAAAAAAGTCATTATAGTATGGCAAAAAAGTATATTATGCCAAAAAAAAGTCATAGTATAGTATGGCAAAAAAGGTATATTATGCCAAAAAAAAAGTCATGGTATAGTATGGCAAAAAAGTCATTTTATAGTATGCCCAAAAATAGGCTGGTATAGTAAAAAAAAAATCATAGTACATTATGGCAAAAAAAAGTCATAGTATAGTATGGCAAAAAAAGTCATAGTATAGTATGGCAAAAAAAGTCATAGTATAGTATGACAAAAAAGTCATAGTTTAGTATGGTTAAAAAAACCTCAAAGTATGTAAAAACAAGTCATAGTATGGTATGGCAAAAAAAATCATAGTATATTATGGCAAAAAAAAGTCAGTATAGTATGGCAAAAAAAAGTCATAGTATAGTATGGCAAAAAAAGTCATAGTATAGTATGCCCAAAAAAAGTCATAGTATAGTATGGCAAAAAAAGTCATGTTATAGTATGGCAAAAAAGTCATAGTATAGTATGGTAAAAAAAAAAGTCATAGTATAGTATGGCAAAAAAAAAGTCATAGTATAGTATGGCAAAAAAAGTATATTATGCCAAAAAAAGTCATATTATAGTATGGCAAAAAAAAGTCATAGTATAGTATGGCAAAAAAAGTATAGTATGGCAAAAAAAAAGTCATTTTATAGTATGCCCCAAAAAAGTCAGTATAGTATGGGAAAAAAGTCATAGTATAGTATGCCAAAAAAAGTCATAGTATAGTATAGTATCTCCACTTATGAAGATGAATGTTCATCATTGGTAGCTTCACAGAGGGTGTGTGGCTCACTGGATAATGCTGCTGACTTTCACCTGGGAGATCATCTTCATAAGTGGAGATAGATAACAGTTCAGTCAGTCAGTATGGCAAAAAATGTCATAGTATAGTATGCCAAAAAAAAGTCATAGTATAGTATGGCAAAAAAAAGTCATAGTATAGTATGCCCAAAAAAAGTCATTATAGTATGGCAAAAAAGTCATAGTATAGTATGGTAAAAAAAAAGTCATAGTATAGTATGGCAAAAAAAAAGTCATAGTATAGTATGGCAAAAAAAAGTATATTATGCCAAAAAAAAGTCATAGTATAGTATGGTAAAAAAAAGTCATAGTATAGTATGGCAAAAAAAAAGTCATAGTATAGTATGGCAAAAAAAGTATATTATGCCAAAAAAAGTCATATTATAGTATGGCAAAAAAAAGTCATAGTATAGTATGGCAAAAAAAGTATAGTATGGCAAAAAAAAGTCATTTTATAGTATGGCAAAAAAAGTCATAGTATAGTATGCCAAAAAAAGTCAGTATAGTATGGCAAAAAAGTCATAGTATAGTATGTCCAAAAAAAGTCATAGTATAGTATGGCAAAAAAAAGTCATATTATAGTATGGCAAAAAAGTCATAGTATAGTATGGTAAAAAAAAAAAGTCACTGTATAGTATGGCAAAAAAAGTCATAGTATAGTATGGCAAGAAATATGGAAAGCTGAAAGACTAGCAAAAAAAAAACTAGGGTGTGTGGCTAGCTCAGTGGTTAATGCTGCTGACTTTCACCCAGGAGATCCAGGTTCGAATCCCGTGTGGACCCTTAGGCACGGTCCTTAAAGCTACCAGCCTACTTCAGGATGTGACATGTGGGTGCTTTTTGACTGTTATCTATCTCCACTTATGAAGATGAATGTTCATCATTGGTAGCTTCACAGAGGGTGTGTGGCTCACTGGATAATGCTGCTGACTTTCACCTGGGAGATCATCTTCATAAGTGGAGATAGATAACAGTTCAGTCAGTCAGTATGAAAAAAGACACTGTATAGTATGCCAAAAAAAGTCATATTATAGTATGGCAAAAAATTCATAGTATAGTATGGTAAAAAAATCATAGTATAGTATGGCAAAGAAAACCTCATAGTTTAGTATGGTAAAAAAAGTCATAGTATATTATGGCAAAAAAAAGTCATAGTATAGTATGGTAAAAAAAAGTCATAGTATAGTATGGCAAAAAAAAAAGTCATATTATAGTATGGCAAAAAAGTCATAGTATAGTATGGTAAAAAAAGTCACTGCATAGTATGTTAAAAAAAGTCATATTATAGTATGGCAAAGAAGTCATAGTATAGTATGGTAAAAAAAAAGTCACTGTATTGTATGGCTGGCAAAGTCATAGTATAGTATGGTAAAAAAAAAAAGTCACTGTATAGTATGGCAAAAAAAGTCATAGTTTAGTATGGTTAAAAAAAACTCATAGTATGTAAAAAAGTCATAGTTTAGTATGGTTTAAAAAAACTCATAGTATGTAAAAAAAAGTCATAGTATAGTATGGCAAAAAAGTCATAGTTTAGTATGGTTAAAAAAAAGTCATAGTATGTAAAAAAGTCATAGTTTAGTATGGTTTAAAAAAACTCATAGTATGTAAAAAAAAGTCATAGTATAGTATGGCAAAAAAGTCATAGTTTAGTATGGTTAAAAAAAAGTCATAGTATGTAAAAAAAAAAGTCATAGTATAGTATGGCAAAAAATGTCACTGTATAGTATGGCAAAAAAAAAAAGTCATATTATAGTATGGCAAAAAAAAAAGTCATATTATAGTATGGCAAAAAAGTCATAGTTTAGTATGGTTAAAAAAAAGTCATAGTATGTAAAAAAGTCATAGTTCAGTATGGTTTAAAAAAACTCAGTATGTAAAAAAAAGTCATAGTATAGTATGGCAAAAAAGTCATAGTTTAGTATGGTTAAAAAAAAGTCATAGTATGTAAAAAAGTCATAGTTCAGTATGGTTTAAAAAAACTCAGTATGTAAAAAAAAGTCATAGTATAGTATGGCAAAAAAGTCATAGTTTAGTATGGTTAAAAAAAAGTCATAGTATGTAAAAAAAAGTCATAGTATAGTATGGCAAAAAATGTCACTGTATAGTATGGCAAAAAAAAAAGTCATATTATAGTATGGCAAAAAAGTCATAGTATAGTATGGCAAAAAAGTCATAGTTTAGTATGGTTAAAAAAAAGTCATAGTATGTAAAAAAAAAAAAAGTCATAGTATAGTATGGCAAAAAATGAATGTGGGCGTGGCGCTCCGTCAGATTTGACCGTTTGTCCCAATTCTTGCTAATGTGTGTGGTCAATTGAACGAAATGCTTTGAAAGCGTCAAAGGCTCGCGCGTTTTCTGACTGGTGCCTTCCGACGTGCCAGCCCGTCGAGTTGCGCGGGAGTGCGAGGGCCCGTCCAACGCTGCTTGCAGCTTTAATTGGAATTGGGGTTGTAGCTTTGTTTTAATTTTTTTTTTGAAAAACATGCAATTCTACAAAACATTTCCTTTAAAATGTTTTAATATTAAACACAATATTAACAATATATTAATCACAGCAGGAGATCTCTTTCAACATTCATTTCTTATTATACAACCATTACTGAGGCCTCCTGTAGTACACAGCACACATTTGACATTCAAAGATGCGTTTGAGTGCCACAGAAATGAAAAGTGCAAATGTATGAGCAGCACATGGACACAGTGGAGAGTCTTGACTAAAGAGCTTGATGTGCTGCTAATAAACATGATTTATTAGTGCTCAAACAGTTTTTTTTTTTAAGTTGGTGGAATCTAGGCAATGATCAACATCACCATCTATGTTTCATTTAATTTACACTGAAACCAGCATCTGTACACACTGAAATGACTGAATAAAACAGGGCTTTATGGGGAGGGACTGCTGGACGCTCATGTTTAAACAGCTGAGGCAAAACAACATTTAGTGAAGGTGACTGGGTCGAGGGCTAAATGAAGGGAGGGGATGGCAGAGTGCAGCAAAGTCTCCCAAATGCTGAGCTGAGTTGAAATGATGTGCTTTCGCTCTCATCTACCACCAAATTCTTGAGTCCACCTCAGCAGGGATCTGTCTGATAAACAAGCCACTTGTGGAAGAAGTTGATTTGACCCCGATTTGAAATAAAATCTACAAAACAAACATGAAATCATAAAGCAAATGTCTATGGAAGCTCAAAATGGAAAAGTTAGAGAGATACAGGCTTCTATGAACTTCTCCCGTCCATGAGCCAAATTGCCTTCCCAGGTCACAGGAAGATGATATCATAAAAAAAGATAATCACAGTAGAATCCGCATCCACTTTCACAGTCTGAAAGTGATGGGCAGGTTTTCTGAATTGAATGTAAAATTGATTGGGAACTGATTCCAAACTTGGTGAGGCCTAGGCCTGAGGTTAAAGGTCTGGGTGTCGGGCGGGGTCAACGGTCATTATTGGCCCTTTTTGGGTTCATCGGGGATGCTCTCATTTAGAGGGGTGAAGCTGGTGAGCAGGACGTGGCGCTCATACTGCTTGGTTTGCCTGAATTTGGTGTCGGTGCCGTGGAGTCGATCCAGAACTCCAAAGACCCCATAACACTGGTTGAACCTGGAAAGAGTAGCAACATGTGAGTACAGCTGTATCGATTATGTACAAAGAACTACTTTTGGTGGAGTGGGGACAGGTGGACTTTTACTTGAGGTGGTGGAAGTCGTGGAACTCCGGGGAGGGCAGGAAGGGGAGGTGGTATCCACAGTGGGAGATGGAGGTGCTGACCAGGGCCAGGCAGTACCACAGGGTGGTGGTACAAAGGTGGGAGCCCAGGATAATTGGCCCGGCTACCACCGGCAGCATGTTGGAGAACTGAGGGCGAGAAGAACAGGTTTTAACGGTGATGGTGATGAAACTGTGAACACGCGGGAGATGCATTTTCAAAGGCTCATTCGAGTTAGAAGTTCAGATTTGTTTTTAGGTTTCCAGATGTGAAAATGCGTCATCTGTGACAGCTGCAGCCCGTCCGCGGCTTAATGACTCAACGAGGAGAGAAGAGACCTGAATCCTAACACAGGCCGGACATAATCCTCCGCTGTGTTCTCACACTCTTTGACAGTGAAAGATCGACTACAATTCTCAAATCCAGGGAGGAGAAGAGCGTGACTGAGACAGGCGTGAGTGAAATTAAACGAGAGGGAAGAGGATCATTCACCACATGCTCCAGAGGATGGGCGTAGATGGCAACAACTCCGATGGGAGCAGTCCACTCATGGTGCTGTTTGTGGAAATGCTTGTAGAGGGCGGGATGGTGGAACAGCCTGAGGGACAGAAGACAGCGAAGGATCAAAATGAATTAAGAAAACGCAGTGATTCACTCCTGCCACAAGGTGGCAGTAATGTGCAATATTGAGTGAATCTAAATATATATGCATTTTTCACTGGAGACTTTATAATATATCACATGTATAAATAGTAGAATTAATGATCCAGACCTGTGTGAATAGTAAAACATAACTTCCTCCACGATGGCGCACACAGCCAGCTCCAGCAGGGCCCAGTGGAAGGTGGGTAGCTCGGGGCCGCATGGGTCCCTTCTCAAGTTCGTCAGGTAGTAAGCTGCCAACACCATGGGCCCGGAGATACACACATAGTTGAACATGACAGACTTCACCGCGTGGCGAAGCTTAGCTGGATCCACCTGGAGGGTGAGGAAGGAGTCAGGAAGAGGTCAAAAAAGTATCCAATTACATTACATTCATCTGGCATTTGATTTGTCTTACAAGAGGTGCATTGTGATTTTTCTACTGCACGTAAAATGAAGAGGATGACTCTTCATTTTACTTTGATACTGCAATACTTTTGCAATTTAAGTATTTAGAACTAAATAAGATTTCATTGTTTTCGTTTTTTGCGTGCATGTATTGATCACCTGATTTCTAGAAGGCATTTCACAACATTGTTTATATCGAGTTTGTTCGGTAATGGAAGTTCTAACTATAACTCATGGACTGGACAGTTTTTAAATAATCAGCGGCGTACACAATTGGTGAACACATGCAGTTACAAAAGCAGTACTGTTCTGTAGCTGTGCAAAAGTCCAAAGTGCAGAGTGAACAACCTAAATGTACATTTTTCAACTCAATGAAGGAAAAGCACAGGCGTTGCTAATAACATTAATGAATGCGCTTAATTATTCAAGTGAGCCAGTAAGCGATGACAGTGAACCAGCATGTACAATACCAGAACCCCAGAACTGATGCAGGGAATTCAGCCATCATCGATTTTATTATTTAAACCCGTATAACTCTGTAAGTAAATATTCAGAGCGTACTAAACACGCTGCATCCAAAACCTTAAGTGAAAGTATTTTATTGGTTTATTTATTTCACAAGTAGAAGTACTCAGTGTGCAGTAAAATGATGAGGAATTCTACAGCTAATCCAAGATTTTTCTTTTAAAGAGTTTATTTATCCAAGGTTATTTTTCTCGCACTTCCAAATTTAGGGATTCAAATGTAGAGAAGAAGAAGTACAGTTGCCTCTGAGATGCGGCCAAGTAGAAGTATAAATTTGTCAAGTCAAGCACCTTGGATTTATACGTAACTGTAACTGTAGCTGTAACTGTAACTAGTCACACTGCACCACTGGTGTGAGATGTAACAGTATCTGTGGTTGGTCTGGTTTTGAACACATGATCCCGGCAGTCACACGCACTCTGTGCGGTTTTATGTTTAACCCATCATTATTTCAAAATCATCTGAAGATTGGCTCAGGCACGCAAACTAATTCATCTAAGATACACAGATCCATTCCTTGATAAACTGCCCCACCACTGTTGCCTAAGCTGTTGTTCCACACGGGCATGCCCTGACTTTGTTTATGACAAATAGTTCAAACTGCTATTCTCGGTCACCGAGCTACTGTTATCTCGCAGAAAGCCCTCAGGGCACACAAGATGATTAGCTCATCATAGGGAAGGGGTGAAATAGAAATGTTAGGACAATTTATGTCACCCTATAAAAGTGATAAAGCCAGTGAGAAGCATGTTTAGATCCTGGGTATAAAAGCAACCTGAAAAATATTTATTATTAATCCATCGATGATCGAGAGCTTCCGGTGCACTGTGTGTCCTGGTTATAACCTCTGACAGGGAATCAATAATCTGATTGATATTTGGAGAGTGGCCTCCCGGCCTGGTTATCAGTAATGTCAGTGTTTATCTCTCCAGTGTCCATCAACATCTGTTAATCAAACACAGTCAGAGGACTTTGGCCAGGTGAACAGGTGGACAGGTCCAATGATCACACACAGATAACACAACACAACAAAAAGCCAGTACTTTGATTTGATGAAATAAGATTTCTTTGACTGTTTGCTTGGTTGTTTTAATTTAAAGATATATCATGTTATGTCTCCAGTTTTACACTATATAAATAAAAATATTTTTGTGTTCCAAAAGTGACACAGGAATAAATCTTTGTGGAAATAAATGTAGGTATAAAATAAAAATAAACAACAAAGGTGCCCATTCATTAACTCATAAATTTAATTTTTGCAAAATTGGATTCATTTATGTATTTTAAATCTATAATGCTCATTTATTGGCTTTTATATATGATAAATGACAAATGTATGCATTTTAGTTAAATATTAATGAAAAGATTTATCATCCAACTGATAAAAACAAATGTTTTATTGTCAAATGGGGCAAATGATATTTATTTGTTTATCCGTTCATCGATGCTAAGTTTAACATTGACAGAGGGGTTAGGGCTTTACATGGTGAGGACGCTGAGATTAGATAGATGTACATCACTACATGAAAGGCCATCACTTATTTTTACCCCAGGAAACTATACTGTATCTATTGTAGAAGCAGTTCACTTCGTAACAATGTAGTAACAACGATGCCTCAGTGTCCTTCACACAATCTGCACATAGCTTCACGCGCATTGATAGGAGGAGTAGAAGTCGAAAAGGTGTTGGTATCTCCACGTCGTCAAAATTCCTAGTACTCATAACAACAGCGGAGGCACTAGAGGTAGCCGCGCCAGAGGTGATATTAATAGGAGAATCATTTGCACAAACTAACTCGGGGGTGAGAAAGAAACGGCTGAGACTGAGGAGATACTGTGACAGATTTAATGCTGGACATACCGGGTTATTCTTGTCCATCTGGATGCGGTAGCGAGTGATAAAGGAGGGTTTGCCGGTGCTGTCCACCACCATCAGCATAATGTTCAATCCCCAGAAAGCAATGGTGGGGAACGTCATTGTCCCTGTTGAGAAAAACAAGGCCGAGGTCAGGGTCAGAGACGGACAACATGACGGGCCCTGACCTGAGACTGAGCATTTCAGCAAAGACCAAAGATGATTTTTCCACAACTTGAAATCAATTACAGATAACAAACACGGCTGATATCTTGTGAAGTGATTATTAATGTACTTTTATTGATTTTACCTACGTAGATAATATATATTGAGGAAAACCAAGTATTGATTCATTTGAGAACGATTGTCCTCAATCCTACACAAACTTGACATTTCCTCTTTTTGGTTGGTACCAAATAAGGTTCTCTTCTGTGCAGCCCTGTTAATAAAGCCCTGTTTGTTTCTGATGAAATCATGTGTGTAATCAAATTGAAACTACATTAATAGTAATCCATTGTTCTACTGTAAAAAGTTCCTCTGGCTCAAAGGAGGCAGGCCATTAAAGCCGCTACCAACTGAGCTAACCAACACCCTGCAACCAACAGACTGTTGACAGTTTATAACAGTTTTTATTTGTTTTTTTGGACAAGAAACACTTATTATTCCTTACCGAAGAAGAACAAAGCAGCGTCGTGACCCTCAAATGCCAAGTACACTTTGGTCCACAACTTCTGCCAGAAATCTCCTGAAGCTCCCCAGAATCTCTGAAGATGCCTGGAGGAGGAATTAAATGTCAAGTTCACAAGAAGACCATTCTTCTTCTGTACGCTTTCTCTGGAGAACTCAGCAGAGTCTCAGTCTCCCTCCTCTCTCTCACAGACTCTCAGGGTTTGATACCTGATTTCCTATAGGTTTGCCAGGTCTCAGAACAATCTCGCAACCACCTAATAACCGTGACATGACCTGACAATCATAGTGATCCTCATGACAAACGCCCAGCTACATCCTAACAAAGAAGACACTCCAAACATAACAGAAACCACCTGGCAAAAAGCTCCAGCTACGTACATGTCACGTACCATTGCACCTATCCCATGTCACGCCCTCCGCTGCGATGTATTGTTACCTCATGTGCTGTTAGGTCATGTTTTCCTGTGCCATGTCACACACTGTTGTTTAAAACAGTAAGACATATTTTCACCTCCTGAACCAACAATAAAACATTTTATAGGCAACTGAGTGAGAGAATATGCTTCATTTAATAGCATTAATACTTTGTACAGGCAACTCATTTACTAAAATAATCTGAAATAAAATAAAAAAAGTGATGTACCACATGATCAAAGTACAGATCAAAGTACGCTCAGATCCTCCTGGATCTACCTGGGTACTAGACATTCAGTATTAACTCACAGACATAAGACCTGTGGCTGATCTGATTGGACTAGATTATAATTGGGCCCGGTCAGAATGTCTGTCCATTCCTCAGGTTCACCTCAGGATGGTTCATTGCACTGTAGTACTGTAAGTTGTAAGGAAATCCTACCATGTCAGCGAGTTGCCAAATGCAGCCAAGAATAAGATTCCAGATCCGATGACAAACGCAGCTTTCTTCACAGAGTCCCACAGTCCTCCCGGGCCCTCCTGCACAGAGAAAAAGCAACAATTGTGTATGAACCGCTCTGTTGATACTGTACAATCTTGTGATGCTGAGCAATATCAGCCTTTCCCACAGACACGTCTAAAGCAACAGAGAGTGTTTCCAAGAGGATGACAGCTCTGTGTAGCTGGAACCCTGACCAACACAGACAAACAACACTCTGAATGGCTTATGTTTTCATTAAGGGGTGATACATTTAGCAGCAAGGGGCCGCACACCATGATGGAGAAAGTGAGACTTGAAGAGCAAAATAAGTCAAACAGCAGGAGAGAAACAGCAACGTACCTCTGAATCCTTCAAGCGGATCTCAAACATGTTTTTTTCTTTGTTGGGGGTTCATAATAAAAATAACAGATGAGGCATTATTGTTTTCACACGTTTACTTCCGTAATAAGATAAATAATGCACTTTAACTGACAATGGATGAATTTAGTCTTCTGCTGAAGATGCTCCGAATGCAACTGTTTCATTTCATGTTGAACGCTGAACATGTAACGCAGTGCATTTAGTCAAGGCAAAGTCTGAGCCGGCCACACTGTGAGAAAACTGGATCAGTTCACTCAGCGGGAATTAAGTCCAGGGATTGATGTCACATTCAGCAGTCCTTCTAAAATGCCAGATTTTACCCCGGCTGCCCCTTTGGCCCAGCCATGGCAACAGCGAGAACAATGTTACACAAATGTCGTGCTAGTCTCAGTGCACAGCTGCCTGCTCTTTTTTTTTTCCTTCTTCACAGCTAAAAGCACATCCATGCAATTCAACAATCACACCTTACAGAAAGAAATACACATGCATTCACATTCAAAATCTAATAATTAATCTCTCTAATCCATAATAATAAATTCGGTCATAAAAACAGCTGTCACTTTCCTGCTGAAAGTTGTGAAACACTTGTTAACATTACACATGGTCATGTGCGTGCTGTCATCCATTGTCAGCCTCCTTTTGTACCTTGCATGGCTCCATGAAATTGCCTCGGGGGGAAAAAATGTAACTTGTCAGGTCGAGCCTGTCCCAGAAAAAAACCTCGCTTAGAGGATAGGCTTCATGGAACCAAAGCCGAAGACAAAAACAGTCAGGAAGAGTCAGATCCACTCTGTGTAACAGGTGATTTAAAAGCCTATCCCATGTCACAAAGTGCTTTACAGGTAAATGTACAGAGAAATTCAATTATTATGAAAGTTTTTGAGATGCAGGACTGAAATGCATGTCCAAGTAATAAGCTTTTCCGAGTTGCTAAAAACTTGTCATAATATGTTTATCGGCAGTGACAATGGCCTGCATGTTACTGCTGAGCATACCTTTGCAACATTTTGCATGTCCTGTCATGCCAACATGAGATGTCAACCTTCTCTCACAGAGCTTCATCTAAATGTCACTTCTTTCTTCTACATCTTTTTTTTTTTTTTTTTAATGTCAAATATTAACTTTTAATGTGTGTTTTGGACAGTTTTGACTTTGACATTCATCCAGTGCGCACTTCCTGAAAAAATATTTTCACATGCAAAAACATACAAAGATTCTGTTTCCTCTGATGATTTCAGAGCCTCTGGTGCAACATTTAAAGGGCACTGAAATTAATTAATGAAATATATATCCTTTGTATCCCTTTAAAGCATCATGTGATGGGTTTCATTACAGGTTTTACACACACAAAGGCATTTTAAACTTAAATAAATATTAAACTAATAAAAAAAATACCACAAACAGTCTGGAAAAACAAATATTAATCCAAGAGATCGAAACAGACAGTCAAGAAAATCTAGTCATTTCATTATGGCAATAGTTGTAAAGTTATTGTGTCCTTACCTGTCTGCTGCTGCTGCTTGTGGTGGCAGATCCCCTCATGTCTGTAAACACAATAATAAATACATTGTGAACTGATTTATTATAGTCTCATTACTGCAGTATATATTTAACCACAGTGTTTATTATTTGTAATAAAAAAACAAAACAGAATTGAATTTCAGCAAAACAAGTTGAAAAATATTCTAAAATGACTTCCTCTAATCTTTCCATGGTACAATAATCATCTGAGTGCTGTATAGCCTGGCACAAAATTTACAGCTGGAGGATTATATTGGAGAGTAATCCCATTATAATCCAGCCTTCTTACTGCGAGCACTTTTTCAGTTAAATTCTTGGGGATAACAACCTGCCCAACATCCATTCTGTCTGCCTCTCTGTGGTTCCGCAGGAAATAGAAAGTTTAGGGAGAGTTAGGGAAGTCAAACATTTTGCTTAGACATTATTGGCTGGTTGACTAAGTAAGAAAAAATATATTTTAGACAACGCAAACACAAATAAATAATTTTCTTCAGTGTGACAATGGAATAAATACTCCGGTTTAATATATTTACTACTCAGGCTGCTAAAAGAATGAAGATCTGAGTTTGGGCTGCGATAACTTGACATATTTTTGATGATTGTTGACACAAATAGACACTGGCCAACAGTCCACACAGTAATTCTGAGCAGTCAAATATGAAATGATCTTTATTGGAAGAAAACAAGCACTTAATACGCAGATTACAAACTATGCAGCGTTTCGTTGAAAACATAAAACAGATTTGAACGTCTCTTTTTTCGGATTATTACTACACTCACACATACATCCTTAAACACAGGCCGACTCCCTCGACATGTTACCGGTCAAAGAAATGACTGTCTTACCGCTGTGTCTCGCCTCCACCGTCATGTCTCTCCGCTGTTTCTCGTCTTTCACGCTCCTGCTACTTGTCAACATGCACCCAACACCGACCCTGTATTTACAACAGCCTGCGACTTCTGATTGGATGATTCGCGGTCATCTGACTCAAGCTGTACCCGGAAGTAGCAGCATCTGTTTTCTGGTGTGAGGATGTGTTGTTGTTTTATTACCACTTCCGACAACATGTATCCAGGTGAAGGTTAAAACTCGTGCGGCGCACTGCACAGCATGCTGACGGGGGATGGACAGTAAGAACACGGATAAAACACAGCAGAACACTGTGTATTTTGCAGTCAGTATTAATGATAATTCATAATATGATCTCTTGGAAAATAAACCCATAAAACAAACCTCATATATAACCACACACTTCATCTGCCTTCTCCTCTTCATCAGCTATTACTTAACAGTCCCTGACACAGATGACCCGGCCGGTCTGCTGCTCCAACATGTGGCTCCACTATCATTCATTATTATCATAAGAGGGGTCAGTTCACCAATAATTATGTAAAAATGAGGATGACTTTGCACATCAGCATGTGGATCAGCCCCGGACACTTCATTTATTACCTCACTGGACTTTCTCTTATCCACACAGAGCTATCTTTATTGTCTGAAAATCTAAATTGATGTCGTAACTAGTAGATTTATGACACATGCTGCACAGATTAAAAAAAAAAAAAGGATCTGCTTGAGCAATTCATACCAAGGTACCTTTGGTTTGGTATCTTCATTGCAGCTTTTGTTAATAGATGCTTTGTTAGTTATCAACATACATTCAAATCAAACACTGAATCTCGTGTTAGACTTATCAAGGACTCAAAGGTCTTTACTGGTTCTGTTAAGAACAGGAATCCTTCCTGCAGCGCTTGACAGTCTGAGATTTAAAAAACACCCATGAGATAAGAAGATCTAGATGTTAGATTATGAGATATCCAAAATCCAGAAACGTTTTCGTGC
This sequence comes from Nibea albiflora, assembly GCA_014281875.1. Taxonomy (NCBI): domain Eukaryota; kingdom Metazoa; phylum Chordata; class Actinopteri; family Sciaenidae; genus Nibea; species Nibea albiflora. The sequence continues at coordinate 15,568,153 of CM024807.1, forward strand.
ACTGACAAAGTTATAATGGAATAATTGTCATTTAATAATTAGTTAATAAGTTGGCTAATATTGTTTCTAAAGCTTGTAAAACATGATGTTCTTTTGTTAAGATATGTTGTTATTCTTTTCTTTCTTTGTCGTTTATATTATGTTGTTACTTGCTTGTTTGGGCTGGGCATATTATTTATGCATAAACCATTATCATAAACCATCTATATATATATATTTTCTATTAGCTTTATTCATTCTGTTTGTTTTTTATGTTGTTGTTCGGTGGCAGTGAGAAGGGACAGCAACCTAGAGGTTTTGTTGCGCAATCCAACTCTTCTTGTGTGTAATGTAAAAAAACAAACAAAAAAGAAAACATTGAATTATATGGCAGTATTGTTTTTTCAATATGCTACGAGGAAATAAATGCAAATTATAGTATATATCACAAGTGGGTGTGACTTTTAATGTTTTTACATTGTTTTTACATGTTTGTTCAGCTGATGAACTGCCAGGTGTTTCAGTCAAACTTTGTATGTATCAATTGATACTGGAAATGAAGAATGTATCTTTTCCATGAAAACTTCAGCTCCAGAATCTTTTTTTTTTTTTTTTTTTTTTTTAAGAATCAGGCGGTAGGGTTATGCCTCCTGCATAAAGTGGTGTTTAATGCCCAGCTCGGGTCTGACCTCTGGTGTGAATCTGTTGCCACTGCATCATGGCGTTGAAGTGTTTTGGCATACATCAGTCACATGTGGTTCCATTCACAGACACAGGAGGGACAGTAGAGCCCGGACTGTGTTCAGATTCAGATTTGACACATTTGGTAATTTCGACACTTGTGTGTGGACTTTTAGGATTCAGAATTCAATAAGGGAGATGCACTTCACCTTCTTTTCTATGGGATCATGAAGTTGAGTTGAAATAGAGATTTGTGTGTGAGGAGGTCACTCATTCAAACTTGGTTAGTGTTAATCAAACCTGACATTCAAAAAGAAATCACATTTTCTGTTTTTAATTCATTTACTGAACACATGGGATCTCATGAGTGTGAAAAGATAAATTGAAAAATTTCACTGAAGACGTTTGACATGTCACTGAAAAACCCAGGTGTGAATAACAGAATAATGATGACTGAATCCCATTCAGCTGCTCTCCAGTTTCAGGGTCCTGGTAGATTTCGTTAATGTCATTAGTAACACCTGTGCCTCTCCAAGCATCCATCCTGTGGCTCTTAGCAAACAGAGGAGTCAACAGAGGGTGTAATATATCAGTGCCAAAATATACTAGATTCTGAGAATGCATGTATTCCTGGGTTGGGGAGTATTCCGATACTCAGTAGAAACGTGTCTGATTACAAAAAAAGTTACTGCTGTATTTATTTTAATTAAATGGTAGCTAACTCTGCTCCACACTCCAGCACAATAGGTGGCAGTAACACATCTTAGATGCTACATGTCACTACATGAAAAGAACTGAAAGAAGATCATGCTCTCTGACCCAATGGACTGGTTGCACAGCACACATTTTGACTTGTCAAAGCCAGAAAAACATGGGTGGACTTACTGGATTGACCGTCAAAATGGCTGCTGTGAAAAAGGTCTATAGTATTGACAATTCATTTCCATTGATGCACAATAGCAGAACCTCACCCGAATGTTATACACCTGTGGGTTTCCTGCTACTACATGTCCAATCTCTGCTAAGTGGAAACAGCAGTGCCGGGTACAGGTCTGACAGGTCAAACAGAAAAGATTTACTCAGGTGAGATAATTCAATCGCTCTAATTCAATTAAGTCCCATCCCAGCCCTGCTCCGGGATTTAGGATCTGAGCTGCTGCTGCTGCAGTTATTGACTAGACATCTAAAGAACAAAGTGGCCCAATGGCCTTAATCTTTGCTCTCTGTGTAATGATTAATTTGACAACAGTCAGCAGCTCACACTGGCTGTGCTGAACATTGCAAAATTTCTAATATAAACACACAGACAAGAAGAAGAATGTGAGTCAGTGAGTTTACCTTCTCAGAGCTGATCAGATTTGTTTGGGCTTTTTTTTAAAGTCAAAATAAATGAGCAGCATACAACAGAAATGGAATCAAAATATTCATAAGTATGTTTTCATTAGTGTATTATCACCTGAAAATAAGTATTGTGTTTTTGTTTGAGTGGGTCCTGCTTGATGGAGTCCACCATGTTCCTACAGTAGCCAAGAATAGGCTCTAGGGATGGCAATGTTGATCAGTCAGTCCAGACTGAAATATTTTAAAGGATGTCTTCTAATCCTTACCCATCCATGTTGCAACTTTTGTGAACAACTGCCTTTCCCTCCAGCTCCATCTTTGTGTCAAAATTTCAATTAGTCTAATAATGTCTTGACAAATATTGGATGGATTTTCATCAAATCCTCCCACTTAGGATGAATTATGATCACTTTGGTGATCCAAATCCGAAAAACTCTTGTAAATACAAGAAACTCCATTTCTTTGTGTCATCTTCCTTCAGTGTCCTACCACAAAGTCCCAGAGGATGAGACTTGACTGGTCAGTTGAGTAAATTTGCATCTTTCCGTTGAAATTGTTTTGTTGTTGTAATTTTAAATTGTTTCTACGCATAACTGTAAAAATGGCAAAAGGCAGAAGAGGATCAATCAAACATGACGACTGGGGTTGATTAAAGGGCAGGGGACTATTTTCACAAGGTGCCCAGTGTTAGTGACACCCCTGGTCAAAGAGTTTGATGTAGCCAGCAGTACATAAACACTATTTATAACAGGACTGTAGGGAAGCTTAAATATGAGAGTTTGCATCGATCTTCCCGGGGGAAAAAGTCAGCATTTCAGTTCAAACCACGTGTTTTCTTGCACATAGTAAATGTGCAAAGGGTTAAAGATCATCTCGGCAGCAGATTCAGATTCAGCAGGTTTGCTCGCCGCTCTCCAGCAGTTGCATCGCTCCGCGGGCAGCGCTGGCTCGCTCCGATATTTCAACTCGCTGTGGATTGTGGGAGTCGAGGACTCTGCCCAGGCTTGTTACCGGAGAACCGGAGACATTTTCTCGCCGTGCCCTGTTGTGTAAGTAATTGCGCGGGTTTGCACACCGTCGTGTCGGGTCGCTTACGGTCGCTCCTCGTCGGCCGAGCCGGTCTCCGCTCACCGAGGTGAGCCGTTAACGTTGCCATTTCGAGCTTTTCTGGCATGGAGGCCGAGAGCGGAGACAGTGCTGCTGGAGCTGACAGTCAGGGAGGGGAGGGAGGGAAGGAAGAGCGGGCAGCTGCCGCCTCTCAACCGGGGTTATTTCCATCCGAAAGCTCGCTGACCTGAACAGGAAAATGCCCCCCGGGTCGTCTGACAGCTCATTTTTTAGCTGTTAGTGTAGTCGCACAGTCTGTGGATAAAACACATTCACCGGTACGAGACATCCGGCGGGCTGTTGGCATGCGGAAATCGTTGTCAATGTCCAGCTGAAAGAAATACCCAGCGAGGCGGTTAAACCCACCTACCTACACCTGACCGGAGCGGAGAAATGCCGCAGATGTTGTGTGTGTGTGTGTGCTATCTGCTGGTCAATAACGTCTTAAGGCACGGGAAGCGTTATGTTTGATAGGATGTGTGTGACATCTTTACATTACAGCAGCAGCCTGGCCTTTGGAGGGGCTAATTGATCCAATATCACTCAGCTAATTGGTGTCTGCAGCTGGCACAATAAAATAATGACTTCAATCACAATCATCTGATTTGGAATTATTTTTATTATTTTTTAAAGTCAGTGTTTAACCTAAAAAAAAAAGAAGATAAAATCAGTCACATGCATATTTATATTTAATAAATGAGCATTCCCAGGATGCTAATAGCATTATATTATTAATAAGCAGCGGTGATGATAATGTCTTCCTACAGCCGGCGTGACATTTAGCTGCTCTGTGGCCTGAGGGCGATATAAACACAACACTGAAAGCCCGACGTGGATCTTGGTTATTCTGATGATTAACATAAATATAAAACATACTAAAGTCTGTTAAAGTTAATGAAGTTCTTTAAACTTTAAAGCTGATGCGCTTATAGAGGCATCCTGGGGTTTTGCAGTTACTGAAGGAGTGAAAGCAGCTAGATGGATGTCTGCAAAGAGGTTGAGTAATGGACCCCTGTGGAAGGAATGCATAGTAACTATAATATTTTTTATTATTGTATATAGTCATTAAGCCAGGATGAATGGTTGGGATATAAAAACTATTCAGGATCATAGCAGCTGTTGTCTTTTTTTAAGGTAAAGGTTTTTGGGATGTTACGATGTACTGGTGTCTTATTCAAGAAAAAAATGTGTTGTTAAAGTATTTAAAAAATACATGAAAGTGCAATTTTAAAATGTTTTCCATTTATATGTTTCACTCTTATCTTGATTCATCACTTCCTGTGGGATGTGTCCTAACCTAACACCGACTCCTCATATGGGCAAATTGCAGCTTTTCAGTTTGGAAAAGATTTCCTCCGCTTCAGCCTCACTTTTTTGACTTCCACTAGGTGTCCTCACTATGGTATTTCTGCATATTTAATATATTTTACTCACTCCATTATGGATTCTGATTGTGTCTCCCTGCAGAGCCTGACACTGGTAACAGTCTTAACACCACCATGTCCAGCCGAGGAGGAAAGAAGAAGTTGACCAAGACGTCCCGGTCCACTAAGGCGGGGGTCATCTTTCCTGTGGGACGCATGCTGCGCTACATCAAGAGGGGCCTGCCCAAATATCGCATTGGGGTGGGAGCACCCGTTTACCTGGCTGCTGTCCTTGAGTATCTAACCGGTGAGATTTCTATTTGGAGAACAGAGAATACTACATGTATTAAAGATGCATATTCCAATACAAAAGAGAACTTATCTGCTTACGACAGATTGAACTAAAACTCCCAAAAGTATAAACAGACTCCTGCTCCACAGTATTCATTGACAAGCTCCTCTGTTTTCTGTTTTGTTTTACCATGTAGCCGAGATCTTGGAGTTGGCAGGTAATGCAGCCAGAGACAACAAGAAGGGTCGCGTCACACCACGACACATCCTGCTGGCCATCGCCAATGATGAGGAGTTGAACCAGGTCCGCTGCTGCACATTTATTTATATATATATATATTTTTTTAGCACGTTGCATTTATGTAAATGTGACATGTCACATGAAGTATTATGTTACCCAATCTGTTATCTACTGTTGAGATTTCTCACCTTCCAGGCGGTGTGAGAACCTTGTGAACTCCTTGTCTTTTTAACTTTTATCTTCCTGTCTCAGTTGCTGAAAGGTGTGACTATCGCAGCAGGTGGCGTCCTGCCCAACATCCATCCAGAGCTGCTGGCTAAGAAGAGAGGAGCAAAGGGAAAACTGGAGACGCCCGTCTCACCTGCCCCCGAGAAGAAACCCAAGCCGGTGAAGAAATCAGCCGCCAAGAAGCTAAGCGGGAAAAAGGCAGGAGGGAAGGCCAAGGTACTGTCTGGTGATTGTGATCAACACTGGATGAGTTTGTTGTCGAATGTGGGAAGTTGAAAGTGGAGAAAGTATTTGTTTGGCTGCATAAAGAGCACCAGATACATTTAATTGTGCTTGTTTAACAACTTAATGTTGTTGTTTTTTGGTACGCTGATCAATTTATTAGTGTTCATGTTAAAATAGTTGAAAGCAATAGATTTAAAGACATGCAAATATTGTAAAACAAACATTTGTTTACTATTGAAAACATACTCAAGGGTCTGTGTGGAAACTCTCTGAACCTTCAAAAAGGTTTTAAGTTTACTTGTAGCAGATGTTAGCCAAACCCTTGTTGTACTCACCATGATAGCACCAGTCATGTCTGAGGCAACCTTTGTGGATTCAGTCCTGTAGTTTGACAGAGAACAATGCCATTCAAATAACAGCAGACACAGCAGACAAACACAAATAAAGTGAACTGAAATGATAGAAAATTCAAAATGTGACCACCCTTTTCCAAGCAAACTGTGGTTTGATTTGATGGGAACATTAGACAGATGAAAGAACAATGGGGTAGATGTTGGCATCCCACAGCAAGCATTTCCTCATACTTGTAAACATGCTGGAGTGGAGTGGTGTCCAAAAGGTGGAGGTTAAATTCCAGGGACGAGGATAAGATTTATCTTTTAAAGGTAGGGAAAAGTTCATTTAACATCCAGAACCAACAAAAGTCTAACCGCACAGCACTGAGACAAGATGTTAAATAATAGAACGGCACCACCGGTGATACTGTAACTGACCCGGACCGCTTATGTCCCCATAAAGTGTCACATAGTGTCAACATGTATTCTGTGTCCTCAACAGAAGCAGGGTGAGGTGAGCAAAGCGGCGTCGGCAGACAGCACCACAGAGGGATCTCCTGTTGACAGCTTCACCGTGCTCTCCACCAAGAGCCTCTTCCTGGGTCAGAAGGTCAGTTTTCTGTCTGCAGAAATATACGAACACCAGACAGGTCTCAACTAAATAAATAACAAACAACGGACGAGTCTCTGAATGACTGAAGTATTGGGATGCACAGATACCCAACTCATGCCAGGACAAAACAAGGTGAAAAAGAAAATGCATAAAATTGGCTGTCAAAGGACTTTCTTATTCCAAAGTGTTTCATATTTCATAATTCAAAGGAACAAAACAGTGTTTTAGTCATAGAGGATCTTATGTCTGTTTTGGACAAAAAACTAGATATCTCATTCTAGTTGAGCAACCAGATTAATCAGATCAGTTCTCAAGAAAACGATAAAACCAAACTTGCTCAGCCACAAGTACCCCTGCAGAGGTAAAACTACAAACTCTCTGTCTCCCCTGACATCACTGAACCAGGTGAAATGAATTAACACACTGTGATAGTTTTATTTATTAGTTATCTGCTCTCTCATAGCAAGAAAGCTGTTTGTGATATTCTGTTCTATAAATGTACAACCCTGATTCCAAATAATGTTGGGACGCTGTATAAAACCAGTTGTTGTGTTCCTTTTAACTTTAAGATTTATTCTAAATTTGATGCCCACAACATGTTCTAAAAAAGTTGGGACAGGCAACAAAAGACTGGAAAATCTTTACACCTAAAGGGCAAGTCCCAAAACCAACACTGTATGCCCATGACCTTTGATCCATCAGGCAGCACTGCAGTACAAACCAACGTGACTGTATACAGGATATTACCACATGGGCTTGGAAACACTTTGGTAAGTGTTTGGTATACACAGTTTGTTTAGAATGTACTATGCAAAGAGCAAGCCGGATATCAACAACGTCTAGAAATGATGTCCACGTCTCTGTGCCTGAGCTCATCTGAGATGCACTGAAAGTAGAAAAGTGTCTTATTGTCTGACACGTCAAATAGTTTTTTTGAAATCATGGACTTCAGGCCCTCCAGGTTAAACTTACATTTTACGAAACGTCCCAACTTTTTGAATCAGGGATGTAAGTCATCTGACACATATGGGCTTATATGCTGCACAACAGAGCAGTGCACTAAGTGTTATAGTGGCAACCATGAATGCCGTGTTTACTGCTTTGTCTGCTGTATCTCAGATCTGTTACCTACCCTCGCTTTGGTCCTGCATAAAAAAAAACTATTTTTAACCATTTTATTGAACTGAAACATGGAAGTAAATTTGCCTTAAAGTCTCATGGAACCCCTTTTTTTTTTGCATGTTTCAAGATCATAAAGATCAGAAGCTTTTGAAAAAAAGATTTGAGTCTGAAACATAAAAGCCAGGGCAATGACATTATGAGTAAGAGAATGAATGACTCAAGAATGATGCAAGGAGTGTCACTGATCCCCTGCCCCCTATTTTTGAATTATAGTGATGATAAATGATAGTAATAGCTGATTTGGCTTCTGTGTGCGCTCTTTGTGCTTTAAAAAAAAAAAAAAAAGCCGTGTGGAGCAGCATCACTTCCAACACTGTAATCTGTGACTTTTATTTATTTATTTATTTTTCGCCTCGCATCAAATCTCTTGTGGTTACTGTAGGACAACGCAGAACAGATGGGGCCGGACTGACTGACTGTGTCTGCAGGAATGTAATTTGTAGTGGTTTTAGAGTCTTTAGATTCATGAAAATGATCTATTACACTAAACGCAGAAAAAATGAAATGGTAGGAGAACAAATGTGGGAAATTTACTTCCAGAGCTCAACATTTCAGCTCAGTTGTGACTTCAGTCGCTGCCAACAGAGCCGCATGCTTTGGTCTACCGTGCACATGCTAATACAGCTTAATTATTTAATACCGATTAAATAGGTGTACTGTATTTGTTCGCGGTCATTTTAATACACATTCCTAGACGTATTGCATTCATGTAAACTCCTGTCTAAACACTCAGTAGCAGCATTATTTGTTCTTTGTACTTCTACTCTTGTCGTTAGTAAAATGGTTCAGTGCTCAATTGTGTAGCTGACCACAGATTACAGCAGCTGTTGAAATCAGTGCATGATAATTAATCAAATGAACACAGTTAACCTCCCGCTGATTAAGATAATGAACCCGTGAATGGAAAAGCTTGTCTGTTTCTGTTTTATAGACTTAATTATCGTAACTGCACTTTTCCTGCCAAAGTGTTCAGGCTCAGTCACACACTCCAAATCACTGCTCTGTTGTCATTGCTTTCACTCTCACTTCTTTGTTTTCGGGATGATTTGGGCCTTTTTATTATCAAGTTTTAAGTCCGCAGGGGTGAAATGTGTTTGACTAATGAGTCTTAAACTCTGCGATACTAACAGGATGTTGCCTATGCTTTAATACTCCGTAACCATTTAGAAGAATACCTTGACATTTTGACCTTTTTGTTTGACAATGCTCCTTCAGTCTTGGCTGGCTTTTCAATTGTGCGGTGCAACACAGTGTTACTTGACAGGGGAGAACACTGCTGTAATCTTTTCTTTCAAATACCCTTCGAGTCCAGAAAATTCAACCCTGGATCATTATTGAACCACAGCAGTGTAATCGGGATCTAAATATTTTTAAACAATTTTTCTTTTAGCCCTCTGCAGTGTGCTTATTTGTTAGATTCAAACTGTGAGGAAATGGTTTCTATTTAAACCTGCACAGATTTTTGATGCCAAGCTTCCAGTTTCTTCTCTTACCGCTGACTGATGATGTCTTATTTAACTGTTGCACAGAGGTATCTTTATCTCTTTTTGCCCTTCGGTTGAACCATTGAACAGCTTACAAAACACAATCCTTTTTTTTGAAAACCCTTCATGGAGAATAACATCTATTTATAAGGAGGACTTTCTACAACCTGAAATAATGAACTGTTCAAAAATATAGAGCCATCCGACTGAACTGAATCGAGCTTTTGTGGCTTTGGTAGTCCCTGAACTCTTTACACTCTCTATTTATTCCTAGCTATGAGCACAGCTACATTTTGCTGTATCATGGAGTCTAGTTCTTTCACAGGCAACATTTTTACAAAGCACAGGTGTGAATAAATTGACGGCTGAATTTAATTTATTTAGCTCTTTTGAACGCAGCCTCCTGCCGTTTTGCTATAAAAGCTTCACTGTAGTATTTCTGTAATTTGTTGTGGCATTGACTGAACTATTATTGTATAGCAGTCATGGCTTACCGGGACACTGAAATAGACCTGAACTATTGTTAGCATTATTAATACTACTGTGTTTTTCCTCTTATGACAAGTCAAAAAGAGCTATTGAACAACACTTTTTATCCCTCGACATACTGTATCCATCCCTCTTGGATGTGGCCATTGGTCTTTCCCAGATGTTGCCTGAATGATCCAGACTGTTTTCATTGACAGGTTAAATAATTTAGCATTTCTCAATCAATGCACCTGCAGGCCTGCTGCCTTCTTTCAGATGCTTTTACTTGTCACTTGCTTTGAAAACATACGTATGAAAATGGTTATCCGGAGGTCTGATTTAATGCTGACTAGATATTTAGCGTTCAACCTGATACAACAGTAACCAGGTTATATAACTGTTGCAGTGTTCTTGTGTGGGTGATCACATTAAGCTTCTGTAAATATGACTGGGCACATGGAGCATCACTTTACATGTAGACATTAAAGTGTATGTGTGACTGCATACAAATACACGTAGCATTCACTTAGAATTCTACAAATCATCAAAAAGTCAAGGTACCTCTTCAAGCAGCGGTGTGAATCTGGTTTTAATGGCTTTGCTTCCTCCCCTCTTCCTTCTTGCTCTCCCTCCTCCTCTGCATGCTCCCCCCCTCGCTTCTCTCCTCCTCCTCCTCCTCCTCCTCCTCCTGCTCCTCCTCCGCAGCTCAACCTTATCCACAGCGAGGTCAGTAACTTGGCTGGCTTTGACGTGGAGGGGGTCATCAACCCCACCAATGCTGAACTTGAACTTAAAGATGATCTAGGTGAGCTCCCCCAACCCCTGCATCCCCGTCCTCTCTGGTCGCAGCGAGGTTTGAGATTTAAAATCCTTGAATGTCCTTGATCCTTGAAATCCTTGAACAACTTCTGAAATTAAATTGTCGGTGAATTAAGAATGAGATTTCAGGCTGCTGGGCGGGTCTAAAGGAGCTTCTTTCACCAGGTGTGTTTATTCACACTGTGGGCAACTTGGCCGATATTATGATAATTTTGGACAGATGTTAGACAGTTGAAGAGATCTTTCATAGATCTACAATATGTATGGCTTAACTACATGTCATGGAATCTATAATACCACTCTTTGCTATATATATATATTTTTTTAAATTAAAGTGACACTGATACATAATCAGCAGGTTCTTTTCACCTTCAATAACTGCAGATCGTTGCAAATTCAGAAAAAAATCTATATAAATAGATGAAAATCTCTTTAAGCCAGCCTTCAAAAATAGATTATTTTGGTGAAAATGAGCTTGAGGTTTAATGCGGCTTTACAACATTTAACAGGGAAATTATATTTTTGTTTATTATGGTCCTCTGCATATCTTAGTAAGACATGTTTACTGTAAATAAGAGCTCAGTCAAATTACAGATGGATTAGGGTGGTTTATTACAGATAAAAGATGCAGCCATCCTCCAAGTTATCCTACTGACTTTGAATTTATGCATGCAATGAAATTATAACTAAATAAATGAAAAAACATTGGTTGCAAAATGAGTGCAAACAGTGTGCCTTTGACGTCCGCTGACTTGACTCATTGTGAGCTGTCAGGAAATAAGATGAGTTGTTTATGTTGCTCACAGTGGGGAAAACCTGGTGAAGATCTTAACTTTGAGCCTCTCTGACATCAAGGAACTGACCCTGAAAATGAGTAGAAAGGCTTTGCTTTTGTAGATCAATAGAGAAAAGCATACATAAAATATATAAGGTGTGAATTCCCGTGGAGACATTCAAGGATTTTATCAAAGCTCCTCAGAGCAGTCATCGTGCTTGCTCTTTCCATGGTGTAGACGTGTTGAGGTTCATTTCAGGTTGTCCTCCTTTCAGATGGCTGCCAGACCTTTATGCCAAATGCTTGATAATCAGTTATTTTAGGACAGTTATTGGAATTAAATAGAGCACCAATTAACACAAGTACAATTGACATGCACCTTCTCTTAATTCCTCACTGCAGCCTGACTGTGAGGTCGGTGACCTGGAGTGTGATCATAGAAGTCTTTGCTCATTTTAATGAGCCAAGAAATCAGGACAACACAATTAGTCAGACAACAGATTAAAAAAAAAAAATGAATTTAATAATTTTAAAATGCACTCAAACAAGAATATACACTTGTGCGTTCATGAGTGTAAGCTACAATGTAATTTACGGTATTTCTGTGTTTGTTTTTGATGTGAATCTGGCTGACTGTGCAGTCCTGCTTCCTAATTACATAATGTGACGCACGGTGTCACAGTTGCTTCCTTGTTTCCTGTGACGTCCTCAGCCAATAAGGAGCGCTTCTTTGTCTCTCTTCTTCCTGTTTTTCTCTTTCATCCTTAAAAAAAAACAACAACAACAAAAGAGTGTTTTTTTGCCCCATTCTGATGTGCCTGACCACTCACTGTGTTTTTACCACCATGTTGTTTTGCCTGTTGTTGTCGTCTGTAGTTGCAAGTTGTCCAAGCCGACATTTCCATCGTGGAGAGTGACGCTGTCGTTCACCCGACCAGCTCCTCCCTCTATACAGGTGGTGAAGTAGGTAAAGGAACAATTGACACCACGGAGACCGCCTGTCTGCTCTCTCTTTGCATATTCCAGATAGTCTGCACTGCAGTCCTTGGGCAAACACAGCAGCAGCAGCAGCACAGCTTTTGTTCTGCTTTGTTATTTAGCCAACGCTCTGCACTAAAAAGCTTCTTTTTTTTCTTTTTTTTTACCCACAACCCCCTGCTGTTCTTACTGTAAATGCTTCACTGTAGTGTTTCCGTAATTTGGTGAAACATTGACTGAAAGAACTATTATTGTATCATGAGTGAAAATTGACTTGCAGAGGCCTGAAATGTGCAAGTGGGGACTATTTTATGTGTGCAATTAAGTGCTTGTGGGAAACTCCAGTTTCCAAGATTAGAAAATCAGCTGCCAAAGAGTGTTGCAGTCACACGCTATGTTTTCAATAAACCTCACCCAGAAGACAAACTCAATGTGGACATTGTGAAAAGGATCATTTGAATTTGGCAGCTCACAGCATTTAAAAAAAAAAGGGGGCTGTTGGTTGGCAGCTGACTTTTCTCAGATGTCAGAGATTTCTGCATTTTTCTGCACCAAAAATGGAAGAGTTGTCAAAACAGTTTCTGCTTGCAACCAGGGTCTGTCTCTCAAAGCAGGATTAATGAAGTTAGCTGGGCAACCTCAAGCATCTACATCATGGACTGAATCAGAAAGAACAGACAATAGCACTGCCTGGGAAAAACCCCTCATTCATTTGATGGAGATGGCTACGAAGGCTTAGCAGGGATGAAGTTTAACCTGCCACAACGTTTAAGGCAAAATATTGTTATCGGCAAAAGATAAAATTATTACTGCTCTGAGAATGTTCCAGAAATGTAAAATCCTGCCACGGATCAGTGTTTTTGTGTTTTTAAGAAGATTCAAAGTGATGGATCTACTTTTTTTAAACCGGTCTTCCTGGATCGTCTTGTTTAAACACTGATACCTAAAACAACACAACGTCGCCGATGCAGCCCAGTCTGAACACTCAGTACTTTACTAATCCTGCTTTGTGCGATAGACCTGTGCACTAGTTAGACATCTCTATCTGACCAAACACATCAAAGTGACTACAGTAAGTGTTAACTCTCTCAAGCAACCTTCAAGTCTTTGCAAGTTATTTTTTTATGCCCTACATCTCACCTGCAAAATGTACAAAGGCGGGGATCAAGTCCTTTTGATGCGTGTTGCTGTTGTGCTCTCATCACCGATGATGCACAAGTGCCTCACCTTTACAGCCTGAAGAAAATATATGCAGTACCTTGCCCTTAGGAGTCATCAAATATCCAAGTGGTAACAGAAATGTGATCTACACAGAGCAGTTGAGTGCTTCATGTAATGCGTACACGACCTGTAGTGTAATCTTGATATCATGCTGCTGCTTGTTGCTGGTTTGTTCCACCTGGCTGAAATGTGGGCAATCTGGGACTCACTTCATACCCTGCGACCTCCGTCCCCTCAACCGCGCTGTCAGTTCAGCTGGTTAGAAAGTGAAGTTTTTCCAAACAGACATTCATTTCCCGAAGCCTCAAATTAAAACTCAGAGCATTTATAACTTGTCGTTTGAATTAACGAGTGAGTGAATGTTTAATTATTTAACCATTAATGACTTCACACAGGCTGTTGAACTACAAAGATTATTTTTTTATCTGCTTGCTTGTATTGGCTGTTTAAATAATATGAAGAGCTTTCTTCCGCTAAGTTTTCTCTAAGAGGAAGTCATTAACTTTATTGTGTTTTTCTCTCCTGCCTGTCTTTTTTTCTTTTTTTAACAAAATTGCAGCAAGGACATTAATATCTCTGGCTTGGGTAGAGAGAGGTTGAATCTCCTCTCTGGTTTCCTTTGTGGCTTCTCTCTTTAGCTCTGAGAAAATCTGAGATAGTGGGATCGATGTGGAATGACTTATTTGAGTCATTAAAATAGTAGGAAACAGACAGTTGATTTTGCTTTAACCTCAAGATGTTTCTTTCTCCTCTGGACTGTTTTACTTGAAATGTGCGTTCAAACGTGGCAGAGCTTTTATACTTTCATCTATAACATTCTAGCTGTTTTTCACTCTGTAATTTGTGAGTGAAAGGAAATGCCCTCAGTGCACTGCAAAAAAGCCAGCATGTGAGGACAGACGGAAGTAATTAGGGACCGGGGCTTTAATATATTAGTTTAAGTGACTCAGAATGAGTCATTTGGAAAATAGCAGCTCTGAATCTTTGTACTTCATGTGTGAGACCGAGGAAAAGTCTCACAAATAAAGCAACAGAGACTCAGTGCGCTGCACGAGAGCTCAGAGGCTCAGAGATCCAGAGAGAAGCCAGGTGAAATGACTGACAGCATCGTTGTCTGCTTGCCTGCCTTCCTTCCTGTCTGTCCGTCTGTCTCTGTGTCTACCTGCTCGCCTGTCTGTCTGCATGACATCACCTCTCCTATTTCCTGCTGTCTGTCTGTCTATTAGCACTATGTGAGGATGTAATCACTCCAGTTTTTTTTTCTTATTTACAGGCTCTGCTCTGGAAAAGAAGGGAGGGAAGGAGTTCACTGAAGCGCTGCAGGAGCTGAAGAAGAAAAACGGCCCTCTGGAGGTGGCTGGTGGTAAGTGCACAGAGCAGACAATGTCAGGGTTTGCCTGAGCACCTGGCGCTCATGTTGTGGACTCTTATAGCCAAGTATAGGTTTCCGACACTTACACTCATTATTTAACAGTTCTGAATCAAGTCAGGCTCTGCTGTCACGACTTTAAATTAGATGTTTTTTCAAACACAACCACTATTTTGTATGCACCTAGCAAATGTTGTTAGGTCATGCAGTTACAGCTGCAGTCCTAAATATTAAAAATGAATCTCTCAGTGACAGTATGTGTTGTACTCTGTATTTAAATGAAGGGCTGTGGTCTTTTTTTGGACGTATTGACAGACAGTCAAATTACTGCAGTCAGTTACAGCTAGCTGGCTAAATTTTAAGATCTATACTAATTGTGAATTTATTTTTATATAATTAACATCAGGAAGCTTTCTTTTAATCTATATAATAATGGGCTATTGGGCCAACAGCAACCAGCTCAGCCCAGCATCTGTCTTTCAGCCTTTTATTTCACAAAGCTCTCACCAACGACTGAAATTATTGCTCGGTCATTCTTTCTTTTTCACTTTTTAGCTTCTTTCATCAGCTTCCCCTTCATCCTATTTGCCCCTATCATTGTTTCCATTGAGACTGCTGAGCCCATTTCGTTTTCCACTTGCCCAGCTCTGGTTCTTGCACGACACCGGCTCTGCTCCCTGCCTGCAGTCCCCCATGCCCCGGCCCTGAAAACCCACTCTACCCGGTGTCCAAAACACCTGTGATAGTAAACACAGCAGTTTACTTTACTGTCCTTCAGGAAACTCTGTAAATCACAGTGAGTTAGTTACTTGCTGTACTTCTCACGGGTGATCGTACCCAGAGCACAAAGTTACATTGTAGAAACAGATGATGATTTGAAAATAGCAAAAAAAAGACATAACAATGTTGCTGCATGAGCATGCCATCCCTTCGCTGCAACCACTAAACTTCCATATCATGAGTGTGACACACTGCAAAGCCCAACATTTCAGCCGTGTCTCCTGTCATCATTCTGTTTTGCATTTGTGCTGCCTCCTGTTACTGTTTTTCTTTTTGTTTCTCATGCCTCAGCACCACTGATGTTTCATGACTTTCTTACAATGTCCCCATTGAAGGAGTTAGAAAGTGCATATTGATCTACTCAAGCACCACCCGGCTCCTATGACAGTGATGTCAGCCTGTCCCGTAAATCTCCTCTCACACACACACCAAGCTAAACAGGGCTGGGTCCATTTTGGCGCCTGCTTCCACATTCAGCAAATGATGTCAGGACGCTGCAGCAAGGATTAGGTCTTTTTGGCAGGAACACACAGATTTGACTAGTTTATTCTTCTCTTAAAGTCCAGAGTTTCTTTTTTATCAGTGAACTTTTTTTGAGAGAAAAACAGTGATGACTTGGATATTTTTGTCATGAAAATGATCAAAGAGATTTAGCACTGGCACATACTGTAATATCTGTTCTTAGTGTCTTTAGTCTAAATCTACGAGCATCCGTCTTCCGAGTCATATTGTCCGAGCCCTTACAGGTTATTTTATCTTTCAGTCCATTTGTCTCCACTGCTTCTTTCTGTTCCTTTCTTATTCTTTCTCCATCTGTCTCTCTCTCATTATTCATCACTCGCACTCACTTTTTCAAACACTCCCCACCTTCACCACTGCTCTCTCTCACATTCAGCCAAGTTAGCTCAGCATCATAATCCCGGTCTATGTGTGGAGCTCATAAATAGATTACCAGGTGACTGAACACGGAGCCAGCAGAGCCTGTCAGGGATTCTGGGGATCTGGATTTGCCAAACGGTCATCCTGACCAGACCTGGTTCAGAGCAGCCCTCAAACAAGTTCTTCAGACTGTTAAAGTACTTGTAAAAAGTATCTGCTCATCTGGATTTTGAAAGCAGACTTCCCGCTTGCAATGACAGGCAGATATCGAAGTTAATAAGTTATTTAAACAGAGCTTGGATGTTATTTTGTAATGTATGGTTAATTTGTAAGAGTGATCTGCTCCATAGACGATAAGTGATCACAACAATGGCCGCTGAAGAAGTTAAAGGATTATTATTTTGATTATTATTTTGCATTTGCCTCTTCAGGAAAATGAAACCTTCCATAGTGATCCTAACCATGCAATCAATATGTCCGTTTTTAGAAACATGACTTGCATGACATAACTTCTGTGATGATTAATCCAATTGAGGCGAGACATTTTTTAAAGCAGAAGCACTAAACATTTCTCAGTTCTGTCATTTATGAGCATTTACATTGACATTTTTCACAGTTTTCTGTATTTTATAGACAAAACGATTAGCTGATTAACTGCCTCCCATTAGGAAACGCATGGTTATTTAACGATGACAGATCTTACACAGCTAATGCACGATAATGACTTCCTTCATTTCGGGCTCTCTGCTCCTTAAAAGGACAGGACTGTCTGGTTTGGAAGTGATACAAAACTCCTGTGCCAAAGTTTACCAAAGTTGAGCTTAACATGAAAGCTCAGATTTATTTTCCCACAACATGAACGAACCCACTGTACGCAGTGTGAAATGTTGCTGTGAAAAGCGCAGGTGTGAATTCCTGGTCTGTTAGCCAGCCTGCCAAGTTTATGTACGTGTTGCTTTGCAAGCAAAATTATGCGGCATTAAGGACTTTGGCCTTGATGTGTGTATTACCTTCCAGATGATAGAGGACTGCAGTATTGTGATAAACATACGGTGAAGCGATCGAGGCGGGCTTTAGGTCAAGTAAACAGAACTTTGCAGTAATGGACCAGAGCATATTTTTCTTCAGAAATGTTCTTTTTGCAAGATGGATTGTTGCGAGATCTTTTGAGACCAACTGCCTCACAAGATTAACATACACCATCCTGTCGCCAGAAATACACTATACATTAATACACAATAGCCTAGTAGAACTACACTGATCAACTGACTGGGCAGGTATATCGGGCTGGTCCACTAGAAAGCATTGACAAACATGTTTTCCCTGTGAAAATGTCCCGCTTAGTACATACGGATCAAACAAAAGAGGTCGCCATTAGCTGCTATAGCTACATGGCTGAGTTGACAGTAAAGGACACCACCCACAGAAGCTCAAACTGCATCAACAGAAATGTTGTCGACATAGTTTGATTGACAGGTCATCTCCAGATGTGCAGTGCATAAACACCACCAACACACGCTTCCTCCTTTCCAAACCTTAAAACAAGTTGAACTTTGCGGGCAGTCATGAAACCTGTAATCATCATCCACACACTTTACCTCACAACCAGATCACACATGCAGTGTGACCAGCTCTCACTCTGCTGTGTGAAGTCTCTCCATCCTCTCTGTGTGCCATCTGGAAATCAGCTCGTCCTCAACTTTGACTCCGGTCCAGTCACACGTTTGCTGTGGGCTAATAAAATCTGATTGGAGGCTTTCTCACTTCAGAGTCAGGGGCTTTGGCTGAGGTGCACTGTCTACAGCTGCTGGTTTGACTCTTCTGTTCTCTTGTCTTCCCGTCCATGTTCTTCCTCTTTTCCTTTCTCCTCTTGGGCTGTCTGGAGAAGTGATTTCTTCAGCCCACCTCACTGTAATACTCTGGCCAAACCATTTTAAGCTCTGAGAGATTTGCTGCATAAGTTTTCCACAAGGCAAAGTGTTATTTTAGCATCTCAGGCCTCCAAACTCAACTTTTAGGTTTTGACTTCTGACAAAACTGGTTAATGAAGCAGATTTTGACTGCAGACAACTGACTTGATGTGGGGAAATCCAGGTGAACAAGTTCACTCAGTGTCTGACCAAACCGTACTAGCCCAGATTTTTAAAAATATGATGCTCTAACAACAGCTTGTCTCAGAAGTTTACGGTACTGATATCATACGTCAGTTTCTTGTCTTGTTTGTAATGTTTAAATATATATTTCTGTAATTTAAAACTAAAGGTGTTAATTAATTCAGAGAGCAAAAATGCCAAGTTTGGGCTAAGTCATACAAAATAAGATAGTCGAAGATGTCACATTGCATTATAGTATGGAAAATTGTGAGGAATTGGACATTTTCACGGACTATTCATTAGTAAGTTGAAGAGAAGTGTAAATAAATTAATCCTTAATTGGTCCTTCGTCCTCTCTCCTCTCCATCCCTCAGCTGTGTTGACCGCTGGATATGGTCTGCCTGCGAAGTACGTCATCCACTGTAACAGTCCAGGTTGGGGCTCCGACAAGTGTGAGGAGTTGCTGGACAAGACTGTGAAGAACTGCCTGGCTCTGGCCGACGAGAAGAAGCTCAAGTCCGTGGCTTTCCCCTCCATTGGTAGTGGCAGGTAAGAAAAACCACAGAAAGAAACAAACCTGACCAACGACACATTGTTCATTCCTTTTAAAATTAAGATGCAGTTAACAACAACTGCCTGCAGAGATAATCATTGCACCATATATTAACTTGAGTGTTTTCACTGGCATAAGTTTAGTCTAAAACTGGAAGTTGTCTGCCAGTAAGGCTGGTAATATTTGCAGACCTATTTCTAGACCAAGAAACTCTACCTGACTGAAAGAAATGTCTTTTCTCATGTCGTCATAACATAATGACCGGCATTCTTGCATTGTCAGCAATAAACTGTTACACTCGTGTCCCTGCCCGCACGCACATCTTTCTTTTCTCTGTGTAATGCAAAACGTGAGTTTACGCGGTTTCCTGGCAACAGCGGTAAACACCTCCACTTTGATCTGGAAGATTTTCACAGGCATGCTGCATACTGTAACAACAGTAAAAGCATGGAGGTTACAGCAAAGACTCCCAACCTATTTTGCGTCATGACACTTGAAATCAAAGAGGCTGTTTGTGAACCCTCGTCACACTTTTAATACTGTACATCTAAGCTGTTCAAAACAGCACACAAGAGTGAAGTTTAAATTTTGCACATATATTTATTTCACCCCTCAGGATTAATTGTAATAACTTTGAAACGTTTCTGTCTCTCCAATACTTTGTTTTATGATCAAACACTAAATTTGTGACCAAATGTTACCATGTGACACTAAAGGTGAACATTAGACCTTGCGTTCTTGTCATTGTGAGGATGTTAGCATTTATTTGATTGTTCCATCATATTGTGACTCCTCAGATTTAACTTGGGACCCACTCAGTCGAAGTCAGGTTCAGACTTTAAGCAACTTTAGATGTGCCAAGTTTTCATATTCCTGAAAAACGTGGAAAAATCACAAGTGTGCACAAATGTCCAAATTCAAACTTAAATAAGTGTTTGTATTTATGCTGACCCTCCAACATTATGAATGCCACAGTCATCTTCAAGTAAATGAAAAGTCTCTCCAGCGTTTGACCACATTTCACTAAGTGTGTGTTCTTTTCCGTCAGGAATGGCTTCCCGAAGCAGACGGCAGCCCAGCTGATCCTTAAGGCCATCTCCAGTTACTTTGTGGCCACTATGTCTTCCACCATCAAGACCGTCTACTTTGTGCTGTTTGACAGCGAGAGTATTGGGATCTACGTGCAGGAAATGGCCAAGCTGGAGACGAGCTAAGAGTTTGGAGTATTCGTCTCCGTGCACCCCCGCCCCCACTCTGTTTTTTCTTGCAAGGAAATAGGAAGCAAGTTGTTTATTAGTGATTTGTTAAATATGAAGAGAGGAAGAAAAAGAAGAATCTTTCTATAGGCCGGGAACTTGTTTTTGCATTATGTTTGTATTTTTCCTATATTGTTTTTAATTTCTTATTTACTTGTTCACCTCTGGCGTTTAAATGTAAAAGTGCACTGTTCATTCTGCGGTCTTTTAATACAAACAGTGCCACACAAAACCGATTCAGCAAGTAAAAAGACTCACTGTAAGATTTAATTTTCATGGTATATGCGGTAAAAGATTATGGGAGATAGCTACACCTCAATTACCAGGCTTCCAGAGAAGTCCGATGAATACGGGTTAATGCATGTGATGGCAGTAAAGGTAGTAAAAAACGGCTATTCTCTTTCTTTTGATCTCAAAAACACAAGACATTTAATTCAGTGTATTTTTTTTGGTATCAGTCGTGTGTTTTGGAACATCTCTGTTGTTATTAGTACTGCTTAATGAAAAAGGTAAAGCGTGAAGAAAAGTTCAGTTTGTTCTACTTTGGTCTTCAAGAGGCTGATATAACAGAACTATGGGTTTTGTGTTGTGTGTTGCAAATTCCTGTGTTTGCCTTTGTTCACACGGGCAAAAGATTTTTTCCTCGTGTGCTGCACAGACCTCGAATTTCCAAGTTCATGAAAAAAAAGAAGTATACAGTCATATAAATGCCCGTATACTTATTATATAGTCACCCTGGCATTGACATCATGAGTTTGTACTGTAAACCCATCATTGGTCTTCATTTACAGTTAATGACATAAGATGGTAGAACTGGAGATTGGAGGTTTTTGCAGGGCACAAATAGCGTTATATTGTGTGTTCCTATATGAGTGTTTATATAGATGGAGTATTTGTGAAATGTTATAGTAAAATATTGGACTGTAACATAGATTTTTATTTTATATTTTAATTTTCACATTGATTCTAAAAGGCGCAGGTGGCTCGGAAGCAAAAGAAAAAAGAAAAACAATTGTAAGAGGTTTCTTTTTTGTGTGTGTGTGTGTGTTTTGTCTTTGTTAAGCCATAAAACAAATGTGCCCATAGAGGATCTCTGCTGTCGCTTTTGGTTTGCTTGTTCATTCAGCTGCCACTAGATGGCTCCCTGTAATCAAGAATTGGATTTTTCATCTCAGCCATTTTCTGTGCAGCAGCAGGCCTCTCCACACAGACACTGGTCGATTTGAGTTGGATTTGAATTGGTGTCGACGGACGTATACGAGGAACCCGACTGCTCTGCTGCATTTGGACTTTTCAAAAGCCTAACTTTCTTATGAAAAACAATGTAAAATGCTTTCTAAAGAATTGCTACAATTGATGATTCTACAAAAGGTCTGTACACACTCCGGTAATAAAACACCTTTAAAAACTTCATTTTTGTGCCTCTTGAAATTTTGAAATCATTTTGTGTTACGTGCTGATCTTAAGGATGCTGCCAGGAACATTGGCCTCATAAAACTAGAAACGAGTGAGTGTGAAGTTTTAATTATGAGAAAATGCTTCATTATCCCCCCCCCATGGAAACAAGTGTGTGTTTTAAATGTAATAATAAATCCATCTCCGCTGTATTAAAGTGAGCACAATTCAAAATGTTGCAGAACAAACAGAAGAAGAATGACATGCTACATTTATTTGATTTGACTGAAAGCCACACTCAAAGCCGTGCGATCCCTAGCTCAACCTCCAGCTCTACAAGCATGTGTGTTTCTGTACTGTACTAATAATGACCAAATGGTCTCACGATGAGAAAAGAGGACATTCTGATGAGCTACCATAATAATCTGAATAATGTTAAAATGAGCTTTGAGCAGAGAAGCTTAAATGAGCTTACACTGTTGTTTGGGATGAGTATACTTTTGTTGCACAACTTCCCAGATGATGACGTTGATATTAGCCATATTCTGGTCTGTGATCTGTTTTGCATACAACCTTGCTACAGCTGATCCTCATTATGCAAACTCCAGGTGTGAGCAGAAAAGAAAAGAGTAAGAGGTCAGATAACAATAAAAGAAAATTAATTTTAAAAAAAGCACAAGTTTCATTGACAATTCACAGATTTGAAATAACACTTTAGAACACTGGAAGTCAGGTGCACTATCAAGTACTCTGCATGCCTTGGTGCTCAAGTTAAGTTTGTGTTCCTGTGTGTGTGTGATGTGTAGAAGTAGAGAAAAAAAAAGAGATTGCGGTAAAATGTTTTTTCTGTTATTTTTCTGACAATGTGAGCTCATGTGCAAATGCAAATAACGACTGTTGTTCTTGTACAAACTGACGTGACTTACATCCTTCTCCTATTAAAGGTCCAGTGTGTATAATTTTGTGGTATCTAGTTGTGAGGCCTCCCCTTCCATGCACGTATGAAAAACTGAGGGTGAAAAACTAAAAAACCTGAAAAGTTCTTGGCAGGGCTCGTGTTTGGTTTGTCCATTTTGGGCTGCTACAGAAACATGGCAGTCCAACATGGCTGACTCTGTAGAAGAGAGCCAGCCATTCCCTTTGTGGGTATAAAAGGTTCTAATGTAACAACAATTCTTCTACATAGACAAAAACCTCAGATACAACTAACTGTTTTTTTTGCCACTTGGGGGCAGCATAAATAACCTGGAGACATATGGCATATTAGCACTTTTCAAATGTAAACATGTTAGCAAGCACATCCAGCAGACACGAAACAACATTAGCTTTTAGCTCTGATTTTGGTTTCCACCAACTCTTGAGGGAAACATCTGGCACGTCAGCTGCTAAATGCTTACTTATGTTTGCCGGCTAGCTGCTAACATTATCTGTCATTTGGTTTATCAGAGCTTCCTATCAGTGTTTCACCTTAGCCATGGCTGAAAATTGTGTTGATGATGTGGGCTGAAAAACCAAAACAACAAGCTAAAGGATGCTTCGGATAGCTAAGGGGAACTGTAGATTCAAGTAATGCTACTACAATTTACTACAAGTGATGCGTTATATCCGATACATAAGAAGCCAGGTGGGTGTCAGAACAGAACAGTCGAATAGTTTGTAGATAGTAGTAAAGTTATTTTTGGGAGGCATTCAAGAGCAGACTTGTTGAGGACAATTGTTGAGCTTTTGCCATTTTGTAATACCTCACAATACCTCACCCAAGTTTTTTAGACCATATTTAGACCATTGAGACCATCCTTTTGAGTCATTTCCCAATCATAAATAAAAATACACGTTCATGAGAGGAGCAAGCATTAGACATCTGAAAATATCGATACCTGAGATGTTGTTGCCTAATTTCAGTCACTGTATTAAAGCTCTTAATCAGTGTAGTAATCGAGCAATGGCATGTTCCAAACCTGTGTTTCAAATTTCGGTGTTGGCGTGTCCCTTTTGTTTAAATTTAAAGTTATTTCATCCTGGTCAATTGGACATTGGTCTTGGTGATGAACGTTAAACTCATCATTCATTCAAGTTGTTCTTGAGATCTGTCAGACCATCAAAGGACAAGCCAATAATGAATCCAGATGATCTAAAACACTTCATTTGGAAGTTAAACCTGAGATGTATATCCAGTAAGTTGAACTGATGATCAAAACTACAAAAAACGTGCAGAATAAATACAGAATAAATGTAGAGTTTAAGGTACAAATGCACCGGGTTCAAAGCAGGCCTGGGTGTAGGACAGAGCCCGGGCCTCTGTCCTGTCCTGGGGCTACATGCTGGCAGGGCACAAACAAGACCAGAGAGTCAGATGGGGGTCAGTTTCCCAGCCATCCAGGGAGGCCGGGACCTGAGACCTCCTCTGAGGGCGCCCATCTGACGCCTAATCCCCAGGAAATACAGGCAGGTTTCACCCCCTTCAACCCCTCCCATTTCTTTCCCTAACTTTACCATCCATCCCTCCATCCCTCCCTGCTTCTTCTCAGAGGCAGAAAAGCCCTGTAAATTCAAAGCATCTGTACGGGCAAGGGCCAGTCCGAGGGCCGCCTTTCCCAGAGCCCGCGCAGATGAAATTTTATTCTTTGCACGAAAAATTTGCAGGGGGAGGGGGAGAAAAAACAGAAAATAAAGTAAAGCAAACAGTGGGGGAAGATCAAGGAGGAGAGGAGATGAGGGGTAAGGAGCTGGTCATCACAGATTTGCCCTGCTTTCCACTGTGTTCATAAGAAGAAAGTAATATTATGTTCTTTATGGCTGAGAGTCCTGACTGGAGCCTGATAACAACAACAGTCTGCTTGCAACCGCTACTGATTTTGGACATTTACTCTTCATGTGTAAGTTTTGGCAGTTTGCTTGTTGTTAAACGCGAGACGCTCAGTTGAAATACGTTTTGTGGGTTGAAGTAAAGGTCACATTCAGTATTACAGAAAACTACTAATCAAAAAGTGACATTGTCGAAAAGGATAATATTAATTCCGCTACTCAAAAACTGATCTAATTTGCATGTGGTTGCAAACTCTTTTGAATGTGTGTCAATTTTAACATGATAAATAACCAGGTTGGAGTGTCAGTGAGAAAAAACAACTTCTTTTCAGTATGAGATGTGGCCCAAGAAGATGACATAAAAACCAGCCAAGTAAACTATATTTCAGACATAAACAACCAACCAACATAAACCAGGTCAAGTCACCACACATTGGAGCATAGAGATGATCCAAAGGTTAAAGGTCCACTATGTAACATTTCGAAAGATTGAAGTGGAATGTTATATATTATGTAATATTAGGTATGTTTTTATCAGAGTACAATCCCCTGAAAATAAGAATTGTTGTGTTTTTCTGACCCTGACAATGAGCCCTTTAGATATAGAGGGAGCAGGTGCACCACCATGTTTTCTCAGAATTTCAGTTAAAGCGTGTATCGATTTTCACTATATGCTGTTTTTGCAGTGAATATACAAGGAATCAACATAGTTTACTGCTTCTTACTTTTATTAAAAGATGCAATACAGGCTCAAAGTGTGACCTTTGAATGCTACTGCCAATGAATGCTTTCTCGCTAATATTAATATTTATCTTCCTGCTTTCCAAGCTCTTCTTGGTGCCGTTTCATCACTATCCACAGACTGATTTAATGTTTCACAGCCGTAAGCCCCCCCATTTTCCTTTGTGCACTGCATTGTGTGTGGGATAATAGTGTAAATCAACCATGATATAATGCTAATAATTTTATACAACACCTCTGTATAGCCACACCCATGCACAAATCTTTTTTTTTTTTATAACAATACGACATCTTGCACACGACAAAGCAAGTCCATAAAAATATGTTGTGTGTGTATGAAGTGATTCAAAAGAAGTCACTGATTCTGCAAGCCATATCTCTATATTGTTAGAAAGTTGAGTGGCAAAAGCACAGTCACCTTTAAATTGAAGCCTCGACTGAGGATCTAAAGCTCTGCTATGCAACCTGGAGCCAGAGCCAGAGCCAGACCCAGACGGACCTTAAAGTAAAATGAACAGAAAGCCAGTGAAGAGAAGCTAAAATTGGCGCGATGTTATGTTGTCACAGATGACGACGATGTCCGTTAAAACCAGTGAAGCTGAGCTGCTGCAGTCTGGACTGGTTAAAGGTCAGTAAATAACATACGGTTAATGGCGCAGGATGGAGTTACAGTAGTGGAGTCTGGTTAAAATGAACTGAATGACTGGGCGACGTATTACTCATACATTTCTAAAATGAATTGGAGATATGTCTGTTCATGGTCATTAAAATAACAGTGTGTCAGTGACCTCTAAGAATATTTGTGGGCATAGTATCAAGGCGGCATGCGACTGATTTCATGCAGGAGAGATACTGGTTCTACAGTGCTGTCGACTCCTCTTGTGAGGCATCTGCAAAATGTCAGGAGGAGGGGGTGATGACTGAGTCGATTACCTTAAATAAAATTCTTTTTTCTTAGAGTGATTTTGCTCAAATTAAATTAAAGAAGAAGAAGGCTCTTGCTTCTTTGACTGCCTTTTAATAATTCTTCATAGCATCTTTCCAGATCTCGTAAAAATACATATAACCCCCTTTTTCCCTCCTGCAGTCTCTCTTTTATTCTTGGGTGGATTCATTTAGCCAGGGCTGCGGGGTTTATTTGTCTTTTTGTCTTTGCAGGGGGGCAACAGAGTCCAGGACAGTTAGACAGGTGTGAGGAGGCCAGCTCCTCTGTGTCAGTGTCGGGGATTAAAAGCAGTTAATCATACTTAGAATCAGTGTGTTGTGTCTTCTTGCACCTCCACAGTGACCCCTGAGGGTCCCTGGACCTTTCTTTGAGAAACCAGGGCACCAAACTACTCCTTATGTTCGAATAAGTTAATAAAAACCTCCAAAACCCCTCTGCGGTGAAACTGGTTTTCAAGTCAAGCAGGAAATAAAGCCGCTGTGAAGTATATTTGTGAGCGTGGTTGTCGTCTTGTGCTTCTCAGCAATGGTTAAACAGTAGCCTTTGGTTGTTTTTGGTCAGAGCCGGGTTTGATGTGGTCGAGGACAAAATCGCAACGAGAAACTCGATAATTTCCAAGAACTCGAGATGGATTTACACGAGCAAAAAAATATTGAATTTGACCTCATGTGACCCAAATGGGGTATTTTGAGAAACTGTGGAATTTGGGCTCAAATTAGACCTGACTCAACTAGAGTGAGTCATTCATGGTGTTAGTCTGGATTTCTTCAGATTACTGGATGAACCCGGTTTAGCAAATGTGTGCATATTGTGTCAAGTGTTTAAAATGAGAACAACTGTAAACCCTGTTGGCTAAAAAGTTTTCTTTTCACTTCATCTCTCTCATATTTCACTTTTCCTTTTTCTGCATCGGCCTGCCAACACATCATTACGGGTGAATTTAATTTACCTCACGAACTTACCTTTGTTGAGGTTATAGTAAAAGAAACTGTTCTCTTCTCCAGAGAACCTGATTTGAAGCATTTTTATTTATTTATTTAGAAAGGTTCACGTAGGAACCAATACATACTGCAACAATAAATGGAAATTCATCAACGTGTGACTTTCAGGTTATGAGAATGTGAATGTTAAAGGGTGAATTGTGTTGTTCTTGGCCCATAATCGCCTTTTCTTCTGCATTTCACAACCGTATTGCTACATAGCATGTTGATTTTGGCTTATTTTGCAAAACCACATTCAGGCTGGAGTATGTTTTTTAACTTCCCATGCCAAGCGCTTTTAAAGGCCTTTAAAAGCCTACTTTCTCAATCAGACATCGACTACGAGCGATGGGATTCTAAACACGCTATTCTCTGCCAGCGTTTGGACAATCTTGGTTAATTCATGCTGTACGTGAGAGATTTCTGTATTTGTTTTCTGACTTCACTTTTCTCGAGAAGGGCAGAGCTCTGTTGGAAAAAAAAGTCAGATGTGTAGCAATATGAATCAGAGCCTGATGGCAGTTGTTCCCTGTTTGCATGCGTCAATCAGCCCTCGCAGTCCTCAGGTTAAACTAACATAAATGACAACTTCTCTATTGACATGTTAGAATCTCTCAACAGGTGAAAGATCTCTTAAAAAACTTAAAAAACTGATTTTATATTACGCTGTATTGGGTTTTTAGTGTTTTTTTTCTCCTTACCTAGCTCTGAATGTGATGCATTTATTTTTTAAAAAATTATTTAAAAACTTATTTAAAAAAGTTGTCGTGTAAATCAAATGCATTATTCTCATTAAGAATTTTGATAATTGCTTATTTAGCTATGAATATTTGATAATATTTGAGACATACGATGTTCATAGAGACATACTTTAAATTTGAAATCAAGTTTTTAATTGCTTTGGGGAAGTTCACATTCAGAGGACATTGGAATAAAAGTCAGACACATTGCATCAATTATCTTAACTACTTTAATAAGATTACTGGAAATATTTTGTTAATTGCAAATAAATAGGTTATACTGTGAAGATAAGAGATGCTTTTTATCCATCCAACCATGCACCACCTGACCCCACCGTTCCTGTTTTTTTTGCCTCCCTTACACACAACCAGTGCACGCTTTCCTGCACTGGTACTGGATATTGGCACTGGATGCAATGAATGTGCTACAGTATGATCCAGTATGAACATATTTCCTGGAGAGCCTGGGCTGGCATTTCAACAGGTTACTAAAAGGGAAGCTAGGCTATACTCTTTGGTCTACCATGAGCCTGTGTCCCTTAATCCCATGATCCACAACCATTAAACAAGGCTAAAGAAGGGATAACCAACATCTACCAAACACAGGGAGGGAGTGCCACCCGTCCCCACTGTGTCACCTTTAGCCCACAAGGCCTCACTGAGCCCGAGTGTCTCTGTGCGTGCAGCCTCAGATTGTCGGGAGATAAATTGGTCCAGACAAGGAAGGACGCTGCCTTTGACGCTCGCCTGCCACCTCGAAAGGGTTAAGTCAGATCCCAGACT
Organism: Nibea albiflora; assembly: GCA_014281875.1. NCBI lineage: Eukaryota > Metazoa > Chordata > Actinopteri > Sciaenidae > Nibea > Nibea albiflora. Next base: position 15,596,805 of record CM024807.1, read on the forward strand.
GGCCACATCACACTGTTGGGCCATTTAGTGCAGGAAACCTGATAGTTTGGTTTCTTTTGATGGCCTGATTCCCAGGCTTAGGAGAATAAATTAAATGCAATCCCCGCCTAGGCCTCAGCTGCAGCGGCAGGGCATGCTGATTTAGGATTTTCATCTGGGGAGCTTTTCCCTCCCTTCCTGCTCTACTCTTCCTCAACTCCCCTCTATCCACTCGCTGCCACCCCTGCCCCACTGAGAAAAATGGTGAATATGGTTTAAAATATGGCTGTTTGGCCATAATGAAGCCTCGGTACAGCTGTCAGTCACTCCGAGGAGTCTAAGAAGAAGACGAGGGGTAACACCGTTGCTCCTGTGGAAAATAAAAAGAGGCAACAGGGATGGAGATATGTCACCTAGTGGCTCAAGAGTCTGTGATTCAAAATATTCAGTCTTGATCCCCGATGCTCCTTTGCAGTGTGAGGGGCTTTAGTAGAGCCACCAGTCTTATGGCCAAGCGACGACGACAAGCTTGTAATATGTGTTTAGACTGCTGATCTGAAAGTTAGTGCCGCCTGTGTCTGTGAGTGACAAAGATGTGACGCGGTTTCGAGGGATTTTCAAACAAGAATGCATCCCCGTTGTTAAGTACATACTGCACTGCATAATGTTGCATTGTTGTAGCCGAACAACCAAGACTGAAACGGATCACGACGCAATACTGAAGTGCAAGAAAGTCAAAAATAACTCAACCTTCATCTAGTTAAAATCACATCAAGTGGCGCACACCTCCATGTGCTTTGTCATTTAGGTACATTTGGGTATATAGCAATGGAATCACAGGTCCCAAGATTGAAATACACAGAAAGAAAACTGTAAATCCAAACAGATACAACAAAACAATATATAGATATGAGAAGTACACAAGCTAAAGAGCACTAATTTTACACTTCAAGTTCTGTGTTATAATTTGGCAGAAGTTTAGTGAATATGGTCCGTGCACAGTAAGATCCAGAGTTTTTGGAGCTGACTTAAAGTCAGGATATCTCAGCCTCTTCTCCTTTACCAGTCTTTTTTGATCCTTTTCTTGCAAGCATTTCAATTTAGTGAAAGAACAGGACCACTAGAAAAACCCTTTAACATTTTATAATATAGTAACAGTAAACGTTAAATTGAGTTTTGTCATAACGAATCATAACTGACACTTTCCATCCAGAGCAAGTCTAGACTGTACTCTTTATGATGTTATTTACAGAGACCCAACAATTCACGAGGAAGCACTTGGCAGGCAGGAAAGCAGACATAAACCTTGAGCATAATTCAGCTCATTGGTGGGAGGCCATCATATCAACAGTATTAAGAAATGTTGACTAAAACGATAATCATCTGAACGTATAACATTGGTGCAAAGCTCACCAGCCATTACAATCAGCCTGTAATATGTTATACCAAAGGAGATATGATTTTTCACAAGGAAACATGGTCTTAAAACATGTTTGACCGTCTCGATCAAACATACCGCATGATTTCCCATCAGCAGCGACATCAGACACGAGGAAATTATTTCGCTAAGCAGAGTGAATCCTTTGGCAGGAACAAGAGGTGCTCTGTGATGCAGTTTGTGGTAAGAAGGGTGTATCAAAAACGATTGCATAATTTGGCTTTCGGGAGGGAAATTTACAATATAGTCCAAGCCAGACACGTTCGATTATGAATTCAAATGAGTCATCTAATATCAATCTGTGGCTGGAAACACAGGGATCTTTCTTTCTTTCTCTCCTTCTTTCTTTCTTGCTTTCTTCCTTCTATCTGTCATCAGTAGATAAACATGGCCTGTGCGCTGCTCCTGTGTGATACATGAGCAGCGGTGGGTGGTCCCTGCAATGTCTTCATCCACAGTTTGGTGAGCAGTCAAACAGGAACAGAATTTCATTACAGTGGAATAAAGCAGGACCAGTTCTGTCCTCCGAGGACACTGAGCCACTGGGTTTTACTAAAGTGCAAAGAATGCTGACCGTGCGTATCAAGTTTTAGTATCTCTCAGTTCGTCCTCACAGTGTTCTTTATGGGTACAGTTTTATATCCGTATGCTCAATGAACTGTTTTTAAAAATATACTGAATCAATTTAAAAGAAAACAAAGAGTGAATCATTTGAGCAAAACATTTAATGTACGTGCAGTTTCTTCTAGGACATGAAAGCTTTTCATTCAATGGATGTAAAAAGAGACCACATGCAGTTGATGCTGGATCTTCCAAAATAAACTTTACTTCACATTCCCATTTGATAACAATCTGAGGGCCGTAAACTTTAACACCGGCTTTAAATGTTAATACAGCTAAGACAAATCTGGCACCGTCACTGAGCTTTCTTATGAGGGACTGCCTGGCAAATTAGCTTAACCTTTCAGTTTTAGCACTTGTTTGAGCAGGTTACACTAATGACTGTCCCATTTAGATGTAATCCAGAACTGTATTCGCATACCAAGAACCATATATATATGCAACTTTTTCATGTGGTAATGAACAAATGCTTTTTGTCTTGACACCCAGCTGGTTTCGAAATTGTGGCAGGTTTTTGAAAAGGTTTTAAACACTTAAGGATTTTGCAACCAAAGACTTAAGTAACCGACTGTATTTTAACAAGACCGACAGTCTGACCGATATCCAATTACACCCTGAAATTCTAACATTATGTTTGGAACAAACGTAATGACGTTTATGCTATTTGTAGAACCTTACTAGTGTTGGAACCAAAGATGTCGAGTTTGCCCTAAGGGTGGCGCTACAGGAGATGCTGAAGGTTCAGCGTCTGTCAACAGGAATATAATGATGATGGTGCTATGAAGGATCAGGGGGTCACTAAAAACATGGATTCATCTGGATCCATCAGCCAATTTCATGGAAATCCAGTTTTCAAAATTTTATGGAAAATTCCAGTGAAATTCAACTTGTCATGGGAAGAGTTGGTCAAGGATCAATTTTGACCAGATGGTGGTACTTGAGGAAGGATTCAATATTACAGCATGTTGGGCCCAATGCAAAAGTAACATTTAGAAATAGATTTGTTTTTAATTGGCATGTATGACTATATAGGGTCACGTACTGTACGAATGAATTTGGAGGTTAAATACAATAACTAAACCAACTGAAATAAAATATATAACGAAACTAAAACTAAACTTGCCATCATCATCATTTTCTTTCACAAGGCAAATTCACAATTTATGGTACCATAGTTCTATTTAATTTTATCTATATAGCATAGGTCTAGACCATACTCCTTATAATATTATTTACAGAAGCTTAACAATTCTCATATTGTAACAATGTCTTCATATTATCATTTTACAAAATATTCTTGTCCAAATGTATTCCTCACTTTCTTTGTTTAAAAAGGACCACCCTTTGCTTACCTCCAGCAGTTTAGCGTCTCAGCTCGGTTGCAGTGATGTGCGGGTGTACCGCAGGGCACTGTGTCACGTCACTGCTGGATTACAGGTGCAACAAAGCACGCCTGTCATCATAAGTGAGATGGGCTTGAAACTTTCCACCAGAGAGGGCAGTAAAACACTGCATCTCAGCCTGGTGTGAAGTTACTCTTTAAAAACTAGCAAAATGTGTTATTGAGGTTTTTGTTTCAAAGTAAGTTGGATACTTACTAGTGGGCTGCATTTCATTGCAATAAACATACACTGATTTATTTTATTGAAATTTTGAATATAGTTCTTTATGTCATGAATTCTATCATTATCGGAAAATATTCCTATTGTTATCATGATATTAATTTAAGTTATATTAGCCTGTTAGCCTCAGGGTGTCAGTAGCAAATGTAATGGAAATCCTGACATCACCATCCTTAGGCTTTGCCAATACTTAACCAAAATAAAAATTACAGATTGGGTGTTCAAATGATGGACGACAACGACGGGTGAATTTTTCCTCATGGGAACAGGACAACAGGTCAGGTAATGCATCACTGGACAGTTGTAAATTGCTTTTATTGGTCTTGCCTGGGTCTTAGGGTTAGACTGAGGTTATTCAAGGCTCAAACATCTCCAGACACACTTATATTCACACACGAGATATATGTGCACAAGCTCTTTGTCACTTCTTATACACACACACACCTACACTTACACACACACATACACAGGCTCTATCTCTTTGTCTGCAGGGTTAATCTGAGGGCCAGATCAAAGGGTCAGGTCCAGGAGATAAACTCCGGCCCTGGAGGTTCCAACCCCCTTCTCTTGTATATCTGCTAATCATTAAGCTCAAGGTGATTCATGGCAGCTCACCGAGTAGCCCCAGAGGATTCTGGGCAAGATAGAAGAGGATTTGTCCGAGCCGTTGCTGTCGACCCCGCTGCCACTCATGCTGATGTTACTCTGTCGCTCGGCTTTGAGTCTCTGCATGCTCTGAACCAGACATGAGAGCCACTCAAGACACCCCTAGAGATAAAAGACCCTTCACCCCTGACAGGATGGGATCTTGCTGAAAACACATCATGCAAATTATACCCTCTGCCTGCTTTGTATGAGGGATATCCACGAAGGAATCCTTTTGAAAAGGCCAAATATTCTGCCGGTTGAATGTCTGGAGGGTTTATCAAGCAGAAAATTTTCAATGGGAAGAAAAAGGCCGTGCTTGTTCCTGCTTGATTTGGAATAGACTTCTAACAATGTAGACAGGGGCGGATGAATGGGTACATGTGTCATCGCTGCTGACACGCTAAATGAAGGGTATCAAAGCATGGAGGCTTGGCATGGAGGAGAGGCCAGAATGAGCGAGAGAAGAGAAGAAAGAGGCAAAAGGAGAAGCGTAGGAGAGATAAGTGCATTAAAAAGAAAGTCGTAAAGATCGAAGAAAAGAATGAAAAAGGCACATCTCAGAGGCACCAGCAGCTGGGCAGCCTTTCAACAAACAGGCCAAAAAAAAGGAAAAGTTAAATTTCCATTATTGTTTTTTGAAAGAGGTTTCGCCTCTGTATGTTTTTTTCATCACTGTGACAACCATGTGCGGCAGGCGGGGGTCGGCCTGCGGCTAATTGGGATCCCAACCTTCTTCACACGAGTTGAGAGGGCTCTCACCTCAATGCTTTGACACCTTTAGAAAGAGACAGGTGACGCCAAGGTGCCCCCCACCCAAGAAGAGAGAAAGGGGAGAGGAGGAGGGCGGGGGGAGGGAGAAGAAGGGAGGTGCACCTCAGGGCGAGCTTTGGCGCCGTGACTCAAGTTCGCCTCTGTGTGTGAATGAATGTTGCTTTACCTGTGTTTCGATATGTGTGTATTTGCCGGCCTGTATTCATGCATATACATGTGGAAGCCTGCACACTTCGAACACAGGGAGGTGAGCGTGTGTTCTCTGTGTCCGACTGTGCGCTGCTCATTCCAGGTATTCAGCAGGGTGTGTAACAGGGTGTGACCACTGCATGAAACACTGACAACAATGACAAACTGTTTTGCAAAATGTCTTAGAGGTCAATTATAATTCCTTCTAAATATGGTTTGGGGAAATACACAAAATGTCCTCGACACATGAATGACACACCTGACTAGTGGAAACTTACAAAGACACACCATACAAGATTGCATTGATCAACTTGCAGTGACTCTTTAGTCTTTGGCAATCAGGAAGAAGCATCATCACATGATGATTTGTATCATTGTATCATTGAATTACACCAGATGACTGGTCAGTGAAGCTCAGGCAACAGATGACCGCACAGATTCTACAAGAATGCCAGTTGTCGTCAGTTGACAAAACATGGACAACCGCCATCAGCTAGCACTGTTTGTAATGAAAGAAAGCAATTTTCATTTATATACACATGCATGTATGCACATAGGGTACATGTGAAAACAGTCACAGATCTATCCCAACAAGCTAACACCAGCTACAGTAATACTACCTGTAACATAAATTAACTTAGTGGTTGCTGTCTAATTGGTTGATTGCTGATTGTAGCCCGTCCTTTTTTTTTTTTTCATTTTCATTTCTTTTGTCTCCCTCGGGCGACTAAATGTACAAGAAACACTGTCACCAAATATCAAATATCGTTGAAAAAGTCTTTATAACGACTGGCGGCACCTGGATTTTGAAGAGTAAATTTGAAGACTAATATTTACATATCACACAGTAGATTTGATCTGCAGACTACAAACTGACTGTAACAGACCCTGTACGACTTGTCACATCCATCATATTCATACTTGACTCCACAGTCTAACGCACTTTTACACTAACTGTACACCAAACACTTTTGCTTACAACCAATTGTTACACAAGTGCAACAACACAAGACATAGCACCCAGGTAATATTACTTGGTAGTCTAACAGCAAAAAACCCAGCTCTGCTTTCAGCCTTTTATTTCACAAAGCCCTGATCAACAACTAAAAGTTCAATTCTGTCATTATGTCCATAGTAGCTGCTGAGGCCAGTAACAAAGCCCACTTGCCCAACTCAGGGTCTGGCACGACACCATGTCAGCATTCCCCAACGTCCAGGGCATGAAAACCTCCTCTTCTGCCTCTCTGGACCTGTTTAGCCCGGCTTACAAACTGAGCTAACAGCAGCTATAATTTGCAGCAGTTTACAATAATCTCAGTAGACAATGGAGCTTTTTCCAGGACAGGGTTGCTGAAAATTTTGATTATATATTTATTCTTCAATATGTTGTAATTTATTAGGTAATTTACATCAGTCTGAAGTCTTTCTTTATTTGAATGTGAAATTGACAACATGAATAAAATATATTAAAGAAAGTCCTTCACATTCATATTAAACTCTCTCCCACTCTCATAAGAAAAAGATTAATTATTATTATGATTATTTACTCAGTCTGGTTCCATCGCCTTGAAATCATTTTTATGACAGAAGAGGGATTTAAGATTCACTTCTTCCAAGTAGAATATTGTCAAAAAGCTGAGGACCATTTGCAGATTACATCTATCAGCATTTGGTTGGTGTTCATTTCAAACTGTGGGTGTGACCCTAAATCCACTCGGGCTGGTCTGAGCCACACAGATCCACTGACGCCACTATCCTCAGCCAGCTGATTTCCTGAAACATCAGAGGCCAGGAGTCAGATGGCAACAGATGGGGAGATGGAGATAAATGTGGAAGCTCTGCAGTTGCATCACCGGTCTCCCTGGCAACCAATGTCATCCATTAGCGAAATGGCTCTGGCTCTTAGACAACATGCTGAGATTGTCTATTTGACAGAAATTTAATCAAATTTATCATTGATGAACAGATTTTTTTTCAAATCAGTGCAGAAATGATGAAATACATGTGATCCAATTGTAAGAACAGAAAAACAATAAACAGAACAACTAGTCAGCATCATCACTGTGAATAAGAGACAAATACAGCCATGTCTTTGCAGTAAGGACCGCCAATAATAACCTTAACCAACTCTAATATTTCCAAGTTCTATATCCTTTTACCTCTTGGCCAACTTCTGAAGGAAATCTCTTTAGCTGCTAAATGCTCCACTCTTGTATATTCACCAGTAACTTTCTCTGTCTGTCATTTGGTCCTGAACAGATAGTGTAACTTTTAGAAATCATAGTCAACACCTGATTCAAGAAAGAACTGAAGACTGATATGTTAATATAACTTTTGATTTGATCGGAGCTGTGAATACTAAACTGCAGTCCACTGCCGCCTCCTGGCTAATCTAAAAATCAAAAAGCCTTGGGTGAATGAAAATGAATGGGTGAATTATATAAAAATGAAGTTGTCATAAACGTGGAAATTAACCCAAAACTGTTTTTTGTACCAGGCTGTAAACATGTTTATTTCCTCTGGGAAGTTGGACATTTTAACATGGAGACTTATGGAGTTGACTTGTTCTGTAGCCAGCCTCAAGTGGCCGTTTGAGGAACTGCAGTTTTTGGCACTTCTGCATTGATTTCATTTTCACAGCCACGGAGGTTGCCTCAGAAAATGAGAAACAACTCCATGAGATACTTATTTTTACTGTCTTAACTTGAGTTAAAGAAAGTTACAATATTTTAATTCAACATATTCATCTTGCATTACTTGATTACAAATTAAAAATACAAAATGCCTCTATATTACTTAAATAAATTGTTTCCTGTTCAGATACCTGGATGCCCCTGCAGGTTTCCACCATGGGTACTTACTGTGAGATTATATTATGGCGTTGAGAGATGAAAACATTTATTATTCCTCATGTGCCCTTCTGTTTACCTCAACATGTAACCTGTTATTTTGTGCTTTGAGTGGCAGGTAAAGCGATGAAATTGGCAGATAAGGTTTGGTATCCAGCAAACAGCTGATAACAGCAGACTTCCCGAGCAGCTAATACAGGAGGGTTAAAATCCAATCAGAGCGTGCACACTAAAAGGTGAAAATATTCCACAGGTGTTACATAATAGAGTTTTTATCGTTATATTATGTCATGGATCAACCATCTTTGTGGGTAAACAACACCTGTTTTAAAAGCAAACAACAACCACTTGAGATCACACAGCGGGTGATGTGTGATCATCTCAGCCTGCTCTCAGTGTTTATGGCCTTACAGCATTGTTAAAGCCACTAAACGGCATGAGCACGATGGAAAAAAATATTATTGGCATGAAAGCAGCGTTGGATTTATCTCCACATGGACCAAATGAGAGAGTGAGAACTGTAATGGGCTTCATCTGGATCCAAAGCTGTTAAATCTGGCACCTACATTTTAATTTCCAGAGTCTACTGGCAGTAACAGACACCAGCACATGTGAAATGCAATTATGTGTAGACATGCTAGCTTACGAGATCATCTCACAGTTAGCCGTAGGTGCAGAAAGAACTCTGCAGTTGACCTTTACTAAATTGTACTTTAAATACTATTTTTTTTAGCAATATTTGAATATTTCTAGTTAGTTACTTTAATTAATGTAACGTCAACATGCTTTGCTCAACAAAAAGTACGGCGAGTGACGTAAGCGACCACACAAGAGCAACAAACCAAAGACTATCTATGAGGATTTTGAGACAGGTGAAGTTCGCACACATACACACACACACAAAAAAGACTAATCGGTGCCAAACTCTGCCTTTTCCGGATCCACACTCTGATGTGTAAAAATAAATCCGACCCCGTGGGTAAAGAAGACTTTTACAATGCAGAACATCTCAGCCCGGCTTTGCCCTGATGCCACATAAGTCGTGACCTGTCAGCTCAATGATCCTCAGACATCCTGAGATGTGTCAAGCCTCACACAAACAGATGACACACACCTGCGGGGAGGAATAACCCCTCCTCAAGAAATATTCTCCAATGTTAATAAAATGCTTCTGTATTCCTTTGTAAAAGAAATAAGTTCTGCATCCATTGTACATGCTCTGTGTGTTTCTGGCTACTTTAACGCTCTCCTTTTTACTCTGTTTTACTCTACATTAACTCCTGAGAAAAAAAAGGGCTATATATAAGCTACTGATTATGCGGTAACGACACTTCACAGCATTTTTGATTGCTGTCACAGTTTATATTTGATATAAGTAACAATATGAAAATCTAAAATTCTAGCAGTGAACTCGCAGATGCTGAGCTTTCCTGAATTTTAGTCCCTTAATATGGTTAAAGCTCCAAAAACACTCCCACAATGGAACTTGATAGTGTCTGTCACTGGCTCCTGCATGGCTGGTAACGGCTTTACATCTCTCAAACTCCCCCCAAAATGAGTGTCAATCAATCAAATCAGCACCTCAGAAAATGATCAAAACTACCCCTACCATCCCCTGCTTCTTGATTCATACACGTGTCCCACACATATATCATCCCAGTCAGACAGACGTGCACCACGGAGTAAGAAAACACCCCCAAAGACAGATTATGTCTGAGAAAATCTACCCAGGAAGATAGACAGGTGGAGCCAACCTGGTGGTCTTCAGCTGGGATGGAGGCTGAGTCAGAAAGACTTTGGTCTGGGGGGGTTGCATTTCTTGATCCATGTGTGTGCGTGTTTTAACACAGAGTTGAGTCTGCATGTCTATGTTGTGTCTTTTTTGTGCTTGCTCAGGCCACACATGTATGTCTTTGTTTGCGTGCTTGGGGTGTCAGCGTCTTGATGCTTTAAGCCTTTTCCCTTAATACCTTTAGGAAGACAGGACCTGAGGCCTCTCTCTCTCTCTCTGTAACACACACACACACACACACTCACACATAAACGTACATAATGTGTGTGTGCAAAGCTCAGACAGCAGGCCAGGGTGTCATCTATTCCTCCTCTCAGTTCAAAGTCCAGCAGAACAATAAAACACAATTAGGAGCTTACAGAGGGGATCTGGGCCTTTCACTGCTGGGTTAACAGATACTGATGGAGGCGCACACGAAAAATCTTTGTGTATGCGTGTACTTCTGTCTATTAATGTCTGCATCTAGTCTTTCTTTGCGTCTTATCTGCCTCTCTTCTGTCATTCCTGCTCTTGCTTTCTGTTCCCGACCAAAGGAAGGTGTCTGTAAAGGGAAATAATGACTATTAGAGACAACTTCATCAGAGTTAATGGAAGTGTTGTAATTGTGTGGAGTGGCAGGGTTTAGCAGTCCCACCCACTGGTTCCCATTAAGATGATTACTTTTAGGGAAACTTGGTGGTCCAGGAGGAAATGGGTTTGATTTGATGAGTCAGTGTGTAAATATAAATTATATAATGCATTGGGTATATTTGTGGAAGGATATATTAAATGTGGAAAAAAGCAATGAAAAACTTTAATAAATTCAGTCATGCCTTCATGCACACCGAAGCCAGGGCTGCAGTTCATTATTATTAGTTGCTCAACTATTTTTTTTTAATTAACCAATGATGTTTCTTTGTCTATAAAATGAAATTAAAAAGATTCTAACAGTTCAAAACCTGAAAATATTCAAAATAGAAACAGCAAATCTGGAACCAGTTAATATTTGGTATTCGTGCTTGATAAATGTCTTAACCCATTATCAGAATTGTTGTTGATTAACTCACTGTCAATCAACTAATGGATGAACCATTTCAGGAAGAACTAACTCATTTTTTAAGACTAAAATCTGTGTAATCTATATACAGTAATGCACAGACAATATATAACTTATACACACCCTCCACACACAATATATATATATACTGTACACGCAAACACAACTGAAGACACACACACATACAGAAACACACATCCTTATCGCCTCCACCCATTAAGCATATTGTCCATGGTGTCCCCTCTGTCTGCATCCCAGTCATTGTGTGTGTCCAGTGTAACTGGAGACCAGTCTAGACTGGCTGGCTACTGGCTCTAATCCTCAGAAACATGCAGCTGAATCAATCTGAAACCAGAGAGCTGCAGCCGTCGCCCCTGTTAGCAGCCCGACAACACAAACACTCATTCATTAAACACAAACATACAAATAACAGACATTTACCAACAGGCAGGAGCTCATGCTGCTGCCCTAATTCTAGCCTGATGCTTTCTTGGTGAGTTGTGGTAGTTATATTAATACAGCAGTAGAAACAGCGATTGTAGTAGATTGTATCACTTATCCAGCATTTAATGAGTTCCCAAAATTCACTGAGTCCAGCGTCTCTGTGTTTCATGCCGCTGTAAATTGAATATGTTTAGCTTTGGACTGTTCGTCAGAAAATTTAGGTGTAATGCATACCAAGTGCACCATCTTTGTTTAGCATGTTAGGATGCTAACATTTGTTAATTAACTCTAAAGACTTAGTACAGTTTTCAGGTCTTTTGTCAGAAAAAGGGTTTAGATCTGATAACAGCCCGAGATGAAGAGTTTCAAATTTCAGACAAATTTCACAGAAATTAATCAAGTGGTTGAAGAAACAATTCACATCTTGTTTTAGCGTGTTAGCATGCTAACTTCCGCTGATGGACAAAAAACAACACACTGCCGAGGCTAATTTTAACATTTTGTATTAGAAAAAAAAAAAAATTCAATAATAGTGTTAGATGAGAAGTCAGGAAAATTATTAGAATAAATCCTGAATCCACTGATCCTTAATTCGTGTCACCACATGAATGTCTCTACCAAATTTCATGGCGATCCGCTGGCTGAAACAATTCACATAAATCCATATGTCACAGTAACCGCAAACCTCATAGCAGATAGAAGCACAAAAGGAGACCACAAAAGTTATTACTGTAGGCTTTACTCTGGGGACCATGAATGTCTATCCCTGTAATAGCTGTGATATTCTGACAGACTGACGTTGCCTGTTTTAAGGTTTGCGGTTTGGAGGAAATCACGTGAGTGTCCTGTGTTATTTTATTTATTTATTTAATTATTTTGATTCTCAGCTTTAAAATTACTGCATCAGATGCAAAATGCCTCAGAAATATAAACGGGACAAAGGAATGTGTCACTGGGAAAAGTATATCCCAGTCCAGGTGGAGAAATGAGCGTCTAGCAGATGTCTCGTGACAGGAACTTATTACAATTGACGTTGCTACTTCAAAGCGGTAACTCGCTTCACACACATTCATGAAACGCAATCAGTGCAGCAGAATGTGTCGTCGTGAGAAAATCAAACTGATCGAAGACGAAAAATGTTGATGAGCAGAAACACATGGTGAGGAGGCCACAGATGACCAGCGAGAATGTCAGCGATGTCTAGACCCTGTGGAGCATTTTTTTTTTCTTCCACAGACCTCAGATCATCTTTACGTACGCGTTCTGGTTCATTCTACAGCGTGACACTGAGGGATGACGGGAGGAGAGGAGGGCAGGAATGAAGCGGGCTGTATGGCACGGTATGAAATGACTCTTCATCTTAGCCATGTAACATGTGTGTCATTTGTCTAGTGGTTTCTCTCTCTCTCTCCCTCTGTTGTGGCTCTGAATCTCTGTCTAAAGATGAATCTGTATCTGGGGAAGATCATTAGTCTGTAACCAAAGCCTCAGAGCCACAGACCCGCTGATGCATAGAAAGAAAGGTTACTGTACGACAAGAAGACTTATTTCTTCTTGTCGTACATCTGGATAATGTGTACCTGGATAATTTTTTTAATGTTTTTGTAATAAAACATTTGATGTTGCAAAATAAAAGAGACACTAAGTTTAATAGAAATTAAACATAGTAGACTCAGCTCAGTCATAGTGAATGTCTCAAAGTTTCCACTGGATATATCAAACATAATTACAGGGAAATATATATAATGCACACAATCACAAAGTGCTCATGGCAATGGGGGGCTGCAATAAAAAAAAAGGGCATGCTGGATTTCAGTTTTTCACTCAATTGAAGTGTAATATACTGTGAAGTCCAAAATGTACAAAACGGCACAGAATCAAACTGAAAAAAAACCAGTTATTATATCTCGTTTTAAATTTAAAGGAGCCATGTGCAATTTCACACCACTAGGGGCACTATAGAGCGGTATACACTGGGACATAAATGTACTGTAAACACAAGAGAAGCAGCACAGACTCACTGGCCAGTGCCCTCTAAATCACTGATGCAAAAATAAAACTGTTCTTTTGATCATACACCGCTATGGTTAAGATTTGGTTTGGTTTAGGCACAAAAATGACTTGGTTAGAAAAAGATAGTGGTGTGCATGGCAATTCTTAGTTAAGGTTGGAGAATGATCGGTCACGGTTACAAGAAACCGCTGTTCACTGTTGGGAGGAAATGTGAAGTGACATTTTGTTGACCTATCCAACCACCCAGAGAACCTGAATGATGACATGAATGCTGAATGATGTTCCCTTCTCAGATTTGGATCATTTTGGAGCCTTCAAGAGTGACAAAAAATCTGTCTAGTGCATCGTAATAAAAAGCAGACAGAAAGAGAAAGAGAAAAGTCAGAGGAGTCACGTCGGTTTCCCCTATTATATTAATCATAATGAGATTTGTCTTGAGACCTGGTCAGTTTGCGTTTTTTTACGCAGCCACCTGTCTGTGCCCATGAAGACAGGCGGAAAATAAACAGTGAATCAGGACACAGCTGGAACTATAATCTCCTGGATCAGCCAGAAAACAGATTGATCAGGATCAGGAGTCATGCTTCACCACTACACCCGCTATGAGATCCAGACCCTCACTCATTTGTGCTCACGATTTGTTTATTTGTTACCAGGCATAATGTAAACAAGCGCCATGGACAGACTGAGGATGTTTTTGTGTTGTGATAAAAGAGGTTTGTCTAGAGACCAAATCATAGACAGAGATCCTCTCGAAGGCTCTGAAACACTGAACAGAAAATTTACGTCTGAACTCTGAAGCATTTCCAAATGGAAAAAAACAAAGTCTGGTTTTCATACATGTAATGAATACGTGTGTAATATAATTTGTGGCTTTACTTTAAAACAAGTCAAAACAAGCTTTGACATCATTATCAAGTATACATTTAATTGGTGACTTGTGTTTACTTCTTATATATTATATTTTCAATTTTCACTAAGCAACCTCCGTAGTTGTAAAGCGAAGCCAAAGTGCAAAAAACGTGCAGTTCCCCAAACGTCCACTTGAGGCTGGCTGCAGAACAAGTCAATCTCTATGAGCTCCCATATTAAAATGTCCAACTTGTGTACAGCCTGGTACATAAAATTGGCCTCACTGTGTGCAGTGGTAGGAAAAGAAACTGACTCATGGGGCCATTTAGAGGTGATATTTTGATGGTTTGTGGAATGAGGAGCTGACCTTAGACGCTTAGTTATAATGGACTATTTTTACATGTGAGGCTCCACCTGTTGCATGCCGCTCTGCAGTGAGCCCTGATTCAGGATTTTGGTCTGCATATTTTAATAAGCCACTTGTCCAGTAGTGCTTGCATAGTTTCTGTTAATAGATTCTACTCTCGCTCGGTCCACTTAATCTAAACGATACAATACACCGTAGGTTAAAAGTGCATCCAGTTTTATTTCTGTCACAGTGTAACTTTCCTCTAAGAAATATTGTTTATTGCAACAGTTTTGAAGCTTAATACAGAAAAAAGTGTACACTATAAACCACAGTATTTCCTTTTCCTATTAACTTTTCCCAAACTGCTTTTGTTGCCAAAAACTAACCACTGAAGGGGGTCTGGATTTAAATCCTTAAAGTCTTTGAGGCTTCGTACGCCCTCCACCCACCCTGATCACCTCCTTGTGACTCCAGTGTGGTACATAAATGTTGCTCTTCATTCACTCAAAAAAATGTTACCTCCAGCCTGTGGTTGTGTTTGTCACCACAATGTAATTGGGAAGTTAGTTCAGTATTATTTAAACTGACTTTCCAGGAGACAGGGCTGGTTGGTTTGCTTCCCCAACTGACAGTTTGTGTCAGTTGGAGAAGGGATCCTTCTTTCAGTGCCTGCAATATTCTTTACGCAAATGTGCACAGATGTACACAGACCAGAATCCTGGGATCCTACCTGTAGTAGTTTATTCAAGAACTAATCCCCGTTTTCTTTGTCCTGTGCACGCACACACCGGGATGCACATGGAAGGCAATGCAATACACATTCCTGACGATGATTTCAAACTATCTGGAGCATGCAGCGTTTTCCTAGTGGGATGATGCAATGCAAAATATACATTCTGAAATAAAAATAACAAAGTGCTGTGCGGCTGACGGGCCCAGGCAAGTGGACTGCTGACCCACTGCAGTCAAGCATTATTGTTAGCTTCTCTCTTTTCACACTATTCATTTGGCACCGTTACCAGTCAATCATCCCTAAAGGCACTGGCAGCGTGGAACACAAAGAGCGGCCCATTGATCTCACAGATGCCAGTTCAACGTTTTTTTAGATGAACCAGTGCAGAGAGAAGGCAGTAGAGTTTAAATTAAATAAACAAGGATTGGTTTGTAGCTGGCTAATTATCTACATGAGGTGCCTTTTGTTGGCTTTTTTGTTTAAAGTCAATGAACTCATCAGTGCCTCACCTCTCATAACCGACCAACAACAGCATAGATGGAGCAGAACAGTGCAAAAACACTGACGTCCTACAGTAAACTTTGAAGTCATGCGTTAGACACGAATAGGTACAATTATTGACTAGTTAGTATGTAACCTTAACAAATTAGACTGCCCCTTATTACAGGCTGCTGCAATGCACCAACAAACGCAGAGAAAGACTGTAAGCTTGTAAATGTGTATGTGAACAATATAGGATTTAAAGTGTGCCATGAAATTGGCTTTTTGTTCATGTTTTATGAGGAATGTTTTATGCATTAAACATGTTTGTTAGGCATCAAGGATACACACAATTCATCTTGGTGAGCAACGACACCGCGACTTTTGTTTGTTGACAAGAAAACTCACCAGGACACCGTTTTTCATTTCGGGTGTGACATTATTACCCTTCTGCAATGGAAATTTAACTCCTGCTGGTTTTAGTGGCATTCTCTGACCACCGATTCAAACACCACGTTAAGCTCTCTCTGCAGCTCCCACCCAGAGTGCAGAGAAAACCCCAACACGCTACACCCAGTTTGATTTCCCTCGTCACATTATGGCCTCGGAGGATTGAGTTGTGTTTACACTATGACACCCTCCCATTTCCCCCCTCTCGTGTCAGCCGGCCATCCCTGCCTGTTTTAGCTGAGGACAGCTTGTTTTTCACTGTATATCCCATGCCAGCAATGTGGCTCCATCTCTTTCTCTGAGCGGAGATGAAAGCGTCAGGGTCAGATGTGTATATTTGACTGAGAGGACGACCACTCAGAGCCAGTCAAGATAAAACAACACTGCCTTCCTCCCTCTGCCCTCCCTACTCTCCTTCCTCCAGCCCTCCATCTATCCATTCATCCTCGTCTCGTTTCCTCAAACCCTTCCGTGCTCCCTACACGTTTCAGGTCAAGTCAGTTCAATTAATCAAATATAGTTTATGGTCATTCAGTCATTTTAGAGCATCAAAATACAATGAACAATTAAAGCAAGCAAGAGGGTGGGGGACTAGTTCCCCTTTTCTCCATCGGCACTGCGACATTATTATGTTCAAAGTTATTGAAAACATTTGCTGCTCGCTTGCATTTTCAGTCTTATTCCTTCATGTCCACCACATCAGGACAACTTAAAAGTGGATACATTTATATGCCGGGGACAAAATGTTTGTCCTTTACATAGTTTTTTGATTGACAGATGCAAAAATGTCTTGCTTTAACATCCTGTTCATATCACCAGCATAATCTGGGACCGCATTAAACCTAGTGCAACAAACCTGACCAATCTAAAGGCGTGCTGACCACAGTGGAACAACATTTTAATGAGTGGGTTCCTGTTTTGTCTACAGAGATGATGTGAATGCAAACACGGGTCATTACTGCAACATAAATAACGTCGACAAGAATACTGAAGACTGAGATTCAACTTTGAGTGCGTTTAATGAGGAAGGAAACACATTCAAGACAAAAAGTGTGCACAGAATGTGTTTTTGTGAGAAACTGCAAATGCAAAAACTATTTACTTGCTGAAGAATATTTATTGATAGGTGCTCAGACTTCTTAGTATGAAGTTTCTTATTGATTTGACTTGGTTGGTGGTAATTTGCTTATCTGCACTTGTCTTATTGTCACGTATTGTATTAGAATAAATGTGATAATAGGGAAAGGATAGGGGTGGCCGTTGTCTTGTCTGCATCTATACATGTATTCATTGAAAACACATATGTTCTGGCCACCTGTTCACATAAAGTGTTTTGGAGACAGCGAAGTCATCATCTCAATTCGCACATGCAACTTTGGCGAGTGGTTTATTTAAATTTGGTCACAGGCTCTGTGTCAGAATGGTGTTAAATAAATCAAGATGTTAAATAACTATTAATAAATAAATAATCACCTGCTAGGTTTGTGTTTTTAGGTTACCCAATGCTCAGAATGTTCTCATCTATGTACAAGAGCATATTTTGATAGTCCCACACATCATCCAATATGTGTAGACAAGACCTTAATCTACTACTGCTGCTGCAGGGAGACTGTGTGTGAGCCAGAGAGTGTGTTAAGTGCCTCCAACAGGTGTCAGAAATCAGCTGCTAATGGCTGAAGGTGTTCCAGATCAGCTGCAGGTTACGCAGGAAGCAGCAGAGGACAGAACGGCAGCTGCTGCCGAGGAAGGTCCTGACAGAGATCAGCTCACAGCTGCCGCAGAAACTGATTCGGAAAGGATTCAGTGAAGACGGTACTCCAGTCTGTCACTCGTACGGCATAACTGTGAGAGCTCATAAATCACACATGCACACAGCCTCTTCTGTCCATGACTCACTGCGGTTTAAAGAGTGTCTGTCAAGTGACTATGGCCCTCTCACCACACACACACACACACACGCACATTTATATGTACACGCAATGAGTTGTAAATGTTTACAGTATGTACACAAACCCACACGCAAACACATACAACACAAACACACTATGTGCAAACTGTGTGCACAACACACACTCCTCTGCTTAAGACACACGCACTTGCACACGATGTACAGCAGAGGTCTGGGTCAAGTACTGTATATGAAACAAACACTTCAACTAAGAACGGACTGATAAGAGCTGCATGAAGCTCAGTCAGACTCAGTGTGTGTGTGTGTGTGTGTGTGTGTGTGTGTGTGTGTGAGTGAGTGTTTTATTAAGCAGATACCTGATATCTCTGTGGCACAATTCTGTCATAACACAACACAAACCATTGTTTCATAAATGTTGAATAGTAGATTGAATATAAGATGAGCCCATTTTACAACACAATGGAGACTTTTTGGAGACAAGACATAAATACAGGCAGATAAACCCAGTAAGCATTCAAATAAAGATCAAAAGCAACATTTTCAAATCAAGGAAACTGATATTACATAGTTAACAACAAATATTTGCACAAAATTAACTTGAATAAAATTGAATCGATAAAGGCAGTGAAGTAAATCTGCACGGTATGCTACCTTGAGTTTGACTAATGTTCTTGTATACAATATTTATCTTAATAAAAACCAGTGCAACCACTGCAGTACAATCATGTGTGATAAAAGTGTCACTGTGTGTTTGTTCTTAGCTTCAAGGAAATTACCATTTTATTCTTTAACCACTGATAGAAGTTAAATTAGAAGTTAAAATGACAACAGGCACCTCTGTTGCCATATGGCAAGCCATTTTTGGGTTTAAGTGAAAGAAAGAAAACGCTGCGGATTATGTAGTTTTGATTAATGTTTCTATTATTAAGTTCATGTTTTGATCTGATGAAGGCTGCAGATGAAAGGTCACTGGCTTACCACCAGTATTACAATTCACCCTAAAGGAAACATGAATGTTTGCACCAAATTTTAATGGCAAACCATCCCAATAGTTGTCAAGTCATTAGGATTCATCCTCTGGACACCATGAATACCCGCGCAAAATTTCATGGCAATCCATCCAGTGGTTGAGATATATCAGTCTAGACTGAAATAAAGATTGCCACCTCCGGAGCCATGCTGCTAGCACAGCTAAAGCAGCTAAAGCAGCTCAAAGTTGTATTTTTATGCTATTTATTTTGAAAATCAGTTTTATTCATAAACAGATACATTTCCAGATTTCAGCTTTGAAAAATAGAAACTCAAAATAATGAGACCTCAGCATACTCAGAGTAACCGGAGATCAGCCAAAGACCAACAGGAAGAAAGAGTGTGAGGGTCCAAAGAGAGAAAACTAGAGGAGCCTCTGATTCAGCGACTCCAAATCAGGGTCCCCCCTAATCACACACCAGACCCATCTTGTTGGGAAATTGTTTGTAATTAATGCTCAATTAAACTTGACATGGTCGCCCCAAATCCCCAGTAAGGTAACAGATTAGTCTGCACAGCTGGTCCACATTGGCTGTGCTGAGGCGGCCTCTAGAGTTACCTTGTTAAGGTACATTCCCTTCCTCAATGATAGTATTTATAAGATTTGTTTCATCCCTTTCGGCCGCTGACAGACCCACGGAGAGTCAGAGAGGGAGAGAGGAGTAGGAAGCTTTCAAGACAAACTGTTGTAACTTCACCATTTGATTACGCCAGAGTAATCACTGACACTCTGTAAGCGCACACACACACACACACACACAAACAGGAGGAAAGAATCTGAGGAATCCATCTGCAGATGCATTTGTCTGAGTATTAACTTCTTATTAACAACACATGGCGTTTGAGCAGAGAAACCGATGTCTGAGGATTAATTTTCTACCACAACGATGAAATGCAGTGATGGAGTGTGTGTGTGAGTGTCCATGTACAGTGTGTGTGTGACATTTGGTCGACGACATTATGATGTCTAACAATGCAGTGCTGAATGGGCTGCGTGGAGGCGATGAAGGCTTTGTCCACACTATCGTGCTGTTTGCTGTGGTATTAGGCGAGCAAACAGATGACACCGCCGACATGTCTATGAGAGAGAGAGAGTGTTTATTTAAACGTCAGGAACTCTGTGACCACACACGGTTAAACAACAGCATGCATGTATTGTCACAAAAATACCCACTACCAAATCACTAATCAATCAGAAGCTTATATACTGAAGATAATAATATAATCCAGATAACCTATAAATACATCATGAGATATCACAAATTTGTCAGACATTCATATTAAAGTAGCTATGACGTTAATATCTCTGTGTATTGGGCCATTTCAATAAATTAGCAGGACTGCTTTATGAGTTGTTGTTTCTTTTACATAAACATTGGTTTCTTAAGCTCTCTCTAGTTGAAAGCCGTCGGCCCTTTACATTTTTATATATAAATGTTTTGTGCATGTCCAGATATTTACGTACAAACAGTGTATGATGATATTGCGATATGAATATCTACAGCGGCAGAGAATTTTATTCATATTGCCCACCCTTGAATTTATAAATAGTCAATGGTCCAACAACTCTGTGACTGTAGTGATGTAGACATGTACTGCAGGGTGTGTCAGTACACTGTGATGTCACTGCCGGGTGTGGTTACAGGATCACAGATGAACTTTTGACCACAGGGGGCAGTGAAACGTTGTGTTTCAGTGTGGAATTTAGCAGGAAGACGATTTTAACGGGCGGTTTGGCAGAAAAATACGTTCATTAACATAATAACTACAGACTTGGTTGATTCTTCATATAGAGAAATCCATGACCGTTTGAACTGTTTCTGCTTCCTTTCTTTTGTATCTTATTTATTTATTACTTATTTCAAAGCAGACTTATAATTTAGAAAATATTAATTTATACATTTATACATCAACCCTAGTGGCCAAAAACCACATCTCCAACCCTAATGGATTAACACTAAACTTCTTTTAACATATGTTATAAACAATAATCGAAGTGGAGTTTAAAGTTTTTGCCAGCAGGCACAAGGTTGGTTACATATTATTAAATGCTGCTGTTCCTCGGCTGGTTTGTCTTAACCCTGGCCCTATCAATTGGCCCTATCAATTGCTTTTGCAATTGCACACAATTGCTCGAACCCCAGAGGGTTCGCTCCTCCCTTTCGTGTCTTCTGCTGCTCACTCAGGATCGACCGGCATTCACCTGCCTCTGTGAGGACATTCCAGCATGTAGTTTTATATGCATGCCTCTGTGTGTTTGTCGAGGGGTCGTGTCGAGGGGGGGTGCTGTTGACTCTTGGTGAATGGTTACCTGTCACCGTTGGCCCAATCCCAAAGCTCCGTGCTTATCAGAGAGAAAACCATCGCGACAAACACCTGCGCTTTCGATTTAAGGGGGAATTTGCGGTGATCATTACTGACTAGCTTTGTTCGCGTCAGCGGAGAGGTTACAAGTGCTGGTTATTGATCAATTTAATGACCTACGTGTCAAGGAAAGAGGTATTTAATCATTAATACTGCATGAAAAAAAGTGTTTATTCTTGCAGGTATTTGTAAGAGCAAAAAACGAACGTGTGCGCGGATCCCCTTTGGCAGATGACAACGTTTTCTCTCGTCACGGCGAAATGTGGAACATGCTGTCGTGTTTGCTCAGTGATGAAATTCAGTGCGCTTGCTTGTCATCAAAGATACAACAAACCCTGCATTTTCTAAACCAACAATCCCACACTCTTCCTGCAGAGAGGTTCAAGGCTCAAATGCTTGCTGCAACCTCCTACGAATGGAAACTTTTTGAATAAACTAAAAATGTTCACTGACAGTGTATTGTTTGTCCCACAATACCCACTCGTAACAACTAAAGCATGATTAAAGGATTGTATAGTTACGTAAAGGCATTCACAGAAACTGGTAAAGGTTTGAAAAAGTCTGCAGCGACTTAAAGCATATGCGTTTGCCTGATTAACATTTAATTAAAACCCCAATGTTTCCCCAACTGTAATCAAAATGCTTTTGTTGTCTTCACCACACGGATGCAAACTCGGGATATGAATAATCTGGATTTCTGATGCTAGTCCTGTGCTTTGTTGTACAGTATGCCGCCCATCCACCTCCATGTGACTAGTGTGCCATACATACAACATATTTAAGAAAACAAAAGTGTGGTCTTTATTCTATTTCTATATCTATTTCTAGGTGACTGGCTTGTATTAAATCGTGGCACTTTGATACAGTGAACTTAAATTAGAGTAATCAAATTGTTAAATATGCTAAAAACTTACTTAAAGCTCCATTCCCAAAACAACAAACTGGTGCTTCCTAGGTTCAAAGCATGTCTTGAACCGAGAGTCTGAAATTATTGTTTTCAATCTGTTGATATATTTAAATAATTAATCGTTTAACCTATGAAACGTCACATAATTAGCTGTTTTTGTCCAACCAATAGTCAAAAACCCAAAGACATTCAGGTAATCACATAAAACGTTAATTCGAACCAGCAGTTTCCTAATTTTTGCCTGACAAATTACCAATCATTATTCTACCTGTCTGATTAATTGTTTGAATTATGTTCTCTCAGCTGAGCAATTAATTGATTAATCTTAACTGAACACACCTTTATACATTTCTCCAAGCTGTTCTGTGATGCCTGTTTGACCCTGAATAAAGAGGTCAATCAGCTGACGTGTTGTCTTGTAATACCACTACATCACTGCCTACAGTTACTGTATATACGGCAAATCTGTCAGCTCAATATTTTGCCAGTGTATCACGGCCTTTTACAGGAAGGTTAGTGGTGAAGGTCGGGTCAGAGGAGGCTGTCTGTCAGCTGGACTGCTGCTTTTCCGCCCATATCCTCCCCGAGGTGTTAAAATGGAGCTGACACGGGTGACATGTTAGTATGACATGCGTGGCGTCAGGGGGAGACACCGCTCCGGGGCGTCCGGCTTCTGCGCCGTCTGAAAACTTAAAAATGTGAGCTGGAGTTATGCATCATTGTTTTGACGTGACAGATGGGATGTTGTAATATGTGGGTGAGAAAGTGTGTGTTTCCATGCCGTGTAGCGTTGAAGCAACTGTTTCAGGCTGTAATATCTGATCTATGATCTGTGAGTCACTCCCAAGAGATAATGCCAGTTATGATTTGTCATTTCAAGCCCGACATCACATTAACACTTTGATGTTGATGTTCTTCGGGTTACCCACAGGAACTATTTGCTGATGAATGATTTCCCTGAGTTTTATGCCAAAGTTTGAGGCATTTATCCTGGAACATGTGAGGTTCAACAAGTTTTTAAAGGATGAGCACTTTAACGGGATACTAAAGCTGTCCTTTGAAAACATTTAGATATTTTAGTGTCAACAGTGTGACAGCCCACGTGCTAAATGGGAAAATTTCTTGGATGAATAACAGCTGCTGCTAGCTCCGCAAGGCCGGTCTTATGAAGACGTTTTGAGCTAGATGCTAACATCAGCATGCTAATACCTCCTAATCCTGAAGACACAGCTCTTCAGAGAGTACCTTCTGTTCTAGCACTACCAACACTGAACATGTTAAATCTATCCCTCTTCACAGTACTTACTGCTGAACTAAGATGTCCTTGTTGCACTTTGGATAAAAGAGTCAGCTAAATAAGTAAATGTCATGGCTAAATGTAATGCTAATGACAATGCTAACATGCTGATTTTACCAAAGTATAGATTAACATTAACATCCTGAACTGATGGAAGCACTGTGGAAAGTAAGCTGGGATGTCTGTGCCAAATATCTGATAGTTATTGAGATATTTAAAGCATTTGCACAGTTGAATAGTTGAGAAGAGATGTTAAGCAGCTAACTAGACATTATTTTAGTTCTACATCAGCTTTTTTTCCCTTTTTTTGATGAGAAACATCCCAAAAGTTTCAAGTCAAAAGATCAGACTAAGTACTTAAGTGATTAAAAACAAGTCTGATTAAAAACAAGTCTGGTATTTGATTTGGAAAAATATACAAACAGAAAGCAAACAGAACTTTGAACATAGAAAACAAGATTTCCTGAAATTCATGAAACCAAATATCTGGCATCATCTCTGCTTACAGAAGCAGTTCGGGCTCCTGGCCCACAATGACGCATCGCAATTTGAAGACGAGCTGCAAGATGTTGTGTAAGTCTGTGGCTTCCCACTGCTGTCACTGAGTGGATGGATTTGTGAGTTACTGTTTTCCAGAGTCTTAGTGAGGGTGGGAATGTTGTCCTTATCTGATCTGCATGTTAACATGGAGGAAACAATCAACTGTCAGCGGCTGCTTGTTTAAAGCAGGCGTGGAGCTCAGGACGAGAGGAAGTGTCAACTCCTGCATAGACGTGGCTTGAAAGTGTTTGGCACCTCCTGACACACGTGTAATGTTCATATAAAAGACTTGATTATGGTCAAGAGTGTGGCTTAATCTCCATTTTCGGAAATAAAACAAATTGATAGTTTGATGAAAAGAGATGCTGAATCAGCACTGATGAAGATGAGCACAGTCACAAACAGACCTAAATGTAATCAAAAACTAAAGAAGTAGAGCTGAACTATTAGTCGATTTTTGACAAATGATTAAAGAAAAGCATTTAAAGCAGTAGCATAAATAAAATTATGATGATTAAAAATCATTTCTATGACAGCAAACTGAATATATTTAGGTCTTCAGCTTTAGCCAGTGACAGTTTAAGACATCATATTAGGCTCTGATAGCTTGTGATGGCCATTTTTTCGCCAAACCAAATCGGTTAATTGAGAAAATAATCAGTAGATTGCTACTAAAGATAATCATTAGTCGCAGACTGAAGGTCAGAAGAAAGAAAAAAAAGAGCTGATGGTGGCCGTGAGCAACATGTCTGAACCCGAGCAGAGATTTCTCTGTAAATAACTTCTAAACATCTTGCTGAAATGAGTCGTCTGTGTACTTCACAAATCCTTCTCAGCCTTTGTTTCAGATGATGACTGTATCACAAGACAATGTCAGCGTTCAGGCAATATCTGGAAAGCACCTAAAAATTACAGTTTATTGCAGATATGTGTCTTTAACTTAATTGAACATCTCTAAACAAGTTAGAGTGATCGCTCAGTTTTGTAGGAAACAAAAGATCAGCGTTTTAACTCTTTGGCGGCACAGATCCAAACGTCTCAGACAGAAACCGCACGGATTCGCTTTATCCCTCTTTTGAGATCATTCATGTGGCATCCGCTCTACAAATAGTGAAATTAACTCCCTGATCCTGTGTAAATGTGGCCTAAAACAGCACAGTCAGCTCTTACAGGTCTGTGCATGAGTCCAGAACCGAGTGTGAGAAAGTGCTCTTTTTGTTTCTGCTGAGTGCCTACCCGCCTACATGTCATCGGTGGGAAGAGGCTTTTATCTGGAGGATCGTCGGGAGCCATTAAAATGCCCTCTATTCAAGTGTTATTGGGGTGCAATCAAAAGAATATTCAAACATCTGCACGTTCAATTAGTCTGTCATTATGTAATTAAATTAGAAATGCTAATTTCCATTTTCTTTTCTATTGTTGTCCATAAAGTCCACATGATGAGATGACATCATACCGCGAACAACCAACATATATATTATCCAAACGGGTACAAAATTATATTAGTATTATAAAAGTACACATACATTTTAGTGAGGATCAAACATAAGCAGGAAAAGTTATTTTGACCTATAACCACATATGAACTATTAGCTTTTGTCTTATTTTGTTGACATTTTCTCCACATTTCTGCATATTTGATGCTTCATCCGCCCCTCGTGGATGTGTTATCCATTGCTTACGTAAGTGTAGCAGTTGTGACATCAATGGTATAATAATGTAATATAATGATATAAAAAAATAAATAAATGGGACTCAAGCCGAGCCAAAATTCAACAACCACTGTAACAAGAGTAATGGCAATTTGTTTTGTCTGGACGACTCAAGCGAGGTCATGTCTTCTGGAGGAGAAGGAAGAGGAGGAGGAGGAGGAGGAGGAGGGTGTGAAGGTTAGCCTCCTCCCTCCTCATCCCTCGTTAGTTAGGAATTTGTTTACCCTCCGTCTAGAGCCGTGACCTGTAATGGACCACGAAGCCCTCTGGTCAACACAGGATTACCCAAGAGCCTCTCCTCGGGGCGAGGACCCTCACACACACACACACACACACACACACACGCACACACACAAACTTCACACTGCGCGATAGGCCGCCTAAGCCACACTGATAACAACCATTACTAATGGCAATTAGCCCATTAGATCCTTGTTAATGCCCAATGACTTGGAGATAGTTTGGGTGAATGAATCTTGGAGGATTTGGTCAAGGTGGCCCATCTCTCTTTACCTCTTTGTCCTCTGTGGCTGTTTGGAGGAGATATGAATCCCTGTTCAAACAGCAGCAGATGACCATTTCCTCATTGTTTGCCAGCAGTGATGTGGTTTTAGGAAGTTGGTTGAAGAGTGCTTTGAAATTTATGACATGTAAGAATTTTAAAATGAATGGGCCACGAGCAAGAAAGAGGAGCCGAGTCTGTGTTTGAAAATAAATTGAAGTAGCAGTTCTTCAAACAGTTTAAAAAACCAGGCGCACAAGTGGGTAAATTCAGGATTAAACTGGGATTAGGGTTAATTAGAAATTAGCAGGAACAGACTCCTGATTTATATTATATGTAGCCACAGACTTAAGAAAACACTGAATTAAATAATTACCGAGAATTAAATCAACCCAGCAGCACTGTAGCAGGCTCTGGTAGCTACTTGCCAACTGCTAATGCCAATTTCCATTTTTAACAATCACCATTTAGCCACCAGATTACACAAACACAGACTGCGCTGCTGAACACCAGGAGCCAGACGAGCTGAGTATCTAACCTAAGTACCTAAAGCTCAAGTGGTGATCTTTAAATTTTGTTGCCGTGTGCAGGGTCTCTCCACCTCAGGCTCCATTAGAGGACTTTGTGTTAATCCTGCAGGGATTCTGCCGTCCCCTCGCCGCCCCGGGCCTCTGTGTGGGAGATAGGACGGCCCGGGGATGGTATGAGGGCTTGGAGGGAAGCCCAAACACTGCTAAAATAACTCACCGGTCTCTTTTCTCTGCATCCCTCCTGTGAGCAAAGACAACACACACATACCTGTTTGATGAATGGGAGTTTCTGCCCAGTTTACTCTGAAGTGAAAACGCCTTGGAGTGACTCATTCTGCATACACAAAAAAAAGAGAGCGAGAGAGAGAGAGAGAGAGAGAGAAAGAAAAATTAAGAAAGAGCAAAACATGTAAATGTGGAAATGGGGATAGTTTTGTTCGCTGCCAGAAATACAAAAATGCTGAAGCCGTTTAAAAGCCAAGCTGCCAACATGTCGCTTATTTTTTTTAAATTTCAGCTGTAAAAATGTCTCTGCGGACCCATTTCATGTACAAACCAGCATTGTTAGCAGAGAAACAGCTTTGCGTTGCATTCATCCACTTCAGTCATGTGTTTTTGGCCTGGAGGATAACAGAGGTGTGAGGCTTTTGTGTTTTTTCTTCTCACTCTCAGCCAGCGTCTCTGCTCCTCCTTGGTCATAACTTTGACAGCTAACAGTACACCTCTGGATAAGTGCTGTTTGTTTAATTGCACCCTACAGTAACGATATAGTTTGGTCCCAAATTGAGCGCTATAAACTTTTAATTAATTCAGCACATTATGTTAAACCAAACCAAATCACCAAAGACTGCTTTCTCGCTGCTAAAGCTTACCGGGTTTTAACAAGTTCATGTGATCAAACCAGCGCATGACCTTTAAAGGTGCATTGCCCAGATTCTACTGCAACAACAAGGCAACGTTGGAGGGAAGCTACCTATTTATCATGTAAAATAATTCATAAAAATAAATAAATAAGTCACAGGATTTCAGATTTCCAATTAATACAAGAAGGTAATCATGGATTTTACTTAAGGAAAAGTAAAATACAAAGTAACCAGCATATTAATTGTAGGGGTGGTCATGGTAGAGCTCATTTTACTTTATATACTGTTGGATAATTTGATCTACGCCAGTGCACCATATTTTATATCTTTTGTTAATGGAATCCTAGTCTGCAGATGCATGTTGTGGAGTAAAAAGTACAATATTTTGCTCTTAAATGTCGTGAATTAGAAGGATGAGGTGCCGTGCGTGCTTGGTTACTTTCCACCGCCGATAAGCTTATACAGGTATACGACTGGCCGTGCTCCAACTGAGCGCACGATGTCAGTTATGTTAGCGAGGTTTGCGTGAGAACGTGCTCCGCATTATGAAGCAAGAAATACACAAAGTCTGTACTGTAGACGTAACGTAGTCTGGTTTAAACCTTGTGACCCTGGAGGGAGAACCTGCACAAATAATAACTGTCAAATGACAGAGAGGAACTGATGAATTATGAGACATGTTGCACAAAGTCAACTTCTAGGTAGGGAGTTTCCATTTAAAATGCGGTCCATTGGAAAAACAAGCTGGGTCTAAAACAAAGAGTAAACAGATGCAGATGAATAGGTGGCCTAGGTGTCATAGAGAGAAAACGTCGTCTGACATTTTCGACCGTTGACAAAGATTGCTGTCATTTTATGCCAAGAGGAATGACGACGTAAAGCGAAAATGTCATGCTTCTCAGATTGATTTGGTATTTAGCAGTCAGCGATGACTGAAGTGAGCCATTTTCAAACAGAAAGAGCTTTAAGGGGAAAAGTGGAGGTAAAGTGTTAAGTGGCAAAAAATATACATGTACTCAAACGTTTTGGAGTGTCTGCTGTTCTGCATGAATATCATCCCGCAGCAACAGAAATACGTCATTAACTCTGGCACAGTGGCCTTACCATTCGGCCATTTACAACACTTAAAGTCACGATCAACTCTCTTGTGTACACTCCACTGAAATGCCACTAATGCCTCAGAGGGGAAAAACGGTTTTCGAACAAAGACTACAGTCTCCGCGAGCAGCCGTGGGTGCTGCTCTGTTTATCGAAGGCCTCGGCTGTTGTCAAAAAGACAGATAGTTGCGCTTTGTCAACACGATTCTGCGTAATGACCCTCATTATTTATTTGGTTGCTGCCATGACTACAGTTGGAGAGGCATGATGTATGGGGTTTCTCAATGTTCTGACAACGCCATTCTCTCTAATGACACATCCAGTGTTTCACCAGTACTCTGCGCTACATGAGAATCCAGCCGTGAAACGCACTAAGGCAACAATGGCTGAGCCGGGCTCTGCGTGACGCTTTGAAGTGCTTTTCATCGGGAGATTATCAACAGGAGGGGGCGTTAAAAAAAAAAGAAAGAAAAGATTGCCTCGAAATTTACCTTGTCGGTTTTTGACATCCTGTGTAAAACACAGAAAATAGGTCCAGTGACTCTGAAATATGAATTGAAGACAACAGTATAGGCATAAAAATATCAAAACTGTGCTCACTCACGACATGTGAGTTTATTTTAGGGTGAGATTAGTTAGACTTTATAGCTTAGTTTGATTATTAGCACTGAAAAATATGATATTGAGTGTGGATTCTTTCTGATCTTAAAAATCACAACTGCTGCCAAATCCTGGTTGGTAGCCAAAAGCTGCCAAAGCAGATTTAGTTTTACTCTGTGAAGCTTGAAATGACATTAAAGGAAAGATGGAAACCATCAAATCTCTTCAGAGAAGCACTCAAAGCCCCGTTTCTGTGTCGCACTGCACGAATCCAGGACAAACACAACAGCAGAATCACTGACATTTCATTTAGGAGTTCAGAGGTCAAAGTCCCAGTGCCCTCGTCTCACTCCGCGTTGTAATGCGTCTATGCAGGTATTGCGGTGTCAGGTCGGACGTGACACGCTGGGTAACGGGTAATGCTCCATCACCGAGCTGTGAGGCAGAGATGTTCGTTTGACCAGAAAACTCTGCTCTGAAGCGCAGAGTGCGCTTTGATGTGAGCCTAATATGGCTTGTAAAAAGGGGGATCCTGCACTTTGAAGTGTTGCCTGACACTGTCCAGACATAAGTGTGTGAGTATGTGTGTGTGTGTGTGTGTGTGTGTGTGTGTGTGTGTGTGTGTGTTCAGTACTTGGGCTGTACTAGGTCTGTGTCTGTCATCCCAGAGTTATAAAAAGTGATGTAAACATTGAGAGAGGCCTGGAGAGGGAGAAGAGAGGTCTGGCAAGAGACTATGTAGCTGTCATAGAGCAGGTCATTTATGAGCAGTTATTTATTCA
Organism: Nibea albiflora; assembly: GCA_014281875.1. NCBI lineage: Eukaryota > Metazoa > Chordata > Actinopteri > Sciaenidae > Nibea > Nibea albiflora. The sequence continues at coordinate 15,627,204 of CM024807.1, forward strand.
ACCCTTTACATGTTGTTTATGTATATTGTATTTAACTTTTTATAAATCGGCCCTTTTCCTGTACTGAATCAATAATCAGGTTTTCATGCAAATCTGCATAATAACACACAAATGAATGTGAATTTGCAGCTACTGCAGTCAAAGATATTAGGAGACCACCTTACACCTTAGCCAAGTGTCAAACATGTTTGTGAATTTTAGACTTTTCTCTATGAGCAACTTTAAAAAGCACATAAAAACGGAGAGATGGAAAGTCACTTAATAGGTATTTCTCAGTATTCTCTGCTCTTGTCACTCGTGTCAGTGAAGGTTTTACTTTATTATAGACCATTTTTTTGGTAGTTGGGTAATCAGTCCTTTCAGTAATAATGACACTGTGGTCATCAAGTTAAATGCTGGGCTCTGGGAAGGTCGTAACATGCAACACTGGGAGACAGGCTGTTAACAAAACCTGCAGGGTAGCCAAATTAATCAGAAGAGTAAACAAAGTTGAACAATAAAATGTTGAATGTCACACACATGCCACACAGTTTACAGAGTGGCTTATTAGTCTAATTTGACTATAACTAAACTGACAGGTTTTTCCTAGCAATTAAGGATTAATGTGTGTTGCTTTCAGTGTTACCCCTTAATAAGAAGGTTTAGATAAGCTTGTGTTGCTTGCTCCGTTGACACTTTGTAACAGCCTCTTGTTAACTATGTTTCATTTTATTATAATGAATACAAATGATGACCGATATTGTAAAATAAGACAGAAGATATAACAAACTATAAATATCCTGTAATACTTTTTTATGTATGCGTTTACCTCATGCTGTCATGTAAATGCTCAAAATGTGCTTTCAACCAAAGCGCAGACTAATAAAGATTAACTGGGGGTGGTATTGAAGGAGGTGGGAGACAAAGATGCAGAGGAGATAAAGAAAGGGAGCTGAAAGAGAGAGAAGGACTGTAAGTGCTACATGTTGTTGTCTTCTCCTGTCTGTACCTCTGTGCTGCTCATGCATACTCCCCCTGCAAATTCATTCATGCATCATTCTGAGTGGGACATGTTTCAATAAATGTTTATGTAAATGTTTCAATTTAGTATCTTATATCCATTTTAAAAAAGTTACCTGAGCTTTGGATTCATGTCAGTATCCACACCGTTATTTAGATAAGTTGAAAACAGGTTTTCTCAGAGTGTAAGCTCTTATTTGCTCAACTTAACATCTAGCCATACTGTACGTACCCATATTCACCTCACCGCTATCATTTAGAAGCCTTGGATATCTAAAAATGTCAACTTCCTCGGAGCCAGAGGAAAATGTTTCCACATGTGACATTCACGTCTTTACATGCTAAATATTTAATTTCACTTGTGAGCTGTCTGAAAAGCTACACGCGCCGAGATGTGTCATATTTAAAGGGTCATTTTGAGCTCGACGATGACATCTTTAAATTTTTCATATTACTATGCCGAGAAAAAAATAATAAAAAAAAAAATTGAAAGAAATGTTTGAATTGTGGACATTTTGGAAATATCAAATAAAAACCAACAATAAAGGATTGTAATGAACTTTGAATAAAATATCCTATAAAAGACACACAATATATCCTAGGCATGTAGATGAAATGCTGAAAAGTCGACAACTTAATATATGATGGTATCTTAATACCTAAGCCAAGTGTTATATTTATATATCACGCGTGTGTTAAATACACCGAGGGATCCTTTCACTGTGTAATCAGCTCAAACAAAGATAAAGAGCTGTTACGACAGACATAAAAACCCCAAAGACCCTCGGATAACACATTAAAATGGGAGTAGCGCGGCCTCTGCTCCGTGTCTTCACGGTCGCTTTATAGTATGCGTAAAAGAGTCAAGGCTTTGGATGCGTACAGTATATCACAATGTAAGGTGACACTTTTTCAAAACAATGTCGAAATTAAACAGAAGATAAAATATGCTGAGCTCGCAAAAGTGTGAAAAACTCAACATGAGGAAGAAAGGGTGAATAAAAACACGAGCATTGAGGCAGATTTTTTGGGGACTTTTTGGTGGGGTGTGGTGAGTGAGAGCTGGGGGCTGGGGTATATAGATCATGGTGTTGGAGAGGAGGAGGTCAGGGCCAGTGCATCTAACTCTTCTACTGATTGTTATGAAGGGCCATGTGTCAGCATCCATCCGACCACTTTATAACTCTTGGCCGTTCCCTGTGCCTCTCCTGCAAAAGGCCCTAATGCATTCTCTTTGACCCTGCCGGTGTAAATCAAATATTTGGCCTCAGATCTTGTCAAGCTGCACGGTGCAGTGTGTGTGTGTGTGTGTGTGTGTGAGAGAGAGAGAGAGAGAGAGAGAGAGACAGAGAGACGAGGAGAGCATGGTTGAAGCTATGTGGGCTTTAGACGTGACACAGAGAGAATGAAAGTATAAAAGAGCACGAGGAAAAGAAAGAAACGTGAAGTCAGAACCTGTTCATGTGAATAAAAAATTACAAATTACAAATACAAGACAGCCGTGACTGAACCTTTGAGAAAACCTGTACATGCTTTTGTAAACCATCTGGTGTGTCCTGGAAACACAAAGAGAGTGATGATGATGTCTGTTTTGTTTCCTGTTTGCAGTAGCTGATGATAGCTGATTAATTTACATACACTGAACTGGGACTTTGCTGGAGATGTCCAGAGGTTGTACCGAAAAAGGAATAAGGGGCTGGAATTAGGAGCCATACTGAGCCACCATGTTTCTACAGTAGCTTATTTTCAACACGCATTTTGGAGTTGCCGCAGTTTCTACATCATACTTGTAAGGAGAGTGTGAGGCAAGGGGGTTGTAACACAACTAAACCAGAAGTACTACACACTGGACCTTTAAGTTGGACTTTTGTCAAACATACATGGCCACAAAGTCAAAAGTAAGTCAGTAACTATTGTCTTTTATATCACCCCTCCTTGTGTTGCATTATTGTCGTGGATCAGGATTCTACATCGACATATCACTTTTTAGGCTGATGTGGTGAACGTGTTAGTACAAAGTTGACCATTTACACATCCCGCGGTCGTATTTGTGGCCAGCTGGCAAATGTAATTCCAATGATCACTCTCATTTTAGCTCTGGTTTCAGTCTCCACCAACGTTAGGGATAAATCTAGCTTTTTAGCTGCTAAATGCTCCACTAAGTTAACTTTGTGCTATTTTTACAGTCGTTATTTACAGCTGAGGGCTGAACGCGAAGTTACGGGAACGCGGAGAGTGAACAGACCAGACAAACCAAAACAAAGAGCTGAAAGACGCTAAAAATGTTCTGTGGAGCTGTGACCTTTTCCACGTACAAATATGTGTCATGTGATCCTTTGTTAGCCAAGAAATATTGATTATAGTCGCTTTAAAGTTTTACTGCAGGCATCAATGTTTTTCCCACCTCGGTAGCTCAGATGTGAAGTGTTTAGGAATGGCGCTCTCCCGACTTTTAATTTGCTGCCTCTGACTATAATTGAACCCAGATTAGCATGAGCAGTGAAGCAACCACAGAAAAGAGCAGCACTCTGAGAAAGTCAAACTTCACCAGCCAGTGAGATTAAAGCAAATGACAAGCCCACACACTGCTTGACTGACAGATGATGTCACTGTCTGGCATGTGCTGTAAGATGAGAAGATGAGCCGTGAGCAAAAATTATGAAATTACACTTTTGGGAGTAGATCATTTTCTAAGTTGAAATGCTACAAACTCAAGAGACAAAAAGAACGGTGGCAGATTCCCGGCTAATACGGGGAAGCGCTTCGTATGCGCAAAATGAAAAGGCAGCAAATGTGTCACTTATCTGTGTAATAAAACTGGCAAACTTTTCCAGTTTCTCCCCAAATCTGACATCCGTGTCCGTCAAACAATGGACCGTTACCGTGGTGGAACAGCACATTCTTTCTTTTTCCTTTCTCATTTTTTTTTAACCAATCAACACCAAACGTATTCACAAATATAACATACAGCCACATCACCATATAGAGAAATTTGCCATAATCTCCTCATATAAAAAAAAAACTGCTACCTGATGTGAAGCAATGGAAACAGATGGTTTCCTCCGCAATGAAAACAGTGTTCTGTCCTCAGTGACATCTCATTTAGGAAACAACCTCTTAATGCTGTTCTTTAGAAATGTTTTTGAATAATTACTTTGGCATTAATAATAATAAAACACGGTGGGATACTCAAATATCTTGCGTGTTGTACCGGCCTGTACATTTGGGTGTGCCTTACAATAACTCACAGTAGATTTATACACTCCTGGACAAACATGTCGTGCACGCAAAGCCCTCCTACTGAAACATACATCAGACACTGGATTTACTCCTAAAACAGGAAGGTAGCACAGACACTAACAGCTAATATAAAATTGGATAATAATAATAATAATAATAATAATAATAAACCTCTCTGGTGTGGATGGGGTTCATATCATTATGTCTGTGATTGCTGGAGACTCTGCTTTCAACATTCCCAACATTCCCATGTCGCTCTTGACCCCTGACAGCCTTAAATTATTAACATTCCCATATGGGCTTAAACCCCCTGATCGCTGCTCGCAGCTACATTTTTCATGTGTTTTTCATATTACCACAAGAATTGGAGATAACTATCTTATTTATAATTCACAGCCCGTGTGTGTTTGTGTTTTCAGTGTGTGTTTTCCTGTTTATGCGTCAGTCATGTCACCATTCAAGTACTAAATTTTACTTTCTGGAAAACCTGAAGCCAAAATACATCCTCCACGCCGTGCTGCCTTCTCAGCAGGAGCCTCGACAGCCAACAGGGGGCAGTAGTTTGCCTCTTTTTGCACAAAGACACTGTTTCTGCTGCTGCTTTTGAATCCAGTGCCACTGACAGCGCACAGGGCCAAATGCACAATGGGTTATGAATGAGCTCCCATTCATCACAATTAATCAGTGGGCCAAACCCATTAACTGTCAGGCGAGGGACGAGTTTGTCTTCGTAAGAATGACGGACTGCTTGACTGCTCAAATGCATCAGACAGCCTGTGGTAGTCGCGAAAAATCACGTCTGGGCTCTGCTCGTTTGTCAGCTTAGAATTAGAAAAAAGCAAACCTGTGATTACAGACTCTTCATTCTTTGCGCCGTCTTTATAAATAAGATGTTGGACACCGAGTACATTTAAATTTAAAGTTTTAGATACTTGTACTTTATTTCCAATTTATGCCAATTCAATTTCTGTAGGTTTTAGAAGGAAATATTGCACTACACATTCATTTGACAGCCACAGTCCCGCTTATTTTACATGTTTAAGCTGTCATATTAAAATAGGATGTATTGGTATACTTTAAACTACCTAACATATAAAACATGTATAAATGAGGTAAAATTCTCCAGCTTCAGCATAAACAGTGCGTACACCTCAATGCACCAGTAACAATAATCTATCAATAACCTGAATGGTGCCATCCTGTTGAAGGGGATTGCTTTTGAAATTTGAGTACATTTTCCTGGGAATACTTCTGTTTTCGGCGCAGGCTTTGTTTTATTTGTGAAATAGTGTTTGGAACGTGGCTGTGTAAGCAAAGGATCTGAATACACTGCGGCCAAATATCGTGCAAAACCTCCATTTGAAATTTTCAGAGCATTTTGCACGCGGCATGTTTCTGATAACTCTATAACGAAATATGATTTAAACATGTCACGGAGCACGACGCGTTCTCGATCAGAAAGCTGCCGATAACAGTTTAAAAGGGGAAGTCAAATGTAAACACCTCAGTCAAGTTTGAAAGGACGTCTGTAACATGTCTGAGTGACCAAACTTCAAACCCTCAAAGTCTTCCTCAAACAAAAGTAAACCTTTCTTTCTTTCTTTTCTTTTTTTTTCCTTTTCTTTTCTCCTCACTTTTCCCCCCACTCCATAACAAACACCGCATAATGATTTTGGGTATCTGGTAGATCAAGCAGGGTTTTGCCGGCAGCTGTGTGGTGGTTGCGGGGTTGCCAAACCAAACAGAGGGGGGCTCCTGGAGTCACCTCTACCCAAACATACACCTAATCCTCCCTGCACTGGCCAAATCGCAACTCTTGAACGTACAAGACAGTTTAAAAATAGAGGAGTAGGGGGGGAGGGGACAAAGGTCAAATCTACAGAGGGATTTAAGGCCTTATCATTATCACGGAACAGCAGAGCCGAGCTGCAGCCCCTGAGAAAGTGCCTCTGTGTCTACCAGAGCTGGAGGCAGGACGGGAGGCCTCTGCATGACTAACAGCAGGCAGATAGAGACACACAGTAGAAGTCTCTCCACTGATTCGTCTGTTTTCGGAGCTGCGTGGAGAATTTTCCCGCTCTACGGTGAAAATCGTCCTGAAAGGGCGCAATCTTTCATTTTCTGACTGTCCAAATGACCTGAATATTAGTGTTTTAAATTTGATTAGTTGAAGCATTAATGATTATGTAGCAAAAGTTTGGTTTGCAGTAAAAGAAAAATACACATGCGAACTGTCCGAAAACCACATGTGCATGTGTTTCAGTTTATCATGTTATTAAACAAATCATGTGTAAATTTAGAGTAGTATTATAATCATGTGTGACATGACGTGTGTGTGTGTGTGTTTATTTGGGTTTGTTTTTGACACATTTACCTTTTTGATTTTGGTGGCGGAGCGACTCTTTTTGTTTTTATTAGATTAATGGAATAAAAATAGAATCAAAATAAAAATTAAGGCAACATCCTGCTAATAATTTTGTCTAATCTTCTGGAGGCACGCACGCACACACACACACATAATGCTTTTAAATGATTTAAGCACAAATCAAATAAAAGTAAAGACATTTTTTTTGTATTATTTGTTCAACTTGATGCGTGGAGTAAAAATCTATAAGAGATTACACAACATACAAATGGAGACACTCTCATAAATGGGATGAAAATAACATCTTTAGCCAAGAAACAAAGCTACAAACAAGCGATGCATCTGCTGAGAGGGCAGACAAAGACAGGAGAGATGATCAAATGTGTAGATTTCATTTCCTGTTTGCTGAAGCCAGCATGAGAAACGTAAGCACGTGTACACAAAGGTAAAGTTAAAGGAACTGCTACTGAAGTCAACAGCCGCAAAATAAAACATTTAGAAAACAACTTTCAAATTGAGTATAGAAGACTCTTAAAACCAGCATGAAAACCAACATGGGACATTAAAGTACTGATAGGATAATTCAATTATTTTAAGGCGGGCTGACTCACCACACCTACTCCATGGTAGGAGACACTACGGGAGACGTTGCATGAATTCAAACCTAATTGAACGATTAAAAGAAGAAATAAAAGATGCAAGGAAGATAAAACTTAATAACAGGTTATACGGACTGATCATGATTCATCACTGTGGCAGGTGGATATCTGATATTTAGTAAAAACAAAGTATGCCAAACCCTGAAGGAGATAACTCATGCCCTGTGTGTGTGTGTGTGTGTGTGTGTGAGCTTCATGTTATCAACGATACTTAGTATGAAGAGCACTTGAAGCCTGATGAAAAGCACTTGCACCAGGCCATTGAGGACTGGATGAGAGAGATCCCAGCAGCTGTATCAGATATGATCAGTCAGCGTAGCTCAAACACTGGCTCTCCATCCAGAGGAGGGACACCGAGGTGCCGGTGGACGGTCATGTGGAAGGAATGAGGAACATTTTTCTTTAAGTTTTTTAAGAGACTAAAAAGTCTGCTTTTGGCTTTGAGTATGTTGGAAATACAATAATTAATTGCTTAGATACAGCCGCTGGTCGCTTCAGTGCACTTTAATCCAGCTGTACGGCCATCATTGTTATTATTCAACATTTTCTGAGTCTCATTTCTGATGACATGAAAAAGCCTCGGATGTAAAGACCATCACAGGACACTAAAGACCCAATGAATTATTTATTTCTATTTTGCACAGGCCATTGAGAACTGGAAGAGCTGTAATCAGCCAGGGAGGCTTCAGACTCTGGCTCTGAACCCAAAAAGGAGACTTCCAGCTCCTGGTGGAAGGACGTGATGAAGAAATACGACCGAGTTGAAATTCAGTTTTCGATGAGTGAGTCTTTGTTTGCGAGATCATTTTTTGGCTGTAGCACGTAAAAAAATAAATAAATATGAAAAACGGCTTCGATAAAGACACTTTCCGTCCTCCATGTCTGTCTCAGCGTGCTTGGATTCAATCATTATTGGAAGAACAAATATTTCATGTGTTTTGTTACATTACAAGCCAGTGTGTTTACCTTTTTTAGAGCACTAAAAAGGCATCAAAAAAAATCAGTTGCAGACCCCATAACAAAAAGAAAGTGAATTTAGGTAAAGTTATGTGACACAAACTCTAAAGGAAATAAACCCTCCGGCATCAATCAGAGCTTTTTTTCCCTCCTTGATGACAGTGAAATCCCACGCTGCTCCATTACGGTGGAGCTGCAGCACAACTTTTACGCCAGCAAGTCGAGGAATTTGATTAAAATTGGTCTGGTTTTGTAACCGACTCGGCTGAAGTGACCACAGCGATATTAAATCAGAACCTATTGACATGCTGTCAATTTTCTTTCCGTCTTTCTTTTTTATGAAACCTTTGGCAGGCCCGTGCTAATTCTGCCGGGGCTTTAGCCTCACCATGAGCAGTTAGCAGCCGGTTTATTATCACCTTGTTGTAGCTTAGTGTGTATACATACACTGTATACAAAGTTATTACAGACATGAAAGCACTTAAGCCCTCTGAAGGAAAAAGGGTGTTCAGGGGGCTTGATAAAAAATCTCCGTTATTTCAAGGGGAGTTGAGGGCTTTATTGTTAGCTTTTGGCCACAAAGCTCAGAGTCAGAGATGCTTTAAAAGAAAAACTCCAAAGCTGACCTTTAGGCCTCAATCAAAAACAGACCATTTGGTAAAAAATGGAAGGAGGCAAGAAGGAGGGGAGAGAAATTTACCGCTCTTTCAGGAGAAAAGAGGAAAAAAAAAAAAAGAGTCCTTGGCTCTGTTTGTGGAAAGAGAAGAATATCATGAGGGGTTTAAAAAAAATAATAAAGTCAGGTGCGCTGCAGAGATTTAAAACCTCCAGAAAGATCTCATGAATAATTACCACAGAGTCTAAGGTGAATCTAAATATCTGGAGCAAAATAAATTGTGTTCGTGCCTGCGGGAGATGTAGTTTAATCTCACTCTTATTTTAACTTCTTTTAGAATCAAAAACACCAACGATGTTTGATGGGGAATGAGTCTAATAAATATCGGTTAGTCTGTCTATTCCCCTACATGGAGTCTGCCCGCAGAGCTTGTTAACTTTTCCATGACAGCGCACTTATTTGGGCTCTTAATTATAAGCCACTACCGAAAGCTGAAAACTATTTGTGTCAGAAAGCGGCGATTAGCGGAGCTCCGTGCGCGTCCTCGTCCATCTCAACCGTTTTAATATCTCAGCAGCTGAATTTCCCCACTTTGAAAAGGAAAGCCGCAAGCGACGCTGCAAAGCAACAACCCCCGTGAGCTCATTTGCTTTAAATAAAAATCGGGTTTAAATAAATGATCCAAACACGCAGACGAGTGAAATCAGACGTTAATTTCACCTCGTTGACATTTAACATTCCGCTTGTTAATATTCTGTTAAGGCCGACGGGCTTAAAGGCAGCTTTTATCACAAAGAAACTTTGAGAGGAGACACTTTATATTTAACCAGAGCAGATCTCGGTGTCAGGAATGAATTTGAGCTGATGTTTAAAACAAAGTCAGAGAATGAAAAAAAGGATCAAAGCGGAATTAAAGCTTAAAAAACGGACAACAAGGGAGAGTCAGAGGATACAAAGGGGACACATTCGGCCTCATTTAGGTCACATTTATCATTTAAGACGTGATATTCTGACAAGTTATTATTATCCTGTGTTAATTGGATTTCATTTGAACCACACAAAGAGAAATCATTTGATATTAAATCATGAGCAGAAACAGTTAGGTTACAAAACAACCGTAAAAATCTGATCAGCACAAAATAAATCATCTTATCTTATTATGAGAGAATAATATTATGCGTCTATCAAATTATAATTCAGTGCATTTCTATTTTTTAAAATAGATATTTTATAGACAGAGAGAGAATACATTTAACAATCTGATAAACACTGGAAAAGACGTTGGAGAATGTTTGAAAATGTCTTTAATTAATTTTATTAAATGAAAAATAAATATTCAGCATCAGAAAGATTAAAAAAAAATTAAAGGAGCACAGAGCTCTCCTGGTGAGAAAAAAAATGAGTGTGTGAATGTGTTTTTTTTTTAAATGGGGGTGTCCAGCTCTTTTTATTTGTGTCCCCTGAGGAAGGGGACTTACCATTCTTATTGTTCCACACTTGAGCCTCTTAGAGAGGAAGATTCCTGTTGTTACTTAAAACTGCTGCAGCTTCTCAGCCTCTACAGATTACAGACAAATACAGCAACAATAGAAATACAACAGGAAATAAATATATATATATATATATATATTCCCTCTTCCCTGCCTGTTTGATTTTTATCCTTAAAAATGATTCTGAAATATAAAAGAGCAACACCGACATCCATGTGAATGAGGCACACGAAGCTGGAAAAGATGAAACCTGTTTTTTGGTTCTCACCGAAAGAAGAGGAGCGAGCTTAGGGTGGACCACAGAGGAAAAAAAAAACAAGGAAGATAAAAAGAGTGAAAAATATCAGATGTGATCATCTAACAGGAGCCAGAGGAGGCAGAAAATGTCACCTGATCTGATGGACATGGATCAATTTCCAGGCTTTAGACCTCTGTCTCCAGCTGAGGACGCCTAATAGACATGAATCATCCATGGATGCCTCCCACCGTGTGTGTGCATGTGTGTGTGTGTGTGTGTGTGTAAGGATGTTGACATCTGAGTCGAAATATCTGATCTTGTGCTCTTTATATGTAAATATATATATATTTATATATTCTGCAAAAAAACATCTGTTCTAGGCCTAAATGTGTACTGTGATGCCTATAGAAGCACTAAAAAGCTGCTCATGTTGCTTCAAATATCCCACCAAAGACAAATGTTATAAAATCATTACAAATCTTATTTGTTCAATCTGAGCTTTGAAACTCATGTAAAAACGATGACTCAGCTCTAATCAAGTCAGTGATTGGGCCTCTGACAAAGAATTCTTTGTATCCATTTTTAAATGTGTGTAATTAACAATACATCCATAGCTTCTCAAAAATATATGAATTAATTAACTGTGATATTGGTTATATATTATAATTCATATTGTATTAATATATATTGAAATACTGTATTTACATTTGTCAATCTGACATTCTTATATTTAACTAAAATAAATGAGTTTAAGAGAACTTATATTTGACTCTGACGTTGAACAGAAACACTTCAACCCTCTGCTGTTCATGCTTTTATAAATATGGAGACAACGTGTCATTGCGCTGCGGATCACTTCGTAAAGGGTGGTGATAATTGCTGGGAAACATGATTTTATAGGAGATAATGCGTCGTTAAAACACTTCTTTAAACCCTTGGGTTTCACAAAAAGCTTTACAGAGCAATCACGAGGAAGAAAATAAACAACAAACAAATAAAAAGGAGAATTTCAGTGATGTAATATGGAGTTTAAATCGATGCTGAAGCCTCCTACAGCGAGAAAAACACAATGTTACCTCCAAATCGGCGGGCAGAGGAGTTTATAATAGAGTCCTTATATGTCTTATAAATTCTGGCAGGCTGTTCTCTGGGCTAGCCGAGCCATAAGCCCTTCTCTCTCTGAAACACACACACACACACACACACACACACACACACACACAGTCACACACACACACACAGACACGCACGGACATTAAAGCCCTGCCTGGCCTCGATAGGTAGGCTTGTGCAGCAGATGTGGGGTCAGTGCTGCAGGGCCTCACATAAGGCCTTGGCTGAGCTGAGCTGAAACTTTTACTACATTAAAGCCTCACCATGGATCCTTTTATACTGTTTAATTAGTTATCAATTAAAGCAACAATTATTAATTAATTTAATTCAGCCAGAGGGTCTTAGTGCAGTTTCTGAAGAAGCTTGGAGATTAGCAGACGAGTTTGTCCGTCTGGGCTGTTGGTAGAGGTAGGACAAGTTTCTGGAAGTTTGTTTGTGCATTTTCACCTGCTCACCTTTTTTTTTTTAATGTAAAGATGTAAAAATCGAAACCCTTCAGAGCTTCAAAATACCGCCGCATAAAAGAGCAGCCTGAGCTTTTTTGGGGAGCTGTACGTAAAATTCGCCTCCAAATCCTGTTGAGTTTTTGACATTGAGAACATTCTGGGGATTTAGGAGCATAATTGAGCACTTTGAAAAAAAAATGAGGGAATGTTTCTTTGAATGTTTAAAGAGGACAAACATACTTTAATAAGGAAATAATGCAGGAACCATGGAAAAGTCACATGTTCAGCTGGTTGTGGAGGCCTCACTGCAGCTGAGGGGCCCTAATCATGGAACCGCTTGATTCACTTGGCTCCCATTTGGTCCTCAGAGAAGTACACACATTACTATGCCCATGTACAGGCATAATAAGTGAGAAAAGCAACCACAGCGGCGTAATTGCAAGCAAGTGTTGGATTGCATTATTTATCTAAAGTTCACCAGTTTCCAAAACATGTTCCCATTCCTACCTGCTGACTGTCGGGGTGGCGGGGCAAAGCCTCCAGTGTGTGTCTGACTCAGGGACAGGGCCTTTAAAATCACAGCTGCTGCAGAGCCGTAGGGGTGGGGGGCAGCTAATGCAGCCAATTAAAGTCTAATCCAGTGATGAAGCATTGTCTCAGGAAGATAACGGAGCTGCTAAGTGGCACTGCTAATGACAAGGGGAGAAGTGGGGATCACTGCTGGATAACGCCCGGACACCCTGTCTTTACGGAGCATGTGCCGAATAAAAAGAGTGCATGGTGGCATGTGAGACAGAACGCTGCTGGATAACAGGAAGCGTGGAAGGTGAGGGGGGGAAAAGTGATTTCTCACGCCCGTCATATCCTGTAAAACCGCAAGGTTTTTATGCCATACCTTACAAGCAGAGAGGGCCAACAAATTGCCACCACACCTATCTTTTATATTGGTTTTGGCTCACTTTATCTGCAGGTAAGATTACGTTGAAATATGTAAAGTCAGTGTTTGTCTTAGTTAAGGGCAGGCTCTAGTGCTGTAGTAAGAGTTTCTGTAAAAGTAGAATTAAAAAGTCTCATCCTCATGAAATGAGATAATCTCTGAGCTTTCTAAACTTCAAATTCATATTTAAGCATGAAACTCTACACTGAAAAAATTGAATTAAGGAGAGGTGGAGCACACTGTTGTGTAATCATGGGTGTTGTAAAGTATATTACATATGCATGCTTTCTGCATTATTTCACCTGAGATATAAATCTAAAAATAAAAATAAAAAGCAACCAGCCACGCTACATGAGCACGGGCAGACCGCACGCAAAAAGAGCCCTGCAGAGAAAATAAAAGTAAACATCCACATGTGCACGTACTGTACACCTCATCCAGAAACAAAACACTGACAACTCAGACAAACACACTAAGTTGCTAATTCAGCGGGCTCTATGAGGATTACAGCGCCATTGTCATGCGGCTCACAGCATAATGGCCTTTAGATGCAGCAGCAAGATTAGTTGCAACATTTCCACACCTTTACTGGTACGGAGCAGACAGACAGCAACAGAACGCTGCACATAAAACAAAGAGGCCACTGTTGAATGATTTAGCATTTAATATTCGGACTAATTAATGTGCTTAATAAATCTAGGACAAAGGCCGTGGTGGTGGTGGAAACGTGAGTGTGTGAGACAGAATTATTTAAACAACATCTGCCACTTCACAGGAAAGTCCTTCATGAAGGTTTTATTAACCGTGTAGCTCCATGAATCCACTACAACATCCATACAGGAAATTGCAGAAAGTGCTGAAAACAACCAAAAAAAATGGATTCTTTGTCTCTCAGAATCTGTTTGCATAAGCAGGCTGGACACTACCAAAAGAAAATGAACTCTAAACTTGAGGAAATATATTGTGTCAAGCATCCATGATCTCCCTTTTTTTCTTCCCCAAAACAAAAAGAGACTCAAATTGATCAGAACTCAGTCGCAGGTGTTGACGGAAAAAACTGGATCTCATCCGCGCTGAAGCCGCAGTGAGGAAAATAAAGATATTCCAGGTACATAAGCTTCTGGATTACACTGAATTTCTTATTCATTACGGAGGATTTGCTTTGTAATCCAGCTTTAGTTCAACTTTGTACCGTACATACAAAAAGACCGTTGACCCACACTACACCTGTGTGGATTTAAATCCACAGAGAGGTGCTGTCGTTTGGAATATTCTGCATTCTCAAAATTCTACATTACGTCTTCTACAATATCAAATCATAATACTAATATGTCAATCGTGTAATTACAATTAAACACAGTCATCTAAAATGTTCAATTCCGATGTGTTGTACATCCATGTCTATTCTCTTGTATTTGTGCTTTGTATGCTTCATGTTCCACTTTGGGAAATATATATATGCACACTAATATTATAATTATAACAGAATAAACATGTACTTCTTCTTTGTAGAGAGGTTTTGTTAACTTTGATAATACTTTAATAAGTCATGTTTTCATTTCTACCAGCATGTTATCACTGTTGTTGCAGTGATTTTTATCTTTTCACTTGGGCTAATAACTCTGTCACTCTCGACCAAACTTTCACACTAGCTGAGTGAAATCAGACGCGTCATGTTTAAGCTGAAGATTCAGCTACTTTAAAATGAGATCTCGGAGATTAGACTTTTTCCCCCCGACAGCAACATTAACGACCTAAACTCGTCTCATTACACTTAAAGAGATTTAGATTCCTGATTTCAGTCCATTGTTGTTCGTTCTTTTAGGTCGTTGTGTCCTTCCTTCTGTTTCCAGCCTCGGGAGGTTTATCCTGCCGCCTGAGTGGCTGTGTGTGTGTGTGTGTGTGTTCATCTGCTTTATCTTTATCTATGTGTCAGGGAACAGGACAGAACGCACTGATTTTAAGCCTTAATATTTCAGTCAAGAATTCCATCTTGCAGAGAGAAGTGAAAAAAGAAGAACGATGCAGAATCTCCCTTTAAACATGTAACACAAGCTCAGTAATCATCCTTCGAAGTGCTTCCAGGCACAGCACTGTACAATCAACTAAAATTTGTAGGAACGGAAAGCCCTGGCAGGCCCAGGCTCCTGAGATCATGTCTGTTTTATTGGGGGATAAATGTTGCCATTGACATTGTGGAGGGGGAAAACGGAGCGTGGCCGGCCCAGCTCTAATTGGCTGCATTAGCATCATCATTGCTGTATGCCCGCCCCTCCCAATCTGGCCCCGTCTCTTGCCGTTTGATTGGCTCCGTCGACATTCCAGTGCAATTTACAAGCTACCTCAGGGGTGTTTTTGTGTCTTTCCCCCCCCTGTGCTACCTCAGTTTTTTTTTCTTTTCTCAGCCAGGGTCTAACAAGCGTCAGTGTGTGTGGTGTGTCTGTGTGTCTGTGTGTGTGTGTTTCATGTCTTGAGACTGCTTTAATAGTGTGCCAATACATAGGGGCTGAGAGCAATGGAAGATTTGACAGAAACAAAGAGAGAGAGAGAAAATATATTTATATAACGTTTGAACAGGAGAGAAAAACCCTTCAGCCTGGACTGTGGTGGTTACAATCTGATCAGATTCACTACAAAAAAAGAGCTCGCTGACTAAAAGCGACAGAACGGCCCATTTGTGTGTGTGTGAGTGCGTGCGTGTGTGTTTTTTTTACATTTTCTACATGAATTGACTCTACATTAGTCAGTAAGGCTCTCACCTTGAAAGTTACAATGTCCTGTCTATCAAAACCCTTTAGAAAGCCTGTCTGATTATCAACCATATCAATCAAGATATTAATTTTCCTACTAAGAGGAAAATATCCAACCTGTCTCCCTCTGTTCTTTGATGCTTGATGATTTGTTTCCACTCTTAGCTGAGCTGCTCCAGCAAAACATGAAGATCATATCTGAACATCTAAATAAGTACCACTGATATTAAACAGAAACAGACAGTTCTATGAAATAACATGCGCATAATAACAATCCGATCATCATTTACTGTCTGGCTCTTAATCCGGTGTGTACGTGTGTTTTCCATAATGTCGTTAGGCTGCAGAGACCTCAGTTTAGCATGAGTGTGAATATGCACGTAGCTTCATATGCAAATTCGATATGTGAAAGCGCCGTGAAGGTAGGAATGTGTGTGGAGAAGAAAGCGAGACAAAGAGGAAGGATTTAGCGCTATAACCCTGACCCTGCTGGTTACTATCTACTGTAAAATTTTCATTCATAAGTTTTTGTGAAGAACTCAACTGCACTCGACTGTGCTGGGGCATAAACAGGGTATTTTATACAATATTTGTGCATTTTCAGAATTGATTTTTTCAGTAAACCTTAAAGCGCTCTCATTTTTTATATTCTAACCACACAGTCGGAGCATTTTTCATCTCTTCGGTCTCTTCCTTTCACAGCACCTGTGATCATTTTGTGGCCGTTGGATGCTGCGATGCAAAGCGCCTTACTGGGTGGGTGAGTTCTTTGAAGTGTTGACCCTGGAGGTGTCGGTGTCATCCTCCACCCATGGAGCTGCATGGGAAACGGTGGGGAGATGGAAGCTCCTTAATCCTGGATGTGTGATGATGGCAGCTTTATGAATGGGCTACCTGTTTAACACTGCAGTGTGTCTAAACATTAGAGTCACTCGGGACATTTCAGAAACACACCGTGTGCACACTGCAGTGCAGCATAAGCGAGGAAGAACAAATTACTTCAGTGCAGTTGGCTGCCATTTTAGTGCCTCCAACTCATTGTGCACTAATACCTCCTTCTGGCTATGATGCACGCGCGCACACACACACACACACATACACACACATGCCCACACACACCTCTGCAGGTAAGCAGATAGACAGGAAGAGAAGGTTTAAAGCAGCACACCACGTCAGCAGACTCACTGAATGCCACATGTGCAAATGGAAATATACAAACAGATATTCTTAGCTTTCTGACAGATCACATGCATTCATGCGCATGCGCACACACCTAGAGTGTCTTCATCCCTCCCCAAATTACCCCACACCTACTCTGTCACAAAACGAGAAAAAAAGGGCAAGAAGCTTTGTGAATCATCTTTTTCTGCAGCCGAGCCATCTTTAATCCCTGCACAAAGATTTAGGTAGTGAGAGGGGGAGGGAAGGTGTCTCCGGGGGTGAGAGCCTCCCTGAGGTACTCCCACCCCAGGGGCAGGGGTCTAATTGGGGCCCTTGTAGCTGCATTTTGCGCTCTCAGCTGGGCTGCATCGGAGGCCTGCAACAACATTGTTTTGATTCTGTTCCAACTTGTTTTGTTTGAATCCATTTCCAACATTCTTCTTAAATTAGTTTAATTATAATGCAAAATAAATTACCGGGTGCTGCTGCCAAAGGTGTCTCCTTGGGCACTGATGAAGAGACCTAAATCTGATCATATCTGCAAATACTGTATAAACCTGAGGTATAGAACTGACTAGCAAAATATGTAATATGGAAAATTCATAAATCAAACTGAATCAAAGTGTTACTTTATTCCCAAAATGTTAAAATACTTTTGCAATTATTACCATGCTCTATTATTTCAAAAGTATGTCATTGTCTTAACTCACTGGATTAAGTGTAATCAGTTCATAATGCAATTATAACTATATACTGTGTAAGACCATTGTCTGCAGCCATGTTCAACAATTCTGTGAGGCTGCTTTGTCAACACCTGTTCACATCTTAGCATGGCAAATTTTGGTAATTAGCAATAATGACAGTGTACAGTAGCTATAGGGTCATAAATCAAACAATGACACTACCGAGCTATCGTAAAGCGAGAGCAACATGAATGAAATTTCACCGCGGTCCCTGACTGTCACGCTGACATACCATACGACACTTACCATGTCCTGTGTGACAGCTCGTAAAGCATTTGCGTATTAAACGCTCACATAAATGATATATAATTACACTGTGTATGCAGAGTACATACATAAAACTTTGTGTACAGAGAATTTGAATACCAACTGGGTCCCTCTGATGTTTTTGCATGCGTATACATTCAAAAGACTGCAAGAAGTCAGAATGAGCTGTGTTTGTGCGCAACAACAAGTCAGATATATGCCATAAGAGTCAGCTATTCAAATGAAGTCATGCTCACTTCGATGCGAATTCAGTTTAAACATATGTTTTTCAAAGTGATCTCAATTATCACTGTAATAATGTAATGCCTTTACAAAGTCATTTATCATTATCAGTGTTGGCCACTATCTTGTCTGGCACAGAGGCTGAGCTATATCACAATAAATCCCAGAGTGCAACATGTCTGAGGGGAGGTCTCTGCAAAGCAACGAAAGCTTATTATGTTTGGAGTATATGACATATTTGGAGGCACTTCATGGGGACTTACAGAATAAAAAGGCTTATTTTCTAAATGTCTAAACAGTGTAAAAGCAAACACAGTTGGGCAAAACACATTAATCCGTGACCCAGAATCAATCTGTGGTTTCAGCACTGTAGCTGGATATAATTAACTGTGACATAAAAATCAAAACCTTAAGAAACAATATCCACACGAGGGCCGAAAAACAGACAGCAACTAAGAGGGGAAAGTTTGTTTTGCTCTTAGATTAAACTGAAAAAAAAAGTTGTATAAACTGTGGATTTAGTGCATTAACCACAAAGTATGATACTGCTGAAGTCAATTGTAACTTAAATTATGAGCCGAATAAATTTCCCCTTTCTCTCTTCCTCTTACTTTTTATTCACTTCTCATCACATTTATACAAAATGTGGCTCAGACCTGATTTCACAATCTGCTTTGTGTGTGTGTGTGTGTGTGTGTGTGTGTGTGTGTGACAGATGGTACTCTGTGACAAACGTCAGGATGACTCAGCAGCCACCCATTAAAGGATTAGATAGTATTCTGCTACTCTACAGATCAAAGCCACTCCAAACTATCTTGTCTGGTCCAGTATACTGCCTTTCCTGCCTCATGTTGTTTTTATGATGCGTCTGATTTGATGTCCAAGAGTCCAAGATACTGACAGCAGCAAGAAAATAATAATAAATAAAAACTAGCATATAGATGTAATTTAGAGTAGGCATGCTTTATAAAATGTGACACACAAATCTCTGACACTCGGGCATATTAAAGTGTATATAGCTGAGTTTTGGAAGAATACATCTCTAATTAGTCTGAATACAGATCAATACTTCAGTACTAGCATGACTTGTCAAAGTGAGTTTACCTTTTATCTTAGCTGTCATTTGCCGGATGGCTTTATTCATGCATTGCATTGTGGTAAAAGTACGGCCAGGTTTAAAGCTTTTACGGGGTGTTTTTTTTTTGCAACAGCAGTCTACTTCGTCACCTCTGCTGTGCCAATCAAAATGGCCGGATTGGACAGGAATGCTGTCTGAGCTCAACCTCAGAAGAACTTAATCTTATGTCTGTGTTGGATTACACACTCATTTGTGGAGGTTGTCAAATGGTAATATGCCATGTCACATGTCACAGCCTGTATTTCTGAATGCATTGGGTGTCTGGGTGTTTAGATTACAACAAGAACTAATAGATTAAGCGTACATCAAGTCTCACAATACATTAAGTCATGTCAATACATTAAGGCATACAACAGTCCTCCTGAGATAATCTTACTGCTTTGTATGCAGTCATTTACAATACAGTTAGCTAGCTTAGCAGCCAGAGTCAGAATAGTAATTAGCAAATATTTTACACCTTAAAGGGGATATCAGTCATTTCTGTCGCAGTAAAGTGTTTAATATGTGGTTAAGTGACTATAATAAAGCCTGTCACACTGAGGTCTGAACCTGAGCTAAATAAAGTGGTTCATCTTCTCACGTAAATATACACGTGGTGGCAAATCCACCTTAATGCATCTGCCATAGTCGCCACAGGTGATCACAAGTTTATGGAAAAGATAAACACTGTCTCCAGAAAGAACATTACAACAAGTCCTCTAAATTAACATCTAACTAACAACGTTATGGTTATAGTTAGGTTAGATTTAGGCAGGGAAATGACTTGGGTGGGGTTGGGGAGAAATCATAGATTGGGTTCAAATATGTACACTGTTAAGGGAAACATTGCGGTTTAGGTTATAGTATTCGTTAAAGTTAGAGGAGCTTTGTGGTCATGGATACAATAATAAAGACTTGTTTAAGGTTAGGGTTGTGGTCATAGTTAAAAAAAACAAAAACCAAACAATGTTGGAAACAGGAAACAAAAAAGTCGTCGCCAGTGTTAAAGTTTGATGTTCTGTGGATTCATCCATCCATTCCGACTTTCTCCATTTACCGTCTTTGTTGCTTTATAATAAAGTCACTTGACTGAGGAAGTGGCACTTTTCGTCATTATTCTTGGGACAACTGCCTCACATCCCATAAAACCTTTAATTATGTTGATCAAGTATGTATTTTCCCTCCTATGACAACATTTTAAAAAGCCTTTCCTCCAACAATATTCGGACAGGACATCTATGACATGGTAATGGACTGAAAAGGACAGGAAAATTGTGGTTGCAGTTACTGCATGAAAGTCTGATGTGCTGCGCACAGGTAAAAAGGAGGTAAGGGAGTGTAAGGGTGAGTCAGTGAGATTATACGGGGGAGGAAGGATGGGAGATGGAAGTCTGTAATTGGTTGCCTGGAGAGGATTAACCTGTCTGCCTCCAGCCTCTCCCTTCTACCTTGAACAATATACACTATAGCCGTGTTACCGTGGCAACTACTCTCTCTCTCTCTTTAACCCTCATTCTTACCTCCTCCTTCCTGCAGCTCCATCACACTAAGGAAATCTAAAACAATGATTTTATTTACCGCTCTGCTCTGATCTTGGCTCTCCCCAGCAGACCACATCATTCTCTGTAACTGACTAATAAATCATGAGACTCCTGGCAAGGGAATTGTATTGTGTACCTGATCAGGTAAGCGGAACAGCGGCTACTGTACGCTACATTAGTATCTGGGTTTCCTGACTCCTTCACCACAAACACTATAATTAAAAGTCAGGGAAGGGCATCCCCTTCCTTTTATCTCTGGATTTAAATTTGATTGACGCTTTGAGACTCCATACCACACACGTACACGTGTACACATATCACACACACACACACACACACTCCTAACCTCAGATGTAGCCGCAAGGCAAGCAGAAACTAGTTTGTGTGAGAAACCACAACCAGTCAGACATACAGAAACACAGACAAACACTCCCGTGAAAGGACAGCGCTTCGCGAGGTTCCCACCATATCACTGTATGACAACACACAATAGGACAGGAAATAACACCAGACTACACACACCTTCATCCTGTATTCTGTCTGAACAAACACTTGATTGAGAATAGTAAGATTAATGGATGAATGCTTTGCTCAATACCAACAATGAGGCCAGGTATGAGAACACAGGCTCGACAAACACCAAATGCACAAACATCTTTAATTACAGGCTTCCTATTTTGGGGGGGATTGCAGACCTTGGCTGCTCATGTACATTTATTGAATACATAATTTAAATTGTCTATATGTAAATTGCATATTTATTCTGTGCTCGTTTCAGATCAGTTTTTATAATTCATTATTATTTGAGAACATTTTCTGATGGCTATAGCTATTTTATTTTTGCAACATTGATTAAAATTCAGTGATGAACATGGATCATTTTAATATGGTTGACAAATTCATCCTGTACGCTATATGAGATTTGAAATCTTTTTTTTTTTCCTTTTTGTGTTCAATCATGCTCTTTCACACTTTGAATCCTCCTTCATGAACCTTTTAACTCAACTGTAGTAAATGCATCAGCTAATCTGTTGCACTAATGGGAGCAGCCAAAGCTACACGGTGGCGATTGACAGCAACCCACCCATGAACTTCATGACTGATGTCGGATCAACTAAAGAGGCTGCTGATGATCCATGAAAGTCTGGCTTACTGGGATGAGTCTTAGTCATGTCTGATAGTGAGTTTCTTTTCAGTTTTGTCGAGTAACGTGTTTTACTCCCCTGGAAAACCAATAAACAACAATCAATGATTCTTTTATTTTCTTGAGTCTGTGTTTGATTGTGTATATGTGTGTGTGTTTAATGTCTTTTCTCTTTCATATTGTATTTTACATTTGCATTAATAAATGCACAAAACATAACGTTCTCTCTCACCGATGAATTACTTCAAGATGACCTCATAGACGCTGTTGCTTTTTGCTTTCTAAATCAGTCGCTGTTATTTAACTGGCAGAAATGTTAGATGAGCAAACATGTAAATAAAGTTTTACAACAAAGAGAAAAAAAAAATCAAATAAAAAGATGTTTGTGTCTGAGCCTCAATGAAGCTGCCATACATTGTTACAACGTGAGCTGAGACACACTGCAGAGCCACATACTCCATCACAGACCCAAGGATTATACTTTTTAAACAACATCTGTCTTTCCTTCTCTCTCTCTCTCTCTGTCTTCGGGAGGATGGGATAAACAAGCCAATACGCATCTAGATCATAAACCATTATCTTGATCCTTTGCCTGTCTCCTGTGTATGTTGACAGAGATTACAAATTACCAGGTTTGTGTATTATTTTGCTTGGCTGCTTATGATTTGGTTTTGCTGTGTATATCCAGATGTGGTTCACATCACTAGGGCCCACTGTAGTCTGTATTTTAAAGTCTTTGTGCATGAGTGGTTGCCTGGAGGGAGTCGTGCTGTTGTCTGTGGTGATGCAGGCAGTCAACTGACCAAAGAGCCAATATACTAACTAACTAACCAGCCAACCGCTCTGCTAAATTATTATCAAGATAAACCACCCAAATTTGGGGCAACAGACATAATTACCTAGTAAAGGTAATTATGAATAAATTATGAATATATGGGCTGAATTTTAAAAACAAAAATAACTTTTTTATAGATCAAACTTAAAATACACTCACAGACATTTTAGAGCAAGTACTGGATGTTAAGGGGTTAAACTTAATATCCCCTTATTATTTTCAAAAACACTACCAAGTCATCCATTAGACGAAGCCAAAATAGCTATTAAGATGTCTAAAAAAACAAATCTATTGACTTTGTATTTGTAAAGAGAACATGGGGGTTTCCCATTCATTTAGTGCTATTTTTCTAGCTTGAATCTTTCACTCAATACATGAAGTGTTATACTTCCATGTAATTTATGATTTATTTATGATTACTTTTTACTCACACGTCACAGTTAATACAGGCAGTCAGATGGCCATCCAGTAGACATATCTGCCAAAGAAAAAAAAGAAAGAAAAAAGAATCTATGAAAACTTCTGTCTGCTATCATGTCAACTGATGATGGATTGAGTCATATGAAATGGAATAAACACAGGAGGCACGGAACATGAAGAAAGAGCCAACCGAGCCATCAGTCAAGCAGTCAAATTGTCAACTAGCCAAAAGACCAACCACATAGAGGTGAATGCGGCAGGCAGCCACACCTCAGGGATTGGCAACGTGTGGCCTTCAAAAAAACCACCAATCCCTGTTTGTCATTACAGTGAAACAGTGTATGTTTGTCAATGACAAAGATTAACATTGTGCAGACTGTAGGCCAGATTATGTCTTTGTTGCATGAAAAGGCTATTTCTAAAAAGCCAAGCCAAGCCTAAACCAGTAGACCAGTACCTGCAGAGTATAGGCCTACATACTGGGATTCAAAACACATTAAACATGTTTTGTCTGAGCAAGGACAACAATCCAAAATATTCATTTGAATATTTTAAAAGTTTAAAACAATAATGCATAAAAAAACAGTATTGGTAAAGGGCAATTTTGCACCCCAGTTTCACAGTGCACTACAGTACCACTGTGATAAATATGGGTGTATTTGTTATGATTATACTACTTATGACCAAAAACTAGCAAATCAACAACTTTTTTTAAACAGCCAAACATCAGCCAAGTGCAACAACACAAGACACAGCAGCTAGCTAATACTAATAGTAGTCCAACAGCAAGAAGCCCAGCTCGGTTTCATCTGGTGGCTTCTTGCTCGGTCATTCTCTCATGTCACTATGTCAGTAGGGACTGCTGACCACAGTTACATTGCCCACTTGCCCATCTCCAGTTTTGGCACAACACTGGCACTGCTCCCCATCAGCATTCCATTGCGCCCTTTATCCAGTAGTCTGCAACGCCCATTGTACAAACACTAACGTTCCCTCTGTGCTCTGATCTTCAGTTCGGGCAGCCCAGCTTACAATCTAAGCTTACATTGCAGCAGGTACAAAACATTTTCTCCACAAAATCTGATCCACTTTTACCAAAATGAATGAAACAGTTGATGCGTTACTCTAATGCATTTCTCATAGGTGAAACACACGTGGCAGCACTGGTGCACTGTCGCCTCACAGTAAGAAGGTTCTTGCTTCGAACCTTTCTGTGTGGAGTTTGCATGTTCTCACCGTGTCTGCATGGTGTACCGTCCAAAAACATACACTCAGTCGGTAAATTGGTGACCCTAGCGAGGACAAGTGGTTACAGATATATATGTATGTATGTGAAGCACATATGTCTCGTGTACCTGGAGAACAAAGTGCAGAAACTAGCATGCAGGGCACAGAGTAAAATAACAGAGACACCACTCAAGAAAAGTAACAGAACTAGGAATCACACCTGCAAACCTGTTTTAGATCTACTGGTGTGAGATATGCAGCTTTGCAAAGTTAAAAGAGGAGATTATCTGCACTGTCACACCTCTATAAAGTAAACTGAAACACAGGTTTAGAACAATAAAAGCACTGACAATCCCATCAAAAAGTCTAGTTACGTTAGCACCTCTCTTTCTCTAAAGTGTAGTTACTTTAGCATCTCTCTTTGGATGATGACTCACTTGTCTGTCAGTTGTTTTCCGACCCACTCGCTGTCAGATCAAAATCAATTTTCACAGAGGTCTAATAAGAGCAAGTTCTGCATGAGGAGTTTCAGTGAAGCCAGGCGTGACTGCAGACTGAGAAAATAAACGCTTCTTGTGTGATCTCTCATGCCTGGTTACCGTCACTGACAACTTGTAGTATTACATACTATATATAGTTTTGCATCGTAGCAGATGTGGAGTCCAGTGAAGCATGAGATACCACCTTGTGATGATACTGTTGATTATTCGTTGTTCTCCTGCTCTGTCAGTAGGGTCAAGTCAGGTTTGTTAAGGAACAGTTGCTGTTTTGATGAACGCTCAATTGCATTGCGTGCCTCTTTGGTAACGTTTGGTGTCATGTTTTTAGGGGAGTACAGAGCTGTGTGAGGTCCGATCATGAAAAAGAGAGTCCTGCGTAACATCAAACCCTGTGTGGGTTTGTGTCCCTGTGACGGTAAATATACATACTGTACTCATCACCAAGGCAATACCAGCACATACTATATACAGAAATGGATGCATCATATAACTATACAATATGGCCTGGTTAATGTTAGGGAGATATTGTTATAACAGTTAATGAAACATTATTATTATTAGATTCCAAGGCTGTGACAGGATGCAAACCTCGGTTTCGTGCTAAAAGTCTGATGTGTAAATTAAGGGGTGCAGAATTGTTCAACATGGATGTAAATTCTTGGGACTGAGCTCCAACCAGTCTTATATCAGTAAATAAAATAACACTACTACAAATAACAATACTATTAATTCAACTTATAGCATTTTCACAACTGCAGCACTATCAGTATTATTATTCTACTGCAGGTTTCATGGGGCTGTCAAAATACTCAAAATGGCAAGGAAGAGAACATGAGAATTAAATGAGCCAACGCTTGCGAGCATTACTACAGAAGTTGCCGTATGTCTCGATCCCCAATAGAGCATCTGCTTGTCATATATATAGTTTTAACTTGTGGCCTTTGCTCTCCTTGACATGTTCATCTATTTAAATGTTTGCTTTTTATATTTAATGCTTCTGTAATTACTACTACCAATATTACAACTAATGCAGGCACAATGAGCGAAGCATCATTGAAATGTTGGAACATTACATTGGAAAATGCGTACACGCTGATGTACCCAATGATTGTGGGTATAAGTGTTCATCAAACCTTAATTCTTATTAAACACAACATCCGTAATACTTGCTAACCTCTCCCTTGGTTCCTCCTGGAGGCCCTGCCCTGTTTGATGTTCTGGATGAGAGGTAGTGTTTGTTAATGCTGCAACCGCAAACAGATACCCAAAGTCAGAAATGCCACAGGTTGGATCATGTCTGACTGACTGTGGGTGGGAAGCATCACTGAAGAAATACCTGCAGAGAGAAGGAAGACAGGAGGAGACCGATATTCTGTTTGGTGGTAGTTTAAACTAATGCTACTCAACTGTTAATGCATCAACAGCCATCACAGCTACTACTGTTACTAGGACTGAATGATGAAGCTTATTTATCAAAAAATCAATGAATCTCGTATGAACCTGAATGTACTTACACATCATGTTGCATTAAATGAATATTTAGCATCCCAAACATCTGTGTACCACCAATGACATGAATGAATTAAAAATGTATTTTAATTTGCCACATTTAAGGCATTTCTAACTTTGTATTTGTCCATATAGTCCAACTATAATTACTTCTTCTACTACGACTAAGTGCAATTTGTAGAATTATACCTACAAATTCGCAGACTTAAGGCATGACAAATAACTTCACCTGCTGTGGCCTTATTTGCCCCCTTGGCCTTTACAATGGAGCTAATCCGTAGATACACCAGAGATCCCTCTATGCATTCTCCATGAGTGGAGGTCTGCGGCTCTGCGTGCATGCAGCCTAACTGCCCCCCCTGAGACCGGGCTAAACAAGGAGCTTGAGCCTGGCAATTACCCCCAGGAGTCGGTACACCAAAGCATATCGGACGCTGCTAACATACACATGCAGACACCCATTCTTGCATGTTGGCAGACGAGCAGTGGCATCATGGATATGTATGACACATGCATACACACAATCACACACCCAGACAGCTGTGATTTCCCCAGGTAGCTCCTCTAAGCCTGCAGAGGGAGGATTTGTCGGAGTCCTTGTTTAACACAGATGTCAAAATGAGAGCGCCGTGGCACAGTGGGAGGGGGATGAAGTTGATTTTTGACAGAGATGTTCGTCTCATGCTGCTTGATTGACAGGGAGACAAGCTCCAAGTTTAACCCTCCATGTCTGATAGAACATCTCCTGAATGATCAAGTGGTAACACAACTCAATTTAAGCAGTCCTTCGTGTTCAAGAGGTCTTATGGGGTCAAAGGGGGTTTTGCATTTGAATGTGCCACAAGTTTTGGTGTACCTCTGGCTTGGCAGGCTGGGGTGCATGCTGGGAATTTTTAGCCACACAAGCAGTATGTCTCGAAGGATAGGCAACATCGGTCAGTTGGTCAGTTCACCACTTTGGTCCTTGAATATCTCAACAACTATTGCATTGGATTTCCAAGCATGGTGATTGATGATTTTCATAGAGTGCCACTAGCAGGCTGAAATTCAAATTTGTTTATTTGATGTGCTTGGTGCTAATTACCAAATATTAGCAAACTAATATAGATGGTAAACCTGTTAAACATTAGCATCTAAACATCAGCATAAGAGCATTTATGCATAGCATTGCTGTACTTAAGTACAGCTTCACGGAGCATAGCATGGCCGTGGACTCTTGTAAAACAGTGAAAGTACATTTTGTCCCATGCAGAGCAGGATTACTCTGGGGTTTGACTTGGTGCAGAATGTAATAAAGATAATAGTCCAGCAACTGTTCATCTTTTCTTCAAGAAACATGCTATGTCCATTTTCAATATCAAAGCAAGAAATTATGCTTCTATCCCGTGACAAGATAAGATAAGAAGCAGTCTGTTACTGAAGGAGCTGTTTAAAAGCTTACCACAGTCTCGTGGGAGCGGAGTTGTTTATGATGGATGTCAGGTTTGCTAACATTACTCTTTTTTCAAGAGAAACTAACAACCTATTATGTCATTTGTCGAGGTATGTTGGCTTGTTGTCTGATGCACATGTACACAGTATTTTAGTGTACAGTAGAGAACCCAACATTGTGGCATGTACAAGACAATGGGCGTTGTTTCATTTCAAAATGTACTCATTACAGCATTGGTTTGATTTTTGGATATGATGTATTGAAATCACATACAAGGATCATTAAACCAAATTCTTCATCAGTCGTCATTCATGCTGAACAAAAAGAAAAGAAATACACAAAATCCAACCTTATATTTTGACCATATTTGTTTGGTGGAAGCATAACGCATTTGTGGCAGCTAACAGATTGTTGTGCTGGTAACTAAGTCTGAAGGTTTAACTAATACTGGGGGTAAACAGAGGGCTTTAAATCACCTGCCTCAAAGTGGAAGTCAACTGGTGCACAGGAAGAGATTACCTTCAGTCTGCAGAGTTTGAAATAAAATACTTGGCTCTCTGCTACATGAGAGATAAGACAGTATGGAAACATATTTTAACATCTCAACTTCAACATGGTGTATATATCGGTGTATTTATGTGCCTGAAAGTTACTTAAACCACCAACAAATTGCTTTCTTTTTGTTCTGCTGCTCTGGTATTTATACCAAAACAGTGTACCAAACCAGTTCCAACAAACAAGAAATGTGACCCTGCTTCAACAAGTTAAAAACACTCATTTTTTGTTTTTAGGACTTTGTTAAATAGGTAGACACTGCCTGGGGGAAAACTTTTTGACCTGTTACCCACCGGGCCCGAAGCACTGCTATGAGGGCCTTCACCTTAATGAACTCTTCTGACTGTCTGGAGCGTGGGATGCATGTGAAATGTCAAAAAGGAAAGAAAACTTGCAGATGTAATCTCCTCTCCTGAACCTCTTTGCTGCTTTCTGGTTACACTCGCAAACAAACAGTGCATGGAAGGAAAAAACTCAGCCCCTCGGGATGGGAAGACTACCCAGACAATGATTGGCAGCAGCTTAACAAAGCACCTGTCTGAGAAAGACAGATAGACAACACATAAGCAAACATGCAAACAAACGCCAGAACCTGTCCTGTTGTATGCCTTCACAAATGAGGCAGAGAGAGGAAAAAGTCTTTAACTCGCTGCTGCCCATCCAAATTGGTGTGTAAGGAGAAAAGGCAAGAAAGCAGCATAACGGCGTAACAAAATGAGTGTGTGAAATTATGCAGAGGCAAACTGAGCGTTGCTGGAAGAGGAGGAGAAGATGTGGTGACATCAGATTTAAAGCCCAGAGATGGGGCTTGTTAGCAGGAAGCTCTATTAGGTTCGCCTCCTGCCCTCTTCTCCGTTCTCCTTTGTCCTCCTCACCTCTCTCTCGCCAGGCCTAAATTGGTCTCCAGAACTCCACCTGACTCCCCTCCCAGCTTGCAGTGCTCATGTATATGCATCTCAAATCCCCCCTGGACACGGGCAGACAGGCAGGCCAGGCGTAGCGCTGGTTCACCTAACAAAAGCAATTTGGTACGATACACCGTTTGGGTCAAGTACCCCGCGTGTTCCCCCTCAATTGTTTTAATCAGGCCAAGGTAGCAGGAAAGAGAGGGCTTGGAGGCACCTAAAGGCACCTTTCCTCCTGGCCATTATCCTCCGGTGGGTGAATTGTGGATGTGGTTGTTAAGAGAGACAGACGTGACAGCCCATCTTGTAGACGAGTCAATTAAAGGAGGCTTGAACTTTTTTAAGGGTGAAAGATGCATATAGACATATATGTTTTCAGGGAAATTAAAGGACAAGTTTGACACCAGAGGCGTAGAAGTGAATGTCAAGAAGGAAAAATACTTGTTAAATGGAGACCTTGACATTTGTTATCAGAGTTCTCTGGACCAGACAAATTATCACACTGTGGGCTAAAGTTTTCACATTCGTCCTTTGGTTCCTTCACTTTAGGCACCTCTTTGACCACTGCATTTCTGTCAGACAATGACAAACACAGTCATTAACTGATATGAACATTAACATCACATGGCAGATGAAGCTACATGCTTTTGCTGCACTCCATTTTACATCAAAGTCACTTAGTATGGCAAGAGGGAACGTAATGCTCAATTTAGTCCACGTAAACTGCAAAGACTGCAATTTGTTCCATTCTGGAGAGAGAGGTCTCCAACAGCGCCAAGCTTTCATGATGTCTGCATACTTATTTGAATTTATCATCAGGTCAGATGACAGACAAGTCAACAATGTAAAAGCATGCGTCATTCTTTGGAAAGTCACTGCAGACTTGTCACCATTGTCCTTTTGAAATGAAGAGGAGCAAGGAGCTATTAGAAAACAATGTTTGCAAGCCGTAACATTTCTAAGAATAATTGTGGCGTTAAAAAATAAATACAACCACCACTACAAGACAATATTTGGTTTGAGTTCAAACCCCCAACCACACCAAACAATTTGTCAATTTGGGAAGCCAAATTATTTGGGAAGCAGCTCGAATAGTTTATGCCAATTGTCTGTCTGTCTTCCAGGTTTGATTATCTGACTGACACAGTTGTAATTAGCAGTCAAACTGGAAGCTCCAGATGTGAGTGTGCGTTTCAAAATGTTGAGGTGACGTGATGAGTCGTATTTTTATCCAGGGTGATATGTGTCATTCGCTTGGCTCTCGTCCTGATACAGATTGAGAGAGAATAGACAACAGCTGTGGAGACAAAAGAGGGAAAAATGCAGATAGATTTCACTGATTAAAAACCAAAACAAACTGTCATGTCCTGAGGCAGCCATGCCTAAGTTTCATCATCACAAAGACTGTAAGTGTTTTGATATCTGAACATCCCCACAGGCATTGAGCATACATGGTGTAAGCTGTCTCAGGTTCCATTTATTTAATATCTCTTTGGCCTCAAGCTACTTTACTAGCAATGCTAATTGATAGACATCCTCTGTGTGTGTGTAGATTATAGAACCATACACAGCAGTAGAAATAAAAGTAAAGAACACATGACAAAAGTATCCTCAACACGTGTAGATAGATTTTAAGTTGTTTCCATATTCAAGTTCTCGCATTGAATAATTACTGGAGCACTAAACAGTTAATAATAGGGTACAGTAGTAAAATTTATAATAATGATAATAATAGTAAGTAATAGTTTATCCAGGTAGCTGGGATTATATATTATTCCTGGTTTAGATGACAGGGTTAGACAGGGTGGAGCAACAACTACATTCAGCTAAAAAAAACAAACAAACAGTGTCTTCACTCTCCACTGATGCCATCTGGTCCTGCTGCTCTCCTGGTGTTCACACGCTTGACACCCTTCCCGACATCATTCTAAGAAAGAGTGATAGATGTGAAGAACTACTGTGGAAGTTGGAGGGAGCATCTTCCATAAGTTTAATGTTCTTTAGCTTCCACAGCACATTCAGTTTGTCTAGTTTTTGATGATTATCTCCCTGATAGTGATTTGGGATATGCCGCTGAATAAGCTCCTGCAATTCTAATCAATGTTATTACAACTGTAATAGGATGTTAGCTGTTCTGTTTGGTGTAGCATGAAGATCCAAACACTGATGGTACTGAAGGGAAGGATGTACAAGTTAGTGCCTTGTGCAGTTAGCTATAAAAGCAGAACACATGTAACATCTTTTTGGTATGACCAATGCAAAGGGGCAAAATAAAATATTTATGAACACAAACTAAAGAAAACACTGACACTTAAACTTATTTGGCACTAGCTGTGAACACGCTATGGTTGTTTAACTCTGACGGTTCGTATGACAGATGACTCATGACTCATAAAGAGGCAGAGGCAGACCATGCACCAGTAGCGCTGAATGTAATTGGAATGTGAATCAATTTTTAAAAAACAACATGGGAGGGTTTGGTTGGTGGTTGCCAGAAATGTACCAATGCTGCAGGCATATGTTAGTGGTTCCACATACCGGTACCCTGGGAGCAGCGGGTTTGGTAACTTGTTCAAGGGCATCTTGGAGTTTCACCAGCTACCAGTCCACACTGTGGGCTGTGGTCTGTGCCTGTTCCCAAGCCAAGTCACTATCGACAGAGCTAAAGTGTCTCAACAATGGATGGATAACCACAAAATCTGGTACACTAGTCATGTCCCCTTTAAAATGAATTGTAATGAAAATTAATAAAATCAAATTTGTTGATCCCTTGACTTTGCCTGTCGTGCCATCGTCAGATCAAAACTGAACTTTGTTTAATACTTTGTATTAAATATGGAAATGTTAGCATGCTAACACTCACAACACTAACGACTAAGATGTGTTAGCGTTTAGTCATCACAGACTGATCTGCGATGACCTGGGGACTTGTCCGGGGTGTACCCGCCTCTCGTCCACAGTCAGATGGGATAGGCTCCACCCCCACTGTGACCCTGATGAAGATAAGTGGTTACAGATGATGGATGGATGATATAATAGTGGACAGATAACATGTATATTCATATTTCTCAGTGTTTTGTGTCTGTGCTAAATGCAGTGCAAAGATGCAAATATGTTTTATGTGTTTTAATCATTCATTTTATTTGTATACAAAAAAAACTATCAAGATACAATTAAAGCTATTTCAGATGTACCAAATGATCAAAGTTTGAAAAAGCATATTTCTTGTGTCATGACATTTAAGCTCCACCCATCTATTTCCTTTTATAGCTTAAACACAAAAACCTAAAAATATTTTGAAGCTGCACATTTGACGCGGCTACAGCTGCTTGTAGTACAGCTGTCTAAGAGCAGCATGGTGTTATGTAAAAAAGGGGGGTGATATTTGAGAGGGGTTATTACAATAATCTGTCTGTCTGATGAAGTGCAGATGGCGTCTCTGTGAATAGCTGACATTTCACAGGCAGAAAACAGAAGCAGGTTAAACCTGTAGAGAACCTGCAGGGCAGACTATACAAGCAAGAATGTACTGATTAAAAGTCACCCATGTCTCTCTCAGAGGAAAGTACAATTGATAAAACTCTTTGCGCGTTTGCCAAACACTGTATCTGATCTCCTATCTTAATTGTTGCAGGGGAAGTGTGAATTTTCATGCCAGATAAGCAGACGCATATCCAGAACCTCAATACTGAGGTTGACCATGTTGGTATATACGGGTTCTAGGACACTTCCCTAAGCAAACTCAATCGACTGATGATCATGGAATATGCTCGGTGAAATTATTTTCCAAGGTCAAGAATAAAGTTTGAACGTGTGTGAGAATTCATAAAACGAGGGCAAATGCTTAAAATATGTTGTAATTCATTGTCAAGTCAGAAATATCTTCATCTTCAAACATCCAAGGAAAACCTTTTGGTAATTATGTTGTCAGGAAATCAACACTTGAGATAATTATCGCCGACCTCTCTTAAAGAACAATGAATAAATGGGACGAAATGAATCAGAAATGAAAGTAAGCTAATTGCTGACAGCTGTAACTTAAACGAATTAATACAGTTTCCGTAGAAGCCTGTCAAACAGAAACACAAAATACCTGCAAGACTCACTTCCTACAAAACAAAGCATCTTCAAAGGTTACCTACTGCGGATTGAACAGCTCCGCCCTCCTGCTCCTCCCATCAAATCACACCGCCTTCCTCTGTCCAGCTGATATCTTATTGGTTTAAACAACCAGCGTGTGATGTGCCGCCTCAACATTACGCCACTCTACTCCCTTATTACTTAATCTATTTGGCTTATTTGACAGAGAGACCTCCGGAGTGGTCATTGATCTTCAGTTCTGCCTACAGGCTTCCCACTTTCTCTAAGGACGTTTTAATGTCTCGTTCCAGTTGCGATTCCCTCAGGCAGCAACCAACTGACAAGATATTATCTATAGTTTTCCTAATGACGATGTCACGATGAGTCATTTTGGGTGTGGTATTATTTCTGTTGCATGCTAAAGTTCAAAGTCAAGTGCTGCCTTTTATTTGTGCATATATGCATGTTCTTGCACATTTCCACTCGACTGAATTTTGAAAAAACCCAGAGACTGCGTTTAACAGTGCAAGCTTTGCTCTTCTGTCCAGAGCATTACGAAACTTTACGAGTAACAGTTTGCCTGCACTGTGTGATCTTGTCTTCCCACCTCTTTTCACGTTACTGCAGCCTGTTTTTTTTTGGGTTTTTTTTAACTCACGTGTGCACATTTGTACATAATACATCTGTACAATGTGTGTGACTGTGTGCGTATTCCTTTGCATGCTACTGTGACAACGATGATTGACAGGTGACCCTGTAGGGTATCTTGCCGTGTTGAGAAAGGAAACACAGACAGTGAAAGAGACAGCGAGGACGGCTGGAGGGAAAACTCGCATGGTGATAATTACACCATCCTTCACCTTCTCCACTTAACCTTGACAAGATGTAGATCAAAATCATTCCTGTCGCCCTACAGGAAACATTTTCTGAGAGGCAATGATGGTTAAAACTAAATTATCATAGGAGACTGACCAATAGTTAGAGAGGAACACTCACGCTTGACATTTTACACTGTTAAACACCATACTTTTATCTATCATCTATTATGAAGTTAATAAATAAATGGAGTAAGTAAATAGATACACAATTTATTCATTCTGACTTGAACTGAGAAAAGGATTTCTCTGACTGCCTGTTATGACCCAAAGCTCCAGAACAGTTAGTAAATGGACCATGTGGTGTTTTCTCCACTGGTGTTTCCAATGTCAAGAAAGAAATTTGATGCTCAGCTTTTAAGCCACCCAGGACAAAAAGTTCTTACAGCGCTCCAAGACAGAAAAAAAAAAAAAAACTAAAAATAAAAAGGAAAATTGAACATCTGCAATTCCATGACAGCTGAACACAACTCCATCTGCTGATCATACGATATGATCGAAAGCTACTAAATTATCTCAGTGGCAACAATATTTTCCCTGCTGCCATTACTTTAGCAGTGACATGACATGACAGCAGCAAACTGTTTAACACCGTTCAAATCACTCGAATATTTCAACACTTTGATGCAGCACTTTTCAGTTTGGAGGCCTTTCAGCATCAATTTAATTCTTCAGTGTCTTCCATGTGCACGCCCGTCTTAATGGTGCCAAACCTTTGCGCAATGCTTTCCCAACCCAGCCAGCCCTCATTACCCTCTTCTGACTTGTCCAGGCTATCATCATCCCTCATTACATCCTTGCAAGCGTGTAGTTTAGCACGTGAAGCTCACCAAAGGGCTATAGATTCATAAAACATTCAGCAGCGTGCTACATTTAGACCCACTTTTCTAATGTAAACACGACGAGGGTGTAAAATATCCCTATGAATCTTTCAGGGTGGAAATTATACAGGCTGCTTGTGGGGCAGATTTCTTCAAACAGTTTTTTTTCTTTTGAAATGGTGAGCTAGTTTTGTTTTGCCTTGTCGGGGGCGAGAAAAGAAGATGGTGGCTGATTGAGGCAAACCACAAGCAAGAGTAACTACAATGATTAGAAGTCATAAATCTTTACTGTTTAGAAAGAGCGCTGGAGATTCGACCACAGGCTATATGTTGTGACTGCAGAACAGAACAGGGAAGAATAGAACAGATAAATGGGAACTTTCTATGTTTTAGGTGAAATTTGTTCTCGGAGAATCTCCTTTCCTACTTGCAGCCAGAAACAGTGAAGGTTTGTTGAAGGTAATTTACTCTGATTTCACGCCATGATTCTTTATCCAGGATTCTGTGCACTTGAGGAGATTTTAAAAAAGCTTTGGCGAAATTATTCAGCCAATATTTTGTTATATCAATTTCCCAACATTGATTCTGAAAGCCTATTTTAATCTTTCCTCGACTCACCTCTGGGCCTCAGGCCAGATTTTTTTAAAAACGCTGCAATAATCTACCGTGCATTTACTAAGTATTAAGACCATCTTTCCAATATTGAGTTGCAGCCTCTTCACAGTCCCCATCCAAATCTTCTTAGGGCTTGAAAATCCTTTTGTAAACTTCATTTTTTGTCTCCTTCCCTTCACACTGGAAGTGGATTTAACAGGTGAAATCAATAGGAAATAAGGGCTTTCACCTGGAATCAGGGGGTCTTTTGATTTCATGAGAACAGCATGTTGTTTTTGTGCCCTGTGTGGATACAACAAATAAGCATTGTGTGTCGAGGAGGAGTTTTGGCCAGTGCAGAGTGTGTGAACAGTGCACTTTGTTTTGACTGCCGCTGTGAGAGAATTGTTGTTCTGCCAGTGAGGCAGTTCATACGTGTTGATGGAGGCAGGTTAAGAGTGTCAGTCTTGCGTCTCACTGATGCCCTGCCTTAACTGTTATTACTACAGCTATTCAAACGCTCCTCTGACACTTTGACACTCCAATTGTGCCGGGACAAGAGAGAGAGAAAAAAAAGGGGGGGGGGGGTGTATGTAAGTGTTCATGTGTGTATTTTTAGTCTTTGTATGCACATGCCTATGTATTTGTGTGTGTGTGTGTGTGTGTGTGTGCTTGTGCATGTGACCCGTCCTTGTCAGGGTGACTTCATGACAGGTGAAACATTTGGCTCGAGGCTGTGATGTCACTGACTGAAGCCTTCGTTGTTTTTGTGTCACTCGGATTTAGCAGCCATTCGAAGGCACTGAACTCGTACTAAATAGATCGGGAAGTTATTACTAACCAATCCATTTGTTGTTGTTGGACTCAGATGAGCTCTGTTGATATAAACAAGGATTTATTTGATGATGCTGTTATCTTTATTTGTCTAGTCAGTTAATGGCAGTAAAGCAATGTCACTTTGGTGAGCAGCTTGTCTGGCTCAGCTGAACTGAATTGTATGTTGATCTTTAATAAATCCACTTGAGTTGACTTACTTTCTGTAAGCCTGAAAGTGTGTAACTACACCAGAGGCTCCACAAAGCTCAAGCATTGTTGTTGACTGGATGAAAAACTGAGTGGCAACTCTGTTATTCTAAGATCTTAAATGCAGAATTTGCCTTGTCAGTGTGCAGAATGAGAAGGTCTGCTCGCAGACTGGGGGAACGCTGTTCACACAATACGTCCCAATGATGATGGAAATGATCACATATCAGTCTTGTTTTTTTTAATATCCCTTTTTCCGCCTGTCTTTAACGAGGACTGTACATAAACCCAGTGCCAACGTGAGTTAAATGTCACCAGCTCACCAAAAAAGGGCGCGACGAGGGGAAGGGCAGTTGGCAGCGAGTGGTATCGCCACGTCTTTAACGGAACATATAACAGTAGGACAGACGTTTTTTTTTTTTTTTAACAGTGGATTCTAAAACAAAAAGTTCTAGAAAAAAAAATGACATCGGAGGAGCGCATGAGTGGCTTTTATGGTAACCAAAGGAACAGCTGTTGTGCTGTTAAATGTTACTGGGCACTGTAGCTGTTTCTACCTCTAATAGCAAATGCAGTATTAGGTTTCTCGGACAGAAAGCCCAAAGAACACATTTACTTGTCACAGCACTTATTGCTGCACTAAAGCTTTCTTATCGCACGATACCTCGATTGTTCTCTTATCTGAAAATTGCTTTAAATAAAAGCGTCGGCTAAATGACTGAATATAAAAGTAGGTAAACACATAGAATTAACCCATAAGATAGCTTATCTCATTCATATAGTATGGCTGTACTATGACCAGGGATGTGGTTACACAAGTATAGCTAGTAACGAGCATAGCATATGACCATTTTCAAGTATTTCAGCTTTTAATCAACCACACCATCTTAATTTTGTTGTATGTTTGTACAATGACAATAACAAAATCTATCCATTCATCATCTCTGATAGGATGGAGCTTACAACTTGAGGCATCACTGCATGTACCTTGACATCAGCAGCAGTAATGATCATCCTGTTGCAGCCTATATTTTGAAAAAACCCTGGGACATGATGAGCAGGTATTACGATGTAATACCGGCATCATTATTGTACTTTTTAAGCATGCAGATTGTACAGAAGATCATTATTTTTAAAGACGTGATTGCGTGATAAAAATGAATCAGGACAATTTTGGCAAAACACTAATTATTCTTTAAGCTGTTCAAATCTAGACAAAGAACCCTAATCACAACATAGTTTCATCTAGCGATTGATCTAGAAATCCATCATCTAATTACAAACTAAAAAGCAGCTCAGTGTTGGTACAGTTGCAGCTAGGGAAACAGTGTTAATGTATCATCTCAGGCACTTCTAAGGGTGGGCCATATTTAGTATACTGCCATAATACCCTATCATCAATTCTCTTTGTACTGGCGGATTGTGGAGGCTCACAAGATTACAACAGGCAGTTTCAGTGAGGCGCATTTACAGGTGTAAGCTCAGGCTTTTGTCTGCACTTTGTGTGTGTAGCCTGTATAAAGGCTGCTAAGACAGTGAAGCTGTGTGTTCGCTGCCGACTGCTGCTTTAAACACACAGCCAGGACCTCAAACTGTGAAGCAGTGAAGAAACCAAAATCTCCCCAGAGGGAGTTAAAAAGACTCGACAGGGACACAGATGTAAACTCTCTCTTCCGCAACACACTGCGTCTCCATCCTGTACCAAATTGGCGGCACAGTCTCTTGAAACAAATTCAGGCATCTCCAGGTTTGGAAACAAATCTCCGCATAGGTTCGTAAACAGAGGTCAAATCTCAAGCAGCGAGGAGACCGGATTATGTCTGCACTGCACCAAATCCGGCCAATCCCCACTTTAACTCCCACATCCCCTCCTCTCCTGTATCTGCTTCCACCTCACTCACACGTGCTGACCAGCGTGGCTCCTAACAGACTAATGAGGGCCACTTAGGTGTCGGCATTAGGCTTAGATAGCAGAGTGACAGGGTGAGGACTTACAGTAACTCCACTCTAAGTCCTTACTCTCTCACTGTCTCCCTCTCTCAATCTTTCTTTCTCTTTCTACTTTGTTTTTTTTGTGTGTGTGTGTGTGGTTTTTCCAATTGTTCTTCATCATTTATGCCTCTTTCTCTCTTGTTTTTTCTCCTTTTTTCACATATTCCTGAATTCCTTGTTTCTCTTTCTCTTTTCTCCTCTCTCCAGTCAGGGCTTACAAAGGGCTCATATGGGGTCTGTGTGCAATGACTTCAGTGGCCACGTTTGAATAATTCAGGTGGGACTTTACCTTCAAATGCTGTCAAAACAATGGTATCACTGTCACACCTCTATCCTCCCTGGATTTGCTGCACAATCATTCTGTCAAAACATTTCTGAATTTGTTAATAGAAGAAGAAAGAAGAAGAAGAAGAAGAAGAAGAAGAAGAAGAAGAAGAAGAAGAAGGAGAAGAAGGAGAAGGAGAAGAAGGAGAAGGAGAAGGAGAAGGAGAAGAAGAAGGAGAAGAAGAAGAAGAAGAAGAAGAAGAAGAAGAAGAAGAAGAAGAAGAAGAAGAAGAAGAAGAAGAAGAAGAAGAAGAAGAAGGAGAAGAAGGAGAAGGAGAAGAAGGAGAAGGAGAAGGAGAAGAAGAAGAAGAAGAAGAAGTTTATATTGTGAGATACATTAACAAATATACAGTACATTGCATTTCTACCATTTCTCTAATTAAAAAAAAAAATCATATTTAAGCTGTGATATGCAGTTGCCATTAAATCAAGACTCCATAGAAATTGGTATTATCGGCAGTTTCAAAACAACTTTACTAGCAGCCAAACATCAAGCAAGTGTAACAACATAAAACATAGCAGCCAGCTAATGGTTCTTACTTGTCCAACAGCAAGAATCCCAGCTCAGCTTTCAGTCTTTTATTTCACAAAGCTCATGCCAACAACTAAAAGTCAGTCCGGATTTACTCTTGTCCTGTGGCTTCTTGCTCAGCTACTCCTTTTCTCCTCTTTGCTTCCTCCGTCAACGTCCTCTTTGGTCTCTTCACCAGAATCTACTAAGCCTGGTTACATTGCCCATTCAACTGGCACCAGTTCTGGCCACACCAACTCTGCTCCCCATCAGCATTGTCCAGTGTCAAGGGTCTGACAACCTCTTTTTCTCAGTGGTCAAAAACAGCTGTTATACAAACACTAACACTCTGATCTCACAGACCAGGCAGCCCGGCTAACAAACTGAGCGGACATTAGCTAACAGCAGCAACGTACTTTACTGCCACACCAGAAAACTCTGTAAATCACAGAGAGTTGAGACAGAGCAGCAGATTCACCAAATCTGGATTCTGCCAAATATTAATACACCACAAATGCCACTAATGCCAGAATGAACTTGTCTTGAGGATTCTCAGGTGCTATTAGTATCAGATGTTGTTTAGCTGCATTTTCTGATCTCATTTCTATTGTAAAGTAATCTTTTTAGATCCTAATTTTTGTTTTTATTAGGGTTATAACAATGTGGCACAGTTTTACCAGTTGGCAGGGCATGCTGACATTTCT
The DNA here is from genome assembly GCA_014281875.1 of Nibea albiflora. Lineage (NCBI taxonomy): Eukaryota > Metazoa > Chordata > Actinopteri > Sciaenidae > Nibea > Nibea albiflora. Next base: position 15,667,516 of record CM024807.1, read on the forward strand.
CTTTAATCACATGCAATTTTCTCTTAAGGAGAGAAAAGCAACCTAAGTAAGATCAAGTCACAGACTCATGACTCTCAAAAGCCTGCACTGTGCAACATCAAAGACAAGGAAGAAGTCACAGGGAAAGGCAGAGCTAATGATACGGGTATATAATTGATTTTAATTATATGTGTGGTAAGGAATAACTATCTCACGGCAACCATCTCCTACAGCGTGAAAATTGCCCGTGTTGACACAGGAAATCAAAGCATCACCTCTTCATCAAGTTCAGGTTTGGCGAGTAGGTTTAAGGTTATCGTTCCTTAATGGCACATAAATACAGCATGACTGAAGAGAACCAGATCACACCAATTTTCTGACAAAAGGTAATTTGAGGTGTCATGTGGGACAGAAGACCTCCTTCTAATTTTTGTAAGCCATGAAGAAAACAAAGCATTTATTCTCCTGCATACGTCAATCCTCAAACTGTTCAAAGCGATTAAGCTCTCCCCTAGTATTATTTTTCTTACCTAACAAAACCTGTCACAAACCGCATGTTGGCTCTTTAGGTTTGACAAGCGCAGCCTTACTCATGCTACGTACGTCTCTCACAAGCCTGTGGTTTATACTTCTGCTCGTTTCAACAAACAGGATGGCTGAACAGAAATCCTGCAGAATGAATACAAATTTGCTCTTAAGTCTGGACTCCTGGTAGCTACACTTGAAAATCAGTTTTCCCTTTCTGGTGACTGAATTTACATCATATATATCCTTTATATATACACACACTGTAAATAAACTGTTTTACTTTATGAGTAAATGTTCCAAGGTACTTAACAACACTGCTTGTGTGTTCACACCCACAAACACATTTACATGCAAATTTATTCTGTTTCTCTTACAAACAGAAAAAAACCCTTATACACCAACATGCAGTACGTCATATTTTTCCGTTTACATCTGACGGGACATGCACATGCAAATACTCATGCCACAAACACGCACACACACATGCAAAAAGAGAAACAGAAACAGATTTCACGTGCCCTCTTCCACTTCTAACTTGGATTTTTCTGATTCTGTCGAGGTTTTGTGGGGTGCAAAGAACAGCTTTGATGTCACCATATATCTCCCTGATCTCTCTGGCTCCACTCTGGCCTGTGCTACCTTCAGGTTTTACTTAAAGCACGACCAAATGTCTAATTTAGGACCAGGCTTATAGAAATTGGGCTTAATATATTGCTTGCCCCTTTCTCCCCAAGTACCTTAACAGCCCTTCTGAGTTGGGGAACGTAATTCACCAGTAAAGGTGTTTGGCTGAAACCAAGACTGAAAAATGTGTGTTGAAACAACATGTGATGTGACGTCTAGCTCACAAAACAAATGAGAATGCATTCTAAAATGTAAAAATAGACGATCACGGCAATGAATAATAAGGTCATTCCAGGAGAGAATGTAGTGACTTCTATTTTGGAGAATATGAATTAAATATCATTAGTTCTCATCTGCGGCAGTGTGTGTGCAGCTGGTTTTTAGATTATCAGGTTGATGCTAGAGGCCAGTTTATATGGAGGTCCCACCTCCCCAATTAAGTACAATAAAGCTAAACATGAACACCATCACAAACGCATAGGCACAAAGGTCATGTGTTTCCTGCATGAATCCCAAAATAAAACAGCTAAAGAGAGCTACAGTGGTTGATGCAAGAAATGTCAGTAAATGCCTTTGAGACTTTCATTTCTTTCTTTTTTTCTCAATAATGCTGTTAAATTCTGATTACTTGTAATCCAGCAAACATGAGTAGAACAGAAGTGCACGGTTTGCATCGTGAACACTCAGATTGACAAGAGTCTGAGCACTGAAGGGGGAAAAAAGTGGAACAATTTCTGGTGACATTTTATTTATCATAAACGTGATGTTATAAACCCTTAAATGATTTATAACACATTATAACACACTATGATGTAGTTAGAACAAGACATAAGGCCATTTTTAGTCTTTTACTGGTTAGTCCTTTCCAACTGAATTATTAGTACAGTTGTAATAATAAACACACAATAAAGTCCAACATACATTGAAGACTCCATCATTTGACATACATCATCTGGGGCTCATAGCACACATCGTATGTTGGCTGTCACACAGCTGGAAGTAGTAGTCAGTGTACAGTATTGAGGATGAGTTGATCCAGGGAGAGAATGTAATAAAATTTCAGCTTTTGTGGAGAGATGATGCACATCAGCACTGGGAAATTTGATGTACCCTGACACATCGAGCCACTGGTGTAAATTTCCCTCAAGGTTTTATTTACATCTATGTTACACTTCTTATGGCATATCCATCATACACTTGTTATAGATAGTTAACAGGAGGGGTTATAATTGATGACATCATATTTGACTCCACTTACATTATACTTTGTTATAAACCTTTTATAACAGGTTTATACAGTGGTATAAATGCTAAATAGGACAGGTACAGGTACATACTTCTATGATTGGAGTTAAAAAGTTCCATAGCAACAGCGAGTGCTATAAAGTCATACTAGTAGTCATATCACATCTTTGCAAACCTTGCTGCTGCAAAACAAAAATTAAATGTTAAGGGTTTTACTGTTCCCTCCTTGGTTTCCATTTATTTCTACATGATGTAAAAATCTTTTGAATTTTATTGTTAGTGGACACAAAGACGACATTTTATTAGTTAAATAGATTTTGAGGAACTGTCATGTAGACTTTTAAATTCCTTCAGGCCACAATAAAGTAATATTGGCAAAAACAGACAGCAGACTTGATGTTCACTGTGACGGATTCAAAACAATGACGTCCTGGAACAGCAGGCTGCATAGCATGCTTTGAAAAGAAGTCTGCCAAAATGTATGGCAGCAAAGCATCACTTGACATGATCTAGTGATGCTTTGTAGGCGATGAGCTGAAACTTTGCATAAAATGCAGATGATCAGTAGTCGTGGGAGTTCAGTGCTCTACATTTACATGTTGCTATTATTACAACTAATTCCTCAACAGACTGAATGATACTGTATAAGCCCTCAACAGAAAACCCCACCAAGGACCAGTTATGCAGAGGGTGACCTTTTGGATACACAGGCAACTGATAGAAGCAAATGTTTTGCTTTGCATTAAATCACCTTAACAAAACACGTGCACCATGCCAACGGTCTCTCCCATCCTCTCACTGCATTTGAATAAAAATGCACCTTGACACTGAAAAAACAAGCACGAAAAGGGGGGGGGGGGGGGGGGGGGACTCTGAAATGTAAGCCCTCTGTCTGTCCTTGATATCCCCGCCAATTTATTCTGCCTGTCTGTCAGCACTGCCATCCATCTGTAACATGAAGACAATGATGAAGCTGTCTCTCATTCGGCAGCTGTGGCCTCTTGTCAGGAGCCAACCAACTCCTTTGCATGCAATGCAAACAGCTTAGCCTACCTTGCAGCAGACCAGTGTTCATATTAAGCAGGTAGAGCTGTTTGGAGACAATCAGTAATGGACGTGTGAAGCTAGTGTTTGTGGTGGGAAAGGGGGGGCGGTGGGAGGGTGGGGGCTGAGCATGAATTATTCTAAGCGTGCTTGTGAACAGTGTTGATATCTGCATATGACAAAGTAATCAGGCCATCCTTGAGCAGCTGCCAGGACAGGTAGGCAATCGTACGAGAATGTGGATCTGAAAAAGGCCCCGAAACAGCGTTCAGTGCCACAGACAAGGCCTTACAACAACAACAACAAAAAAAATGGTTGTCAAGGTGACACATCCTGTGTGGTTAAAAAACAACAATAAGAGTTTGGAAAGCTGACAAAAGAGCAGCAATCCATTACAGCTAATGATGAATACGCCCAGAGGAAGAAAAGGTGCACACCTACTGTAGCAATGCCTCTGAGAACAATCGGCACATCCGCCTGTGTTTATGTCAGTAAGACTGCCACGGCACACAGTATATCATTTTAGGTTACATTTAGCAGCAGAACGTGTGAACTGTTGTTGACCTTTCCTTATTCAGAGACAGTTTGATGTCTCTGCACCGCCTTGCTTCAACATTTATACATTTCAACACGCGGCTTCGGCCTAAGCCCCTTGTTTTTCTATTGTTCTGTGCCCATATTTGCTTTCTACACATCTACTTTGTTACCTATATCAATACGACCACAATTTGCGCTGCTGACCGCTAAGCAGCTGGGCGTGCAGGCTTTGTTCAAGGGCACCTTCATGCTGTTTACTAAGGGAGGAGAGAGATTTACACTTTCCCATCTCTTGCCACGATTTTGCCCTTGAGATGGGGATTCACACCCCAGCTTTCCATCACAATCCCTCTCCTTAAACCCCTGTAGTCTTCCTAATGGTCCATCTAAACAGTGTAAACATACTAACATAACACCTTGGTTCATCTGCCCAGCCGAGGCTTCTTTCAGATATTTGTGGATGTACAATTTATCCTTTGACACTTAAAAGGAGTAAGCGGTGATGGATGGAGTCTGAGCCACTGACGAAACTGAAGAGGGCACTTTCTTATGTTATTGTGGAGACACTTTAATCAACTACACTGGAAGATGGAGGAAGATGCCAGAAGGGATAACGGGACTCTCCACCACAAACCCCACCAGAGCTGAAATACTCTCCAGTGTGTGGTCAGCTTGGAACAGACACCGATATTCATGAACACAATAAATATGACAGAAATATTTCTTATGCGCACATACACACTGAAACACTTAGACACACATAAATCTTTGGCATTGACATCATAATCTTCTTGACTGAGAGGGGAAGCTTTCAAAGAATGCTATGATTGACTGTCCAAGGTGTCTACTTCTACTGTTCATTACAGTACCAGTCTGAGAGCTGAACTTAAGAACAGAGAGATCTGAAGCGGAGTAAGATCTATTTTAGGGTACGAGCCTGTGTTTGGTTGAAGGTGGGAGCAGGGTCAGAGTAACCTTGGGTTGAGGGTTAAAGAGAGGCCAACAGTGAATTCCATATGAAGTCCATGTGCCCAGGAACTGCTAAAATTACAAAAAACTTATGCAGCACAGTACCTTCAGAAGACAAAGGAATGACTTGAGGTTATGTTATTTTTAGCAACATTAGCAGCATGGCTTCATACAAATGTCACATACAAACAGTCCAATCTATTGATCTTGGGCTAGACACACAGATTTGGTTTATTTTCATGGTTTCACCAAAGATCCTATATTCAAATTAAAGCTGGCATAAGGGTAGGGATTTTTTTTTTGTCACTGGGCAAAAATTCCATAATAGCCTTTCAGCATATTGCAATTCAAGTGGTCTGACAGAAGGTTAGTCTCTCCACCTCCTCATTTTGGGCCTTAGAAAATCTAGACCGTGACAGGAGACTTTAGCCAATCATAGGTCATTTCACATAGACAATTATCCTATTGGCAACAAATGCATATGTGCGTGCATGTCACATAAGATGGTGAAAGCCTGATTCAGTGGAAGAAAATCCTGCAAACATGTGATAAATTTCCAATACCTCATTTGTCTACAACAGCACATAGTACAAAACACATGTGTGAACATGTGAGCTACAGGCTATGTTCGATGCCATGGCGCTTGTATTGTGGAGTGTAAAAGAGGCACGATGACAGCAGGGAAATAACTTTTGGGGAAGGTCAGTGGTGTGTGTGAATATATAGTGTACTAGCCTCTCATGCCACTGTTGGATGGTGTTACAGATGCCTCCGAAGCCTGGTGCTGGAGGGGAATCTTTGAGAAGACAGGTTGCGTTGAGAGAAACCAGGGTCTTGGTGAGGCCCCTAGGTGACCAGGTCCTACGAGGCAACTGACTCCTTCGGATGCTGGTCAAACTTGTGGTTTTGGTGGGAGAAGTTTAGTGAGGTTGCAGCTTTAAGGCCACTGTTACAGCATACAATGGTATTTTAGACAATTTTGTGCTTCCAACTTAATAAGGCCTTATTCTGTTCCAACATGACAATGTCCCCATCATGAATGTACTGATGGAGCCCAAATTCAGTGTAATTTGCTTATCAGGTAGAGGGTGCAAACACTGAAGAGCTTTCTTCCATGTTTTTGGCCCACAACACATGTGCATTGTGGTTCTTCTGACTGATCAACTGACATCCCGCTGGGATGATGAATGGTACTGAAATCATTTAACAATCTGGCACTTTGAGGCTTCTCAAATTTTAATGGACTAAATAATTCAAATTACAATGCAGAGTCATTCCAGGGTGGATGTGACGAATCATTAATCAAAATCTTGTAGAAAGCCTACTAAGAGGAGTGGACACTGTTGTAGAAGGATATTAAAACACAAGGATCACATACGGGTGTAAAGTTCAGGTGTCCACATACTTTTGTCCACGTGGTCTAGATAGACAGACCTCAGACAAGGTCACAGATGAAAAGGCAGCGGCGCAGAAACACAAACGAGACAGAAAGAGACAGAAGAGGCTGATTTATTGACAACAATGTGGAGACGGGATGGATCTGGGCATCAAAGGAGCATTCCTCCCTAAACAGACGTGATGGGGAGATGGAGAGAGATGGTAGAGAGAAAAACAGAGATGTGGCAACAAAAAAAAAAGTGCAACAAGAAAAAGTAATAAGACAGACAGTCAGAGAAGAAAATCAGAGAAAATGTTTCAAAGTGAGAAAAATGGAAGGAGGACCAGCAAATAGATTGATGATGGATGAGATGAAGGGCGAACAAAAGAGAGAAAAAGTTACAAAAAGGAGAAGAATTAGGGATAAAAGGCTGGGAAGAAAGAGATGGCTGAGAAAAGAGAGGAGGGATTAGGGAAGGAAAGAGGGAGAGGGCAAAAAAAAAGTTGCAATAGCGAAAAAGAAAGAAGAGACAGGAGAAGAAAGAAAGATCACAAGGGAGACAGAAGTGAGACAAAATAGTACTGACACAGATAGACAAGGGAGGGGGAGAAAAAGAAAGAGGGTGTGGGGAGGAGGAAAAAGGAGAAAACAGCTTTTCTAAGCCAGCCAGGAGGAGAGTGCCAGCTGTGTTTATCTGACCTTTGACCTCAAGGCCACTCCAATCTCTACAAGACCTCAGTCTGACTAGCAGGCACACACACACACACACATATACATATTGTATGTACCTCACCACAGTACGGCTGCAAACAGTGGATTACAGAGACACTACTTTACCTGATTAAAACAGAGCAAAGGTTAGACCCACTGACCAGGCAGGAAACACAGACATTTGTCTGAATGGAGAGCACATCTGGAGGAAAACTAAACTATCCTCCAACCGAGGAACAGTGAGGAAATTTGTAATCCAGCCATTTACACTTGACTCTTCTTCTTAATTTACATATTTTATTAGAATTTATCCACCTCGCCTAGCACAGGATTTTGCTTTTTCACCTTGTAATCTGGTAATTCAGTACAGCAAATTCTGTCAAAATTGAATACATCTGAGGAAAAAAACCCAAAAAACTCCATCAACAAATGTGTATTGTTCCACAGCTAAAAATAGACCCAGTTACTTGTAAGATGTTTTGTATTTTCCTCTCTAACCTCAGTATGTGGATTCGGGATTAAGGGCCACAGACAGGTTGAGGAAGTGAAGACGTACTGAAAGACAAACTAAGACACTGCCGGCTTCTGTATTTTCATGGATCCGGTGGCAATCAAAAAAAAGAACAGCACCAGATTTAGTCTTTAAATGCCACGTTTTGTGGGGCAGTAAGTCACTTCGTCATCATCTATACATGTTTAATTATGTGACTTAAACGCCTTCATTAAATCAATTATCCATTTCAAGGATGATGCAAGCATTTAAATGAAAGGTTATTATAGTTAGTTATTATAGTGTCTGACATACCGATGAAAAAAGTCTGTTGTCCTCTTTTAATAAGTTACTTTCGCAACCTGATTAATACTACTAAGCTTGTGAAAAGCTTGTGACGTCTCTGTCAGTTTTGAGAAACTAATCCTGATGTCATGAAAGCCTGCTTTACAAGCTGGGGCGTGGTGTCGGAAATGCATTTTCCAGGGAGGAAGGTTTGGCAGGTTAAATGAAACGATACTGTTGGTTGCATCACGGGAATTCTTCTCGGCGATTGACCAGAACTAGATCGGGATATCTCGCCCTCTGACGCACCAATTTTGACGATTTATTTGGATAATTGTGTGTGTGCATAATTAAATATATAGTTCCACTATCTTGACATTTAGTCCGCTTCCCTCAGTATCTTTAAGATTCAAAGAAAGGAAAAGTGTGAAGTGTAAGAAAACCAAAGAGGGGACGTTTTTCTACTTTTTTGTGCCAGAAGAGGAGAGCTGCTCTCTAATCCCGTAGCCCCGGCCTCTGGCAATCAGCTCCTCTCACGGGCCAGACACACACAAACACACACTTACACACAATGTGTAGGCCAGATCAAAGCCTGACAGCCTCCACAGACCCCCACTACAGCCTGAAATATGTCTCCGGGACTCTATGCCTCGCCTCTTTTTCTTTTTTTTTCTTTTCTTTTTTTAAAAATAATTTCTCCTCATCTTTCGATTTCTTCCTCATTTATTGCCCTCTAACCCTTTACATCCTCTGTCTCCAAACCTTTGTTTCATTCTTGCCCCCCCCCCCCCCCCCCCCCCCCCCCTGTTTTCCCCTTTTAGGCTTCGTATCTCTCTTTCTATCACTGTGAAATATGTCCAGCTGGATTTAGCTTCTTCCTCCTCAGCACTCAGCTCGCCAACCCAAGAGAGAGAAAGAGAAGCAGCTGGTTTTACACAACAAGAGGAAGGGATGTATAGATGAAGGAGGGAGGGAGGGAGGGGACTCCTCTGGGGGCAGGGAGGTAGATGGGAAAAGAGATATAGGAGTGGAAGATAGAGAAATATGGGAGAAGGTGACAGAGGAAGAGTGGGAGATAAAGTGAGACAATGGAGGACATAGAAGGGAGAGCGAGACATAACAGGAGAGATTTGCTGATGTGGGGTAATTTGAAGGTAGATTTCAGCCCGGTACCCTACATCCACACCCGAATCCATACCTCAGGATTATCTAACACTAACAGCTGTGTGCAGGAAGTAAAATATAAACTTTGGACATAAAGAATATGGTGACAGGGTATCAAGTTACACTACAAGACTGTTTTTATTAGAGGAATATTTTAACTGAAATAGTTCGAGCTGTCTGTAAATGCATCTGCTATAGATTAAACCCTATATTAAAACTGTAAAATGGACGTAGAATCAATTTTGATCTTATGAATGTAGTTGACATGGAAATGATCATAAACAGGAGATACTGAACAACCCCCAGGTGTGTGTACAATCATTATATTTATGTAGTAGACAGGAATCATCAGGGTCAGGGTGGATGGCGGCTGAATCAAGTCCAGGACTCCCATCCTGAGTGGATGCATGTGGTTTGGTTTAAGAAGCGAACACTATGGTTAAGGTTAGGGGAAGATTGTGGTTTTGGTTAAATGCTAATAAAGAAACACTCTGTGTCTTGCACAGTGGACTGTAGTGTATTCTATATTAAACCAAGCTCCTTCCCTAACCTGAACCAAGTGCTGCGATTGGCTAAACATAACCATAAGGTTTAATGATGCTTTAGTTGCTACAATCAAATATTGCATTACAAGCTAGAATCTCTATCATGTTTATATTGGTATCTGTTTAGCTATTACCTGTGGCTAATTCCCAGTTGCACTTGAAGTTACATGTTTTACATGTTTGTCTCTGGTTTGAGCTTCCAAAAAGAGCCAGAGTGAAACAGGAAATATTCATTAGAGCAATCAAACACACACACACACACACACACACACAGACTAAAAGATGAGGATAAGTGGCTGTAATATGCAGAATGGAACAGGCGGCAGGGGTTAAAGCTCCGGGCTCAAAGCTCCGGGCTCTTCGTCAGGCGGCAGAACAAGTGCTTTGTTTAGATAAGACAAACTACATTGTCAGCGTTGCCAACAACAACCATCGGGACTGAAAAGAAGAAAAAAAAGTGCCACCTCTCCATCAACATAAAGAGACACCACAACATCACCCACGCAGCCCTGAATCAAAGAAAAAGCAGAAATCTTTTGGGATTACCACATTAAACTCACCCTCACTCACCACAGATGAGAACACTGCCTAAACATCTGGAGTCTACAGGCATCTTTCACATCATTTAATCACACCTATACTTAACATATTAATTTGGCATTTGAGGATTAGTTTGGTAAATTACAGTGGCGACTGTTGATTTCTATGATAGATAGAGTGCTTTGGGTTTTAGCACACCCGTTCTAGGAATGAGTCACAGCATTATACTTCTCAGACTGAGACAAACAGAGATTACTGGGCTTACCTACTGCCACACAGGTAGACACTCTGTCAAACACACACGCAGGACACACAAGGACACACACACACACCAGCAGACAGCAGCTAAAGCAACTGAACAGTACAGATGCAATGAAAACGGTTTACAGTACTGTTGTAATAAGTTTCAACAACAACAACAAAAAAAAGTAAACTGCAATGCTGCGGTTTTACTGATCAGAATCTAAGATGTTTGAGTTTAATTCAGCCTCTGTTAAAAGAGCCTTTGTATCGCATCCAAAGACGCATCAGTGAAAAATGTAGCTTTGGCTTTTATCATCATGAAAAGCATTTTGCAACTATGTGGTTTTCACGAGCATTATGCAGCTTGTGCAAGAGGTGTATATTTCAAAACGTGCATTGCGAAGCCGCCGGATTCTGTTGAATTGTCTCTAGGAAGTCGTTGCATAGGATATAAACAGGACAACATGCTATAAGCTAACATAGATGTCATACATCTCTTTTGCGCCTACATAAACTGCCCGGCAGTCAAAACAAATGTGCAATGTTTGAGCAGAGGCGGCTGTGCAGCAAGAGCGTGTGCTGCTCAACATTAAGGTGGATTATTTGAATCTGTGTGCAATGAAAGACTGAAGAAATTCAATAAAAACTGGTCTTTATGTTCAGTTGTTATTATTTTGTTTGGCAGGACAACATGTGTTCGACGTCGTTTGAGACTCCCACTAACAACTTCGTAAAACAGTCTATAAAACCTGATGACAGATTACGATGCGCGTTTAATTTACTGTTCTCGTTGTCTTGTGAGTTAATTCTTTATTTGAAAGGCAGGGCCGCGTCCCAGAATTTTTCCTGTTATTGGACAGGTGGGGTCACCCTGCCTTACTGACGAGATTTTCATTAGTCTGGGTTTAAAAAGGAGACTTGCTGTCCTGAGATGAACTCGGCGTTGTGTCAGAGCCTCTGTTGCCACAATGACAATAAACACCTGGAGGGAAAAAAATGGCCCCCTGACCGAGAATCGGCACGAAAAAGACAAAATTAAAAGACGCCGATCAACGTTGTCGGAAGCTTTAATTATAGAATTCGCCGATCCCTGCTCATTTAAACTACATTTAAAAATGCAAATAAAAAAATAAGGTAGTTTAATTCAATTGCATGTGATATAATTACATTTTAATTGTTTACTTCAATTTAGCTCTATTGTCAAAACATAGTTATAATTCTCTGCTAAAGATAAATACAAGTACAATAAATAACTGTGAAAGTTATTTGCAAAATTCTGGAAGATATCATTTAAAGTGTGCTTTTTTTTTTTACTAATTACTAAACACTGTAATTATACTATACAAGCAGACAAAGTCATAGTGTAAGGGAATATTTTTATATTTTAAGAAATAAAATATAAGTTAAACATTAATGGGAACATTCTTGAAGTCCTCTTGTACTCATATTGTGTGTTATACTGCAGTATTTATGTAGCAACCTATATCAAATTATTTCAGTATGTCCATTACACTTCAAGTTTAATTCCTATTTATCATATCTCGTGTTAACTGTGTTAGATCATAAACATTACTTACTTTAATGATTAATGCCTAACCCTAATTCTTTTTACTGTGTGAACATGCATTTCAATGTGTTTACAAGTGGAGCTTGACGGTTACTTGTTGCTTCCAGAGCTTTCAACCACATCTTGTAGCCCTGATTGTCATGGAGATGGCTTTGTTAATAATCAGGTCAGGTGGTCGTGTATAGAGGTCTCTACTCAAGTATCCTTGTTTTTTCCAGCCGTGGACCTGTCATCTCTTACGTGACCTAAATTACAAACTTTGGGCACAAAATGTGGGTAAAAACAGCAGTGTGTGTGTGTGTGTGTGTGTGAGTGAGAGATAGAGAGATTTTCTGTTTTGTTTTTTCCATTATGTTTGCATGACACTGTATACCGTCAGCTACAGTAAGTCAAAGGGCAGACTCCACGGTAAATGTCCTCGTTTGAATGACAGTGCTCAAATTACAACACATACACATACCCTAAAATATATAGACAGACACAAAGAAACACACACGCCCTTATATATACATACATACACACACACACACACACACACCTCTAACCCTCAACCCAATTCCACAGTCGTCTACTGCACACATTCTCTGCTGCTCCTGAAAACGAATTAGTCACACATGTTTGCATTTGTACACAAACCCTCCCAGAAACAAACACAACAGGAACTCAGGGTCATACATGCATGTGCAAACACACACACACCACGCACGCACGCACACACGCACGAGACACTCGCATAACATGCATGTGCACATCTACATGCACACAGAAACACGTGAGAATGTTTCAACGCGCACACGTGAAGATAAAGTCTTTTGCAACACACACGCACACATACACACACATACACACACAGACACACACAGACACACACACACACTACACTGGTGGTCCTGCTTGGAGAGGAGCTAAAGCTCCATCTCTTTTGTCTCTCGTGGGAGGCCCAGACAAAAGCAACAACCTGACAGGTAAACAAGCCGTCATGTTTGGGCAGACCTACCTGAGAAAGGCTCTCACCCTTCTCAGCCTCACCCGACACACCCTCCTCCCACCTCGCTCCCACCGCCACCGGCTCCAGTCTGCGGCTTTTCTTCGCCAACGCTCCTACCTTTACCCTCGTCCGTCCAGCCTTTAACTTTGTCATAGATCTGAAGACAGTTTGTGCTCCCGGGAGCATGACAGGTGATATAACATGCGGCGTGGCAGCCATGTTGGACATGACACTGAGTATGTGATTGAGTTAAAAGCGGTGCTTTGCTCACTGATTATTACAGCTAGCTTGGCTAAATTGAAAAGTTGAAAAGTGTCTTGTGTATCTGATCACAGTCTATGTAGAATGTAGTGTTAGTCGTAAGTGCTAGAAAGTAAGTACATTTACTCGACTACAGTACATAAGAGCAAACTTTAACCTATTCTAACCTATATAAACCTATTGGACTACATTTATTTTACACTTGTAAGCTGCTTTACAGATTACAATTTAACATAAAAACACACAATAAGCTTATAAATTGTATTGTATGATTGAACCACCTTTGGCAACTTACAAAAAAGCAGTTTGAACAAATATTTATGAGTTGTGTATCATCAAAAGGTAGAAAAGGAACTTCAACCAGCTACAACATTAAACTGCTGCTTACACACTGATACACTACTTACCTAGTTACTTTTCATGCTTTAAATATTTTGATAGTACTTCTAATTGTTGATTTTGAAATGAAGAATTTTCAATATGAATAGCACTGTGAGATCTGAGTATTTCTTCCACTACTATTAGTGACTGTAACTGCAGTGTAAAGCACTATTTTACATTTGAGTAATTGACAGCATATAATTAGCCGTTCTTATAAAAATGTTACTGAACAGCATAAATTGTAGATGTACTATAAGAACCCTGTTATGGACCTGAATATGACAAACTATTCACCTGTAAATTAATAAATGAAACTCCAGCTCCACCACAAACTGCTTTTAATCTGTTAAACCATATTTGTTACATCGGCTCTCGTGTGTCATTCGCCTTTTTATTTGAATGATGGCTCTCAGGAGATTAATCATGCACTGGTTCTAGTATCATGTTCACTGTGCCGCTCACAACACCAGCAGGCTGCGTTATATAAAACAGGAAATGTTAGACAAGACTGACAAAACACAAAAGATGTGATGATCTGTCTAGGCTAGCATTTGGGCATGACGTCACACTTCAGGTTCAGACGTGGTTGGTAATAAATGTCATAGATGACTTAATGGCCCTTTTAAAATCAGGGTGTATTTGTTGTATTTAAGGCTCTAATGCACCATAATGCACCTCTGGACCACAGAGTACAGTGTCTAAATGCTTTTTCAGAGCTTTTTATACCCAAAAATAACATTTCCACTGCAATGCTGAATATGTTGGGGGGGTTTTGCCAGCAGCTTCAGTCCAAAAATAGCATCATCACATTTCCATGTTGGTCAAATTGTCACTATTTTTATTACAATGTATTTCAAAACTCTTGGGAAACACTGAATGTTTGTCCATTTTGGCATGGAAATTGAAATGTATCATGATAATTAACAAATATTGGTCAGTCCTAAAGTATCAGAGCATTAGGCCATTGACATTTTGTTTGATTTGTGTATAATTCTTCCTCACATTCAGCTATCTTAAGTGCACATAGATGCACACACACACACAGCGAAGCAGCAAATCCCTGCCAACTTCAGCCTTTCCAAACAATTCAAAACATTTGGGAATAAAGTCTTGCAGCGTAAGACAAGAGTTTAACAAAAGCCACCCACACCTGCTTTATCATTGGAGTGTATTTCGAGTGTTTCTCTCCAGCTAAACATTGGGAACTAGTTTGTTCATTCTGCACAGCAGATGTTAGATGGAGGAAGATCATGACCACAGGGACAGACGAGGGCGGAGGGAAACAAAGGAACAGAAAACAAACGAGGAGTACAATGAAAAAAAAAAAGTTTGAAAGAGACTCTGGTGAAAAGATGATATAATCATGGATAAAGTGCAGAATAAAGGTTAATTCACCTTTTTCCTCACAGTAATATTATTTACTCAATTTACTCAAGAGTGTTAACAGCACTTATTAAAACGCCTTATTATTTGGGCAAGGTGGGGCGAGTATTTGAACTTATTGAATAAAACATTCTTCCTCTTACAAATTAAAACCCTAATTAGTAAGCAATGAAACACACCTGTGCTCAGTTGAATACACTCAGGAGTTTTACTGCTACAACTTTACTTGGTCTGGTGTGACCAGTAGCTCTTGATGACTAATGCTATCTAGTGTTGCCAAACTTTAGATAATATAACTGCCGTTACTGAGTCACTTTGCAGACTTTAGGACTCTTTGTGCTTTTCTTTTTTAGGTTCATGGCAGAAATTGCATTCAGGGCTTTCTGGCAGAAAGGCTCCTTTCTTTTCTTTTTTTAAACTAAAACTAGCCAGGTAGATTTGGTGAGTAAAACTAACCAAGTAGTAAGGCTTTCTGGCAGAAAGACACGAGGGAAAACTTCACCAACGTGGGCTTTCTTCTAATCCTTTTTCCAAAAA
Source organism: Nibea albiflora (assembly GCA_014281875.1). Lineage (NCBI taxonomy): Eukaryota > Metazoa > Chordata > Actinopteri > Sciaenidae > Nibea > Nibea albiflora. Next base: position 15,682,915 of record CM024807.1, read on the forward strand.
AGTTGGCATGCTGTGTTAAGTGTAAACTGAAGCAAAATGTGATGATGTGCCCATAAAATCCCACCTTTAATTGAAAGTAGTACAAAAACAACTCATCAAATGCTGAAAGTGAGAATTTGATTGTTTTTGTAAAATTATACGCCTATTTTGAATCTGATACCAGCAACATGTTTCAAAAGACAGTTTCTCCAGGTGAAATTGCAAGGAATCTGCTAATTATATTGTCTACAGTACATAATATCATTAAAAGATTGAGAGATTCAGGAGAAATCTCTGTATGCAAGAGACAAGGCTGAAAAACGACACTGGATGGCTGTGATCTTCAGGCCCTCAGACGACACTCAAAAACAGACACGACTGTGCCGTGGACATCACTTCCAAAAACACTGTCTATGAACACAGTTTGGTAGTGCATCCACAAATGACTGGTGAAAACTCTACCGTGGAAAGAGCCAGGTAAAACCAGATCCAGACACACTGCCACCTGTGTCTGTGAGCCTGCTGAGCTCATTTAAGATGGACTGAGGCAAAGTGAAAACTGTCCTGAGGTCTAACGAGTTAAAATTGAAATTCTGTTTGGAAATCATGAATGTCACGTCGTCCGGGCTGAAGAGAAGCTTGTTGTCAGCGTTATTATCAACACACAGTTCAAAAGCCAACATCCACGAGCATATGTGGTTGCATTAGTGCACATGGCATGATGGGTAACCTGCACATTTGTGAAGGACAACGCTGGTCTCCTGTGCTGAGGTCTAAAGTTTTATTGATTCCTCCATCATCCCCAACCTTCTCCTTACACGGACCTCCTTCCTGTCACCACGGCCACCAGGGGGCTTTGTAAATGTAAACACATGTTGTTTGCTGAAAGGCCGTGATCTTGTTTTTGGGAGGACAGTTAAAGTCATAGCGGCTCTTTGGTGGCCACAGTGGCTGGTGTTCAGCAAACGTTAGCTAGTTTCAACTTAAAGTATATGTCACATTTCTATAACCTGAATGACGTGTTTATTATTGTAACCATGGCAACAAAGTTCCCCTAAACTTTAGCATAAAAAAAAATAATAACTCCAACCCAAACGAGCTGTTTTTCTGCCTGAACCTAACCAAACTTTTAAATTTAACTTTAATTTTTCAGGTTGTGATTTGTGAGACAAACAGTCATCATCATCATCCTCTCGATGAGGTGTTAGGCAACACCTGATTACCTGAGAGGTCTGGTTAAATTGTAGTCAACAAAGCAGGTCAGAAATGTACAGGGGAGCCAGACGGCTAATCAGAATCGTAATGCTGATTCTGTTTTGCACTGTAAGAAATGTAAATAATTTCAGTAATTCAATAATATTCCCAGCTTTGAATGTGTATGTCTTATCATGGCTATTCCGAGAGGATTCCATAGGCTGCAGTATGTGAAGACAGGAAAGGGAGAAAACAGCATAAATTATTGCTGCAATAGATTTTCGGCAAGACCGCATTTGGACAGTTATTGTGTTTTAAGACGATCACCTGCAAGAGGTCACTTTTTATTTAAAAAAAAACAACAAAAAAAAACTATCCAAGTCGAAGCAGGACAGAGAAGAGTTGAACGGTGTGTTACACGAGAAGCCACGTGAAGCTGTTTGCGTGAGCTGCTGTGGGAAAACATTGTTTCCTGACTGAGGATAACCAGAGTACCTCACTTCATCCTCCTCCTCCCTAACTCCTCTTTAACCTGGCCTGCTCGGTCAGGCTACTGTGTGTATGTGTTTGCATTAGTGTGTGTGTGTGTGTGTACCTGTGTTAATCCATACCTGTGTCTGCGTGTCTGGCTCAGTACACAGCATGGGAAAGAATGAAGAGGAGAAAGTCGAGAGAGGAAGGAAATAAGTTGCTCCCTTTGGCATTAAGGGCTAAAATTTATAGAAGCTTCTCATAAACATTAACTTAAGAACAAATCTTAGCCAAAGCCCATGTGCACTGAAAAATATGAACTCAGTGCCAAAACAGTCATATTTCTGATGTTTTATGGTGCTTCACAAGTGATTATACAATTTAAAACAACATCCAGTGAGTGGGAAGATGTTGCTCATCCATTTTTGGTGTTGGTTTGAGTGGAGAGCAAGAGAAAATGTTATTTGCTGATGTCTTTTTACTCCGCACAAAAATAAGCATCTGGCGGAAACAGAGTCATAGATCAGACATTTTTTGTAGTCTATTTTGTAAATCATAGTTGTTATCAGGTTAGTCCTAAATCTTCATGGATAGTTTTATCCGTACTCTTACATAAGGACGCAGTGCTCGCATTCGAAACACTTCACAAAGCGAGTCACCCAACTGATATGGCTCTCACAGAGCAGAGGCTAAGTATTTAAGAGATTTTGATTGATGAACTTGAAAGAAGGGGTTTTATTTCTCCACAAGTATGTTGTTGCTTTAAAGAAAAGTCTTCAGAAGAAGCTCCAGACCTCTTGCACTTTTATTGGCCTTGCTAATGACACAGTGTTTGTGCGATTTTTCTTTTTTTTTTATCAGAAGCCAGAACGTGAGAAGGAGCTAAAGTGCTTCTTGCTAAAGAGTCTCGTACAGATTTAGAGCAGCAGATACCATTTTATCTGACAATCAAGATAAAACTGCCAGGATGAGTTCACTGCTCCAGCTTTTCCCATTCTCCATTCCCATACCTGGATCATGTGGAATTCCCAGAGAAGGGCAGTAAATTGTCCGGTGGGGCGACGTTGTCCTCTCCCTCCTGAATACCTTTCATTCTGAGAAAGAGAGACAAGAGAGGAGGCATGTTGAGTTTCACCTACGTGTCCTTTTTGAAAAACACATAGATCACTTTTTTTTTTTTTTTAAAGGGAGGATGTGAGTCTGAGCGAGTATGTGTGTGTGTGTGTGTGTGTGTGTGTGTGCGCGCGCATGTAAATATGTGCTTGACTACATTCAGTCCACAACTTTCTCAGATCCAACAACTTCCCACATTAAGAAAATAAGTTTGGTGCGTGGTGAGAAATTAAAATATGTGGTTGACCTTTTGTTGTTGGACAAACAAGGCTAAGGTTCCTGAGCAAATATGTACAGGAGGCTCGTTCAACTTCAGTGGTTTCCTTGATCAGTAAATGAAGTTTACTTGATGCAAGAAACCTTGAACCTTGCCAAAAACATGTCACCTCCATAGATGCTGATTTGACGTATTGACCTCTCAGAAAGAAATGAAATCCACGTGGCTTTATAAAACTGACGCTGTGGTCAGTTCAGGGTGTGTTGTCAGCTCTCTAAAAGGCGGGGTGTAACTCAGTGCACCGTACGCATTTATTGTTGGATGTGTGATCTACGTTTGTGTCCATAAAAATCTAGTTTAATCTGACAATGTTTCAGCTTTTCCATTTTCATCATTCAAGTAGCAATGCAGTAAACACCTCTAACAAGGTTTCCAACAAGGAAACATTTTAATAATCGAAATAGCAACAATCATAAGAATAGTTCAGTATTTTGGGAAATATGTTCATTCACTGTGATGACAAGACCCCATGAAGTCACTGCATCCAGACAAAGGTGCTGGCAAGTAGATGCTTTACCTCGGCAGGCTAGCTGTTTTGCCTTGTTTTCAGTCTTTGTGCTAAGCTAACCATCTTCGGGCAGAAGTGGTATTGAAGTGGAATCAATCTTCTAATTTAACTCTTGCCCAGAAAGTGAAAAGTGTTACAGTGATGTGAATGTGATTAACTGGAGGAAGAACAGAGCCACATGACAGCAGCTTTGACTAAAACCAATGAATTTCTTTTACCATCGTTTTTGTTTTGGGATTTTGGATGAATACGGTTTCTGTGCAGCAGTTATGGAGTCATTTGTATGTATTTGTGTATCATTTCTACTAACTTTACACATTGTCACCTGCAGCGCTTATGTTTCACAGAGTGATAAACGTGACATCAAATGGAAATGGATTCGCACACTGGAAAAGCAGATTGTCTGTTCACCAGTTTCACTCAGATTATTTGTATGATTTATGCACAGTTTTGTGTCAAATTTTGTGACATCAAACAAAAGCAAATCGTTTTGACACTGGGAGAAGACCCCAGGAAAACCAAGAATATGTTGGAGAAATTATATACCCCATCTTGCCTGGGAACACCTTGAGATCCTCTTAGGAGCATTTGGAGGACGAGGCTATAAGAGCACCTGGGTTACCTTGGTTACCCTCCTATTGCTGCAACTAGACTCTAGCAGCAGAAAAAAAAGATGGATGGACTGTTGACTTCTGAGGGGCCCCCACAGTAGAGCCAGAAATGGTGGGCTCTATCCTCAAACCTTCCAACATTTTACAGAGCCTTTGGTCTGTCATTGCTGACGTAGCTTAGTCAGTTGCAAATAGCTTCAATACTTCCTATTTTGCAACATCTGATAGGACTCCACTCTGTCACGTTCTGGTCTGTCTGTTAGAGGAAGTAGAGTCGGTCATTTGAAGCAGTAGAAGCAGACTAATCACGATCTCTGCAATGTTTGTTCAGCTTGAATAACCTATTTTTGGTGGATCACAGTCATTCACCTGCGGAGCTGCAGCTACCATAATAATTCAGCTGAAAAGTATAAATCAGCATCAGCAGTCAGCATTTAGCCAAGTCAGAGGATGACCTGAAAACTGCAGTGATGCACACGTGTGTGAGTGCATGTGCGTTGAGGACATACAGCTGTGTGCGAGTGAGTCCGTGCACATCTACATGGGAGTGTGTTTATAACTGTTTACACTCTCCAAGCTCAAGCCTTTGCTCGGCCTGGTTCCACTGAGCAGGCAGGTACACTGACAGGCAGGGAGGCCATGGCAGCTTCTTAATCATTTCTCCCTCCTTTTTGTTTCTCTTTTGACAGTCCTTCGCTCTTGTGTGACGGCCCACATTGCCGCCCCGGCCTGCTTACCTTTTCAGGGCTCCTGAAGCGAGACTACTAATGCACTTGCTGCTCTCCTTGCTACCTCGCCGCCTCGCCCTGAGCTCCAAACTCCCATGACAGCGCAGGACGCTCACTTTGTCTCCCGTGTTTGTCCAAAAATTGTTTCAATATGTATTTTTGGGAACGGTAATGTTTGCTTAATAAATCTTTGTGTCAGGGGAACACAAAGAGAGCTATAGGTCGAAACCAGGGCGGGTCGGATTGGACACACTCTCTCTCTCTCTCTCTTCCTCGTTTGCTCTTCACTCTACTTTCCATTCTCTCCATTTGCCAGGTTGTTTTTTCCAGCCTGCTGTCAGCAGGTTTATATACACATGTATCAGGCCCAGTGCAGAGCCTTCCTCTGAGTAACCTTTGGCAGTTCCCATGCCCAAACTTTTGCTACCTTTACATGCCCAGTCAGAGAAAGGTACCCACAAGCATCCACATGCCCTAAACATTTTGTTGTCATACACACACACACACATACACTAACATGATGATGAGTATCTAACAGTGATGGCCATGCACCAAAAAATAAGCAATTATCAAGCTATGTGCTGAGTAAGCTTTGGGCTCTTGGTCTTTGTGCCAAAAACAACTTATCAAGACATCACTTCTCAAGTACAATTTCATTACATTTAAACTGATCTCTAATTATGGGAACGCTTTATACAAAGGCCAAAAGGATTTTTACAGACACACTGGGCAGCCCCGGTGAAGTTGAGTCAACAGACAAAGAGAAGGGGAAGTAGCCTAATGCACCTCAAATGATGGAAAATTGGATGTGTTTCTTTCTCTTTGCCCAAAAATGAGGAAGTGGAAGAGCAACAGTTGACACGGTTGCCAGAGAGACCCGACTAGCAGTGATGCAGTGACGTACAAAATGTCATAATGACCTCCAGCCCCAATACAAACATAATTCAGTTTTGCCGAAACGAGCAGGCGCAGGTGTGAGCTTTTTGTTTTTTTGAGTTCATGATCCAGAGTCTACACACATGAGGTGAAAGTCTCGCTAGTATGAAAAACTATGTATTCAAAAGAAATGAAACCCTGCAACTTAAATGACAAGGTAGGCAGTTTGACAACATCAAAACTGCTGTAACTGACTATTAAAAATGATCGATAATTGATAATAATTGATCTTTCAGCTCCATGGTTAAGGTTTCGTTAGATTTGAGCAATTAAAACTTCTTGTTTAATGCAAAAATTTGACATTTGTACTAATATTCTCTCTGGCTAGAAAGAACAGGCTAGCAATTTGTAGTCTTTGTGCTAAGCTAACTGGCTAATGCCTTTAGACTTATATTTCACAAACAGACGCTGCCTCTCAGCCATAGTCAGCCGGGATAGGCTCGAGCTCCACCATGACCCTGATGAGGATACAGATAATGGATGGATGGGTGAGTTGTATTAGCCGCCTCAGCGAATAAAAGTTTGTTAAATATAAGTCGAAAGGCACTAGCCAGTTAACTTAGGCATTAAGACTACAAACTAGCTTGGCTCTATCCAAAATTCACTGCACTAATTAACACATTCGGTCTTGTTTAAACCGCGTTAAAACCAACAGTTCGTCATTTTACGAGGGGTTATGTGCCAGACTGTTTCTTGGCTCTGAGGAGCAACATCTTGGATTTTCCAGTGATAGCTTAGCAAGTGATGCGCAACATTCCAGCACACAACTGCCTGAAAAACAGATAATTATCTTTTCTACACTTTGGGTTTTGTACAGGTTAAACAAACAAAATGTAACATGTTGACACGTGTACATACAGTAGACAGGCTAGCCCCTTGTTTCCCGTCTCTATGCACAGCTAAGCTAACCAGCTGCTAGCTCTAGCCTTGTATTTAACAAACAAACGTGCCTGTAGTGTTGATTTTCTCATCTAACTTTGTGTATTTGCCAAAATATTTCTTCAAGGTTCAAGTCATTTTGGATAGGAGGATTTGGACAAAATGGATTTAATTTGCCAAAAGATCAATAATAGTTTGAAAAAAATGCATCTATTTCACAGTTTGCACTGCTTAAAAGGTCACTGAAATCACCCCAATGTGAAGAACTTCGCAGCCTAGCTGATCCCCTTTGCTATAAACCCACATTCTCTTGTAATCAGAGCAGCCACATGACCTTGTGGTTTTTATTGTCCTTCGCTGGTGACAGAAGCAGACTGAGAGGGGAATAAGGGGGCGGACAGTTTTCCTCGATGAGCCAGAGGCTGGATTGAAAGCGGGGAAGCAGGGGAGGAGAGAGTATAGTGATTTTAGTGGGACGGCGCAGGGCAACGCTATCCCAAACACAGCAGAGTGCTATAAGCCTCCGCCATAAATCTCAGAGCTCACCGAGCCACAGCCAAGCTTGTTCAGTGCTGTGTGCCGCTCCAGAGGCCAGAATCCAGATGTTGGAGAGAGACAGTAAATAAAACAATCTATCAAAACTGAAGAACAAAAAAAAAAAAAAGAAAAGGGGAAAGACTTTTTTTTAAGACTGATTTTTGTGCAGCTGATATTGGAAATCTGTTTTAGGTGACTATCAATGAGGTTGCGGGAGCCCCCAACCTGACTCACACCCAGACATCATGTCCAATACAAACTCCCTCAGTGAGTGAAATCAGTACTTTAATCCCATTTGGGACAACACAGATATTCTAGCACCATACGCTCCATGTAGCTCAAGGTGTTTCTGAATACAAAACAGGCCTGCTCCTCTGGATTAGTTTTTATCATTTATAGATGCAGGTGGATTGAAGGGATAAACAGATATGGAAACCTCATTGTGGAATAAATATCCACGGCTTAAAATCTTACTGTGCAGAGCATAGTGATGGTTTATTGTTTAAGACCTCTGCCTCTGGACATGAACTCCTGCTGGCCTGGGAGTGGATCCTGGAGGACCTATTTGTATCCTGTGTCTCTGCTGCTGCTGCTGCTGCTGCTGTGCCTTAGTCAGCTTTCGATTTGCTTGATAAACAAAACAAAGACAAAGGCAGCACACTTCTCAGATTCCTGCAAAACATTTGGATTTTTAAGAGCCTTGATTTCCATGCTGTCTCCTAGAGGAGGCGAAGCACTGGGGGGGATTTACAGCTAATAAGGATTTTATATGAAAACACACAATCATCTTACTCCCTCCCAACACTTAATCTGGCAAAATATGTCAGATTCAGATTCGATCGAGTACGTAAGTAAGCGCTGGTCTGCACAGTGTTACACCTTTTGTTCTTCTCTTTGGTTCCTAAAGACTCTCCAGGTTGATGAACGTGAGACAGATGTGTGCAGTCTAAAGACGTCACGCTGCAGTATTTTAAGGACTTCTGGGTATTGAGGTTCACACAGTTTTCATACAGTTACCTGTTGCTGCCATTTGGAGCCGCCACCGCGCACAATAGCTTGCTCTAAGCGCTGTTTTTCAGTTCAAAAATTAATACACACATTATTATTCTTGTGATAAAGATCAGACAGGCCAGCTGATGAAGCTGTTGGAGAGGGGGTTTTCTGCTGTATCTGATTACAGCGCTTTAATATTTGTTTTTGGATTCCATGTTCATCAGCTAAAGTGTGGCTAAATTACAAAGTGGTTTTATTCATTTTTGGGGTGTTACATCTTAAATGTGACTATAATTTCAAGAAGAAAACACTGGAAATACTCTTGATATCTTGAACATCATTGCATACAAAAATGCCCCCAAATCATCCTGGTATATTTGGTATATTCTGGAACTTTGGTGTCTAAAACTGAATTTTAATAAGTGTTGAAGAAATGAATGAAAGTAGATAATAAATAATAACAATAGGACGAATGAGTGTGTGCTGTACTTTGGTGCTCATTTTGAAATATTTTAATTTTAATGTTCAGCCTCCACCATCAGCATAGATGCTTTTTTTTTTTTTTTTTTGCAGGGATGATAAATCTAAAATGAAAGAAAAACAAAATAATTTAATTTGCTTGTTTTTACTTTGAAGCCAAAAGATGTGATGGAAAGATGTCTTTTGTAGACACGCTAAGTCCAAACTGTGGTGACTAGCGCAGCCAGTTTTTGGTGGTCGGCCATTTAAGTGTACTACCAAAAGGAAATATCACTGTAGCCAGCATAAGGTCGACGCTCAGATGAAAAACTGGAAGCTGGACGTCCGCTTCTCATCAGCACTAAGCCAAAGAGGCCCGCCGAGTTCGGATAAAGTGGAAAAAGGGGATGATGCCTCCTCTTGAAATGATGATCTATGCACCAGACCTGTTTACGTTGGTAATCTCCGAGCACTGCGCAATCAAAACATCACTAATTTCACTGCCGATTGGAAACTGTGACATCTGCGTTTTCAACACACTTCAATGGGGATTGCTTCAAAGTTAAAAAAAAAAAAAAGAAAAGAAAGAAAGAAAAAAATAGAACTTGGAAGCATCCATTCCTCATAATAGCCCCAGTGATGAGAGGGTGACTTCATCCTCGTCCTGCTCACATGTTTTGAAGTAGATAAATATCCATAGTAGTGGAAACTTTATGCAGTAAATATCATGGCTTGCTGGCAGTCTGTCTAACAGGCTGTTGTGTATCTGTCTGTGCGTCGGGGCCGGCCGGCTGGTTGGGTGTTTGGCTTGTTGACATGCAGGCGGACTCTCCGGCTCTGCTCCGAGTTAGAAAAACGACTGCGACGTTACAAAAGGGCTTTCCATCCTGTCGAGCTGCCCAGCGTCAAGCTCGCAAAACCCTCCTGATTGATTCTACAGAGTCTGGACGACACACGGTTCAAAAGCACTTCTCTGCTCCTCGCTCAGCGGAAACAGGCCTTACATACTAATGCCACCAGCTCTGCTTTATTATGATTGTCCTGGATGGAGAGGGGGAGAGAGGAGGGGAGGAGGAGGGGGGCTCGCTGGGCGACGCTGGTTGTGGGGGCAACAGAAAGAACAGCGAGTCCTCTTTTCTGTGATTTAGACCAGATTAAAACAGCTGACCCTGATTCAGAAACACACACAAACACACACACACACACTCTTCTCCTGGCGGGGTGTGAGCTTGTTTTCCACCTTTCCGCAGTGCGCATCAGCCCTTCTGTTATTTCGGAATAACTATTTACGCTGCGGGAGTGACCATCAGACAGGCCCCGGCCACAGAAACGCACCTCCTCCTCTCCTCCTCCTCCTCCCCTTCATACACGGGGCTAAATAATCCCTCCACCTATTTACACAGGAGAGATGAGGCCACGGCCTCACCTTCAGGGCACTACTTAACTCCTCGAGTCACTCGTTGAGTAATCACAGCATTCTCCTACCTGCCTGCCTAATTATAGAGAGAGAGAGAGAGAGAGAGATAGGAGGACGGGGGGGGTGTTTGGGAGGGGGGGGGTGCACGACTCATTATTTAGCAATGCAGGCCTCACAGGTAGACAAGCTGATATGACCTATCATTGCTGTGGATACAGTTGCATGCCGTGGACTAATGAGAGTCACGTCGTGGCTCCAAGTGAAACAGGAGGACATGCACGAGGTGCAGATATTAGGTGCTACAGATTGTTTGAGCCTGTTGTCATCTTTCGGTATGATTTAGGTAAAAATCATTTATTTATTTTGACAAGCTACTGAGAGCAAACCCCCCCCCCCCCCCCCCCAAAAAAAAAATAGTCCAAACTGCATTTTCTGCACCGATTCAGCCCTGATTGTTACATCACTGCATCTCACCTGAACTGACGCGTCCATTTTGAGCTGACGTGAGGATGGATGAGAGAGAGAGAGAGAGCCTTCGGTATCTCCTAGAAGCAACTATGGGGAAGGAGGTCTGTGCGTGTCCTGGAGGGAGGCCCGCAGCTCCCCTTTAATCCCTCCGGGATCCCTCTCTCAGAGCCGGGCTTTGCTTCGTGCGCAGCTCTTGGCCGAGTTAAAAAGGAAAAGTGTAAGGGTGGGACACATTTCACACTTTCTCCCATGTCTCAGGCCAAAAGAAGGAGCCCTGTAAAGCAACTATGCGGAGCTGGAAATATTCTTTGCCACACAGACGCTGCGGTGGTTCAGTGGTGGGACTGTGCTGTGCTGTGCTGTGCGTGGGCTGCACACATTTTGGCTGTTGGACGTTTGAAACGCAGCCTGAGTGTGTGTCATTGTAACTCTGCAACAAGGGATGTTGAGAAAACATGCATGAGGAGAAGAAGGGGGGAAAAACATGCTTTAGAGTTATGCAAATTTAATAATTTGAAATATTTCATTGCAGCTGATTTATTTTCACTCTCATGGTTTTTATTTATGAAAAGTCTTCATCAGTGATCCAGTCCGCCCACGGCTTACAGGCTAAATCTACTTTAATCTCGGTCTCGGCTACTTGCATCCATGCAGCCATGTTACTGCCTTTTTAGGCCTTTTGTGTCTTCATACAGCCGTGCTGTAACGCTTAAGCCCTGACCCGAATCATCACTTTATTAGCTCTGCAGCTAAAAGCTCAATAAAAGTGTTTTGTATCGGTAGTTTTCGTTGTGTTTTGTCTTGTTTCTCTCTCTCTCTCTCTGCCGCTGAAGCAGCTCAACGACACACGAAGGCCCGAGTGATCCCGAGTGATCCCGCCCGAGCATCATTTGTTGTTCAGAAAACACATTTTAATATTTTCAGGCTCGTTTGATTTTAAAAAGAAATAAAAACTTTAATTCCCTCCAACATGTATGCCCCGCAAGAAATTAAACGTTGGATGAATTAAAATGTTTTGATTCGTGCAGAACAAACTCTGCGTGTAAATATTAGGATATGAACAATTAATTGTTTAAATAATTATCCGCTGACACGAGCTTTAAACTCCGCACATGCTGCATGAATCAAGTCATTATCGAGAAGACAAAACATGATTAGGTTCTGCACCCAAACAAATAGCGGCCTGCTATAAATTAGACTTTTCATGGAGATGTTCTTTTGCCAATAATTTAAATATTGTGACGTGATTTGTCGTGTGTGGCGGGCAAAGTAACACGCTCAACAACAGAAACCTGGAAACCGCGTGATCAGTTCAGACTCAACTGTAATGAAGACGGTTTTTTTTCTAAACATTTAGAAGAGTTTGAAACCAAAATATCAGACGGGTGAGTCGGCAGAGCAAAACTGAGAACACAGCTATTATTTTTCAAGTCCAAGACGACCTGTGAGTTTACAGAAGTGGAATGCGCGCAAATGATGAGCTCAGAAAAAACTCTTAAGCCTCAAACTTTTCACAACGAGACTGTTTTTCTTCAAAGCCACTGTCACAGAGAGCAGGGTGGTATAATAAATAAATAATTACATGTAAAATGATTTTATTATCACCATTATTATTAATAATAGCACTATAGTTAATATTATTAGGCTACTCACATATTGGGGTTGAGAAATGAGGATTTATTTTTTTTTAACAATGGAGATGAGGATCCACTTTAGGGATGAAGATGATGAGGGTGACGTCAGGTGAGGATACTAAAAGTTGTGCCATTAAAAATAGTGATGAAGAGGAGAACTGGGGTGCGAGGAAGATACAGAGGATGACAACTGGGGAGGTGGAGACGGCGGGGAGTGCGTGTTTTGGGGTGGTGGTGGGTGGGTGGGGGGGTTGCGGTGTAGTGACGTCACGGCGAGGCGTGCTGCAGATGGCGAAGAAAACCAAGGCAGCGCCACGGACACGCAACCAAAGCGCTGATTACCGCGGACGCAGCGTTTACGCGCAGCAGACGCATAAAGTGGATTTACTGAACACCTGCATGGGGAAACTCTGAGGGCTTTATTCATTTTTTTCCCTCTGTCGTCTGCCTCTGCTGGGAACTAACTGGTGAGTAAAACACACACACCTCGTCTGTCAGGTCGCTAAATGTTCCGCTGCAGGAGTCGGTAGATTGGCTGGCATCCCGCTCTTCGGCCGTTTTACGCTTCAGGTTTGGCAAATATGAGTTAAGAATGGCGGAGGAAATTAAATGGTGACCAGCGCAGACTCCAGTGCGTGTTGTCGGCTGATTTGGGGTCAGAGCGGCTTTTGGTGGATGCAGAGAGGCCGGAGGATGAGTGGATGGAGCGTTTACGCACAGCAACGGTTTCTGGAGTTAACCGAGCAGAAAATGTAGAAAAATATCAGCGTGAGTCAACCTGAGTGTCATTGTCAGCCAGATGTAGACCTGCTGTAATATTTCCAGTGCACTCCCACTGAAATTATACAATAATCTCTGACTGACGCCTTAAATGACCCAAATGAATAGAAAGGCAGGCGGGTCCGCCACCGGAGCGTGTGAACACGGAGAGACAGAAGGGAGCTGAGTGAAGATTTACTGAGGACATCAGCAGACAGCAAAGGGATTCCTGTAGATAAGAGGAGCTCTGTATGTGTGTGTGTGTGTGTGTGTGTGTGTGTGTGTGTGTGTGTGTGTGTGTGTGTGCGTGTGTGTGGTAACGTTTTCGATGATGGGTTAGGATTACTGAGGGCCCAAAACATAAAAATGCGTGAAAAGTTTCATATTAAAATGTTTCATGGTTGTTCAAAAGTTTGAGTTTGCTGCTTAGCAAAGTTATCATTTTATTTAATGTCTAATTTCGGCTGCATTTCCTGAAAATCTTCCTGAAATAAATAAATATATATATAACAGGAAATAATTAGGCATTCAAATAATAATTATTTAAATGTTCTAACAATTGAAGTGTTTGAGAAGGACGGAAAAATAATTCAACATGAATATGTTGGTGTAGCAGTGTTGTATTACAGGATCATTGGTTGTTTTAATTCATTTTCATTCAAAGTTAAGTGTATCAAATATTATAATTGGAACACATATTGGTAAAGAGAGGGCAATAAATGTATTTGTTTTGATATGCAGGAACATTTTCTTCTCATGCAACGCTCTCCTTGTTTTTTTCAGGCAACTGGAATGGAACTGAATCTGTCGAAGAATGGGATTTCTTGTGGAGACCCAGGTATGACTTGTTCTCTACTCGGTTCAGTTATGATGTTTTCTCTGAGAGACGTTTTAACGCCGTCGATTATTTAGACAAAAGGATGCTGCGGCCTTAAGCGCGGACCTCCTGCACCTCTCGGTTTGGCGCAAAGTCAGAACTTGTTATTGGTAAATCTCGCAGCACACGGGCTCTGTGTGTGTGTGTGTGTGTGTGTGTGTGTGTGTGTGTGTGTGTGTGTGTGTGTGTGTGTGTGTGTGTGTTCACAGGCATCTGCTTTTACGATTAGATGCAATATGTTTCCTATATATGTGGTGAATTAATGCGCATTGCATTTACACGCTGATATGCGGATACGGCAGATAATGAGATGCAAATGGGAGCGTGAGGAAATAAAATGAAAGCAGACTGAAAGGACATTTTTCGACGATCTATTCGAGTTTTACTTCCACAGAGTTTTATTTTGTGTGTCTGGTATTTGTTCATAATCATTTCCTGGTGAGTCGTTTTGAATTTGAAAAACAAAAAAAAGTGGGGGAAAAAAAACGTCGAGTCAGACTGACAGCAAGCAGCACAACGCAGCTCAGAAGAGAAAGATGTTTCCAAAAGCAGACGTTTACATGTAATATTTTCTCAACGTGATTTAAAAAAGGGGGAGTTTTCTGCTCACCTGGATTTAATCACAGACGAAAGAAAGAGCGTAAAATGAAAAACTTTGGAAGTTTCTTTTGGACATTTAAATGACAGGCATGTGAGGCGGAGACTGGTTGGGTGCAATCCATTTAAAGCTTTCAGGAAATAATGATTTCTGATAAAAATAAAAAAATAAAAAGAACACAGTCGGGAAATAATTATTTTAAAGACAACCTGGCTGCCTTTAGGTTTGGTTGCGTTTGTACTGGGGGAGGAAATTCAGACTAACTGAGCCGTCATTCAAGTCAAATCTATGCTGCTAATAGAAATGTTCTTATTGGATTTAAGAAGTGTGTTTTCATGACTAGAGAAACTCATTTGTGCGTGACAAATATGTATTTTTAGGACTAACTCCACCTCAACTCAACTTATCAGTCTTTTTTTATTTTTTACTTTAAAACCACAGTAAACGGACACTGCGCTGAGTAAACTTGCAGGATGATGCATGCACGCGTGCCGAGCTGCATTAAGTCATTCATATGACATTCAAAAACAAAATCCCACACTTTCTGACACTTATATAGATTCTTCTTCTGAGTGCTGGCCTGTGATGGCCATTAGACGTTGTTTTATTTACACCTGCATCCTCTCTGTCAGGTTGTTTGGTGGTTGTCAAGCTCTAGGTCAAACAGGCCTTGGACCAAACAGGGAAACCATCACCAAGGAAATAATCAGCTCTGTCCTTCTCCGGTTACGCACCGTGTCCAGTTACATCTCCACTGCTGTCCTGCCTTTGAATCTGCTAGCCAGCTTTAATTTTCTATATGCATTGTTTTTTGGCCCCGTGGTTAGCTCGACTTTGTTTGGTTACTTTACAGTTAAGGGAGGAAAAAAAAAAGAGAGTCCACCAAGACTGTCTTTTCATGTGTGTTTGGTGTGTGATTAACGGAGTTCGCAGAGTTTATTTTCACTTCTTGGAGGAAAAATATGAGTGTTTGCATTGCCACTGGCCTTTAACCTGTCCTGCCGGATGGAAAGGCTTTTTAACTCATCCATCACACGCAAGTGCCCTCCAGAGAGGAGGAGCAGGACGCAGGCCGGGATGCAGGCAGGCAGGAGGAGGCTGGGTATTTAGATTACCCCAATCTATCAGCCTGTAATATCTGCTGGAGGACACAGGAAAGTAGCATTCACAGGAACTCCTGCGTGGAACATCTTCATGTGCTGTAAATCCTCTAATATTCCAGTGAGGATTTCAGGGGCCACTGGGTTTTTAGTGCGTTCTTTTTTTATTTACAGCAGTGCTCCTGTGATAGTCTTAAAATAAGGAAAATGACTTGTAGGATATAACTGCACTGCTGCACTCAAAATCTCCACCTCCATCATTGATCCACTCAGAGCCGCCTACACTTCACGGATGCGTAATGTACCCACTAACCCCCGCAAATAACTCGCACAGTTTTCGAGCTCCGGTCCATGCATAGTAAAAACCACCTGGTGGCCACCAGCTTCTCGAGGTCGCTCCCATACACCCCCTCCCTTGGCTCGGGTCACCCACTCCAGGTGAAATTGTGTCGTTTTCTGCGCCAAATATCACCCCAGAAGCATTTTACGCACTTGGCTGCAGCTGAGAACGTGAGTAAGCAGGCAGCGGATGATGGTTTTCCTGCCTAGGGGCACTTCAGTAGGATATATGTGAAGGCCGAACTTGTTCCAGGTCTATGACTGCACACACGAGAGTGATAGTCTAATAATAATAATATTTCTGCTATTAAATCGCTGGATTGGATCATTCGCTTTTATAGATATCCAGATTCCACGTGCCCTTTAACTCCGCTCGTTAGAGCACGGTGTGTGCAGAGAGGCTGAACAAATACAGACAGACAAAAAACTCAGGTGATGGTTGAGAGTTTGCGCAATTGTCTTTTTTTGAAAGGGCCTTCGGGGAGTTTTCCGGTCGGACGGGGATCTCATGTCAGAAGTCACTGTCATACAAAGGCCGAAAATGCTCGAGACTGGCGCCGGTGACAGTCCGAGTCCCAGACTGAGAGGCCTGATCTGGTGCGCATTTACCTGACACATGTAGGCCACAGAACGAGCCACAGCGAGTCTGCTGCCAGCTGGTCTCACATTGCACGAGAGAGTAGCTAAAAGTCTGCAATCAAAGAAATGTTTAAGTTGACCGGAGTCGTGTTTGGCACTCGGTTTTTTTGGGGTTTTTTTGCCTAGGCGTGATTGCGCGAACAATCAAACGTCTGTTCTTTGCGCTTTCGTCACACAGAGCTGAAGGTTCAGTTTGTGTTTGAATGGACAGTTTGAATTCAAGATAAAACATTTTAATGGGGACACGTTTCTGTCTCTAATGGCAAAGGCTTGCCCGCTGACATTTTGCAGGTCATGCGCAATCACACAAGAGCGCTTGGTGCACACGCAAAGGTCAGTTATGCGCAAACTGTAGACCAAATAGGTGTCCGAATAAAGCCTAACGCGTAACATCAAAATGGTATTACTATTAATAAATGACTGCTCTTATTTGTCTAAAAGAAAAGTCCTCTCACCCCTGATTTCCCAAGATGCAACAGGTCTACGTAAACCTCAAAGTATTACAACAAGGCCTCGTCTAGTTCCATCCTAACGTGAGGCGCGGGCGCTGCAAACGCCAGCGTTTATGGAAATCGTCTAATTTCTAGGTTTTATTCGGCCGCATCAACACAAGTCAAGAACTGGACGAAGCTCTGCAGTTCTCCACACGGACATCTGAGTGTTCGGAGTGTTAGGGTTCACTTTAGCTGCGCTGTGTGAACCAATGAATGAGTCAGTGTGTCAGGGATGACAGATTACAATCAGACCAGAAAACACCCTGGAATCCTGACATTTTGAAATTCAGATTTCGAAATTCCAACGTGCGTCTAAATTACACCACACGACCTGACTGCATTCGGATTCCAGCCGTCCTGAAACTTTCCGCGTCCACTGGCTGCCGTTTGCGCGTCAGCACCAACAAAAATGAGCGCAATCTCATCAGGTCATATTTGCGGATCATTAGTGATGAATCTGAGCTGAAAGGTTAAGATCCAGACCGCTGAGTGCATGCTGCCGAAGCTTAGAATAGTTTGAATTGATTATAAACTGGTGGCTGTTTAGTGTCAGCAGATTATTATTCACTCATGTATTTAGTAGAAAGCAGGCTGGGGTTGGTCCTGCATGCGTTGAGTAACGAGAACTCTGATCTGCCAGCCTTTTAATAGTCCCGATTGTTTATTTGCGGTGAAACAATGAGCTGATAGAGCGGCACTGTGGCATTCACACACACACACAATAATCTTCATATCACGTACTATTCATACTGAAGAAACAGTAACTGGGCAGTTACCCGTGTTGGATGGCAAATGTTTATTCAGCTCTGTACATATCCGAGATGTACATTGTGTGGAGAGTGTGTGTGTAGAAGCGCACCCAGCTGCGTTGCGCTGGACAAATCTCAAAACATGCCTACACGAATGAAAGGCCCATTTTACTAGCAAAGAGTCGCATTGCGAGCTCACGAAGACCGAACGAAAAGGACCGCTGCAAAAAATGCTTCAAGTCCAACAACATGTGAACAAACTGGAAATGTATGAATTCGCTGATATGAATAGTCTTTTTTCTTGTGCGTTTTCACTCCACCAGAACTTGATTGCTCACCTGCACGTGACGAAACCAACCGCCAAATGAATTAAAAGCATGTTTTGTTTTTTTTTTCCTCTCTCCTTCTTGTTTTAGTTTGACGTCAGAATATCTCGTTTGGGTGGATATTTTCTTGCAGCGGGCTGGCTTAGTGGGTGGGACTGACTCATTTTGGGGAGGTTAAACGCAGAAAATGGGTGTGTCTCTTGTGTGTGTTGGAGAACCGGAGCTTCCTCTCGAGCTTTTCCCTGCTGCGGAGAGAAGGAGAGCGCACTGGGCTGTCACTGCTGCAGCGGAGGGAAAGGGTGCTCTTGTGATTTTTTTTCTTTCCTCTTAAAGTCTTGCTTTTTTTTTTTAATTTTTGCTTTTTGTTGTTTTGTTTTTTTTACGTGGAGGAACAAAACTCTGTTGGAAATTCTCCCTGAATGGTTCATCCTCTCATGCCGTGGTGTGTGTCTAGCAGCGGGTGGATTTTTAGCTGTTGAGGAGAGCTCTGTGCACCCCCAAAGGATTCACCCCCGTTTCCTCTTCTGTACGCATCCTTCTCTTCAAAGGTGGGATGAATTTGGACAGAATCGCAGAGGCAGTGAGAGCACCGCCGCCCCGCGACGTGGCCCCCGCGTTTCATTTACCGAGAACTTCAAACAGCAGTCGAGAAACTTTAGAGAACTCAAGCAGCGAGTCTTCAGACACAGAGTTGGCAGGTACACAGTCAGAGTGCTTTGAGCAACTCGATTCCTTCTTCTGAGTGCAATAACAGTTTGTTTTACGTCTCCATTAAGCACGTTTACGGCGGGCTGTCACAGAGGCATCCCGGCGGCTTTAACGCTACGAGAGAGAGAGAAAAAAAAGGGGGAGACAATTTGGTTGTGTATCACAGTGTTTGCTTATTCTCACCGCTATGGCGATTTATTTCCGTGTGTCACGGTGCAACACGCACGTGGATAACATAGATCAGAACACATTTGCAGTAAATGGGAGCTTTAATGAGCACGAACGCAAAGAAACAGAGGAAATAGTCCACTTCACTTCTTTTTTTTGCTACAGTTACACCCCATTTTTTGTTTATTACGCTTGCTGATCCAAACATTTGGCAGGATCCTGAAGGCTGTCAGGGAAAAATGTGCAGAACAGCCTGGCCTGCTGTCAGTAAATGCATTACAACAAACTATAAATATTGGGCCCGTCCTCCAATCTAAACTGAAAGCCAGAAGGTCTGTATTAACAATTCTGAGAAGCTTTTTGTTCTTCAGCTTTGCCACTTTTTTTTCCTCCCCCCCTCCTTTCTTCTGTCTCAGTCCACATGAGGTAAAAATAGTAAATACGGGACATTTATTTCTCTTTTCCTTATTTTTTTAATTATTTAAGGGGCTCATTAAAACGTGGCTTTAAGTTTCTTTTTTATGTGGCAAATAAATAATAAAATAAAAAGTAAGACTATCTTCGTGATTAACCTTTGCACGTGTTGACCCTTTAGTTTAATGGGGCAATCTTGTTAGGACACGCATACAATATTGCAGTGGAGAGATAAGAGCTTCGTCGTAAAGACAGTCATATTATCAACGAGGCACATCTAAGTGTGTTTGAAAGAATCGATACAAAAGTCTCAGACATGTTTGTAAATATTTGGCTCGAATCTGTCACTTCTCTTCTCGGGCTTATTTTTTATGGACAACTTTGTATATCATTTATTTATAGCTTTGCTTTTGCTTATTTCACGCTGACAGGCTTTTTCTGTTCAAGATGATTTAAAGTTGTTTTGTTTTTTTGAGGGTGGGGGGGTTCTTGCACTTAGCTTCACTCTGAAAGGTTTGGCCGTTACTGTACAAATAGTCACGTCTTCATTGCGCTTTATTTGCATGCTTTATTTGCATGTCGTGGTTGTAAGCACGCCGTAATTTCGCCCCGATTTATGATCAACAGAAAAGGAGAGGAGCGCCGAGCACAGGAGCGATGACGGGAATGCGGACGATCCCAAGAAGAAAAAGCAGCGGCGGCAGCGGACTCACTTCACCAGCCAGCAGCTGCAGGAGCTGGAGGCCACTTTCCAGAGGAACCGATATCCAGACATGAGCACCAGGGAGGAAATCGCCGTGTGGACCAACTTAACCGAGGCCAGAGTCAGGGTAAGAAGCCAGCAGGCAGACCACCGGCCGTGCGTAAAGTGTGCGTAATGCGTGCGTAAGGAGGATTTGACATATACATTTGAGCGTTTTTGGGTGGGAGAATTCTTAAGCAATTACTTAAATTAAATAACTCCAACACACGTGAAGCAAATAAATAATGACACATTAAGGGAAAAATTTGGAAATCAATAAAGAAAATAAATAATTATAATCTTACATTTTTTAGAAAAATCCTAAAACTTAATATCAGACTCACATTAATCGTTCCGCTAAATTTATATCATAGCTTCACGTCCTCACTAACATGTTGATGCAAAACTGAGCATCAATTTGTCTAAATCAAGATATTCTAATATGACATGTAAAAAAAAAAAAAAAAAAAAAAAGAAAGTCAGTCTCTGTCCAGGATTTTTATTTCATAGCAGGACAAGGGGACAACATCCAGCGTGATATTAAATGTGACACTGAGGTCTACACTTTGCCCTCAGTGGAATGGTGAAAATCCAGCCTTTTAACAGACTTCGTGGAAGTTACTGCAGCGACTTTAAAACAACTCAGTCAGTCAGAAACGAGTGTGATGTAAATTCAGAAACGCGCTGGAGAAAATCCGTTGACAAAAAACTGGGAGATTTTCAACAGAAGTTGCAGTCATGCCTGACTGCTAGCTAGACTGTGTCCAGAAAAGTCTTCCTTTATTGAAACACGTGCAGACAACGTCACGCACTTTAGGAAG
Source organism: Nibea albiflora (assembly GCA_014281875.1). Lineage (NCBI taxonomy): Eukaryota > Metazoa > Chordata > Actinopteri > Sciaenidae > Nibea > Nibea albiflora. Next base: position 15,703,853 of record CM024807.1, read on the forward strand.
CACCTCCATCTTCAGATATTTCATGTTAGCACAAATGAAAGCTGTCTTTAACTATTGGGATGTGTTGGAAATGACACGCTTTTTAAAAAAGGGTGTATCCGCGCTACTAATGGAGCCAATGAGGGATTTGTCTTTTGATGACATCATCACCATCATCACCAGTCTGGACACTTATTTGTCCCCGTGGAGGAGACCGTTCATGGAGCCAAAACTCACCTGGAGCTGTGCGATGAATAGGAACAACATGTGCTTGTATTTATCCAGGGGGGATGTTTGACATTTAGAAACCTGAAGGGTAAAACAAAAAATGTATATCATATTTGAACAGCATCTAACTGATCAATCTTTAGTTATTAAATATTTGGATTCTTATTATACTACAGCCCCTTTAAATAGACAATAAAGGTGACATTTACTCTGGCTGACAAAAAAAAGTAGACCGATCACCAGTCGCTGTTTTTACACAGGTATTCATGCGGGCTGCTACTTTCTCTTTTAAAAAAAAAAAAAAAAAAAGAAACCGTGGATGTGAGAGATGTGCGTTAAACACATAACAATTGCAGTTGGTTTTCATTTACATCAACTGGCGCCTGGCGGCTCGTCCTTGCAAAAAAAAATCCACCGTCTCAAATTGCTTGACAAAAATGCATAGAGCTATTTAAAGTGTGTGTGTGTGTGGGGGGGGAGTAAAGTAAAAAGTCTCAGAACAAGTTTAGATTTTTATTTCTAGAGCAAACAGAGCCGCCTTTTACTTCAAAAGATGGGAAGAGCGTGGCGTTTGATTCACAATTTGAGCGTTTCATTAAAATGTTTGGACCGTGTCAGGACTTGACCTTTTAAGGTCACGGCTGTTTAATCGAGACAGATAATATATGAATTGAATTAGATTTGTGGACTTCGATATTTCCGATTATAGCTCTAATTTTATGTTTGTTAAAGACGGCGTTTCTTATATTTATAGATTCTTTTTTCTTTTTTTGCCCGGTACAGGAAGCAGAGTTCACTGGACTCTCGACGCTGCTGTGAAATGCAGCCTGCGTGTTTTTCCCCCGCAGCTCTCTGTCACATCGCTCACGTCTTTGTGGACAATTTGTCCGCAGCACCCTGTTCCCTGCGCGGCTATAAATAGCCATCCGTGGGCTCGTCCGATGAAACCACTTGTAAACTGTTTCTACTATGAATTAAAAATGACTCGCAGAGTGCCGACTAACGGGGATTTTGTCAGCTTTCGATAAGGCGTGAAGATCTCCAGAGGCACGTTTTTTTCCCCCTCTCCTGATTCATGTACACTCATCCCTCCTGCGCGTGTTTGATTCATGTTGTAAACGTGTTGGTTTTTATTTTTGGGGGCAGTGTGACCTACATAGTGACTCGCCCACACGTACATATTACGTACAATTTTGAAACGCAGAAATAAGGTTTAATTTCATTGCCAGACATGAAGTAATAACAATTAAAATGAAATACCAGAATGGACTAATAACCTCCAACACATCCATAGCTCCATAAGTCCAAACACATGTTAGGACGCCATAATTGTTTTATTTGAATCAAGTAATTTAGGAACAAAATTCACACTTTTACTTTTTTTCATGTTTCCTTCATCATGTTGGGAATTTAAACAAGGTATTCGATATGAATAATATAATATAAAATAAATAAATAAACCAAGGGGACATTTCTCACGCAGGAGATTAAATTAATTTCAAGAATTTTTATATGAGGCCATGTGCAGAAAAGTCGGTCCTTTAATTAGGTTTTTATCCTCTGCAGAGCTCATTTAACACTTCCTGCGCAAATAACCAAAGACAACTCAAAAGAAATGTGGCTTCTTTAAAGGAAAATAAGGCTTTCACACACAAAAAAGCAGCAGTTTTACATCCAAGCGACTGCTGCACCTTCCACTGTTATCGTCTATATACTTAAAGAGCTTGTTTTCCCAACGCTTATTAAAAGGCGCTTTTACAGCCTATAGATGACAGCACTGGACTTGTGGAACTGCAGCAGCAGCTGCTGCTCCTCTCATTTAAAGCGACGCAGCAAACTGAGCTGATTTGGGAGAATTTCAGCTGGAAAAGACGGTTGAGGAACAAGTCCAGTTTGACGTGTTTACTGGGAGAAAGGATGAGCTCTAATAGAAATCCGCATTTTTTTTCTTCCTCCCTTCCTTCTCCGTTTTAAAGAAGGCACCGGGTGAGCTTTGTGAGCGTGTGTGAATATACAAATTTATGGCGTTACAACTGAAATGTTTGACCATGAGGCAAACAAGTGTGTTTTTCTCAAATGGTCATAATTGAAAATACAGTCTGGGCTCCTTTTTTTGTTGTTGTTGTTGCTGTGTTTACACGCTGCTGCAAACAGATCTCAAGACATCTGAGAACATTAAACAGATGCTGTATTAAAGAACAGACAATCAATGTGAGAGCTCAGCTTCAAATTTTATATTTCGCCGCAGGGCTTCTGAGCGTGTCTTTAAAGAAAAAAGTAGGGGGACAGGGGGAAATTACACTATTCAAGTTAACCGGAGTGGCATTCTAACATCATTCATTTCGTTTTTTAGATGCATTTTGTACTGTATTTTATTTGTGTGTGTTCTGTGGCCTAAATACCAACACACCCTGAAGGAAGGCAGCAGCAGCACTTTGGAGGCCTGAGAAAGGGTTTGATACCCTCTGCCATAAAAGCAAAGCACACAAGTGTTATTGCACCGGCCCTAGCCTACAATTTATGATATTTAAGAAAAAACTGGCACTGGCGTTATTCTTCTGGAAAGTTGGATTTTATAACATAATATAATGTCGGTTCTCGTAATAGTTCCACGTATTTGTGATATTTGGGTATTTTGGAGTTTTAATGCGCGTTGGGAGTGGGTAGGAAATAACAGTTTTTTTTAATACCTCGCTCATTCCTCAGGTGATTCGCCGCGAATGTCTCCGTTTTAACCGTGTGTGTCTCCTCCAGGTGTGGTTCAAAAACCGCCGGGCTAAGTGGAGGAAGCGGGAGAGGAACCAGCAGATGGACCTGTGCAAGAACAGCTACCTGCCGCAGTTCAGCGGCCTCATGCAGCCTTACGACGACATGTACCCGGCTTACACCTACAACAACTGGACCAACAAAGGCCTCACCCCGGCGCCGCTGTCGACCAAGAACTTCACCTTCTTCAACTCCATGAGCCCCCTCACCTCACAGTCCATGTTCTCGGCGCCCAACTCCATCTCCTCCATGACCATGGCGTCCGGGATGGGCCACTCCGCCGTGCCGGGCATGCCCACGCCGGGCCTCAACAACATAAGCAACCTGAACGGGATCGGCACGTCAGGCATCAACTCAGCCATGTCGTCGTCCGCGTGTCCGTACGGGCCTCCGGGCTCTCCGTATAGCGTTTACCGGGACACTTGCAACTCCAGCCTGGCCACCCTGAGACTCAAATCCAAACAGCATCCAACTTTTGGATACAGCGGCCTGCAGAGCCCCGGCTCGAGTCTGAACGCGTGTCAATACAACAGCTGACGGGCCAAAAGAGGGGCATGAATATCTGCAAATATAAATAAATATATATGTGATAAACGGACACGGTGTCAGAGCTTATAGAGGCTACCTGCGGATGGGGGGGAGGGAAAAAAAAAAAAATCAAAGACAACTAAACTGGATTAGTTGCAGTCATTTTCAAAATAAAAGAGGAAAAAAATGGATTATGCGGGTTATGTGTGTTTACCAATGAACTTGCACAGCAAATGTCCAGGGTTTGTTTTTTTTTTCCTTTCCGGATTTTTTTTTTTAAATGATGAAGACGTGTTACATTGCTGCATTGTACATATATAAGTGTAAATATATACAGGCTTAACATATATAAAAAAAAAACAGACGGTGGGATTTTTTTTTTCTTTTTTTTGTGCTTGCTTGCGTTTGACTGACTGGGATGGGAGGGAGGGAGGGGGGAGAGGGGTCTCGACCAAAACCAGGATTTGCAAGAAAAGGAAAAAAAAAAAGAAGTGTCGAGTAAATTCACGAATCCAGACTCAAGAAAAAAAAAAGAAATTAGCCTATATTGTACATATTTTATACTGCTTCTGTGTGCTTTCTATTTACCGTCTATGCAGGATACCACCGGCCCGTTTGACTCCACGACGCCTCCCGTTCAGTGACTTTTACTTTGAAATGTTTGTTGTTTTTTTTTTCCTCTCCATTTTGTTTGAAATAGAAAACCCCGCATGTTTAACTTGAGTGCAACTTGTTTTGTACTATAATGTAAGACTTTGCAGAAGTAAGTTCATTAGCCTAAAAACTGTATACAAAAAGGTGATTCAAAAAAAAAAAAAAAAAAGTCACTTCATGTGTTTATGGTAACATGTTTGTTTGAATAAACTCCAGGAAAAGAGAGGTTTATTTCAAGTATGTTTTAGAGGAGTCTTTGTTTAACGAGACCAGTCCGCAGTGGTCCAACTTTCCCCCCCAAAGAGGCGCAAAAATAAATAACTTGGCACTGTATGGACAGCCTATTGATCCACTTAGTTTAAAAGGATTATCTCAGGAATATGAAGATCTGTGAGGATTAATGCGACTCGCCGGTAGTTATCTGAGCTTTAACCGTGAGATTTTATTTTTCTTGTGTTCATTTTGAAGCTTATTCTAGTATTATTGCTTTTTTTGTTTTGCTTTATTGCACATTAAATTACACTTTCTCTGCGGAGGGAAATAAACCCGGAGTTTATATAGAATTTTAAAATTCTAAATTTCTAGGAAATAATAATAGGATCATTGTCTAAAGCCTTACTTAATAGTGTTACTTGGTGAGTGGTGATCGCCACATTTCACCGCACAGTGCAGAAAATAGTCCCACATGCGCCTCTCGTGTGTTTTTATCTTATAATAAACGTGTCCAAATAGATTTCTAATTATATTTATTTTTGCTCTTATTACACCATAATAACACACATCATTACATTTGGAGTCAGTCAGACGGAGGTTTGGCACCCGCACCTTTCTATGGACCCACCTGAGTATTATACTGTGGTGTGTCTCATCCTTAGATAATTATATCCAAGCTGCGCTTTTTTTTTTTTTTTTTTTTTTTTTTTAAACACTAATCACAGGATTAAAAAAGGAGCTTACCTACGAGCTGAAGTCATAAAGTTTGAGCTGCAGAAATGTGAAACGCTTTGCGTCAAATGCGCAAACTGGATTTGTCTCCTTCCTCGGGGATAATCTCGCGCACGTTTGTCCGAGTGCAAACAGAATGAATTCAGTCGATGTCCATATCTTGTTCTCTGACACCTGCTGAAATCCCCATATCTATATTACTCCCCGTTGGACTGATATTAGTGCGCCGCGCGAATGTCGCAGGAATGATTGTGTGCTTTCACTGATAGTGCACTCAGTGGAGGATTATGAGGCAACCCTTTAATAAACCACCATCTAATGAGCAATAAAAAAAAAACTGCTCATAATACCTGAAGAATTATTTCATGAGCTTGTCATACAAAGTCAGACTCTCTAATGTTAAGTAGTGATAGGCAGAGTGCTGAGCTTTAACTTATAATGTACAGAAACTACAACATTTGTTGTGCTTGACTGCTTTTAGAAAAGTTGATAGAGCTCTGGATTTCTTCAGTTGCTTTGTCATTTTTATTTCCAGCACTCATATTCCTCTATTACATCTATTACTGCTCAAGGCTTGTTAAGAGTGACTTCATCTTGACCCTATGGTGCATTTATATGTTAGTCCTCCTATAGCCCCATAAAAATATTTTCACATAACCTGAAGTTTGAATCTGTGACACTCTAAACTGAGCTTGTGTTGACCTCAAGGCGTCTTTATGTATTGTGTCATCGTGTGCTTATAATAGTATATTTTTTTATGAACCTGAAGCTTGTCTGACACTCAAAAGAGAGTTTAGGTTCACCTTATGGTGGGTTTTTCTAAATCCCTCTACAATCTTCCAATAATAATATGTGACCTGCTCTACCATTGTTTTTTGTTTGTAATGCCATATCAAGATGTTTGACTGAAAAGAATGGAGCAGGTCACATATTATATCTTGATTTTATATTTGCCTGAGGGCTGTCAGTCGTCCAGGTCATCTGTCTTGGAGAGTTTAATCGGGGCAACTGGATATAGTTGTAGATCCGTGAAGACTTTTCGCCTCTCGTCCAAGAGGCTTCTTCACTTGTAGCAATTTGTAGTGTGTCTGTACTCAAAAGGCAACTTCATGTTGACCTTAAGGTGGCTGAAGTAACTATAATGTTTCAGCATAACGTTTAGTGTGTCTGACACTCAAAGTAAGTTTATCTTGGCCCTCGAGTGTTTCTCTGCTGTATTTGTTTCCTATAATGGCTCTATAAAATCTCTACAATGTTTTACTTTAATATGGAGTGAGTCTGACACTTAAAAGGCAGTTTGTTGACTTTCCCGTGTTGAATCTAAAATAGTGGCTCTATCATATTTTACCAGAGTGTGTGTGTGTGTGTGTAGCACTCAGACGTGAGTTTTCCTGACTTTATGGTGGCTTTTTTTTTTTGCAGTTATCCTCGTATAGATCCTCAATAATCTTCCTGTAATATTTCATCCTGACTTGTGATACTGCACTGAGTTTGGGTCAAACTTAAGGTGCCTTTTCAGGATAATGAATCTTTCATAGTAGCTCTAAAATGTTTGACCATATGTCTCAAGTCAGTTTCTTGACATCCCGGTGCTTTGTGGGTAAATTTATCTCCTATAGTGGCTCTATGATATTGCCACAGTATTTCATCTTAACATGTGCTGAGTCTGTGACACCTGAAGGAGTTCATGCAGGCTGGTTTTGGTGATTTTATTATCATATTTTTGCACACATAACATGATGCGTTGATGCACTGATTTTTTTTTTTTGGTCTCTCAACCGTGTCACATTTTCACGGAGGCTCTCGTGTCGTGGAGCTTCACCACTCACAACAAGTCACAACATCAGCTGCGCGCGCGCCTTCAAATTCTTTACTTGGGCGCGCCCGCGTGCACGGAGGGGCAGAAGGTTTACTCAAGACGGGCGTGCGCACCGGCGGTAATTGGCAACGTTCCGCTTTGATTTGAAAATGTTTGTCGAGAGGACAAAGCGCACTCGAGGCTCGCGGTGATTGGTAACAAAAACAAACCGCGCACGCGGTCGTAAATGTCACCCATAAACGCTCGTTTCCGGTTAGAGCGCCGCAGCGTGAACGCGCCTGAACCCGGAGGGCAAAGTTCAACACGCCGCTTTATAGCCGGTAAATATTTGAACGAGTGTTTCTAAGTAAGGAAGCTCACTTCCCCTGAATTATTAGAGATGTGGTGAAGGGAATCAGAAAATGTGGGACATGTAACCACGTGTTTGTGGGTTCAAGAGTGCAAGTCAGGATTATGCCTCGCATAAAAATGACTTAATTGAACACGGAATAACTGATGGTAATATAAGTATGTGTGTGAGAGAGATGAAGATATGATCTACACAGGAAACACACAAGAATACACCGATACCGAAAAAAAAAAGAATCCAGGGTAAATATGAGAACATGATAGAGACGCTTTGCTAATCACATTGTTGTAAGTGATTCAAGAAAAAAAAGAGGACAAGCATTCCCTTGTCTTGTTGTTGCAGCTTTTTGAACATTAAACTGGAAAAGAGATCAGCAGATGAATCAGTCATGAATGTAAATAACTGTTAGCTGCAGATCATAGCAGCAAGAGGAAGGATGGCAGCCAGAGTGGACTCCGTGTATTCACTTCTAAGAAAATGTCTACATTTCCTCTGAGACGTGAAGACCTCAAAAAAAACACATCATGTTAGATTGTGTACTTTTGTTGTGAATATATGTACACAACAGTACTGACTTTCCACGAGTCCCCCTTAGGATTTTATGGCGCTCCTGTGGCCTCATTGCTGTACTAAGGCGAGGCTTAATTAGCAGCAGGGCGAAGCTGGCAGCTCATTTTATCGACAGAGTTTGGCCACTTGAGTTCAGAAATATATGTCAAATATACAAAATCCAAAATATACACATGCATGTGAATGGTGAAGAGCATACCTGTGCCTAATTATCAAAATCTTGACCAGACTTTTATTATTTTAATTTCTACAGTGTATACTCATTGATGATTTTTGATTTATCAAAACTACACATAAGCCTGGCGTTGCACACATGACCCACAGGTTGGTCTGTGTGTTTGGTCAAATAATGAAGCTGCCATGAGGGCGTTAGGTGTTGCGGTCAATCGGGGCTCAGCCACATATTTTTTTTAACCCATGGGCCCCTAAGAAATTAGCACGGCCATGCCTGAGGTTAACCTGTCGCAGCCTATGAAGGAAAAGGAGTAAAGAAACCAAGAGAGCAGAGTCAAATGGCGTTTGCAGATATACTTCATGGTTGCACAAAGGAGGGAGCACCAGCTCTCCTTTTCAAAAAGAAAACTAAAAAAAGGAGGCACAGCAATTAGAGACAATGACATATTTCATCTGTTTGTCAGCAAAGACCACCATGATGTAATAAAAAGCAGAAACTTATACACTGTATACACTTCTGTGACTGACAGCTGAATGGTCTCTACAACCCCGCCCATCTGGTGTACCCCAATTAACAAAACAAGCACTGCTAAACCGAGGCCTTCCCTCAGCTATGAATGCAATTGCTGCTCAGCTTCTGTTAGCTTTCTGCCGCTGCCACCAGGGCCCTACAGCAGCTCATCTGAAATCCCTGAAACCTGCACTGCAGCTGCTGCATCCTATAAACACACCGAGGCCCCTGTTTAGATCCAAACCTGTAGTTTATTCAGAAGCACTGCCTAGACTCTATAATATAACAATAGTGACCCTGTAATCAAAAAAAATAGCAGCAGGGGTCTATTAGGGCATGGCAGCACCAGCCTTCATCTCTCTTAATGAGAGTGACTTTATCTCCTCTGGGCGTATAGAGCAGCTGCTGCTCCCCAAAAACAAGACAGCAGCGCACTGACAAAATCAGGTGCACAGTATATGCCTTACATTACGGCTGGCCTTCTTCTGCATTATGAATGTGTTTACAGTCCTCCAGGAAACCACTGGTTTGCTTTGATTTGCACAAAGACCCGAAACGCGCAAAAGATGTCGTCTTTTATCTGCAAAGATGATGTTGTGATGTAGCGACCTCCCAATGCATCGTGAAAGCAGATGGATGACTTATTGATAGAGCAGTTTTAAAATGTGTTTCACATTTCTGCAGATTGGTTTTGAAAATCAATCAAAAGCAATGGCTGCTTGGAGTGGAGAGGGAGAAGAAAGAAAAAAAAAGCGTTCAGTCCAAAAAAACATTTCTGACAGCAGAAAAATAAATGATGTGTTGTAAGTGTTGTTAAACTTGCTGTATGGTCCTTCGCAGTTGCACAATGTTTTCCTGGAGGACAAACCCCATCTCTTTAACAATTACACGGGGCTTTTTCAAATCTCGCAGAGAACAAAAACACCTCCACACGAGGGAAGCGAAGCAACAGGCTGAATCCTGAATTGCCGCTCACATTTGATTGCTTTTGGATTACAGTTGCCATGAAACTAACTAACATCACAAACAGTAACTCAAGATGTTGCATGTTTTGCTTTTGTTTGTTTCAAACACACTTTGGGGTTATCGTATCTCAGTCTCTCAGTTTTCGCTGAACGGAGGCGTCTCCAAAGCACACACCATTAAGTCACTGTTTGACTTTCTGTCTCATGCTGTGTGCCATTGTGGTGCAGGCTAACCGCAGTTCAGCCAGACTGTCAGGGGTTATAAACTTATGGCGAATGACCAGTCCTGCCTTAAATGTTCAAATATAAAGCCCCGTGTAAGTCACATATGTATGAGAGGAAGGTGCATATACTAAAAACGACAATCTGCATTAAAATTATAGCAGAGAAGTACTTGAACGGACACTGCAGCTGAACATTTGCAACTGCCAAGAACCCGACTTCATCATTACATGGCCAAAAGTATGTGGACGCTTCTTTCCATACGTTTGTTCGCTTTTGTCGGGGAGGGGGGGCTGTTTTCCATACTTTGGGCTAAGCCAGTTAATTCCAATTATGGAAATCTTTATGCCTTTCCTGTTTCAACATGACAATACATACCCGCGCACAAAGCCAGGTCTATAAAGAAATTATTTCCCCAGTTTTGGTGTGGCAGAATGTAAAGCCAGGTTTCAAAATCTTGTGGAAAGACTTCCCAGAGGAGCTGAAACTATCCTAGCAGAACATTAATGACCGTGGTTTAAGAACGAGACGTTCAGCAATCGCATATGGCTGCAATGTTCGGGTGTCCACATAGTTTGTTCAGTTTTAGCCATATAGGATGCATAATACTGGTGATATATTAGAGAAGCCATCAAATTATTTCTTACTGACCTCATAAGCGATGCAATGCAGCTACATGATACCATTTTATTTACCACACTGTCATCATACACATACCAGCTGACCACATGCCAGTTGATTGGGCACATCTAGCTTAAAAACAATGCAGTCGAATACATAATGTTCAGTTTTTGTTGAAGCTGTTGTGTTATACAGGGAGGCGTTTCTGTGATTTAGCCCAGCTTCAGCGATATACACGGGGCGGTCAGTGTAACGAGCTAATATATACACAGTGTAGTTTTATAGTACAAGTGATCATTTCACACACTGTTGAAACCCGAAGTCGTTGTGTGTCAGAGTAGCTGGTGTTGGCGCCAGTGGTGCCTTGACTGGAAAAAGATGTTACAAAAGAGATTCATTTTACCTGTTTAGCTGGAGCCTCAGAACTATCATGTCCTTTCATTTCATTTCAGTGGTCTTCATTCACTGAGCGGCTTCTTTCACAGAGGTTGCATTCCTATGAAGATGAATAAGTTATTTTACTTTGAGAGGTGAAGTCTTGATTTCTGAATTTGTAACAACTGGTTACAGTTTCAGCAAATTAAAAAAAACAAAACGTTTTTTTTTTCAAGCATTCATCCAATTCACAAAGCAGGTCTTATTTCAGTGTAAATCGACGCGGCATGTCAGGGCAAAAACACTCTCACCCTTATAATCATTAATATGGGGGTGAAACCTCTCTGAAGATAATTTTCCATAACCTTCTCATTTACAGTATATTACAGCATCACTATCATTTGATATGACATAGTAAACACGGGTCATGCAGGTATCAACCATGCTGAGGCGAGCATTTAGCTACAATAGCGCACCTCACAGAAAAATAGAAGAAAACACGTACTAATTTACAAAAACTGATTGGGTCATTGTCCTGTGCTATGTCAATGTCAGCTATGTCAGCTCATCATTTTAGCATGAATTAGTCAGTGGCTACTTTACCAACTGTTGCCACAAACACATTTGTGGGATGAGAAAAGAGGGGTAATGGAGATTCTCCTCCATTTCATGGTGTTACAGTTCATGCTTTGTGTCTTTTAATGTTTGTGTGACATATGAGCTTTCAGTTCTTGGCAGCAAACGGGAAATAAGTGCAAATCAAGTGTGAAAGAAACCATCAGGTTGGCCTGTACCACAAACAGGCATATTTGCGGCCTACTGTTTGATAGTAAGCCAAGTTCTGCTAAGATACGTTCAACTGTCTTACCTTTGGTACTAATCCTCTTTCTGGTCCTCAGGCAAAAAGGTTCTGCCAAGAATCTCCTATCTATTTATACTTCCTGGTTCTACCATGTTTGAAGTAAGGAGGGGGGGGGGGAGGGGGACACATGTATGTCTGCTTTTGATTAAAGGTGCTTTTCTGAAACTGGTGGTTACATATGTTTGACACTGTAACTCCTTGTGTACATGATGTGAGCAAAACTGTATAAATTGTAATTACCTGTGTAGCCAAATTGTCTGTTTACATGTGTGTTTATTGTGAGCTACCCTACTAGTGGTGCAGTCCACTCTAATTAGTTACCTGGGAGGGAAAAAAGAAGATGATGTTGGTGCAATTTGCATTATCGCGCATTATCAAAAACAATTGGTTCAATAAAGACATCTATATATATATATATATATATATATATATATATATATATATATATATTCTCTGTGCCACATACCATTGCACTCATAACCGTAGTTACTTCTGCTGTTGCATTTAGAGCTCTCAACATGTATTCATCCACAGCATAAAATAGTCCCCAGCATTCATTCCAATTTGGGTAACTTTAGAATTAAAATCATCGTTCAAATGTTTAAAAAATATATATTGTGAAAAATTAATGTATATATTGGTGACCCATTTACATATTTAGCAAGAACAAATGGGCTTGAAGCTAGGAGCGACAGACACTGTTGGCTTTGGTCTTGTATGAAAGAGGTGTGGTACATTTCACATTGTCTTTTGTTCTGGACCTGCCACGGTGAGTTGAGCACTCCTATTCAACGAGGGCATACTTTTAATATAAAAACCAACGTTAATGTGCGGACTTAATTCCCATAGCGTGACTGAACAGTATTTAAAAGGTGAAGAGCAGGTTGAATGAGGAAGTGCTCAGTAACTCGAATGTTTTATGACGAAAAGTACTCGAACAAGACACCAACTCCACTCTAAACCTTCCTGGATAGGAGCATCAGCCAAGTATCTCAAACAGCCCGGTGGCTGCTTGTTCTATTTCCATTCTCTTCCTGCATTTCATTACATTTTGTGCTTTTAAAATAAAACCTTAAGCTGCACATATCCGTGTGCAACATCCATCCAAAGTAAAGCTCTCTTTATGATCAATTAATTATTCAACTCACTGTCAACCTAATGATTCTAGTATTAACTGTAATAATTTATGCTGCACTGCAAAGAGATACACTTTGATTTACAGAGCTGAAGATTTATTACTAAATATTAGATCACACGTTCAAAAGAGCATTTGGCCAGTAACTGCATGCTTTTGCAAGCCAAAGTACAACAGCATGAATTACTATAATTATATGTGTCCTGAGAAAATGATGTAATTACCGCCAAGTCTCTGTCTCAGTACCGCAGTAATTCTGATAAAGCTGACACATGACAGTCATTTTGGGATTAGTGACCGTGCTGAGTCGAACTGTAGTGACTTCACAGCCAGGTTTTTGTGTGTGTGTGTGTGTGCGTGTCAGTGCTTAAAACACACTAAAGAGAGCTGTGGGTGGCTGAGTGAAGAATGGAGCCTACTGTATGAAAGATCTGGTTCACCGTACTTTATTTATTTTAAAGGAAGCCAATTATCTGACTTCTTAATTCATCAAAACTCCTCAACAACACTGTGTGTGCACAGAACTTTTATAGCCAGGGATAATAAATAAATAAATAAAATCCTGAGCTTCACTGTTGTTCTCTTTGAAACACCCACTTGTTGTAATTATTAAATTAAGGAATTCTGGGAGATGTAGGTAAATCACTACTTAAAGATTGGGCATGACATCAAATACTACACGTACACTGCATTTTTTCAAAAGTATGTCTACATACATATTTGTGTTTTGATGGACATTATTTGAAAGAATGGCTACCACCCATTCCTCCTCAGTAGTGAAACACTACATACATACATTGGATACATTGGACCACTTTCACTTCACACTGAAAATGGATGTCCCAAGCAACATTATATATTGTACGATAGTGTTTACAAAAACCCTAAAAACTCTGGAATAATTCTACAGTGCAGGTGTTTATCAAACTGAATTATCACATTACCTTTGGACCGATCATCAGTTCTTGTGCAAACATTCATGGTCCTCAGAGGACGATGCCTACTGATGGTGATCAGTGATCTCCTGATGTCTCCTCTAACACCACCAAGTTGTTTTTAATTTTTTCTAATACTTCACTAAATATTTTGTTTTTATCACTGAATTGCACTGATTATTAGCATACTAACATGGGGATGGAATACCTGTGTGTGTGTGTGTGTGTGTGTGTGTGTGTGTGTGTGTGTGTGTGTATGTACCTCATGTGCAAAAGTCTAACTCCTATTCTTGGCTCCAGCCTGTGCTGTGTGTCGTCCCCTATTTTATTCTCCCCACTTTCCTGTCATCTTTGGCTCTTCTATCAAATAAAGGCAAAAAGCATTATACCTGTGTGACAGCAGCATGTTTGCATTTAGCACTGTTAGTCTTGATAACATATCTTCTTAAACATATTTAGATATGTGAAACAAAGCCAGCTCACTTTGCTTAAAGTTCTAATAAATTACACATTGTATCTCCCAGTTTGGTGATTTTACATGTTTTAGATAAGCTGAATAAGTAAACATAATTTTATGAGCTGAGGAAACTCTCCTACTTCTTATGTTACATAAACCATTTAAAATCCTATTTGACTGTTTTAAAAAACGCATTGCAAAATAGCTAAAAACTGTGTTTTCTCTCTGCCTGTAGCTGATACTTTACTACACGGTGGAATCAGTATGACAACCATTACTGTGATCCCTCATATCCCAGAGAAAATATGTTTTCCTTTTCACAGAAAAAATGGACTACTGACAACTTGTCTTTTAAATGGAAGAAGACAGCGTGAAACAGCCATTCATCAGCAAAACAGACAACAATATGTTTCTATTCACACAGATGAGAACAGTCAGCAATTGTCCAGTAGTTACTACCGCACCACATGGGAAATGTACAAACGGGGTGCATTTAATCAAATAACAAATGCCATACAAATGTCTCTGCAAATGTTAAGCTCCTGGTTGCTTTTTGGCTTGAAGCTCACGCTGTGATTACTATCAGCACTGTGTCTGCAGTGAATCCCACAACAGACGAGCCCACATGCTAAACGCTGGCCTGCGCACTCCCCCTAGAGACTCCAAAAGCAGACTTAAGTCAAGATTGACTTTCTGCGACCTTGTTATCTTTATTTGGCAGTATCAGATTGCAACTACTGGTCGTCCAGCCTCATCCACCACATGGCCAGGGAGTGAAACTGCGATTCACACACTGGAGGAGAAATATGGGCCGCTATCACGCTACTTGGAAAAAGCCCAGAAAGTCTCTCTCCCGCTTGTGGTTTCTTCTCTCACTCACTGATGAAACCCCCACACTCTTTCCCTTTCTGTCGCTCTCAGTCGGTCACTAGACATTTATGCTGAGGAGAATTATTATTTTTCCATCTCAGGGTCCACAGACAAAAAAAAAAGGAAAAAAGCCCACAACCCCCCCGCCCACCTGGCCTGTCCCACTCATCTATTCTCGACTCTATTCCTTTCCACTCTCTCTCCATTTGTCTTTTACTCCCCTCCACCTCTGCAATCTCTTATCCCCCCTCCCTTCATCTGCCCTCCCCACTTTCTCTGCCTCTTCTTTCTTCCTCATTCCTTCCCCTGTCTGTCTGTCTCCTTCTCGTTCTCATGGGCGGGTGTAGGATGTGTGTGTGTGTGTGTGTGTGTGCAGGCTGGACTGCTGGCGGTGCAGAATTAGTAGGTGAAGCTGAAAACGGATTAAGGAGCCAGAATCCAGGGAGTTCACTAATGGGAGGGCTGGCTTGGCTGCCTGCTGCTTCTGTCCATCAGCTGAGGCCAATTATCTGAAGGGGCCACCCCTTCCTCCTTCTCCTTCCTCCACCACAGAGGACAGATGATGGTTGCCTAGCAGTTAACAGGCTTAGGCATAGGGCTGAAACAATTAGTCAATTAATATATTAATTGGCCGATAAAAATGAATTCATAAACAACGATTTTTATAATCATTTAAATCATGAATCAAAGAGCGTTCACTGGTTCTAGCGTCTCACATGTGAGGATTGGAAATGTAGATGTTTTAGATGCTTTTTGTGATGGACATTTTCTTCTTCTTCTTTTTTCCTCTTTCGGAAGAGTTTGAAATGTATTTGCGTTCTGCTATAGCTGAGCAGATCAGTACACTCTCACTTTTATCTGTTAAAACATAACGTCGCAGTCAGCAGCCAAGTTTGAGATGAGTCGCTCACAGTTGCGCCAAAGAGAGATTTCCTTTCTAAACCACTCAGACGGTTTCACTTTGTGTTTTTTCTTCTTTCCTGCCCCATTAATCATCCTACAACCCCTCAGATGTATATCATGACCCTCAAGGACGGGGTCCAGCCCCTAGTTTGGGAACCAATGAACAACCTAACTGTGTATACAGTGGTTAAGACTAGCTCCACCTTGATCAGTAACAACAGCAAAATACGACATTTGCACATATTTCTGCAGAATAACTACTTTTACATTTCCAACTTTAACCTGCTAGTACTGTACAATAGAAAGTATTATTCTATTATTTTTAAATAGGATACAGTATGCAGAACTTTTACTTGTAATGGAGTACTTTTAGATTGTTGTATCTGTATATTTACGTACAATACAAAAAAGATGGAAAGAGTCAGCAACATTAAAGAGACATGAAATGATATTGTTTCCAGCCGTGCAGCAAGATAGCCAGAACATGACTATACAGATGAATGAACAGGGGGTTAAGTGCTCCAAAATCATGCTTGCAATACGATACAGAGTATCTAATGTTGAGCATGTGCTTTAGTCTCACTTACATATGTATGGCCTTCACTGTGGAAAGGCGAAATCATATGAAAATATGACAAATTATTTAATCTAATGTAAATGCAACCAGTTTAGAGCCCATAACCTTCAAGCTACCATGTTAGTCAAGGCCTAAATGTAATGGGATAACTGAACTTCAACATTCAAGCAGGGTTAGAATACAGAGTTTCACGGCTTTGCTTTTCAGCGTGGGGGATGGGATATATCGTGTTTATGGATGAGTTGAATTTGGAAGCTGCATTTAAGTGGCGTGTTCCTAATCTTAGTGGACATTTTGGTTGAGACATGTTTGTTTTATTATTACAAGCACCTAATTTTCCAATGCATTGGTGAACTGTAGCATTTTCATGTGTGGATAAAAGGCCTGAAAGTCCGATCCGTTTTGCAGGGGCCAGGTAATGGGCATTAATTGTAATGAACTTAGTTGCCCGGCAACCAATTGCTGTTTCCTGCACGCGTGCTCCCAATTGCGGTGGTCACTTTCCTTCCTTCACACACACTCCAAAGCAATCACCCCTCAGTGGACTGTCAAACTGCCATCTTGCCACTTTTTTTGACACGTTCATTACCTTTGACTGAAACCAAGCTAGCTGTTTCCCCTTGTTTCCTGTCTTTGTAAGCTAAGCTAACAATGTTATATTGACCGTTATCTAAATCAAATACTGGCAAGCCATACAGTGAGTTTGTTGGCAGAATTAATATCTGGGGGATATATTTTTTTTTTACACCTTGACCTGATCACAATGGACAGACCCTTCATAATTACTCATTGTTTAGGGAAAAAAATCAACCAAATTGTATTTTTTCTGTGCAACAACAACCATTCAAGAGAGTACTTGAGGTGCTCAGGACCTTGCTTCAAGCTATACCATACCCAGAAAACATTAACTTCCCTTCTACAGGCTCAAAGTACAGAGAAAGGGGCTTTTTGCAACATAGGTTGGCAACGTAAACACACGTCCTACTGATTTGGCTTTTATTACACTCTTTACTCTTTGCTGATCTTCTCCTGATGGCGATCCAGTCAGGAAAACACAGCAGCCCTATCTGACTCATCCCTTACCAAACCGTAAATCAAATAAATCCCCTTCCTACCGACTTTGACCCTTTCCTCATTTTGCTCCGCTCTCCGGGGCCAACAGGAGAACATGTGGTCTGGTGGAGGACTGATGGGGGAAAGTATCCGGACAGAGTCCTGCAGAGCAATTACACTCCATTCTAAATCCATGTGTGAAAATAAACACTGCTAAAAAACTAGAAAACCGCACAGTGACACACACAGTGAAATTAAATCTGCTAGAATCAGTTAGTGACGAAATCCTGAATCTAAACCACAGAGTAAAGTTTTCGACAAAGCCTTTGCAAATTTCACCTTACTCAAGAGTCAGAGTGGGGCTATATTCATTTAAAGCAATTACAAGACTGTTTCACAAAATTGAAGTTTTATTCTTACAGAATGTTTGTATAAAATATGCGCCAAACAAAATATAAATCATTCTTGTGACTGAAAGCAGGAATACAAGGGAAACATTCTGGGTACAGACAAAAACATTACATTGAAAGAGCAATTTTGTCGATAAACTTGGCCATTTTGATGTCCCGTTTTGACAGTCCTCCACAGTCATGTGTAGTCAATGTAATCTGGACCTGTGAAGACACAAACACACCATTTGCAATCACAGAGCAGTAACAGGTTACGCAAAAGACGGGATAATTATTAGGATCATTTGGCGCTGTGATCATTGTTTAGCTAAAAAAAAGAAATCTGCATGTAATCTGGCCAGTTTAGTTGACAAAGAAGGATATCTGGTCAAAGTCAGCTCCCTCATTAGTTGGTCTTGAATAGTGAATAAATATAAGAGACTTGCATTATGCTGAAGAGTAACATCAGCTTCTGCTGCGGATTAAGCAACTGTGCCTCATATTTTTGCTGTTTAAAGCTAACTTCCACTGGGGGTTAGGAGATGGAGGTATGTCTCGACTACCATGTACAGTTGGTCGCCCACATTCAGACAATGAGCGCGAGTTTTGGTCTCAGTGTGACGTTAATGTGATGACAAGACGTCAGGAAGCTGCACACAGGCACTGTGGCTGGCTCTTGATGCCAAAAAGTAGTTCTGGCACCACAATTCACCCCTAAAACCACAAATTGTTGTGTTTACATTTCTGTTTAGTGAATTTTAGGGGTGTTGGTTGGTATTATTTTTTTGGACAGAGACGAGCCATGTCTTTACCCTAAACTAGACTAGCCACGTCTTGCTCTTGATATTGATCTGCTTATCTCAGTTTTGGAAAGAAAGCCAATGAGCATATTTGGCAAAATGTTGAACTATTTATTTAAGTCTTAATCTACATAGCGTGACAGGTATCTTCCTGTTATCTGGCAGGCGCTGCACTGCGACTCAACCAATGAGGTTATTTCCAGTACAGCAGCTCTGACCCATAAAAAAATGTTTGTAACTCACATCTTACTACTGGAAGCCAAGAAATCAGAGCAGAGCATGAATGAGTGTTAATAAAATATTAGCAGTAGCTCAATATACATCATCTATTTTGTCGAGGCTGAACCTCAGTCAGAGTGGGATTTATGTGCAAGTGTCTGGTGGAAAGTGCTGTGGGGGCCCAGAGACCTGTAGCACCATTCTACAGCCACTTTAATAAAGAGTGGATTAGGAGCAGCATTCCTGTCAGAGCGGCCCGGTCCACCACACAGTAACTCAGTGGCTACAGCCTAATGCTGTGAGATTTTCAGGGACTGGGTTTGTCATATCAACCACTACTTTATTTCTGAGGCAGAGAGAGCAAGAGTGTGCGTGAGTGTTGGGGTTGTAGGGGCTTCCTGGAGGGGAGGCGGAGAGATATTTGTAGAGCTTTTCACAAGAAAAACGATGGGATTACAGTGTGAAGCTACTGTGTTTGTTTGTTTGTTTGTCTTTGTTTTGTTTGACCATAATGCTGAAAAGATTATTACCTTATTATAAACATTGAACCATTCTGGGTGATGGTTCATCTTTTCTGCCTGCAGAGCCACCCGGGACATGAAGCCAAACGCCTGGTTAGGAAGAAACAATCGAGTGTCAATCATAGCTATTACAATAAAATAAGAAAAAAAGTTTCATTATGTAATTCTTTGTGTGAGTTTGTGCGTGACAGCGGTCAGCATCTTTAGTAGAGCAAAGCACTGCTGTCAAAAAACATAAGTGCCTCATACAGCTGTGTTAATAAACACTTATCTATGCCTAAAGCTACATTACGTGTTATTACTCATTTATTAAATGATTATATACTGTTAAGTAGAATAGACATAAAGTTAAGTGTTGCCAAGGAAAGGTTGACAGTTTGAAAAGAGGTTTAGGTTAATGTGGCTGCTTCGACTCTCAGCTGCAAGAGGAAAGCTGTCATTCTCCAGGAACATAATATAAAGCGCCACTCCTTTACTAAACACGCAGAGCAGTACGCTAGACACGATAGGAGCGGGGATGGAAAGAGTTGTTCGGCTCCAGTGTGTATGTAGCTTAAATGGATTATTACAAAAAAAAATAAACAATGGGGAACAACCTCGTCAATGGGCCCCGATCGACTGTGAAAATGCAATCCAAAAATATACAGATAATCATTGAACATAACATTTAGAATATACAAATAATCCTCCATCACAGTAAATATCACTGTACCCAAAAATAACACTCTTGCTAATAAAGTCAGAAGATATATATTGTTAATTGATCGTTAATTTAATAGTCATTCAGCCTATAAAATGGCCCCAAAGTTTACAATCATATAATATAATATGACAAAAAAATCTTTTAATTTTGACACTTTCTTCTAAAAAAAAAAAAAAAAAAAAATACACAAGATGATTAATTGATATTTAAAATAGATTATTTAATTTTTGCCGACTGAGTAATCCACTAAGAGCTGTAAAGAGTAAAACCTGTATCACAGACTCAGAGCGCAAAGATCAATGCTGCCATCAGAGGCACAGCGAGGCGTCTCTGTGCATGTCGGAAACCTTCACGAAGTCATGAAGGCATGCATGTGCATACTTCCACACTCATGTAAGAAGCAGGCAGCATGCAGGCGCACCCGCTCAAAAGCATACACACTCTTCATATTTTGAGTCCAACATGTGGCTCTCTCCAATCACAGACCATCCAGGGAATGATTATGGTTATTCTAATTATCTACAAAGAGGAGAGTGAAATCCCTCGTCATGCTCACTGTGAAGAGAGGGAAGAAAAAAAAAATCAGGTAGACCTATTTCAGAGCAATTTCCCACTGCAATCTCAATTAAGCCCCTAAATACTTCCTCCCTGCCTAATTAAATCAACTGAAACGCCTTTGTTTACAGGCCATGGCTGCGGCCCCGTCCACCACCTGACATGACGAAACAGAATTACTCTCGTGGAAGAAATTGCGTTTAGTCTTTTTAGTGAGTTGTAACCAATTTCTGAGACGTCCTGTTCGGTGCCCGTGCAGCGCGGCGTGTGTAACACGATCGGCAGCTTGATCAAATTGGTTATCAAGGAAACCGTCTCCTGATCAATTTAAGTAATTGGCATATTCCTGCAACTTGACCCCACTGGCACCAATTTGGAGACTGAGGCGGTCTGCTTTTTCTCAGTTCTCATTGGCTCTAATGGAGATGGTTAAGCAGCCTGTCATGTCAGGTGTTGTCCAAACATGTCCTCTCTCTCTCTCGCTCGCTCGCTCTTTCTCTCTCTCTCAGGGCCCAGCTCCAGCTAATCTGCCGCTGAGGAACATTGAGTGACAGGTAAAAGGATTCTGTGTGAACACTTAAGGGTTCCTGCATATTGTCCCATTTCAAAACACCATGTTCTTTCAAAAGCTCACTTTCCAGCCTGGGCTCTGTTATGGAACAAAAACTCGGCCCTTGGCATTTCTAGACACTTCTGATTGGTCAAACGTGAGAGTTACAGATCAGCCATCTTCATCTTCTTATTTTTGCAACTATCATTGTGGAACTTGGTGCATCTGTAAATACAATATAATGAATACCTTCCTCTCGAAATGTTACAGTTGGATCTCTGCTGTAAATAGCGAGCTTATCTGTTGCCAAGTGAAATGTGACTTTAGCTTTTGTGTCAATAGCAAGCTAACACAATTGAAATGGACATAAATGTTGCCGCGGCCACATTCTCAACTGTCATGTTCAAAGGGCGCTTTACATCATATTTACTTAAAGCTATTTTTAAAGCTGGTTTTTAAATCACCAATTTGTCTACAATGTGTGCTCGCTGGTAACAGTTGTAAATTGCGGTACAGACATGCAAAAGATATATTTTAGTTCATTTAGAAACAGCCTCGCAAAGTTTATTTGTCAAATATAAAATGTCCTGTTCTGTATGTGTCATCTCAGTTGCAATGTAATACCCAGATTTGAAGGATCCTTATCACAACTGTTAAATGAATATCGGATGATGCGTCGTGATCGGAGTTATATTTACAGGAAAAATAGCAGTATCAACTTCAAAACTCCAGGATCAGCCGAACTTATGTGTGTATAAGTTCTTGGCTGAATTTGAAGTATTGTGGTCAGCGGTCCAAATGCTGATTATGGCAGAGCTACATGACTGTATGAAAATAGCTTTGCAGTTTATTGGAACAGTTTCATATTTATTCCCGCTGGAGATGAATGGTTTTGAGGCTCCTGGCCTTGATCAGCATGTGTGAATACTGGACAATGAATACACCAGGGAGGATCCCTTTTAACACTACATGTCTGCCAATTGGGTCACACCACTTTAAAGCAACACTATCACAATAACACAATTGTGGAATCGCTGACATTACGGAGGGTCTCAAAATGCAAACATCTGCAGTCACATCTGTATGATATGTTTCCACAGATTTCCAAACTTGGCATAGGAAGGAACTTCTAGTCTGGACCAATAATTGGTCACTTCAGTTCAGTTTTAATTCAAGAAGTATATTTTTATTTCAAAGCTAGCTCATCGTATGATGAAGTTCACCAATGATTAAGAACAAATGCTGTATTAGTATCCAAATAAGGGTGTTTTTTATTTGCATTTTGAAACAATTGAATTGACAGCGAACCAACCACAACCAGAGCTTATACTCATTATCCAAACTTCAAAGTGCTGTACAATATGCGGGTTGTGCTGCTTTTATCAAGAGAAGTCACACTTCTTGAAAAATTAGGTCCCCGTTTAGACCTCACTGATGTGCAAACGGACCACAGCGCAAAATGAAATTTGGAGGAAAGTGAAATGTGAAACTGAGGATGACAAGTTCAGCCCGTTTGCAACATGAACCCTCAGAAAAGACTCTTGGTGTCCCACGAAAATGAGGAGAGAAAGAGTGAGGAAAGCGGTAATCTCTCAATACAAATGAATTGGAGTTGAATGTCCATAAAACCTGAACTCCTGAAAGGGCCTGAAAAATCGTGCCCTACATCGGCCTTCTCTCACAGGTGGTGGTCCCTCGGGGGCAGTAAGGGGAGTAGCAGGACACAATACTGGCGAAGTGCCGGTGCTATGCCTGTCTGTCACCTCTAGGTCATCTCAACGCCCTCCACTTGGGCCAAACAAGAAAATAAAACCGACCCTCAACTCCCAGCTGAGGTCTTATGTCAACAGAGGTCAAGGACTCTCCCTCTCAGAGTGCTTTGTTTACCCCATTTGTATTGTACGGGCCACACTTCTCGAGCCAACAGGTCAGCCAGCCCGTCGACTATCCATCCATTCATTCAGCCAGCCAGCCGCTCTCTCTCCAACTGGCCCAACAAGCTGTAGCTGTCAGAGTCAGATAATTTGACATGACATTTTGCAGGCCTCCATCTCAAATAATCAGAAACACCCGACGGCAGACCCCCGCTATGCCCCCTTTCCCCACGTTCCTGCTTTTGAGGAGCCGATTGGGTGCTATTACGGCATGATTGTCATACAACACTGGATGAGACAATTTGACGTCGGAGCAGAGTGGTGTTCTCTTCTCTCACTGCGGCCGTGGGCTGGAATACAGGACTCAGTTTCAAACACATGTGTCTGTTATTTACAGATCGGTTTTCCACCGCCGCGCGGTCCAGGGGCTTAGAAACGCCTGCTCTGTCTTGCCAGGTCTAAGTGCATGCAGATTGTGCCTACTCTTCACTAGCCTCTGACAAGACAGACACACACACACACACACACACAAGCACATTGATGTATGTACGAATGCACACATGCAGACCTTCTCGGCATACGCACAAGTATGTGCCGACACACACATGAAGACAAGCCGCTCTCCTCCATTACACACCACCGCGACTACCCGATGATTACCCCGCGAGCCCAATCATCACTCGCGTCAGCGTCAGCCCCCTGGAAAACCTTCGCTCCTCTGCAGTGAAAGGCAAGAACGCTGTGAATTGCACGGTGGTGGTGGTGGCGGTGATGATGATGATGATGATGACCACACCTCTTATGTCTCATTTCTCTTCTTTCCCAAACAGCTCTTCACGAGCTTCCAGCTGGCCTGAACACGGCTGCCCGCGAAGTTGACATGTAACTTAAAGCAAAATATTAAATAATTATGAAGCAAAGCTGCCAAGTGCTGAAGTTCTCTCGTGTAGTCCAAGAGCGCACTGCTGGGTATGTGTAACATCATAATCTTCTCAAGTTAACGTTCTTAAAAGCTGGGAACCTCAGAGGAGCTTCAATTTGATACTCTGACAAAGGTGATGCACGCTGTGAATACTCATTAAGTGACTAATATCCTGTGTAACAAATGTCCATGCGCGTCAGCTCCTATTTATGTAAAGAGTGTCATGTAATGCTCAAGCATGGCGTTAAGGCCAACTTATGCAAACCCCCTCATTAACTGCAGGGTTACCAGCAAGGGCTTAAAAAGACATTGGGCTCATCAAAAGACAGCAGACGTCAGGGCCATCTTAGCTTACCCAAGGACTGATAGCCAGATTATCTAACCACCTCCGCTTGGGCGCCACACCTCGCCGGTTCCCTCCAGTCATTTTCACAAGACGAGATGAATATAGGACGCCTCCAGTTCCCAGGGAAAGTTCCATTTTGGAGACGGAGGTGGGAACTGAACACCACTGAGCCGATTAACCGGCCTCTCACTCTGAGTAAGAGATATGGTGTGAGCGCTTGTGCAGGGTGATTATGTACGCATGTGTATGTAAATACTAGGGAGCTTTATAGGCTGGTGGACTGAAGTTGAACGTTTTAAATATTTAATGTCTGAAAAAAAAAAAAAAATCACACGTTCCCATCAGATTTGTATTTTTCGCAGGGTGGAAAAGACAAATAGCAACTGTTTAGTTGTCCACTGACTAAATTCTTTAAAGGTAAGCAGCTCTTTAAAAGTCTCACACTCACTCCATAGTTAAGAAATCCTTGGCTACTCTGGAAACAACGTACAAAAAAATTAATTGAACAATGAATATATAGATATAATAAATTCTAATATAAATCGATCCATAGTTTTGTCAATTAATATTCAAACATATCCATTTTAGAGTTGTATCACACCAAGAAAACAAGGCAACTCATAGTATTTTTGAAGCTGCAACCAGCTAAATGTGCTAGATATTTGAACTGTCATCATTCGAAGTATGTTTAACCGACAACACTAACTCTACAACGACCTGATATCAAGGACAAGGGGCCTAGAGTATGGCGTGTGTGTGTCTGTATGTGTGTGTCGGGCTGGGGGGGGGTGGGCTCAGAGTTTGGTTTACCCAGGGGCTCAGTTTTAGTTGTAGGACAACTTATTCAACACAAGCAGAGCAAGGCCCGTAACGAGAGGCAGAGGCTTGAGGGAGATTTGGTGGAGAGGGAGCCCCTGACTGAATATAAAAAGGGGGATCAGCCTGTGAGAGTGGAGGGGAGGGAGGTGTCAGCACACGGCAGCGCTCTCTCCTCAGTCTCAAAATTGGAACTTAAGTCCAGAAGATGTGTGGACGCTGCAGCTTTTTCCAGCGCTTGTAATGCAGTTATTTTCTGTGGTGAACCGCAACTTTGTCTTGTGTTGTTTGTCTTAAGTTTGTGTTATATTCTTTTTTGGTTTTGTTGCATTATTTTTTATATTCTTTGGGAATTCAAACATTGCTGTGTGTGCTGTGTGCTCATTTTGAGGTTGAATGTGGCCAACAAGCTTTATTTTCTTTATATATTTAGAGGCCTGATTGCTTGACCCTTCCTAACAGATTTCTAATATGTGTCTTTTCATCATGTGGATGTACAGAAGTCACTAAAAGGTTAGGAAAACCTTATGCAGCAGTATAGCACCTACTAAGACGATACCTCGCAATGAAAACTACAAGTACTAATATATTGTTTAATTATTCTATTGGTTACAGCTAACCATGACCTTTGTGAATCTTACACTCCCTACAGTCCAAATATCTTTCATGAATGCTAACTTGGACATCAACTTCGGTAGCCATAGCAGCTCTATAGTAGCTGTACCATTACTGCACACTTAAGCTGACAAGCTGCACCATCTCTCCTAAATTAACCAGGACAAACTTTTTACATCATGTACCACCACCGATAATATTAGCCTCTCCAAGTAGCACTCTAACAAATGTTAAGGCTGATGGTATTCGGTACATATATTTAATAATAATTATGGCCGGTATAATAATTATGACCGTAATTACCTTCAAGTAATTTCCCCACATACCAGTAGAGGGAGGTTGCATGCCACCAATGGTACACGTACCATACTTAGAAGAAGAGAACGAGTGAACTACTATCCATAAAGAGAGCTAAAACTAGGGTTTACTTGTGTTTATTAATTAATGATTCAGTTGATTAATTGGTCAATTAATTTAGTTTAGTCTTTAAGCGTCTATATAGTAAAATAGTGGGGAAAAAACAGCCTAAAATCCCAAATCTAAACATTTTAAACCAAATATCCAATTTAAAATGACATAAAAGGGAAAAAAGCAGCAAATCCTCATGTTTGGCATTTTTCCAAACACTACATCAACTATTAAAATTGTCATTCATCCATTTTTGTGTCACTCTGCTAACTAAAATGCTAATAATTTCCGGAAGACTTAATTAACTCTTCATGAGTGGACACTTTCCTGCTTAACCTTCAATTAAAAACAGTTCTGTGCACTCTGGACTCTTGGGGAGGGACTTAATCACACTGCAGGAGAGAGCAGAGATAATAACCAGCCATTTTTCCATCCCAAATGCAGCTCCCTGCCTCCCCCCCCCCCCCCCCCGAATCACTGCATAACTAAATATTTGAGGGGGAAAATGGAATGCCATTGTTGTCAACTTCAGCTAGCAGAACACAACAGTTGAGCATGCACAGCTCACCTCTCCTATGCAAACTGCATCTTAAGGCTACTCATTTCACTTGTGTCGCATGAATGTTTCCACTTCATCCACTGAAATGTAAAGCAGATGGTCATCTGTAAACACGCATAACATAAGGCTTGATGATCAAACAATATCAGTGACTGCAACTTAAAAACAAGCACAAATTCCAACCAAAATTTACAGTATTATACACACACACACACACACACACACACAGATGTTTCCACATATGATTGCAGGGATTCTCACTGACCAAAGAGACTCCAGAGAGAGGATTTCACATCTCAAACCTGATTAAATATTACCGAGCTTGATGAGGAAAATAACTCACATTTACTTCTCAGACCACTGCCACTAAGAACGCACAGTTTACCCACATGCCGCAGATAAATTACCGAGCTGGTCACAACAGCATCATAACACTTTCCATTTGCTGCAATCAAAGAAAAGTTAAAAAAAGCAAATCCAGCTGTCATCTTCTTTTTTTAGTTCATTTGCAGCTATGAGTGGTGGATATGTGCCTCATGTATTCCTTATGCCTCAACAGACCTACACAGGAGGCATAGACACACCTCTACCGCCCCCTAGAGACCACAGGGGGAAGCATTTTAACCCACAGAGAGGGGATTTGTTATTCTCATTATAAACTCTCGGGATCTGATTTCCTCAAGCCCATCACTGGCAGATAAGTGGCGAATGGAAATCAGCCAGCATGTCGCTCCTCATCTCCATTCCCCTCCGGTAAAAGCCCTTTAAGAACAGCCATGAAAAACGAGCAAGAGAGTTTGTGAAAATGCAATGCCGGGAGAGCGAATAAAAGAGGGTGAAAAAGGAGGACAGGGAGACAGACCGAGAGAGTTGCCAGCATATAAAATTGGAACAACATGAGCTCATTCCCCAATAACATGGGGCACAGAATGGGAATAAGAGACAGACAAAGACAGAGACAGAGATGGGGAATGGAGGGTGGCAACTAAGCAAGAAAAAAACAGAGCAATGCACATCTACCAGAAGGAATGACAGGGTTGTTAGCGGTTTGTGAACCAGATGAAACATTTTAACCAATTTGATTGTTTGTGAAAGAAATCATTCTGATCGAAACCCCAATTGCTGCCAACTGGCCGCCTGGCGCGTCTCAGAGTAATGCAGCCTGACGTGTCGGGGTAAGAGGAGAGGCTTTAGAGCCAGGAGGAGCAGATGGGGGAGGTCAGCGCCCGCCCCGCCGACTTCAAACATGGGGAAGTGTAAAAACAGACTATTTTAGGGGCTAAAACAACTAACGACAGGATTAGAGGAAGTCCGCTAAGTGGCCTTGAGATGTTGCAGTTTACTTCGCCCAATACAGGGCTGAAGCAAAGTAGCGAGCTGCCTCCCAATGCTGTGCCAAAAAGCATTTACGAATAACTTAAAGTGTTTCTTTTACCCCCCGGGAAGTAGGAGAATGAACTGCAATGTTGGTCACAATAAGTGTGATAGTGTTGAGACTTTGGCTTACGGTGATGTGATGAACCACACCTGTCTGGTGCAACAAGCATGTTGAATTAAACACTTCACTTCCAATTGGCCATAGATGATGGGAAGATCGCAGCATTGGTTTCTGCTCAAGCACACATCATCACGTGATCAAATTATGTACTTGGGTCACAATAGCAACTGAGCAAGTTGCATTTGCCAAAGACAGGCCAAGGAATACAGTCGAAAGCTCCAGAAAAACTCATAAACTAAGCTGGAGTATAAAAAAATGACAGAAATATTTATATATTTTATATTTTCTGTGATTTATATTCATGTAAAGACTGTTGATGAGGTGAGAAAGAAGTCCTCATACAAGACGTGAAGATAGAATTATATTTTTTAAGCTTTGTTACTGATTTACATAATATATGTGCAGTGTCCTTGAATGGCTTGAAATGCAAATCGACCTCAGCAACATGAAGGGCCAAAGTGAATGAAATGACCTTATCTGTCCTGGTGTGATTCAGACTGGGTATTAGACATACTAAACAAAATGTTCATGAAACTGTCAAGTTTCAAAAATTGGCACTGAATGCTTTCAATTCATTGTCCGGTGTGGTAATTTGCTGGTCTAATATTTCCTCGTATAAATCATACCTTTGTTCAGTTCAGGCTGTATTTTATTTGGACAAAGTACAAGTGATTTTCTTGTCATGATCTGAGAAAAAAAGCCAATTCAGCGCACTCCTTTCAGTAAACTACTGAACTAATAAAGACTCAAATGCAATAACTCAAACTTTAATATCTCCATTTTCCACACTTTTTTACGTGGATAGCTTCTCTTATAAACATCTAACACCCTTTCAACTGTCATCAGTGCTTTTCTTTGCAGGTACGAACAAAGAAAACTCCACGAACCAAATGAAACCAGCGAAAGCAGAGAGGAACCTGCCTCCCTGCTACACCTGCAACCAATCAGAGTATAAACACAGATGAATTTGTGTGTTTCCGATGGCCGTGCGTCTGGTGGTCTGTGTCCTGATCCCCATCAAACAAACCTCCAGGCAGCTTACAACAGCCTACTGATGATCATGGCAGAATGCAGAGGCTGACAGATTTCAACAAAGACTACAAAAAAAAAACAAGTTTCTTCACAGACTCTACCGGCCGCCTGGAATAAAAAACTACAAAGACTGCCGCAGTCAGTTGTCTCTGTGTGTTCTGTCGGTGGCAAATTGAATTTAAGTAAGACATACACGCTCTAAACAGTTGCAATTTGCACTATTTTGGCTGAGTAAATTTTTTATTCCCATTAATGTCAATAATTAGAGGGGAAAAAACTATTATGTATTTGTATTTGTTATGTATTTGAATCATTTATATCCAAATCTTGACTGAAATTATTTAATGGCAGCAGTGTCCTCAGATGTTTTAGTGCAGTCAATATGATATAATATAAATATAATATAAATTTTTGAACACAGAAACAAAAATCAGCCCTGTTAAGTGTTTATCTCTGCGCATGTCTGTTTGAATCAATATGTAAATTACATCAACGCAACTTCTCTCTTAAATGACCACCCGCATGACAGACAACAGGAAATTAGATACACCTAACTGTATACAATATCTATCTGAACTCTGAAACCAAAGCAAGAGACAAAGTAACCTCACTTTACAAAATTGTTCTGGTCTAATATTGGCTCTACCATGTCAAAAATACATCAGCATAAATATACACACACACACACCTGATTAAAGGTTTTAAAATTAAGCTCTTTGAAGATGGCATCGCGGTCGTCCACCTCCACCCAGCCCGTGGCCCTGAGCTCCATCACCATTTGATCCCGGTCTGCAGACGAGAGCCAGTGGGAGTCTGACGACTGAAGACAGACACACACACAGGACTCAAAAAGTGTACATCATTTGTGTAGTTAGAACATTTTAATAAGCATTTGTTTAATTTGTATTATTTTTCAATCTGCTGGGCTCTAAAAGCAGCATTCAATGTGAACGCACGGTCCATTGTAAAACAGGAATTGTCACTTTTTTAACTGACATTTTAACTGATTAATCACATTTCAATCAGCGGTGATTCTTTTTTAAGCTTTTTTAAAATTAAGTTCTTACTGTTACTGTGGAAAGACAGATTGTAAGAGATAAATGTAGATGTGCTTTCTTCATTTGTCCCGTTCACTGTAGCGGTTACCTGCTATTAGTGCCGAGTCCGCAAGGTGGCAGCCTATCACTAATAATAGGTAGTAACGCTGACCCGAGCAAGCAACAGCAGCACAGATATTAAATGTGTACTCATGCTGCTGTTATATTCATATTTAACTGTATTATCACTCAGGGTTAATTCTCCATATGTGCATTTAAAATAAACAAAACACACCAAATATTTTTTTAATACTGTCTTACGTAGTTGCAAACTCGCACTCATAATTATACAAATGTGACCTGTTACAACTCATTCTTCAATTCAGCACCTGTACTGCGCACACACCAGGACTTAACGCTGAAATATTTCACTTTATGAAATATTGGAGTAAGGTTCAGGGGGCAAGACCACGACTTTCACGTAATAGCGTTGACATTTGGTGAGTTATAACTATTAAAGCATTAAGGCTTAATTGAATAAAAGCTCCTTAGCAATTCAAAAACGCAACAAATTCAGCTTACTGCGTGTGAGAGTTCACAAGTGCGTATGTGGACACTTAATTCAGAGTGCTACTTCAATTGGGTTTTGCGCACAAAGCAGCGCGTCTTCCTTCTGTTCACTATCGCCTCTTGCTATTTCGGGAGTTTGTTCGTCTCCAGCCTCGTAAACGATACGCAGATAAGATGCTTATGAATGCTAATGCTACGATACTGGACAGTCACTGCAGCACTCACCATTTTAGACGAGCTGTTCCTGAGCCGAGGCAGCAGCAGACTGCTCAGCCTGAACAGACTGCTGCAGGGCCATGAGCTGCTCGGCCTAATGCTAAACATTAACCCAGACATGAGCAGCGTTTTGTCAGCTGTACTACTTCTCCACTTTGACCTCTTCTGCTGAGTGTGTCTCCCCTCCTGTCCTCTCACACTTTACTATAGCTGTTCAGTTTATTGCCTGATTAAAATTCCGCCTGGTTATGTCAAAGTGACTAGATGCGTTTCATACAGAGATGTATCCACCTCCTACTCCTCCCCATTTTTTGTGCTTTGTACTTCTGGCTGGAAGAAAATATCTAATAAAAACAACAAACAAGTCTATAGCTTTTACTTCTCTAACAAGCCCTGCAATGTTAAAGGCCCAGTGTGTAACATGTAAGGGGATCTATTGATAGAAATTTAATACAATACTCATAACTATGGTTTCATTAGTACGTTAGAAAGAGCCTTTTATATCTACAGAGGGAGCAGGTCGTCTTCCATGAAGTCCGCCATGATGACCCATTATGTTTCTAAGGCAGCCTAGAAAGAACAAACCAAATTGTGGCTCTATATATGACCTTAAGCATTTTTCACAAGTTTCATGGCCACTGTAGTTTCTAAGTCATGCTTGAAACAAGAATAAGAGGTGATGGGTCATTCAGCCAGCTGTCAACTTCACCACTAGATGCCATTAAATTCTACATGCTGGACCTTTATCAGCTACAAATCATTATATTCTTTATTTTTTTAAAAGCAATGGCACACATAAATTAATTTTATTCATCAAACACTTGAAGCATAAGCAAATTCACAAAAGTTACTTTTAATAGCAAACAAATTGTTTATCATTCACATCCAATGACTTGCAGTCTGTGTGTGTATTTGTGTGTTATCAGTCCTGATGCTCATGCTCCTGTCCCGGTATGAGCCAGCGGATGCTGTCTGTTCGCAGGATGGCATACGTAGTGAAGCCTGTGATGAAGAGGACAGAGAAGACCAGCAGCCAGTCGATGCTCTTCACCGGGACACTGGGGAGAGGGCCGAGACGGTCTGCATCCATCACGCTTCTATCGGAGCCTGCTTCAAACCCTGAAACATGTAAACAGTTCATCTGAAAATACAGCATGCCTCATGAGCTGTGTTGGTGCAGTACCTAAGAAATCTATTTTTTCCTGTCCAAGCTCATTCATCAAACCACCAGGGGCATCCAGTCTAGTGCCTCAGATGACAAACCAGTAAATAATAGAAATATAGGGGGGGAAAAAAGATTCTTTTTTGTTGATGTAAATCTCTCAGAATTTCGTTGAGATTCTGAAAAGTAATGTCAAATGTGTAGTACTTCAGAAACATCAATTTGCACTTGTTTCTTCATGCATTAAGCACCCAGGAACTGTTCAAAAATTGAACACATGGACAGAGTTTTCCAGCAACAGAGGCAAAGCCAGTATAGAGAGGAATGTCTTAATCAAGTAATCATAAAGTGTGGTTACTAACAGGAAGTAATAAATCACATCTAAATCAGCAGGTGATCAATCCATACAAAACTTTCCATCAATAGATCATGGAACAAATACGACTGCCTTAAACATAAAAACGGCAATATTTTGGACTGTTTCCACTCTGTTTGTACCTGTCTGGTTAGCGATAAAGGAGGTGAGCGTCTCCAGTGTTCTGTCGGTGTGGTTAAAGCGAGCCATGGGTTTGGCCCCCTGGAACAGCAGGATGTTGGGCACTGCCACAGTCCCAAACCTTGTGGAGAGGCTGTTGGAAGATGGAGACAGGAAAGACAAGAACTACAAATGATGACTCAATTTTAAATATTCACCTGATTTGCTGGACTGGACCAATATACAGAATAATCAACATGTGTGATAATAAACAACAGTCTGTTGACTGAATGCTGTGGTGTTTGTATATTCAAGGGTATGTTTTTTGCATCTACATTCAGAATATATTCATGGAATCAAAACATCTGTCACAGTCTCAACAAAAACTGAAAGGTTTAAGCTTTACAAGGTTTAGATTACTGGACTGGTATCTCACTATATAGTTAGCCTTGCTTTCATTTGTTCTGATATTTGTCTCAGAGGGGGGTGATACACATTAATAGCAGAAAACGTGACCATTCACCTGCTGTGCTGCGAAGCATCCAGTGCCAGGAAGTGCATGCTGGGAAAGACTCTGGGCAGGGCGTTGAAGTGAGGTGCCAGGCTGGCAGAGAACTGGCACCATGCTGTGAAGAACAGCACCACAGAGCACTCTGTGCTGTTTGCATTCAGGAAGTCCATCAGGTCCTGATAGAAATGAGAAAAACAGACAGCTACTAAGACTGCAGAAAATCTGAAATACAGAGACGGGTAAAATAAACCCTGGGTTGATCTTGACCACAAAGTCCAAGTTCATAATGTGTTCCCAGACCACGTCATTTTTGTCTCTGTTCATTGCTCTAATTTATCAAACATTTACCAAGAGATTTCCATTTAATGAACAGTATGAAGTAAAATCTACCTGATTTGTTGTTGTAATAAGCTTAAGAGAGATATCCGATCCAGCACTTCAGACCGTATCAGGGACATTTCTGATACTGGTATTCAGGCATTGGTAGGACGTTTTATAACTAGGCACTGTAGATGCCTATATTCTATTTCCAGGTGATGTTTATCATATCACTTCAGAAGAATCAGAATCAGAAAAGGCTTTATTGCCAAGTATGTTTTTGACACATACAAGGAATTTGTTCTGGTGTTGTTGGTGCATGTCAAACATTCTCCAAATATAAGATAGATAAGAAAATCAAGTATTAAAAAGAAAAGAAAAAGAAAAAATAAGAAGAGCAGTAGTAGTACTTTTAGAGACATTAAAGAACTGTGCTTATTACACACACACTCTTTTTAGTGACTGAAAATGCAACACTGTGCTCTTAGGTCAATTGAAGTGAAGGTAAATTACACTTTTTTTTTTCTTAGGCTTATACAAGAATATGCAAGTGGATTTTCTAATTACTATAAAAGGATACCAATATTATGGATGAAAGATTAGAAAAATGACAGACAATCTAAAGAATTTGTTCAGAGCTAAGTTGTCTTAAATGTAAGAAGGATTTCAGGAAATAGCATTCAGGTGTTAAGTGTTTGAGACTCCTCGAGCAGTGAGCCTTATAGGGCAGCATCAATACCTGTGAAGCGTTGAGGACCTGCACAGTGAAACTGTCCATTCCTGTGATGTTCCTCTTATCACAGTTCACCTTGTACGTCTTGGCAGTCTCTGTGGCATTCTGCTCCTCACTTGGTGTGATGTCAGCATGCACTATGTCAAGAGTGACCTGAGGTAAACAACCAAGGAGAAGTCAACTTCTGCACTAGTGCACTCATCACTGTGTACATTCTAACAGATTTGGAGGCATTGTTCTTTATACAGTGCTTGTAGTTAGTAACCTGCTGTGACAGTTCAAGGTTCTTCTCGTCCAGTGATGCTCCTTGTGTAGTCAGGGCAGGTGAACCACACTGTGCACTGTTCTCATCACAAGGCGGGGAGAAACCTAACTGGAAGTCTTTCACATTTTTAGGGAAGAGGGACTCGATGTCAGATGGATCAATGGGAGCTTCGGTTCCCATCACAGCATCTGCAATCTCAGCTGTCTTGAACTGCCTCTTGGGCAGAGAGTCCAGGTCCTCTGACTCCACAAACTTTGGACTGTTCTCCAAGTCGGGCAATGTATCCTCTGACAGTATGAGCTCCAGTGACTCATCATTCTCTGGAAAAATCATTTATAGATCAAGTTGAGTACATAAAATATTTCTCTCATGGCTGTCCATCATATTTTCCTTTTGATAGTGTAAACTATAGCGCTAAAGATACTCTGAAGATAACCTCTTATTTGTAATAACACCTCTCCTTTTTTCCAAAGAGAAGGTGCACCAGTATAGAGATCACCAGAATGAACGTATGCATCTTCAGTTACCAGTTAAAAATGTCCACCTAGGCAAAACGATGAGTCTAACACTGCTGTCATGAAGTTACTTAGTTGAAGTTGTCTAGTAATGCAAATATTCAGAGATATTTTGGAGCAACGAACAGGTCTATTTGGTTAAACCGACATCTTGTTGTTAATACGTGAACACAACACTGACACAACTAGCAAGCTTGACATTAACACCAAATACGGTTAACGGCAGCAATAGACCTTTACACAGCAGCCATTTTAAAATAGTCTACACAGGTGTTTCCAATGACACTAATTAAGGTCCTGCGCCATTTATTGCCCGAACTTAACTTTAATCAGTATCATTGTTAACACCTGCGTTTATTACGTCACGTCAAAATGGCTGCTGTGAAAAAACATCTCTTAGCGTTATAACTGATGATTAACCGTTTGCTGTCAGTTCAGTGTTTTGCTAACGCGGTTTAGCCTGTCTGTCTCTTACCTTGTGCCGCTACAGACGAAAACCTCAAAACATCAGAACGATACAACATAAATAATAAAACATACGAGATGTGGAGTCTCTTCCAAATCCCCGTCATGTTTTTTTAAATGTATCTAGATACAAATATGAACGGTTTTCATCACATGTTGAGATGTGAGGTCGTAATGTTCAGCTCATAGGAAACAACGTTCCGAGGTGCGGCGGAAGAAAATAAACGATGCACTTGCGGAAGGGTAGCGTTTATTTTATGCTACGTCATTATGCGACGGCGGATGTTGTGAGAGACGTGGTCCGTGTTAGAACTACAAAATTCAGAAGATGGACTACAAAATGCTCATCTGAGATTACTGTTTTTTATGCATAACATGTAAACGTAGACAACCCGGTGAAAAATATGACTTATTGTCAACATCAGAAATAAAATAATGAATGAGAATGGTCGCTCACCTTCCTGTCTCAGATATAAACATATAACCAAGTTATAGCAAAATGGATGGTTCGAAATTATTAATGATTAATAATCAACGGTACGGCTGCCATGACGTCACACTAAATGTGATATTCATGTTTTATTAATTTGGTGGTCAGGATTCATACTCTCTCTTCTCTCTGCTGCTGCTGCAGTCTGCATCACACACACACGTGTATATTTTCTAATTGTGAATGACATTGCATTGATTGTTTTATTGCTGCCACAAAGATTCATGTGACGGCATTTTATCTTTTCCGTTCATAAAGGATGATTTTCTGTATACTATGCTAAAAGAGATAGGAAAGAGAGCACTGAACCTCCTTTTCCTTAACATTTGGAGAATTACCCCAAAGGTGGGTCAAAAATGAGCTGCATTCATTATACATTCATGATACAAATACTAACTGATCAAATCTGAAATTGTTATGAGCTGTTTTTTTAACGTTCAGGAACAAAAAGGGCGAACTTCAGACAGACATGGGGGTGTGCAATGGTTGGTTATGCTCCCACAAAAAGAAAAAGAAAGAAACTTTTGTTACCTCTTGTTTTTATCCAAATGTGCACACACTCTGTATATGAACATAGTTTCTTGTCCAAGAGTGTCTTCATTTACATTTTACATGGTAATTTAAATGCTAAGGTTATTGTGAGAGATGTTGGAATATTTTTAAAGTCAAACAGCATCTCTTCCTGCTTCAAGTCTGTTCAGCTCAGAGGATTGTCTTTCCCTCCCCTTTCACAGATCTGCCAGTTTAAGGATGGGTGTAAACACCATGTGATGAAATGTAGAGTTAAAAAGCACATACACTGTAGATCAGTGAAGAAAATTCAAGGAAAGAACACACATTTTATCTGGTAACAGTAAGTGAACCTTAGTGACATTCAATGACATTTAGAGGGCAAATGGCGCAGCAAGTGTTTCAGCTGGATCGAGAGAAACTCAACTGTTCAATCTGTCTGGATCTTCTAATGGATCCTGTGACTATTCCCTGTGGGCACAGCTACTGCATGGGCTGTATTAAAGACTGCTGGGATGAGGAGAATGAGAAGAAGGAAACACAAATCTGCCCTCAGTGCAGGCAGAGCTTCACACCGAGGCCTGTCATGGTGAAAAATACCATGTTAGCAGAGTTAGTGGAGGAACTGAAGAAAGTTGGACTTCAAGCTGCTTCACCTGATCACTGCTATGCGGGACCTGGAGACGTGGCCTGTGATTTCTGTACTGGGATGAAACTTAAAGCCTTCAAGTCCTGTCTGGTGTGCATGGCCTCTTACTGTGAGCAACATCTCCAGCCTCACTACAATGTAGCTCTTTTAAAGAAACACAACCTGGTTGAGGCCACTTCAAAGCTTCAGGAGAACATCTGCTCTCGTCATGACGAGGTGATGAAGATTTTTTGCCGCACTGATCAGAAGTCCATCTGTTATCTCTGCTCCATGGATGATCATAAAGGACATGACACAGTCTCTGCTGCAGCTGAAAGGGCTGAGAGGCAGACGGAGCTCGGGGTGAGTCAGCAAAAAATCCAACAGAGAATCCAGGACAGAGAGAAAGACGTCAAGGTGCTTCAGCAGAGGGTGGAGGCTATCAATCTGTCTGCTGATGAAGCTGTGAGGGACAGTGAGAAGATCTTCACTGAGCTGGTCCGTCTCATTGAGAAAAGAAGCTCTGAGGTGAAGCAGCAGATCAGATCCCAGCAGGAAAATGAAGTGAGTCGAGCTAAAGAGCTCGAGAAGAAGCTGCAGCAGGAGGTAACTGAGCTGCGGAGGAAAGACACTGAGCTGGTGAAGCTCTCACGCACAGAGGATCACCTCCATTTCCTCAACAACTACCGCTCTCTGTCACATCTGACTGAGTCTAAAGACTTACCCGCCATTGATATCCATCCTCAGTGCTCTTTTGCGGATGTGACAGCAGCTGTGTCAAAGGCCAGAGATAAACTACAGGCTGTGAGTGACCAGGGAGTGATACAGTATATATTAAGGTGTGTCTGCACTGCAGAGATCAAACATAATGGGTGGGACTGTGATGTTTTCTTTCATTTTATTGTGGTGTTTGTGTCAGATGAATGAAATGGTGAAATGAAAATATTTGATTTGTTTGTTGTATTTACTAAACATTTTCTTTAGATTCTGTTCGTGGAAAATTTCAAATATGTCAAATATCAGAATGAAAAACCTGTTTCTGTTCTGCTTCAAATCTTTAATCTGGTCATTATATAAATGGACTTAAGTATGTCAACACGAGTTACAAGAAGTCATGTATGTAACAATGTAAACAGAAACTTGAATGTAATTTTAGATGCATAATATCTTCATGAACATAATTTGTATAGCCTAATGTTTACTCTTTAGTACTTTGCATACTGCTCTCTGTACTACATACGGAGTTGCCATTGTAATGATATTGCAAAATAATACTGCTGTTTTTTTCGGACATGAAAAGTACATGAAAAATATGTGTGAAATTGGCTACTCTGTTTAAACTGATCTGATTTTAAATTTAACCTGAAAAATAGTTTTCTGATCATCTTGTTAAGAGTGATTTCAAGTGTCTTTACATGGTAGAAACATTTATGAAAAGTCACTGTTCAAAATAAATTAATAATTAACATGTCATCATGTGTGTCCTGTGTCAGTTCACTAATAATGTTTTTACAAAAATCAGTCATTTTCCTGCAGCATTTCTGCCCAACCAATCAGTTTCTTCCTAATATTTTAATAACAGACAAACAAACCACAGAGATTAATGAAGGAAATCACATGACATCCACTTGATGAAGGCAACAAGTACTTTCACCAGAAATACTGTAGCACCATCCTGAAATGATTTTAACTTTATGAAATGTTGGCTCTGTTGCAAAGGAAAACATTTTAACACAACATTTCAGCAGAGTGTGTTACTTTCAGATTTATTACACAACTTTTGAACATTCCACAACAATCATGCAGGAATAAAATGGGAATAATACAAAGCTTTACAGGCTTCGCCAATCACACTTTAGGAATAACAGAGCTTCTTGTCTTCTCCAAAACAAAATGTGAGGTAATATTTTTTGCAAATCAAAAATCATCAACAGGTAACAAGTCTATGTGTTGATTTAATGCTGAATATGGTGACAGAAAAAAATCACTTAA
The DNA here is from genome assembly GCA_014281875.1 of Nibea albiflora. Lineage (NCBI taxonomy): Eukaryota > Metazoa > Chordata > Actinopteri > Sciaenidae > Nibea > Nibea albiflora. Next base: position 15,743,045 of record CM024807.1, read on the forward strand.
AAGACAGTCATCGAGTAAATGAACTGTGTTATTGAATCTATTTTAGGTAATCCACCTTCCACATCAGAGCTGCGCCGTTACTTCAGAAAGCTGTTTCATTTAAACCATCACTGATTCGAATTCACAGCAGCTGCCTGTAATATTCCACAAATAATTACCCATCATGCATTGCAAAAGTGTCAAAGTACTTTATTGCAAGAGTTTACTGTGAAAACCTGGTAATTATTAACAGTGCACAGTAAAGCTGTGAAGCCATATACTATACCAGGGGTCGGCAACCTATGGCTCGCGAGCCAGATGTGGCTCTTTTGATGACTGCATGTGGCTCGCAGAGGGGTGAAAGTAAGCCGTTACGGTCCGGTACTGCGTACGATTAAAACAGGGGTGCCCAATACGTCGATCGCGAGCTACCGGTCGATCGCCAGACGTGATCAAGTCGATCGCAGAGGCGCCCACCGCCGCAGCCGGCAGTATGGTGGGCCATCCACCCCGCTCCCGTGCGCCAGTATGTTGGTCTGTAGTCGTTGGCTGCCCCCCCTACCCGGTATATAAAATATTATATGGGTCTCATGGAAATACATTTTAAATTTGCCGACCCCTGTACTATACAAATGTGGGTATAAGATGTGCTATACAAGTAAAGTTTATTATTTCTATTATTATGGTAGTAGCAGTAGTAGTAGCAGTACATCTGAAGAATAGACTATCACTGATTTCTTAAGGAAATTGCAACTTTTTAACTGCGTCTCTCCCTGAAATGACCTCAACCTGCTCCTCCCATTCAGCTCAGACGTTTGTCTTTCCCTCCCCTTTCACAGATCTGCCAGTGTAAGGATGGGTGTGAACACCATGTGATGAAATGTACAGTTGAAAAGCTCATACACTGCAGATCAGTGAAGAAGCTTCAAGGAAACAGCGCAGTGTTTATCCGGTAACAGAAAGTGAAACTTACTGATATTCACTGACGTTTGGAGGAGAAATGGCGCAGCAAGTGTTTCAGCTGGATCGAGAGAAATTCAACTGTTCAATCTGTCTGGATCTTCTAAAGGATCCTGTGACTATTCCCTGTGGGCACAGCTACTGCATGGGCTGCATTAAAGACTGCTGGGATGAGGAGAATGAGAAGAAGAAAACACAAAGCTGCCCTCAGTGCAGGCAGAGCTTCACACCGAGGCCTGTCATGGTGAAAAATACCATGTTAGCAGAGTTAGTGGACGAACTGAAGAAAGCTGGACTTCAAGCTGCTTCACCTGATCACTGCTATGCGGGACCTGGAGACGTGGCCTGTGATTTCTGTACTGGGATGAAACTTAAAGCCTTCAAGTCCTGTCTGATGTGCATGGCCTCTTACTGTGAGCAACATCTCCAGCCTCACTACAATGTAGCTCTATTAAAGAAACACAACCTGGTTGAGGCCACTTCAAAGCTTCAGGAGAACATCTGCTCTCGTCATGACGAGGTGATGAAGATTTTTTGCCGCACTGATCAGAAGTCCATCTGTTATCTCTGCTCCATGGATGATCATAAAGGACATGACACAGTCTCTGCTGCAGCTGAAAGGGCTGAGAGGCAGACGGAGCTCGGGGTGAGTCAGCAAAAAATCCAACAGAGAATCCAGGACAGAGAGAAAGACGTCAAGGTGCTTCAGCAGAGGGTGGAGGCTATCAATCTGTCTGCTGATGAAGCTGTGAGGGACAGTGAGAAGATCTTCACTGAGCTGGTCCGTCTCATTGAGAAAAGAAGCTCTGAGGTGAAGCAGCAGATCAGATCCCAGCAGGAAAATGAAGTGAGTCGAGTTAAAGAGCTCGAGAAGAAGCTGCAGCAGGAGGTAACTGAGCTGCGGAGGAAAGACACTGAGCTGGTGAAGCTCTCACGCACAGAGGATCACCTCCATTTCCTGAACAACTACCGCTCTCTGTCACATCTGACTGAGTCTAAAGACTTACCCACCATTGATATCCATCCTCAGTGCTCTTTTGCGGATGTGACAGCAGCTGTGTCAAAGGCCAGAGATAAACTACAGGCTGCTCTGAATGAGGAGTGGACAAAGATCTCAGTGGCAGTGACTGATGTTGATGTTTTACCGCATCAAGTGGAGCCCAAAACCAGAGCTGAATTTCTGAAATATTCTTGTCAAATCACTCTGGATCCAAATACAGCAAACATACGTGTTTCATTGTGTGACAGAAACAGGAAAGCAACATTGATGGGAGTAGACCAGTTATATTTAGATCACCCAGACAGATTTATTGAGCGGTGGCAGGTCCTGAGTAGAGAGGGTCTGACTGGACGGTGTTACTGGGAGGTAAAGTGCAGTGGGACAGTTCATATAGCAGTCACTTACAAGAATATTAGCAGAACAGGATCCAGAGTTGAATGTGGATTAGGAAAGAATGACAAATCCTGGGTGTTAGATTGTTCAAGTAGTGGTTATAAATTCATTCATAATAATATTAGTACTTCCATCCCAGGCCCTCAGTCCTCCAGAATAGGAGTTTATCTGGATCACAGGGCAGGTACTCTGTCTTACTACAGCGTCACTGAAACCATGACTCTCCTCCACAGAGTCCAGACCGCGTTCACACAGCCTCTCTTTCCTGGATTTTGGTTTCCACAAATTTTTGGAAGTACTGCTGAGTTGTGTGACCTGAAGTAGTTTAGAGAGTGATTCAGCTGTGCTGCTGCACAGTATATATTAAGGTGTGTCTGCACTGCAGAGATCAAACATAGTGGGTGGGACTGTGTTGTTTGTGTCAGATGAATGAAATGGTGAAACGAAAATATTTGATTTGTTTGTTGTATTTACTAAACATTTTCTTTATATTCTGTGCATGAAAAATATTGTATATGTGAAATATCAGAATGACAAATCTGTTTCTGTTTCTTCAAATTTAATTTGGTCATTCTATAAATGGGCTTAAGTATGTCAACACGAGTTACAAGAAGTCATGTATGTAACAATGTAAACAGAAACTTGAATGTAATTTTAGTTGCATCATATCTTCATGAACATCATTTGTATAGCGTAATGTTTACCCTTTAGTACGTTACATACTGCTCTCTGTACTACATACTGACCTGCTGTTGTAATGATATTGCAAAATAATACTGCTGGGGTTTTTTTTCGGACATGAAAAGTACATGAAAAATATGTGTGAAACTGGCTACTCTGTTTAAACTGATCTGATTTTAAATTTAACCTGAAAAATAGTTTTCTGATCATCTTGTTAAGAGTGATTTCAAGTGTCTTTACATGGTAGAAACATTTCTGAAATGTCAATGTTCAAAATAAATTAATAATTAACATGTCATCATGTGTGTCCTGTGTCAGTTCACTAATAATGTTTTTACAAAAATCAGTAATTTTCCTATAAAATGTCTGTCCAATTAATCAGTTTTTTTCCAAATATAGTGACAGACAAACACACAAAGTTAATGAAGGAAATCATGTGACATCCACTTGATGAAGGCAACAAGTACTTTCACCATAAACACTGTAGCACCATCCTGACATGATTTTAACTTTATGAAATGTTGGCTCTGTTGCAAAGGAAAACATTTTAACACAACATTTCAGCAGAGCGTGTTACTTTCAGATTTATTACACAACTTTTGAACATTCCACAACAATCATGCAGGAATAAAATGGGAATAATACAAAGCTTTACAGGCTTCGCCAATCACACTTCAGGAATAACAGAGCTTCTTGTCTTCTCCAAAACAAAATGTGAGGTAATATTTTTTGCAAATCAAAAATCACCTACAGATAACAAACTATTTGTTATTTTAATGCTGAAGACGGTGACAGAAAAAAATCACTTAAAAGACAATTATGGAATAAATTAACCATGTTATTGAATCTATTTTAGTTCATACACCTTCCATAAACCCTTAACCACTTATCCCTTCTGCAACGTACTCCTTTGAGGTTCAAGATCCGTAATATCAGCACCTTCCATCAAGTAAACAAAATTCAGAAAATAAATAGTTTTTCACAGCAGCCATTTTGACAAGAAACAGGGTCAACGCAGGTGTTTCTAAACACTCTAATTAAGGTTCCATTCCATTTATTGCAGCAGAGCCTTTCCAATGAACTAACATGCACCACAGCAGCACCCTGACTCTGTTTGACCTGAATGGAACAGAACCTTAATTAGCGTCACTGGTAGCGCCTGTGTTTACCCTACTATTTCATATCAAAATGGCTGCTGTGATAAAAGTCTATTGTTGTTCTTAACCCAGCAGTCTTTTAACCTGAGCCATCTCTAGACTGTCTGGCATTCAGAAGTCCCACTCCTTCCATCTTAGCTAGGCTCTGTTGCGTTAACATTTGAAACTAAATTAATTAATAATAATAATCATAGTAATAATAGTTTTCTGTCCAGATTCTAAAATAAATGAATATCTATGACTGTTAGTATGTTAAATATGACATGTTGTTACATCACTTTTTTGTGTTCAACAACAACAACAACAACACTATATCCCATTAAGCGATGGGGAGTCGAAGAGAAACCAAAACCTCTCAATTAAAATCACTGTGTTGTCATAACACAAATTATGAAAAACTCCCATTACAGCCATTACAACACAACCTCACTGTCTTTAGTCCCCTTTGTCTCCAAACACCATTTCCCACAAGCCCAAGTCCCTGGTGTCAATACCTATTTATCGGACCAAGGACGACTGATGGAAGAAATTTTCAGTGTGAGATTGCATGAATTTATAGAATATTAGTGGTAGAGATACCCACTGTGCAACCAGCACAATGTCAAAGCCTAGTGGGAGCTGTAGCTGTTGAAGCTTGACAAAATAATCATTAGTTTGTGCTAGAGACAAGGTGTCGATACCCACTTAGTCAAGAATATGGACAAAAAAATGTTTCAGCTTTACAGCAGACATTTTGTCTCGTCATAAAGGAAGACGCACAGGCGTTACCTGCTACCTACTAACATTAATGGGTGTCCCACAAGTGTCCCGGCAAGTCATGACAATGTGACGTTGATCAACTGAGGACTCTGAAGCAAAGTGAAGCAGCTAAACGGAATTTGAGCCATCATTCATTTTAGTATTTCGCCTGTGCATGTCTTCCTGTGACACGTCAAAACGTCTTCTGTCCAGACACCTCACCATGTGTATCTAAAACATAAAAGAAACACAAATGTCCAGAATGTGAGGCAGTCAGGCATCAAACCTAACCATAACAAAACATTATCAGTTAAATACCAAACGTGGCTACATAAAAAGTATATATAAAAAGAGAACTACTTTCAAAGTAGAATGACCGATGGATATAAATATGATGAAATCTAAGGAACTAAGTTTACATTGTCAATGTATAGCAATTTACAATGCGTTCAAGAAACTGACATTTTAAGTTTTTTTGTTGTTTTTTTAAATAATCCAAACAATCATATTATATTTTCCGGGATAGTGGTCTCCAAGTGTGTCTCCATTTAGATTTTACACAGTAACTTTCATGCTAAGTTTATGTTGGAATACTAAATACTAAAATCAAATAGCGTCAATGCCTACATTTAGATAACATCATATTCTTTGGTAAAGGAGGGTGAGAATCATGTTTGTATGTGACATTTCAATAACCTCTGTCAACACCACACACATCAACAAAACAAGTGACAGGCCTTGTACACGAGTATAAAAATACAACGATAATAAAAAGTGAGAGTATCAAAGTTTTCACAGTACAATACATACAACAGATTATTGCACCAAATGTAACTATTTAAAATTTTGTCATGGCAGAGCAACTCGGGGACGCTCTAATGCTTCTTAAACTCTCCGGATTTGAAATGTTTGTGAATAATACCAAAAACTGGATGTTCAACGGGGCAATATTTCAGATTTATGTTTCGAAAAATAAAAACTTGAACATAAAACAGTGAGAAGTCATAGCCAATCAGTTAATTTGGATCACAATCATATTAGACTACATGTGATTTGCTGTTTTTTGTTTTGTTTTTTTGGCGCATTAAGCATGTTGTGAAATGACAAAATTATTTTACATTAGCATTTGACGAAAACACACCAGCTTTCTCAACAGTTCAAGTGTTCTACAGGACTATGGTACTGTACTTAAGACAACATAATAAATAGCAACATAAAAAACAGACGTGATTTGACCTTGTCATTGTTAAAATCTAAATATGAAAGACTGACAAGCTGTACCATTCCCTTCCCAGTCGAAATTAAACCATAATTCTTAAATTCGTACACCTTAGTGTGATCTTTGTAAACAAATGAGACCATGATTGAGATGATTTGTAGCCTGTCTGACATGTGATAGTTGTCAGAAGTGCTCTAAAAATGTGGCTATTAGCTGTTCTTTACAAAGCAAGTAATGGGAATGATTTTTCCATCACTGCTTTTAATAGAACACAGCTTTGGCTGTTTGCTTTGGAGGAACAGCGCCACCTGTCTGCCAAATATAATCACAGTGTAAAAAAAAAAAAAAAAAAAAAAAAAAAAAAAAATAGAACAAAAAATAGAATAGAGGCCAGCAGTGGTTGTCAGACTTGTCAGTGACAGTCTCATTTGTTTAGGATTCAGCATTAAAATGCAAATTAAAACATGAATCTTAAGTAATCTTAGGACATATGTCACACACATATCACATCAAATAAATGTTTGTTTTTTTAAAGATCGTTTGTGTGAATAAGTTTTATATCTACACAGTTAACTGCCATATCAATCATAGTTAGCACGTTCAGCAACACATTCATGTTACAGATGAGATGATCATTTGGATATCAACCTGGGACAACTGTAACATTAAAGCAACATTTTTTTTTTATATGTACCTGAATTTCACTTCTTAGCTAAGTCTGTTGACACTCAGTAATCCAATCAGTGGCATGTGATGATGAATCACACTGAAGATACACAGTAATTCTTGTGTCCTTACTCTTGTGTGTCTGTCTGTGGCAAAATGACCCGTCAGGCATCAAATGCTAAAATTAATCAGATATTTCCTTGATATAAGACCTATAGAAAGAGCAATGTGAGTTATAAAATGTACAATTTTGGTATCTGTAGCAGAACTCATTTAAATGACAAGCAAACAAAATCAGACTAAAAAAAACTTTCTACACCATCTAGTCGGGGATGAAGAGCAATGCAGTAGAAAGAACATATAAACATTGTTCATCAACTTTTTTGTGGTGATTATGGACATTAACCATTTTTTTCATGAACTTAGTTGCTGGAGATATTAATGCAAAAAATAAAACATTTGTTCGGACTTGGGTGACAGCGTTACTTCTCACGCCAATCCATAAGTTGCATGCAAATGTAGACATTTCGCAAGATGACATTTAGTGAGTGAACACAAAGACATTAAAGGTCCAGTGTGTAAGATTTAGCAGGCTGTGTTTGCAGAATATAAAATGGATAGCTTTGTTAGTGTAAAAATCACCTGAAAATGAGCATCATTGTGTTTCTGTTACCTCAGAATGAGCCTTTCATATCTACAGATGTCATAGTTCCTCTCACATGGAGTCAGCCATTTTGAACCACCATAGTTCTACAATAGCCCAGAATTGAAATGAGCAACTACACGGCTAGATGCCACTAAATTCTACACGCTGGTCCTTTAACAGGAGTCATGTTATTCAATGTTAAATCAGGTACACAGTGGAAAAAAGTTGGATTAATTGGATTTCAGTTTTGAGGTGCTGTTAGCCTGGAGAATCATCTGTACATCTATTTTTGAAGTGTCATGGAGCAAGCTACTTACCCCCCCAACCTAAGATACCATTCCCGTTTTACAAATATGACACATAAAAGGTGCTACATACAGCATTTTGTTGTTTTTTTAAATGAAAGACCACACTTCCAACAAACCTTCCTGTTGCCTGACAACATACAGCTACTTGTCTCTCTCTTTGCGAATGTCCAACAATCTCGTGTAATATGAGATTTAAACTGTAGTGTGATGAAGGTAAAAGTAAAATTGGTCGTTGATTTGTGCTGCAAAGCAACCGGGCAGATTTCACACAATCATGGCAATCAGTCAATCAATCCGTCTCCTTTGTTTACAATAATAAACCATTTTAAAATGAAGGTTTTCGATCATTCAAATGCTACATAAATCACACAAACTTGTCATGAATTACCACTATAGCTGTTAGTAAGATAAAAGGCCCTTGCTCAATGAACATCTGGTATTAGTTTTTTTTCTTCCAAGAAAACAGACACAGCAATGTGTAGTGAAAGCTTCCACGCACCATAGATCTCCAGCAGTAGCACTGAAAAAATAACAGTATTATATCAGGTGGCAGGCACACAGATGACACCAACACGAATAATAGAAAATGTCCTCCACTCAGCCTCGCGGCAGACCGGGAGAGATCACAGTCGCCCCTAGTGTCCGGCAGGAAACCTGTACCTCATGCGTCTCTCATTCAACTGATGGAGGGTGAGTAGAAACAAGAGTAGAGCCTTCACTCGTTAGCTGGCTTCTCTTTGCAGGAAGGTTCACAGAGGACTTCCTTGTGTGGTAGGGGATAGGGAAAAGCTGCTCCGCTGCAGGTGCTACTGTAAGCCAGTTTGTTGAGGCGAGAGAGGCCCTTGATGCTGCCAGGAGGCCGTCCGGGACTGACCTTGTATCCAGCCGCTCTGGTCGTACCCAGCGGCCTTCCGGGGCTCGTCTTGAAACCGGCAGCTCTGGTCGTGCCAAGAGGTCGCCCTGTGCTGGTTCTGTATCCGGCTAGCTTGGTGGTTCCCAAAGGCCTCCCGCGTCTGCCTGTCTTTCCGACAGCCTTGTTCTTCTTCTTGCCGTCATCCGGCACTTGATCAGTGCTTTTAATGCTGGGTATTTTTCCAGGCGAGCGAGGGTCACCCCCAAGCACTTCCTGTCTCTGACACACCATGGGTTTGTGGCTCTGGGCGGGTAGGGCCATGGGAGCCAGTGTCATCTGGAGAGACGGAGGGGGAGGAGGGTAGAACTTGTTGGACTGGGAGGTGCACAGTTCAAAGTGGGGGGCGGGATGGTGGCCGTCCTCTGCAAGGCACGACGGCCTGCTATTCATGCAGAAGTCACTGCTTGTCACCTGTCGCATCATCTTCTGCTGGGGGTCAGAAAGAAGTTGTAACTATCACACACAGATGACACATACACAGAATATATATATACACAATATATTATTATATATAGATGTCAATATTTTGACCTGCATATAGAAAAGGACTCATTTAGAGCTTTATACCCTCGCTTAGGCCTTACCTAAAACTAGTCTAAAGAAAGCCATTGGCAACCACCTGCTGTGTTGTGTGGCTCGCTCTGAGCTTTTGATCCTGCGTTCTGCTCTTGTTCAGAATCACAATGAATGTTTCAGTTCTACAAGAGAAAAGACTTCAAAGATGAAGACTAACATGACGGTTTGGCAAATGCACATCTGGTTCACTCCCCCACCTCTGATTAAAAAAGCATCACACACCTGCATCCCTGAACTTTTCTATGAAAACCCTCGGGACTAAAAAAGCGGTCCTGAACAGGTTTAGCTTTGAGCCTGCAAAACTTAAATCAACATTCAAGATATCCCAAACACAAGTTTAGTGTACTGATGGCATTAGCTCAGTGCTAAATATAGTGTGAAGTTCCCCAATTTCACAGATTTCTTTGCTTCCCAGCATCATTTTTCATTTTAACAGTACGTATTTGCGGATGTGCATCTGTATCGGCTCATGCATACACACCAATTTATGTTCAAGTATATATTTATGCATGCTTGTATATTACTTGCACGCCAGGTATTGTTATGTACATACACATGAATACACATCCCATGAATCAGTAAAAAATAGAAACAAATTATTTATTTTTGGAACAGAGAGAAGCTACATATATATATATATATATATATATATATATATATATATATATATATATGCAAGTTTACTAGACACAATCTTCATCATCAGACTTTAAGAAATGAACACTGAAGGTGTGAGAGCACACAAATCTGTTTTCTTTTTTTTAACTTTATATTCACATTTATTATTAATATTAATGCCATTACTATTACTACAAATGAGACTGTTTCTCAGTTAAATGGTTACATTCTGAATGGGGTTTTGTAATAATTATTGTAACAGTTCTTGTAGCAATTTAGAGTCACCAATTAACCTGTTGAGTGCATGTCTTTGGACTGTGGGAAGAAGTTGGAGTACCCGGAGAGAATCCGCGCAGACACAGGGAGACCATGCAAACTCCACACAGAAAAACTCCAGGGTTTGAACTTATTGCTGTGAGGCCAAAGTGCTAACCACGGTCCCACCATGCAGTCTGAGACAAAAATATACAATTACAAAGAGGTCAAACAGTTTAACATGGCTTGTTTTAATAGAATGGATAGTTGGGGAAATTCTTTTTTCACATGCATTTTAGATCCTCACACACGCACACACACACAAATGTGGAGTGTGGAGAGATAGTGGAAAGCAGCATGCCCTTGGAGCAGTTAGAGGTTTGGTACCTTGCTCAGGAGCACCTCAGCGGTGCCCGGGAAGTGAACTGGCACCTCTCTAGCTACCTGTGTGGAGAGGTGCTGGACTTGAACCACTTCCCAAGCCAAATCCCTGCAGACTGAGCTACTGCTGCCCCCAAATGGCTTTCAGATTCTGAATCAACCACACCAATTAAGAACATAAATGTTTAAAAGTGTGAGTTAGGTTGTGCTACTGTAGTGGAGACAAAAAGACCTGGGTTAGAACTTTGACAGCTATATCATAAACCTTTATTAAAGTAGTGCCTGAATCCCAGACAGCTGTTTGCAACCCTGACCCCTGACCTCCAAAGAGGACTTCCTCACTAACATTACGTGCACATAAAAACCTGCTGATTACAGTTAGTTTGCACTCTGGTTGTTTACACACAGAAATGCTGTTTAATGTCAGGACTTAAACTCATAACTAATGATGGCAACAACAACAACAAAAAAAAATGACAGAGTGCTGCTGATGAGCTCTGCAGAGGACGCAGGATGCAGGGAGGTGTGGACTTTACTATCACATACACTACACTGTCTGTAGTAATATTCATTCACAAAAAATATGCACATGGATTCAGCAGATTTGGGTCCAGGCGACAAAACCTCGAACTCTCCGTGTCACTTTGCAGCCGTGCAATGTTACCACACAAGACGGCTGAATTTAGCCTGGTTCTGGCCCGAATAACGGGTTTGTAGAAACGGGTTTAAAATTGTTGACCAAAGTGTGCCCGTATCCGATTTGACTGGTGCACGTCTAGGCCGTGTATCCGAGCTAAAAATACACCTTCTCACCGCCAACGTTAGCGACAACTATAAAGGTTACTGTACCTCGATTGTTCGCAGATCTCGGAGCAGAAATGGTTAAGGAGAAAAATGATCTTTCATCCCTTCAAAGCGCGACTCGAACCATTTCCACCCCCGAATAGCACAGGACGTCGGCGAGCGTAAGCGTTCGGATCAACACATCGGGTTTGTGTCGGCGTTTAACGCCGAGGAGGCGCGGGATGGTTCAGATAAACGAGCTTTTATCTCCCACATCCAGAGGTTTGGATAAGAAACGCAGCCATTTTCCATTAAAAATTAATAAGACGGAGAGCGCAGTCTGAGCATGCGCAGAGCACCAAACAGGGCATATGAAGGGTTTTTTTTCTCCCCCCGGTCTTCCCCTCCTCCTGAACCACTGTGACACCCCCAAAACGCTCATCTCACTTTAAAATCCACAAAACACTTTATTTTCCTCCAGCGAGCAGCGACAAAGCTGCCTAATTTTGTCCGGTTTTAGTCCTCAAATTGAGCCACAGTGCAGTTTTAATGCTCACCAAACAGCACTACCCCACTGCTGATGAATAATATACAAACGAAAACCTGCTGAATAATTCAAACAGTCGGCGAGGGTACACAGTATCTACCAGATTTAAAACAGTTGGACAAATCAAGTTCATTTCCTTAGCAACACACTGTTTTATTGTGGGGAAAGTAAAAACGGGGGACCTCTTCATGAAGACGGTGGCTGTACATACAAAAGAAATGACTGAAAAATTGCCAAATAGCTTATTGTAGAATTGTGATGGCTCAGTGACACCGGAGGCATTAGACATGAATGGTCTATAAAATTACTTATTATCAACTAATGTGAAGCAGAGAGGAGAGAACAAAAAAAAATCATGGGTAACTTGGGTAATTAAAGGAAGCATTATTAAAAATATAAACTAAAACATTCTTCAAATCGCATTGATGACACTGTAGAGACGACAGGAGACTGTTGAGACATTTAAACTCCTCCAGCGAGCCTCGCTTCCTCCTCTACAGCACTTTGTACCGGCCTTTGCTCGTCGGCTGGTAGGAATTTTGCTGAAAAGAAGAAGAAAATAAAATAACAATAAGCGACATCTTTCAAAACTTGAAACAAGCTCCTAATTATCCTGATGTCAGCAGGATTTCGGGTACTGGTTATTGATTTCACGAGGCAGAAGATACTTACTAATCTGATGAGCTCTTCTTTGATTAGCCGTGTAATCTCAGTTTTAGCTTTCTGCACAGCCAGTTCATTTGCACCTAAAAACCAAACAGGGCATTAATATATAGCACAAGAAAGAATGGCATTTTGAAAGTGCGGAAAATTCTTAAAGCAGCAAGAATTTAAAAAGGTTTCTCTGACACATACTTTCAATAGCGAGGTAGATCTTTCGCTCTCCCTCCTTGGGCTCTTTACCCGGAGGGAAATATGTTCCTCTGATGGTGATGGCGGCTTCAGAGTATTCACCAATCCTCTGCAGCGCCTCTTTAGATGTCACCTTCCACCTGGCCGTCTGGGGAAGAACGGAATAAGGAACATGTAAGACTTTTGCTAAATTATTTCTTCATTTGCCGTCCATCAAAACAAAACCGTGTGATGATAGCACTTTCTTAGAATTTAAAACGAAGCACACGTGAGGCCTGATTCCTCAGCTTGCTACAAAAAACAGTCAACATGAAGACCCGGGAGAAAAAGTTTATGTTTAGTGCTACATGAATGCAATATACAAAAAACAACTGAAGTTGTTGTGCTACATAAAAATTAAACTTCAGACTAAAACTAAATATATTTGCTTCTAGAGTTTGTGAAATATTTATCAATAAAATAAAAGCAGCAGGACTCTGCTGAATGTGTTAGCACAGGCGTGCCCCGTGTGCCGCTCACCTGAGGGAAGTCGTTGATCTCCAGCTCCTCTTCGTATCTCTTGATGGTCTCGGCCTGTTCAGCCGCCTGCCGCTCCTCCTCCAGCTTCTCCACGGGGGTGTAGTTCAGCTTTGCATTGATCTTCTCCGCCAGCTGCTCCGCAATGGTCTTGGCTGACACGGAGGGTGTCATGATGGTGCCACCCCGCAAGATGGCATTGGTGGCCTGCTGCATCACGTCCTGTACACAAAGAGAACATTAGTTTCACCTTGTTTGGTCCGTGTGGGGGAAAAGAATCTTGACGCATGAAACAAATTAAAGAGAAGATTAGGTGGCGAGTGGGATCATTAAGAACTTCCTGGACCAACAATGACTTATATAATATATCTGATATCAGTCTGATGTACCTGAGCCTCGGCGCCCAGGTTCTTTTGAGCGTTGATCTTGAGTGCCAGCCTCTTGGCCATCTCCAGTTTCTGGATGTTTCCAGCAGACGTGGGTCCGAGTCCTGGCAGCCCTCCGGGTACAGCTGTTGTGGTGGTAACTCCTCCTGTGGCCCCGGGGGCCGCCCCGGGAGCGGACAGATCCTTCACCCTCTTCTTGGAGTTAAACATGCTCTCGATTTGCTCCTCAATCTGAGGAGGAGGAGACAGAAATCCTCATGTTAATTAATCGTGTCACCATTCTAGCTGAGAGGACGGCACATAAATAAATATTTCATATGATGCTTAGAATCTGTGTCAGACTTTTCATTTATATTGCAGTGAACAGTGAAATGTCAGTGTTGCTCACATCCAGAGCTCCATCCTCATCGTCAGAGTCCTGCAGTCCAAGTGCAGCTTTCTGCAACTTCTTTCTCTCATTGGCCAAAGCATGTTCTGTCTCATCAAACTTGAAGCCTTTTCCTGAGAAACCACTGCTGCTCTTAATGGTCTTACCCTCCTGCAAGGGTGAAGGAGAAGAGCAACAAAGAGAAACAAAGAAAACTTGATTTAAAACTGACATTTACCAAACTGGGTCTGCTTGCTAACTAAGACACCACAGACAGACGTATCCTTATAAAGAAAGCTGGACTGGTCAACACTCGTACAAAAAGTCAAAATTCAAAGTCAGTTTTATTAATTCAAAAAATAATCTCCTCCTGCTACTTTATGCGGTCTAATGCAATCCCTTGTCTTACCGCTTTCTGTTGGTCTTTGAAGGAGGCCCAAAGCTGCTCCAGTTCAACCGGGACAGGAGAGCCGGACAGCTCCAAGGCTTTGATGATATCACCGGCATAGCGAACCTGATCCTCAGTGATGAAGGTGTAGGCATAACCCTGGAAGAAGGAACACGATTTAGAGATGTGTAAAAATAGAAACTCCCATAGGATTCAAAATATGCACCAACAACACACTTGACACAAGACGGGTTCGGTTCCTAACCTTGTTGCCGGCTCGGCCTGTGCGACCCGCCCTGTGGACGTAATCCTCATAGTGGTTGGGACAGTTGTAGTTGACCACCAGGATCAGCTGCTTGACGTCCAGACCTCTGGCTGCCACGGAGGTAGCAACCATCAGGCGACATGCTCCATTCTTAAAATCGTTGATGATGCTGTCTCTGTCATACTGGTCAATTCCTAGGAGGTCAGGAAAGGGATATATGAAAAGACCAAATAATATTTCAGACTATAATTCGAAATGTAAAACTATCCAAGTGTCACCAAGATCTAATCACTGCATTTCAAATGCAGCCCCTTACCTCCGTGCAGTGACATGCAGGGGTACGAGGCTTTCATCAGGTCTTTAAGCAGGCCGTCTGCATGCTCCTGCTTGTCCACAAAGATGATGACGGAGCCCTTCTCCTGGTAGTGACCCAGGATCTCCAGGAGCTTCAGGAACTTCTTGTCCTCATCAATCACCAGCTACAAAAAGAAATGCAATATGAACATGGACTGCAATATGAATTTGAAAAAAACAAGATACTCCACAAAAAAAAAAAAATTAAGCTAGCAGGGTCGGTCTGTACTGGACAAAGAAACCAAACGTGCCCTATGAATAACTGGTTATAAACGGAGGTAGAGAAAAGTAGAGTATTTACCACATGTTGTTCCACATCGGAGCAGACGACACTGCGGCCTCCCACCTGGACTTCAATGGGCTTGGCCAGAATCCTACGAGCTAGCGCCTCCATCGCTCTGGGGAAGGTGGCCGAAAACATGACCGTCTGACGGTCTGGACGCACGTTGTCCACAATGCGCATCACCTGATGGAGAGAAGTCAATTCTTTCTAGTCAGTCTAATTTTTTACACCTTATGTCTGCTTAGAATTCAAAGCAAGAGAAGAAATTGGCATTAACAATGTCACTGTATAATGTACTTGGAGTAGTTGCTACATGAAGACGGTTCTTGACACCCACCTGTGGCTCAAAGCCCATGTCAAACATCCTGTCTGCTTCGTCCAACACCACGTATGTAACTCTGCGCAGGTTGGTGACTCGACCTACACACCACGGGAGAGGAGCGAGAGGAAAGCGGTTAACTTGAGGAAAAGTCAGCCCTGCCTTCTTCAACAACAACAAAAACACTAATCTAGTAAACAGAGAGAACCTCTTTCACTACTTGACATTACTTAAAACAACACATCCTAACTTCAGCACATTCTTCTGAGGACTAGTTTGGCCAGGGTTTTTAATTTTATTTATATTTCAAAATGCTGTTTGTTTTTGTTGACTCTGGTCTTGCGTACCATCTCAGGGAAATGAGGGACCTGTAAAAGTCAGAAAACAGCCTCAAGATACAATACAAGAGATGGAGCCCCATCAAGCATTATCTGACCAAGCGCCTTTTCACCTACAAGGGAAACATATTACAGATTACCTCGCATGTGTGGAAACAAAAAACCCCATTCCATTACAGCATAATTACTGCTCATGAAAGATTTTCATAGCGCACAACAACATTTCTACACACATTTCAATGCATTTCTTCACATTTCAGTGCTGTCCAGGCCTCTACAATGATATTTGTTCTAAGACGCCACATGATGTCCAAATTAAAATGAATCAGAGAGACAGATGACATATTTGGATGTGTGATCTGTGAGAAAACAACTGGAAAATCTCTTCTACTTATTTTGAATTTATTTATGAGTATATTTGCTAAAACAATAACACTGTAGAATCCTGGTTGAGCATTCAAGCTACTCTCATTTGATAAGACAAATTACAGATCCCGATACACGCATGTTACAACACACTTATCAAACATTTTTGGTCATCTCTGGCTCGGAGTTTGAGGAACCACGGAGGCAGCACCAGGTCCACCTACCTGTACTTGCCCTGATCTTCAGGAAACACACCACTGTCTTGTAGATATGACTGATCCCAAAAGGTGGTCAAATAATGTCAACAGTTTAGTAAGTGGTACTGACTTGGTTCATTACGTACTTGAAATCATATTGCAACATGTGTTCCATGCAAGCTCATTGACAAAAAGGTTCACAGGACACGATCAAAAATGCTTGACGTCCTATCAGAACAGAGAAGTGGGAGGGTTAAGGTGTATGAACTCACCGCTGTTGGCCCCCAACATGTCAATCATTCTTCCCGGTGTGCACACGATGATCTCGGCTCCTCTCTTCAGCTCAGCGATCTGAAGTTCAAATATTTGCAAAATATTTCACACGACCAGTAGTCCATATAATTAAATGTTTCACTATATATCATCATACCATTATATACGACATTATATAACTCCAGGAATTTATAACGGGCTGTCAGACTCTTTTTTTTATTTTTTAAATTGCACACATTCTTCTTCCTTGTCAAAATCTGGTGCCTACATTGCCCACAATGCAGCTCAACTGCAGAGAATTCTCACTTTTAGTCAGACCTACGCATCTCCATGGAAACAGAGGGAACGCAAGAAAGAAAAGTTTATTTTGAGAGTGAGCTGTTCCTTCTGGTTAGATCATTTGACGAGGACTGTCCTGCACCACGATAATGACGTTGTTTATTATTCAGTATTCACCTCCTCTTTGTTGTGGACATAAAATCATTGTAATCCAATTAAAGCAGCTGGGAAATCAAATGAATAGACAACATCGGTGTGTGTGCCGTGTGTGTTTGTTTACCTGTTCGCTGATACCCGTGCCTCCATAAACGCACACCACCCTGAGTCCCAGCGGTTTAGAGAACTTCTTACACTCCTTGGTGATCTGCAGAGCCAACTCTCTGGTTGGAGTCATGATTACAGCTGGGAGAGGGAGGAAAACAAGACGAGAACAGAGAAAATATCAATAAAATATTTCTGCTTGCTAAGAACATCAAATGAGGTAAAATTCACTTCATGGCTCTAAGGATGGCTGATGGAGACGATTAGAAATGCTGTGGAGGTCCAACAGCCTGTGGGTTATTAAATGGGTCCTATTTTAGTCCTCTGACCTACATTTGTGCTATGAACCAAGTCTCTGTAAAGCACAGGAGTAGGAAATCATGTAATATACCCCCCCCTAAATGTCATAGTGATGCCTAAAGGAAGTATAAAACGCTCGGTTCCTTACAGATGGGTCCCTCAGACTCCTCCAGGGGCCTCTGGTCCATGATGTGTCGGAACATGGGCAGCAGGAAAGCGATGGTTTTTCCGCTGCCGGTCTTAGCAATGCCGATGAGGTCTCGGCCTGACATGACAGCGGGGATGGCCTGGGCCTGGATGGGGGTGGGCTTCTCGTAGCCATGCCTACGGACATTTAGGAGAAAGAAATTAACATGAATGTAATGTGTCAGATTCTGGTTGAAAAATCACAATCTGAATACAAGTATGTACTGTATATAACAGTGCTTTCTTGATACTTCTGTGTTACCTACAACTCAATGCCCAGCTGAACATGAAATAATATATTTCATACTACTACAAAAATGGGAGCTGTTCTCTGCACGTGGACCTAAAAATCATTACGGCTTGTGTGACATCCGTTTTTAGTCTCAATTCGAGCCATTTAAACACAAACTGTACAAACGTAGAGAGGCTGCCAAGTTTACAGCAGCAGTCATACTCACTTCTTCATAGCGCTGAGGATCTTCATAGAAACGCCACATTGCACCCAAGTCTTGATGGGTTTGGGACAGCCCTTCCCTTTTACGGTGATCCCTTCCAGTTCTAACCTGAATGCATTCACGTCTGTATTGATTAAAAGCAGCCAAACAGAGAGGTGTTAAATGGATGGCGATGATTAACATTCTTAATACTACAACAGTGTATGGAGGTCTTCCGTTTACTGACCCTCCTGAGTCATCCTGGCCAGTTCCGGGACCTCCACATAGAAGTTTTTGCGGTATGGCTCATACTGGATCTTCCCGTGGTCAACGGGCTCAAGAATCTTCCTCTGTTTGGTCTGGAAGCCGGTCAGAGCAGTCTGCAGGTCCACCTCCTCCTCCTCTGATGAGTACTGTCAAACAGAGCACATTTTGGATAGTTAGAAGTCTAACCTGATGAGATCTTTTTTTATGGAGTCTAAGAACCGCAATTTAAATCTCCGCAAAGAGTGATGTTACTTGAGGGTCAAGAAACAACTCACTTCCATAGCGTCCTGGTCATTCTCCATCAGCTCGCCTTTCTTCTTGTGAGTATGAGGCCCCTTCTTGGTTTTAACAACCGTCACCACTTTGGTTACTGTCATCGCCCCTTTCTGTTGAAGATGAGAAAAACAACACAAAAGTTTACATATTGTACGGCAAAATGTCGGACTGTATTTACATTATAATTCTTGGCAGGTGGCCACACTTATTCAAAGCCCCTTTAATGATTCACTCACTCACCTTATCATTTCCTTTCATGCCTCCCATGTTGAACTTCTTCACCTCTTGCTTCACCTCCTCCATGTAGGCGTCCAGAGGATCCACGTCGTCCTCCTCAGCCTGCTGCTCCATCGGAGTCTCCCTCTCCTGGTCACCCTCGTCTTTCTTTTCCTCCTTCATGTCCTTCTCTTTATTCTCCCCCTTCCCTTCCCCATCCTCATCATCATCGCCCTCCATTGGAGTTGAAATATCCTCGTCATCATCTGAAACGAAGAGCAAGTTCAATTCTACAATTAAAACATTTAGGGAGTGAGAAATTTTGGTACGTTTTTGTGAACTTGCCTTATCATATTTCTCTAAAATAAAACAAAAGATGAAGATATTGAAGCGTAATTTCCTCCTAGCAGGTTGTTTGTAGTAAATACTCAGGCAGGTCTGAATTAAAGTGTTGCTGGTTATTTCAAACCACCGCTTCCTCACCATCGTCATCTTCCAGGCTCCACTTCTTGCCCTGCTTCATCTCCTCCAGCTCTTTCTTGATCTCGCCGATGTTTTCGATGGCCTTTTTCCTCTGCTCTTCCCTCCACTTCTCCACACGCTCCTTCCTCTTCCTCATCTCCTCCTCCAGCTTGTTCTGGTCAAAGTCTTGCTGCACACAGACACAGAGTAAAAGATCAGAAATATTCCCACCATCTCCTTTTATGTGGCGAGGTCAGCAAAGACTTCATCAATGACACTTACATCCTCAACCTTTTCATCTTCTTTTTCCTCTTTAACCTTTTTCTTTTCAGATACGGGATCTACGTTGTCTTTCTCCTTACTCCTCGACCTGTAAGGAAATTTTTTAAAAAAAAAACAATCAAGATAAAAAGAAAAACAAGAACAATACTCTTGTGAGTTTTAAATGAACTAATAATTTAAAGCTTTTCTTTAGTTAAATGGGGCAAATCACTGATATCTGCCGTCTTTGCTGTTTGTTGTTCGATTTGACACACCTTGACTTGAAAATATTAAAGTTGCACAGAATAGAAATGTTACTTTACAAATCACACTTGATTATTGCAGGGGTTAACGGATCTGTCAGTTAAGTCTTGAGAGTCTCACTTTTCATCTGGTCTCCTGCTCTTGCTGGGGCTACCGGATCGGGACCTCCGAGCTCGGGTCCTGCTGCCAGACCTCCTCCTCTCTCTGCTTCTGGACCTTCTTCTCTCTCTACTCCTGGAGCGCCTGCACAACAAAAAGTAATTTTTAATATACAAACATTCAGATAGGCATTTCTTTTATTACAGGTTGTATTAATAATGTCTGTGTTGAAAAAAATGTGGTCTGTAAATTGAGTTAGGCCGGTTTATCTAAAACTGAGACCATTAGGTCTGTTTAAGTGTGAACAGCTGAGTCTACGTCTTTAACATACAGTACTGTAGAAGACCCACCTGGCTCGTTTTCTGTCTCTGGACCGGGACCTCCGGCGGTCCCGACTCCGTGACCGCTCTCTCCTGCTTCGGTCTCGGTCCCGGTCGTCTTTCTTTGAGCGTTTGTCCGGAGAGCGACTCTTTGATCGGCTACCTGAGCGTCCCCGAGACGCGGAGCGTTTCCTGTAGTGTCTGAGAAGCAAACCGCGTGTTAACACAGCTAACTGTGTAAGCGGACAGTTAGCTGGCTTTGAAAATACATTTTTAAAACGTTTTAATTCAATTTAAATTAGTGCATGCTTCACGGGTGTGTGAGGTCAACTGTTGGCCGAGATGCATTAACTCGGGTACGTGGTAGCTGGCATGCTAACCGAAATTAGCCTACTGAATTAAAACGGCTGAGGTTTATTAGCCACACGAGTCAGTCACAGAAGATTCAAACGAAGGTGAAAAAGCAGCAAACTGTCACGATAGTTTCAACATACCTGGACTCTCGTCCCATCGTTATTCCGTGAAGTTAGGCCTCGTAAAACACTGAAATTAGTTCACAGCAAACTACGACTGTGGTGCGGCGGACGGTTGTTTGTGTGTCGTAAGAAAACTGCGACAGAGTACTTCACAAACTCGTACAGTGAACGGCGAGGTGCGCCACCCCGCGGTGGGAGTTCAGAAGGGCGACTACAAAAATTCACCAATCCAAGAACCTCAGGTTATTAAAGTTAACTAAAACTAAACTAACAACTCAATCTAGGAGTGTAAAACATTCAGTTACCTGCAACAAAAATAAGAAACAAAAAAAAGAAGCTGAAATGATGTTTTCATACGTAAGAAAATAGAAATGCATTAGAACCACTTATAAAAGGCTAGAGAGTATTTTTGAGCCTAATGCTATTCCATTTATAAATATTTACATTTTCTACATTGAAATAAGACAACTGGTTACTACTCTCATGGTTTTTTGTTACGCATTGATATACCAGCTAAATAATTACTCTCACCTGTGCATGGGTTATGGGTGTTTTGTTTTGTTTCATCGCTAGAAAATTGTTTCTTTCTCACTGAACCTGAAAATTTCCTGCTTCTAAAGGCTTTTATGAACATAATAGTCTGTATGCAGTTTGATTTTATCAGTACTATTCCCTCAATTAAGAAAAAAAGAAAATATTTATTACAGTGAAACCCAACACTCCTGTCCTCTAAATACGGCTGAGCAATACAGCCCAAATCAATACCATGATGTTATCAAAGAATAAGAGGAAGAGAAGAGAAAATGAATGAGACTAAAAACAGATGTCACACAAGTAGTATTTATTTGGTATGAATTGTTCAGATATTCGTTCCTGTATAGGTTTTTAAGCAGACAGTTTACATCATGTTAACACTTTGTTACTGAAATTCAAATACGCAAGATACTGCAAGAGCAGTTAAAAACAGTTATTCTGTAAACATTATCAAAAAAACGATCAAGTAGGTCAGACAAGTTGTAGGATAAATCACACCAATTCATTTACATGAAAAGTCATTTACAGTCATAAATTAATTTGGATGAAATTAAAGATATGGAGAGAGGACATACCGGCACAGAAGTATAGTATACTGTATATAAAGTATGTATGAGTAAGGCTTGAACAAAGCAGAGCAAGTTACTACTCAACACAAATAAGCGTACAAACTCCCACAGCGCTTTCCTGTAACACTTCATCACACTTTTCATCACGTACATATACTGCATGAAGCTCACTGCGATTTTTAAGCTCATAGCCGTGCAAAAAAAAAAAGAAAAAAAAAAAAAGAAGAATACACCCCACGTGCAATCACAAAATGTTTCTTCTGACCTCACAACTTAAGAGAGAGAACTCGTTCATAACACAGGTGGACCCTCCTAAACGCTGGATGACAGGTCGCAACAGAAAATAGAACTTAAAGTGCTGCCTATGAGGAAAATGTCACAACACAAACACATAGGAGTCTTGCCTACTCATTAAAGGACAGCTCAAGTTCTCAATACACCAATTAAAAATCATTTGGAACTGAAGACTGTTGCTCGATGAATAAAAGATTAATTTTTCATTTGATGGATGACAAATTCCAAAATTCAAACTACTACAAAAACGACACAATGCAGAAAAAGAGAAACCATCTGCCGTCAGTCCTAACCATACACTGTCCTAAGCTTTCTGCTTAATTCAGTCACTGACCGTCAATCATAATCAATCAAGAACCACGCTAGACACTCCCACCAGGATCAGTGTGGTTAATTAACTTACATTACCATGAAATGTAATGTCTCTTTTTTCAGTAGGCTATCAGAGGTAAAGAGGCAGTTTGGGTTATTTAAAATGGGGTCTGCAAGCGCCCAGTTAGGAGAAATGGATGGAAAGAAGCTAAGCCATGCACTGCTAGGGATGGGGGGCAGCAACAAAACTTATTTTAGCTGCCTGAAACAAACAAACAAACAAACAAAAAATAAAGGTTTAGAATATTTTCCCACCGTGACATCAGATGGTCCTTTCCAACATAAAGTGGAGTAGTTATGTAGCGTTAAAAACCAAAACTACCAGTCAAAGAAATATATAATCTTAACTTGCAGAACACGAGAGTTGCTGGTATATGGCCATCTTGAGCAACTAACATTGGTTTGGATCCCACAACAACACTAGCTAACTAATCAAAGCAGTGGTGGACCAGCAACTCCTGTGTTCTGCAAGGTAAATTTTACATTTATTTCCCCAATAAAGTCTGGTATATAATGTTTTTTTTGGAGCTTAGCTTCTGTACCGAGCCAAACTGATCCAATCCCACTTCAAATTACCCAAGGAACGGAAAATGCTGACCCCAACCCTGCCTGATGCACCGCAGGGCACACTAGCACAACCAGTATGTATTCATAGTAGTGTAAACCACTGAGGGATGAGCCACCTCCAAATTTCTCCAGCAGTTCTCCTAATTTTACCTGCAGATTTGGTTTTACAGCCGAGTCAGACAACTGCTGATCGCTGAGAATATGACACCACCGTGCACAGTTTATGCACCCAGCTTATGCATTTCTGTTTTCTGAAATGAAAAGCTGACTTAATATAAATAGTGAAATGCAGCATTGAGAACAATACCTCATGTTTAATGTTAAATAATCTAAACCGCTACTGTTGCACTACATTTTAGCATTTATAATAAAGTTGCTGCTTATGACCAAAGTGGCCACTGTTTAGCAAAAGTTACATAACTTTTCACTTTGAATGAATGATCCCACGTGAAAACAATTGGAGTCTAACAACTTAACAGTAGCTGGAAATCTTGTTTTTTGCTGCCCTCTATTGGTTTAACTTCTCACCTTGCTTCAGTTATGTAGAAATGTACTCCAGTACATCGTGACATCACTGTTAAACTGTCTAACTAGCATCTTTAAAGTTTCTGTATTACAGATTTGGAAGAGTTTTTCCTGATGTGACGCAGATAGTTGAGGGACAATTCATTACACTGAACACTAATTCGATTATTTTGTAGCATACATTGGCCATATTATAAATTGAAGCTGTAACAGCACTTTCAGAAATATCAACAACCCCTGAAGGACCCTAGTGTTTCCCCATTCATAAGTTAAACTGAGTCTGTAGCTGACAGACTGATGATGAACTGCACTGTTGGCCACTCCACTAAGACATTTATCATTTTCTATGCTGGACCTGCCATATAAATATCGCTCAGAATGATAAATGCCATTGTACATTCTTCTGTTTCTCAGCTTCAGCCCAGAGCAAAATGGCTTAGAGCTCTGTAAGAAACTCTAGACTCTCTGGTCACATGTAGCCTAGCCTTAGTGGAATCCTGAAGCCTTGAATTAATGAGCACTCGCCGAGCTGACGTGCAGCCCTGATCATAAGGCAGCAAGGATTCGTTTTCCAGACTGTCGACAACAAACCCAAATCAGCTGACGTAAATGACCATGCCTTGTTGCTATGGGAGACACAGGGAGAGGACATCAAGAAGGGGTACGATTGGGGTTATTGAGATTCTTCTGGTCCCTCAGGGAGTCTCTGAACCAAAGAGCTGCAGGATTTCATGTGAGAGGATGAACGTAAAGAAGTAAACGCAGAGGTCAGCGAAGACGTCACCCATCCTCCTGTAGGTGTCCATGGAGCGGTTAATGACCTCAGCGGGTATGCCGGACAGCAAGAGGGCAGCAGTCAGCACAGTGGTCTGGGCCTTCTTCTCTACCTGGAGGAAGAGAAGTATGACTATGATCCATGGTTGCAGCTAAAGATTATTTTCTCATTTCTAATTTGTCATTTATTTTTTTTATAGTTAATCAACCAATTCTTTAGTCAATAAAATGTCTGAAAAATGTAATTTGGATGGTTAGGATTGATAGAAAACAAACTGGAGCCAGCTAATAAAACACACATTTTAGCTTGATAAATGACTTAGCATACAAACTGAGATCAGAGAGAATCAAAAACATACCAACCATGAAAACATTACATCTCACAGGTTTTATCCATGAAAAAAGAAAAAGATATGTTTTTTTGGGAGCTCTGGAACTATTTCTTGGTAGGGTCAGTGATTTCCTAGAGTCTCCGCTGGTTGCCTAGAAACCTCATATAATAACAAGACACTGCCAGCTGTCTGGTATATTTTTGAGACCGGGCTAGCAGTATCCCTTTGATTCTAGTCTTTATGCTAAGCTAAGTTAATCACCTGTTGGCTCTTGCATCATATTAAGTGTACAGATAGATATAAGATATTCAGTCTACTCATCCAACTCTCAGGACCAAAACACAAATAAACACATTTTCCAAGATGTTGAACTATTCCTTTATTCCTTTTTTTTTTTTTCAATCATGACAAAAGCTTATTTAACTTTATCAAAGTGCATGTCACTTTACACTTTCCATAGTTTATTTTATATCAGAAAATATCAAGTGCAAACTCACCTTTGGAAAGTATTTGGATAACCCCATGTAGGCCAGTTCAAGGGTCAGAAATGGAGCAAATATCGACTAGAAGAGAAACATAGTCACATTATCAAAATAATGTTAATATATTAAATGTGGGCTGATATCATGCCTCTAAAGCGTATGTGATATTCTCCCAAAATGAATGCCACATCTGTCTGAGTAAGAATTTAATATATATGCAAATTAATGTAAGAATTTGTCATTTTATATGAGCCATTATCAACATTTCATATGAGAATAATCACATGCTGTCATTAAACCTTGTGAATAATCTATCATAGGCTGCATTGTGTCTACATTGTCATCAGTTAGGATGTGAAATGAGCACCGGGCTAACCTCACAGCTATCGCAGACTCACCAGATACTTGCAGACAAACATCCTAACAAAAACAGCGAGAAGGACGCTGCCGATGAGCCTGAAGATTCTGAAGGGATCAAACTCCTCTGACTCAGACCCCTGGTCCTGGGCTGGCTTCTCTTCTGTCAGCTGACCCCGCAGTTTCATGGCATCGTCGAAACGGGACAGATACTTCTGAAAGCCTCGACGTGGAGAGCCGCTGAGGTCGTCCGACACCCGCTCCCCCCTCGGTCTCTGTCGAATCCCTCCGATGTCATCTTCCAGAGAGCCGCCCGCTGGCTCACTGAAGCCTAGCAGGGGTGAGGCCCGCCTCTCCGGGGTGGCACTGTGAGAGCGGCTGCCGAGCCCCGAAGCCTCTGGCAGGAAGGGAGAGGGTCTCGGGGAAGATGAGGATGACGACCACGGCTCTGTCCTGTCGAGGTCGAGGTGGAAGTGGGGTTCTGTGGGACGCCGGGACACTCCTGCTGCAGATTTAAAACAACATTAGAAGACTGAACTAGTGATAACACAATAAGTCTAATAATTGTTCAAGTTATTTATCAGGATTATATCGGTCATATCAGTCCAAAAGGTATAATATTTACTATAACAGCAGAAGAAACTATGTTGGAGCAGACTATATGGTTGCTTCTGACAGTTCATTATACATCCAAACATAAAATCATTTGTCTGCTTTAACTTTCAGTTATTTGCTTACTCCTTGGTTACTTCAGGCCTTGTACTTGTTAGCATTATGTGTCGGCCTCAGTCTCGGTGAATCTATTTTAGCTCATTTCACTGCATGTTCATCTCTCTAACTCTCTGTTTGTGTCCCACAAGCACAGCTGTGTGTCTATATCTCTCTGCCTATTTTCTCCTCCATGTCCTCTGTCGGGCCATCAGCCAATCCCTCTCTCCGTTTCGGGCTGTCTGTCTGTATGTGTGTCAGGCTCTCTCATATTCTAGGTGGGTTTTTTTAAAAATATGTTTGAGCTTGAGTTTGTGTAGTTGTGTAGTGAGTTTGCTCTTCGTCCTCCCAGGTCTATATTCATCTGTCTGCAGGGATGTGGCTTAAGTAACCAACACCTCAAGTCTGTCACAGTCCAAAGTATGGAGGGTGGACTGGTAGCTACAGAGATGCCAGTTCACCTCCTGGGCACTGCCGGTGTGCCCTTGGCAAAGGCCTAACTTACTAAGATGGTCTTATCTGTGCTTCTGTCCTCTCCTCTGCTTGCATGTCTTGCTTCTGTTAAAGGTGTTTGTCTAAGGATCCAGGCTGTCACATGCTCTATGAATTATTGGTGCAAACGTGTGCTGCCGGTCTATATAAAACACAACTGACTCGACTCGTCGCTGCACGTTTCAATAGAAAAGACAGCCGTGCAGTGTGAAATGAGTCAGCTTTCATATCATACCGTTGTTTTCAGACTCGTTCTTAGCGTAGCCCACGATCCTGTTCATCCTGTCCTCTGAGTTCATGAGCAGCTTTCTCCTCCGGATCTCGGCTCTCCTCTGCGCCGCAGACAAGGAGCCTGTCTTCTCCTCTCCGGCCTCCATGTCGGGCTAAATTAACGCGAACTACGCGGTGAAATTCACAACGACGCGAAAGAAGGCGAGTCAACTGGCCCCACGACGACGACACAAAGGGCTGAAGCGTTGAATCAAACCGTAAACATGACCGAGCGCTGTCTGGAGAGAGGACGCGCTGTGATGACGTCACTGCTGAGCATGACAAAGTGGTTTGATGGAGTTTTAAAGCCCTCAGTGCTGGCTGGGAGGGTGAACTGTTATATAATATAGAAAAATAATATACATATACATAAATAAAAAACACAAATAAATAAATTAATAAATTACATCTGGGGTTACCTTATTGATTTGGGGTTCTTAGGCTTAGTGAGTGTCACACGTACACCATTCACATGCCACATACAAAATATTTACAAAAAAAAGAAAAAGTGTTTTCAGAATCGGAGCACCAACGGATACTCGGATTCATTAACATATTGAGTATTTTCTCAAGCAATTATTAAATCATTTTATGATCAGACAACTACAGAAAACATCAAGTGGTCATACATTCATACATTTGATTTTATGTCCTTTTTTCTTGTGATAAAGTGTTAATTTCATGTGTTTTCCAGATCTCGAGTTATTTGGGTCATTATCTTGAAATATCAAATGCTGCTATCCTGAGATTTCTTGAGATAACAACATAGCACTCCGCTGCATTAAAAAAATCCACTTCAAAATAAAAGCACAGGATTTTGTTTTTAACATTTTTTTTTCCCCAGGCAAAGGCCCGCGACCCACTGAGAACGGGTCGCGACCCACCAGTTGAGAATCACTGCTCTAGACCATCTTTTGTAAAAGGAAAAGAAACAATGTTGTGTCACAATTATTTCTATAGCAACAAAAGAGCAGCAAATCATTCACCCACTCAGAAAGAGAGGAATCATGTGCTGACATGAAATAAAAAACTTTGATCATGAACAAACAGCAACGGTGGTGTTCCCCGTCAGGATGCTCTCAGTCTCTGGGTTGTCTTTCTCCAGTCAGGCGACGTGGACAGTTCATTGCTTCCTTCAGATCAGTAATCAGAGTGTATGAAAGCTGATGAGTGACGGTGATCTACTGTAATAAGGGGCTCTCCACGATCATAAATCATGATCTATTTTATAATCAACAAGCATGCAGATCAACATCTGCAGAGCCCATTACAGTGTTTGATCTGGTAAAAAACTAAATATGATGTTAAATAACAAAACAACTGCTGATTGATGGATTTGATCAAATACAGTAGGGGTGGACTGAGCTCACAATATGAACAGATAACTCCGCTGTCAACTCCTTTTTTACAAACACTGATGGAAGAACAAAAGATGACTGAAGATGGCAGGAAACAGCCAAACTAATGAGTCTGTACAGAAGGTGAACTTGGCCACACAGGTACGTCTGAGGCGGTCAGCAGCTGTCAGTGGATCAAACTGTGACCGTCTAGGTGAGATGCTGCGCTGAGCGCATGCGTAGTGACCTCACCTGTCAGATTCCACGGTTGCTAGGCTCTGTTTCCACGTGCATCTTTCGGCAAAGTTGTTTATTTGCGGACAGACTGAACTCCCGACGGTCACACAAACCTACTGCTCTTGACTTTCTTCGGATAAACGACATCACCCTACGATTATACTCACTTCAAAAGTTTTCTACGACTTCTAGACAACGAGAAACCCCCTTTCTTCTTGAGAGATGTGAGATTTATATATATTTTTTAAATTCCTCTTGTTTTCAATTTACCGCTGAGACATTCACTGATGTTTTGTCAATGTTTGTTATATATATTTGTAGTGTAAATTCATAATTTTTGACAGAACTTTGATTATTTTGATTAGTTTTTGTAAAACCCAGCGGTGTTTCCTCCAGTTTTTGTACAGTCATGTGTTTATGTAAACAATATTACATTTATAATTCGTTCAGACTGTGCATGTGCGAAATTATGTTAACATATCATTACAAGCAGCGTCGATTTTAAAAGCTTTATAATTCCTACAATTAACAAGAAATGATTTTGGGTATTATTAGTGTGTGAAAATGTCACGCTTAGCTTGAACTTCACTGATACACACTTTGGGCAGCAGAGCAGTAGCAGCAGTGTTGTTTTTTAAATTATGCCTTGAGAAACTGCTGCTATAAATTGATTAATGATCAAAAATGATGTTGAAGAATGAAGATGTCCTATCGATCTGTAAAGGTTTATTGAATTAAGTCTGCCAAAAGTTCAGTTTTATTGTTACATATAACGATGCTGCAGGTACAGACACAGTGAAAAATCGTGTAATATAGAACAAATATAAGTAAAATTTGAAATTTGAAATGTAAATGTAATAATAATAACAATGGTTATTATGTTAACGTGAGTAAATAATTCAAATGTAATTTAATAGTCTAACCCAAGAATGAATTCATCTTTTTAAATGATAACATGTGTCCAGTCAAATGTCTGGACAAACCACCAATGTTTTTTTTAATTATTATTATTACCATTATCATTATTATTATTAATAATAATATTTTCTACAGAGTAGAATAACACTGAAGACATCAAAACTACTATGTTTATATTTTATATTCTTCAAAGTTACCACATGTACCACACACAGCTCTGCACATTCTTAGCATTCTCTCAGTCAGCTTCATGAGCTTGTCACAAACACATTTAGCTTTCTTTACATTTTGTTCACCACATGATTCCATATATGTTAGCTCATAGTTTTGGTGTCTTCAGAGTTAATATATTATGTATAAAATAATAAAAATAGTCCAAACCTTTCCAAACTTTTGACTGATGCTGTATAAACATATCCTGCTAAGAATACTGTGAAAGGAATACATTTCATGATTTACTATTTTTCCTGCAAATAATTTATTATGCTTTTGTGTATGTTTAATGTGCTGGAGTATTATTCTACTGTGGTACATTTAATTTAACACACAGTGTGTTTATGTGACATGGAGCAGTAGTTTTAAAGGTGTATTTGTTTTGCTTTCAGATTGACCCGCGCTGCACGTGGACAACTGTCCTCGTTCCAAGCCCGACCAGAGGCAGTAGCCCACGACTCATCAGCCACAGAAACCTGACATCAACCGCAAAGAGTGGTTCTGGTTCTCCCTCTGACTCTCACCCCCACTCTTTCACTATGGCTTCCACCAACCCTTTTTATTGGTCTCCCCTGAGCTCATCTTCTTCTTCTTGCTCTTCCCCTAGCTCTTCTTCTTCTTCTTGCTCTTCCCCTAGCTCTTCTTCTTCTTCTTGCTCTTCCCCTAGCTTCTCTTCTTCTTCTCTCTCTTCCCCTAGCTCTTCTTCTCGCTTTTTCCCTAGCTCTTCTTCTTCTTCTTGCTCTTCCCCTAACTTCTCTTCTTCTTCTCTCTCTTCCCCTAGCTCTTCTTCTCGCTTTTTCCCTAGCTCTTCTTCTTCTTCTTGCTCTTCCCCTTGCTCTCCTGCTCGCTTTTTCCCTAGCTCTTCTTCTTCTTCCCGCTCTTCCCCTTGCGCTTCTTCTTCTTCTCGTTTTTTCCCTAGCTGTTCTTCTTCTTACTCTTCCCCTAGCTCTTCCCCTCGCTCTCCCCCTGGCACTCACTCTGGCTCTACCTCTGACTGTTCCTCAAGCTCTTTCATTACAGTGTCAGAGAAGGAACTGTGTGTTCTTGTGCCAGCAGAGCGTCCAGCTGAGAGATGGATGCAGACAACAGAGACCTGCTCCGCACCTCAGACGCCCAGTGAGCCTGACATCTCGTCCTGCCCAGGAACCCCCCAGGCATCTCAGGAAGCTTTTGTGATGAAGGTATGTCCAAACTTTTGACGAGTACTGTATAAACATATTCTGCTAAGAACAGGAATACATTTCATAATTTACGATTTGTCCTGCAAATAATTTACTTACTTTTGTGTATTTTTAATGTTCTGAAGTATTATTCTATTGTGGTACTTTTAATTTAACACAGATGAAGTCATAGTACAGCACAGTGTGTTCATGTGACATGGAGCTGTATTTTTAAAGGTGTATTTGTCTTTGCCTTTAGATGAACTACCGCTACACATGGACAATTGTCCGGGTTCTGAGCCCTACTGGACAGAGTATCCCACGGTTTATCCGCCGCAGGGTCCTGGCACTGACTCCCAGCAGTGCTGCTTCTCCCTCTCCCTTTTCCCCTTGCTCTTCCCCTAGCTCTTTTGTTTCTTCTTTAAGCTCTTCCCCTGGCCTTACTCATTCTCACCCTGTGTCTCCCTTTGGCTCTTCTACTCACTCTTCCTCATGCTCTCCAACTTCAGTATTGGAGGATGAACAGTGGGTTCTTGTGCCAACAGATCATCCCACCAAGATTATACTGAGACGGGTCCAGACGACAGCGACCTGCTCCACACCTCAGACGCCCAGTGTGCCTGGCACCCCGCCCTCCCCTTTTGCGATGACGGTATGTCCAAGCTTTTTACTGCCGCTGTATAAACATTTCCTGCACTGTAAAACCCTGTGAAAGGAATACATTTCATAATTCACTATTTTTCCTGCAAATAATTTATTACACTTTGCTTTTGTGTATTTTTAATGAGTATTAATCTATTTTAATTGAACACTCTTTTCCCCGGAAACACTCCAGGCTCCTCAGAAACGGCCGTTTGTGACCGGGCCAGAGCCACGGTGGGTGAAGAAGCTGCGGGCCATCATAAATGAGAGAAACAAGGCTCGTGGTGGGAATCGAAAGAGACCCACTTAAGGTAAGTATTCAGGTAAGTCTTGAGGTAAGTCCCAAGCAAAGAAATGGTGTCTTTTTTAATTAAGTGATATCATTTTAATTTGATTGATTGATTGATTTAATTTCTTTGAATTGTTGAATTTAATGTGTTGAATTTCTTTGATTTATTGACTTTAATGTGCTGAATTTCTTTGATTTATTGACTTTAATGTGCTGAATTTCTTGGATTTATTGAATTTAATGTGCTGAATTTCTTGGATTTATTGAATTTAATGTGCTGAATTTCCTTGGATTTATTGAATTTAATGTGCTGAATTTCTTTGATTTGTTGAATCTAATGTGCTGAATTTCTTTGATTTATTGAATTTAATGTGCTGAATTTCTTTGATTTGTTGAATCTAATGTGCTGAATTTCTTTGATTTATTGAATTTAATGTGCTGAATTTCTTTGAATTGTTGGATTTAATGTGTTGATAATTCTCCTCACCTCTCCAAAGATTATACAAGATGAGGAGAGGAGAGAAAGATTACAACACAGAGTTTACAGCCTCTCATTTAAAGGTAAATATCAAATGTTTTTATGAATGTTAATGTTCATGTAGGAATCAATAATTTGTATTTGCCTAAATATTGTGAAGTTTAATTTTTTTTTAATTTGTTGCTTCAGGAGAGGAGAGGAGGAGGTGTAGTAGGAGGAGGAGGAGGACGAGGAGGAGGAGGAGGCAGAAGGAGGAGGAGGAGGCAGGAGGAGGAGGAGGAGGAGGAGGAGGAAGAGGAGGAGGAGGAGGAGGAGGAGGAGGAGGAGGAGGAGGAGGCAGGAGGCAGGAGGCAGAAGGAGGAGGAGGAGGCGGGAGGGCAACATGGAGTTTACAGCCTCTCATTTAAAGGTAAATATCAAATGTTTTTATAAATGTTTTTATAAATGTTTTTATAAATGTTAATGTTCATGTAGGGATCAATAATTTGCATTTGCCTAAATTTTGTGAATTAAAAAAATGTTTAATGTGTTGCTTCAGGAGAGGAGAGGAGGAGGTGCAGGAGGAGGAGGAGGAGGAGGCAGGAGGAGGAGGAGGCAGAAGGAGGAGGAGGAGGAGGCAGAAGGAGGAGGAGGAGGCAGAAGGAGGAGGAGAAGGAGGCAGGAGGAGGAGGAGGCAGAAGGAGGAGGAGGAGGAGACAGAAGGAGGAGGAGGAGGCAGAAGGAGGAGGAGAAGGAGGCAGGAGGAGAAGGAGGCAGGAGGAGGATGAGGAGGAGGAGGCAGGAGGAGGAGGAGGCAGAAGGAGGAGGAGGAGGAGGCAGAAGGAGGAGGAGGAGGCAGAAGGAGGAGGAGAAGGAGGCAGGAGGAGAAGGAGGCAGGAGGAGGAGGAGGAGGAGGTGGGAGGGAAACACAGAGTTTACAGCCTCTCATTTAAAGGTAAATATCAAATGTTTTTATAAATGTTAATGTTCATGTAGGAATCAATAATTTGTATTTGCCTAAATTTTGTGAATTTAAATAAAAAAGTTTAATTTGTTGCTTCAGGAGAGGAGAGGAGGAGGTTCAGGAGGAGGAGGAGGCAGATGGAGGAGGAGGAGGCAGAAGGAGGAGGAGGAGGCAGACGGAGGAGGAGGCGGGAGGGCAACATGGAGTTTACAGCCTCTCATTTAAAGGTAAATATCAAATGTTTTTATAAATGTTAATGTTCATGTAGGAATCAATAATTTGTATTTGCCTATATTGTGAATTTAAAAAAATGTTTAATTTGTTGCTTCAGGAGATGAGAGGAGGAGGTGCAGGAGGAGGAGGAGGCAGAAGGAGAAGGAGGAGGCAGAAGGAGGATGAGGAGGAGGAGGCAGAAGGAGGAGGAGGCAGGAGGAGGAGGAGGAGGAGGAGGAGGTGGGAGGGAAACACAGAGTTTACAGCCTCTCATTTAAATGGTAAATATCAAATGTTTTTATAAATGTTAACGTTCATGTAGGAATCAATAATTTGTATTTGTCTAAATTTTGTGAAGTTTACCTTTTTTAAAATTTGTTGCTTCAGGAGAGGAGAGGAGGGGGTGCAGGAGGAGGAGGAGGCAGAAGGAGGAGGAGGCAGAAGGAGGAGGAGAAGGAGGCAGGAGGAGAAGGAGGCAGAAGGAGGAGGAGGAGGAGGAGGTGGGAGGGCAACACGAAGTTTACAGCCTCTCATTTAAAGGTAAATATCAAATGTTTTTATAAATGTTAACGTTCATGTAGGAATCAATAATTTGTATTTGCCTAAATATTGTGAATTTAAAAAAAATGTTTAATTTGTTGCTTCAGGAGATGAGAGGAGGAAGTGCAGGAGGAGGAGGAGGAGGAGGCAGAAGGAGGATGAGGAGGAGGAGGCAGAAGGAGGATGAGGAGGAGGAGGCAGGAGGCAGGAGGAGGAGGAGGAGGAGGTGGGAGGGAAACACAGAGTTTACAGCCTCTCATTTAAATGGTAAATATCAAATGTTTTTTATAAATGTTAACGTTCATGTAGGAATCAATAATTTGTATTTGCCTAAATTTTGTGAATTTAAAAAAAATGTTTAATTTGTTGCTTCAGGAGATGAGAGGAGGAGGTGCATGAGGAGGAGGAGGCAGAAGGAGGATGAGGAGGAGGAGGCAGAAGGAGGAGGAGAAGGAGGCAGGAGGAGGAGGAGGTGGGAGGGAAACACAGAGTTTACAGCCTCTCATTTAAATGGTAAATATCAAATGTTTTTATAAATGTTAACGTTCATGTGGGAATCAATCATTTGTATTTGCCTAAATTTTGTGAATTTAAATAAAAAAGTTTAATTTGTTGCTTCAGGAGAGGAGAGGAGGAGGTTCAGGAGGAGGAGGAGGCAGAAGGAGGAGGAGGAGGAGGAGGCAGAAGGAGGAGGAGAAGGAGGCAGGAGGAGAAGGAGGCAGGAGGAGGTGGGAGGGAAACACAGAGTTTACAGCCTCTCATTTAAAGGTAAATATCAAATGTTTTTATAAATGTTAACGTTCATGTGGGAATCAATAATTTGTATTTGTCTAAATTTTGTGAAGTTTACCTTTTTTAAAATTTGTTGCTTCAGGAGAGGAGAGGAGGGGGTGCAGGAGGAGGAGGAGGAGGCAGAAGGAGGCGGAGGCAGAAGGAGGAGGAGAAGGAGGCAGGAGGAGAAGGAGGCAGAAGGAGGAGGAGGAGGAGGAGGTGGGAGGGCAACACGGAGTTTACAGCCTCTCATTTAAATGGTAAATATCAAATGTTTTTATAAATGTTAACGTTCATGTAGGAATCAATCATTTGTATTTGCCTAATTTTTTTAATTTGTGGATTTGTTTGAGGAGAGGGAGGAGGAGGAGGCAGGAGGAGGAAGAGGCAGGGGGACTACGAGGAGGAGGAGGAGGACAAGGAGGAGGAGGAGGAAGAGGAGACAGGAGGAGGAGGAAGAGGAGGCAGGAGTTGGAGGCAGGAGGAGGAGGAGGAGGAGGATGATGAGGAGGAGGAGGAGGCCGGAAGAGGAGGCAGGAAGGCAACATTAAGTTTAGATGTCCAGCACCCTGACACTCAAACTCAATCACAAGCCTACAGTAAACAAGTGCCTTTAACCCACCTGCATCTACCCTTTGGCTCAACCCAACGTTACTCTGAGCGTGTACAGGCCATCGCAGGTATGCTGAGAGCCCTCAAGGAAGACGGCCTGGAAGACCTGCACAGTGGGTCCAATGCAAAACGTCTGTTGAACAGACTACCCCGCTCACAGCAGCAGAGATTCAGGAGACACCAGATTAGAAAGAACCCGAACCAAGTAAAACATCTCTGCTAGAATTTACAGTGACTGCAGTTGGAGGTAGACTGTCTTGAGTTTGAAACCAGAGACCAAGTCCTTCAGGCAAAGAAAGAGCAAAAACCTCAATCCCTGAACCGACAAGCCACTGTTATGCATGGAGCAGAGCACACTACATGCAAGAGCCCAACACCCAAATGCTGAGAGCAAAGGGAACGTTCAGTGCCCTTACTACAATAGCCCTGCACACTATCTGAATGTTAGCTGGCGAATAAACGTTTCATGCAGTTAAACCGGAACTGACTGCTACGAAGGCAGAAACCCCAGGTGAAACGCTAGTTCATTAGCACCAGCACACCTGTGAGTGAGTTGAGAGAGACGGCTCCATATGAACGGCTCCATATGCCCGGACTCTGAACGTGAAAGGCACACCACTAAAAGAACTGCAGAAAAGAGAGGAACAAATGGATATGGGCAGAGCCCCGGCAGAAACCGCAGGTGGAACGCTAGTTCATTAGCACCAGCACACCTGTGAGTGAGTTGAGAGAAACGGCTCCATATGACTGGCGCAGCCGAGGACCCGGACTCTGAACGTGAAAGGCAAATAACCCCCCCAGACCCCTTAGACTTTTCGAGCCCAGCAGAATGGCCACGGTGGATCCACTGCTTTGAGAGGTTTTGCATCGCAACGGCTCTCCGTACAAAGGAGGAAGAATATCAGGTGAATTCACTCCTGTATGCAATGGGTGATGCAGCGGATGATGTGCTAGCACCTTGACTGATGTAGATAAAAAGAAATACGAGGCTGTCAAAGCAGAATTTGAGCAGCACTACATCAGAAACCCTGTGCCACAACTTTCATTGTGGCACACCCTCTGACTCGAGCGCACGTTGTCTCACGTTGAATGAGAACTGTGAATTTGCAAGAGAAAAGGTCATGTTCGTGGGCCACAAAGTCTCTGTAAAGGGAATCGAGCCTGACCCAAATAAAGTCTAGGCTATCCAGCAGTTGCCACAGCCCACATGTGTGGAGGACGTGCAGCGCCTCTTGGGCATGGCAAATTACCTTGCCAAATTCTTGCCGCAGCTGGCCACAATAACCACACCACTAAAAGAACTGCAGAAAGAGAGGAACAAATGGATATGGGCAGAGCCCCGGCAGAAACCCCAGGTGGAACGCTAGTTCATTAGCACCAGCACACCTGTGAGTGAGTTGAGAGAAACGGCTCCATATGAATGGCGCAGCCGAGGACCCGGACTCTGAACGTGAAAGGCAAATAACCCCCCCAGACCCCTTAGACTTTTCGAGCCCAGCAGAATGGCCACGGTGGATCCACTGCTTTGAGAGGTTTTGCATCGCAACGGCTCTCCGTACAAAGGAGGAAGAATATCAGGTGAATTCACTCCTGTATGCAATGGGTGATGCAGCGGATGATGTGCTAGCACCTTGACTGATGTAGATAAAAAGAAATACGAGGCTGTCAAAGCAGAATTTGAGCAGCACTACATCAGAAACCCTGTGCCACAACTTTCATTGTGGCACACCCTCTGACTCGAGCGCCATAACCATAACCAGAAACCATAACTGATTTAATGAGCCATTCGCAGTTTCACTGTACCGGCCGTGTGTACTTAGACTTGCATGGCTTAATCTTTGAGACAAGCATATGCTACTGGCAGGATCAACCAGGTAGCCCCAGGAAACAGCCTTTCAAAGACTGAAACAAATACTGAGCTCACCAGATGTGTTAGCCCAGTATTCCAACACAGCTGAGACAAAGGTTGCTGCAGATGCATTGTCATACGGCTTGGAAGCCGTCCTCACCCAGCAACAGACTGACGGCTCATCGTAACCAGTGGCATACATTTAGAGAGGATTAACAGACACAGAGAAGCACTACGCACAAATAAAAAAAGAGGCGTTGGCAGCTACATGGGCATGTGAGAGACATTTTATCTGTGAGGTCTGCATTTTCCCCACATACCGATCATAAGCCATTGGTCCTACTGTTGAGCACAAGAGGATTAGACAACCTCCCGCCGCGGATCCTGAGGTTTCGTCGGCGACTGCTGCGGTTTTCCTACACCATCGTCCATGTTCCAGGGAAACAACTCATCACAGCAGATGCCCTCTCCAGAGCTCCGCTGGAGGAGATCAGAAAGGCACAGAAAGAAGATAAAGTGTGCACAGAGGTAACAGAACACTGTCTCACAGGGTGGCCGGAGCACTGTAAGGCTAACCCACACATCAACCCATACTGACGGGACAGAACGGATCACATCGCTCACAGCCTCCTTATGAAAGGAGAGAGACTTGTTATTCCACCCCCCTTAAGAGCAGATGTGCTACAGCGGCTGCATGAAGGACATCAGGGGATCTCAAAATGCAGAGCAAGAGCGAAAGAATCTGTCTGGTGGCCTGGCATTTCTGCCCAGATAGGACAAATGGTCTATAAGTGCGAACTATGAAATCATATCAGAAACACAGATCACAGCTCCAAGAACCACTGATGCCTAAGCCCCTGCCGGACCACAGAAAGTTGGTATGGATCTATTCAAGTGGTCCAAGAGCGATTACTTGCTGGTCATAGACTATTTCTCAAGATACATTGAGATAGCAGAGCTCAAAAGCACTTTGGCTGAGGTGACAATCAGGGCTATCAAAGATGTCTTCGCCAGGCACAGGATTGCAGAGTTGACGTGACAATGCAGCCAATGGGCCGCAGTTTTCATCATCAGTGTTCAGAGAGTTTGCAAAAGAGAACAATTCCATGCACATCACGAGCAGCCCCCGCTACCCTCAGGCAAAACGCATTAAAGCCGAAGCGGAAAAGGCCGCACTAATGCCTCGTGCTGCTGCTTTAAAGGAGAAGCATGCTTTAGAGGAGCAGACAGAGATTCTAAGGAGGAAAAAGGAGCAGCTTGAGCTGGCACCCGATTTGACTGTTATCAGTCTATTCAATAGACGTTATCAGCACACATCAGTCCCATTTATATGGGCTAGTAGGGGCCTACTAAACCTACTGGCAGGTTCAGGAGGCTGTTATCAACCATCTCTATGAGTGGGCCATTATTTCAGTGAGCCAGTAGGGGGAGAAGGCCTATTATCAGGCATGTGCTTTTTCTTGAAGTTGTTTGTTTGTTTGTTTTTCAACTTTATTAACTTTATTAAAAGCGTATCTCTCATAATATGGGTTGCGTACGCGCGCCCTCGTCATGAAAGGGCTCCACTAGGGCTCCCCCTACTGGCTCACTGAAATAATGGCCCACTGACAGAAATGGTTGATAACAGCCTCCTGAACCTGCCAGTAGGTTTAGTAGGCCCCTACTAGCCCATATAAATGGGACTGATGTGTGCTGATAACGTCTATTGAATAGACTGATAACAATCAAATCGGGTGGAGCTGGACACTGAAATTGCAGCCTCAACTGCTAGGCTAGCAGTGCTGCAGACCAGTGACAGTGGCAGTGTTTCAGATGGACAATCTGATGGAATGGAGTCTTATTTTAAGAAAGGATCTCAACTTAAAGACATGCCTACATTTCTCACTCTACATGGCAATAAATATGAGCTTCAGCATGAACAGTCCAGGCAACAGCATATGCCTCAGCATGAACATTCACTGCACCAGTCAACTTTGGATCCTCTGGAGAAGCAAACAAGGCCAGAAATGTTGCATACGGATACCAGCCTCCGTTGTTCCCAGAGTCTGAGGTGGAAGTGGGGGCACCATCTGCCCAGGTATTCATTCGCCGCTGCAAGAAGATCTGGGCTGCTTGATAACGAAGATGGTTCGAGCAGTCCCAGGATGGCAGGCGACCCGTGATGTGTGAGCCCAGTGGATCACCTGTGGACGCAGAGAAACAGGCACAAAGAGACGATTCTGTGGACACCCTGCCGGGACAGGGATGTCGAACATCCTGGAAAGGGCGTCAGGTTTTTGTTCTTAGAACCCGGGCGGTACGATAGGGTGAAATTAAATCTATTGAAGAAGAGCGCCCACCCCTCTGCCTGGAGTTGAGACGCTTCGCTGCTCTGATGTACTCCACGTTCTTATGGTCGGTCCACACCAGAAACGGCTGCTCAGCTACCTCCAGCCAGTGCCGCCACTCCTCCAAAGCCACCTTCACAGCCAACAGTTCTCGATCACCCACATCGTAGTTTCTCTCAGCCAGGGAAAGTTTCTGAGAGAGAAAGGCACAGGGATTGAGCTTTCCACTGGAAGGTGACTGCTGGTAGAGCACTGCCCTGATACCGAGATCCGAGGCATCCACTTCCACTATGTACTGTAGATGAGGCTGGCAAATCTTGAAAAAGTGTCAGATATCAGGGTGAACAGATTTATTAAGCCCAAAGGCTTTGGAAGGATCACGAGTGCCCCATTGCATCTTTTTTCCGACGCTAGTGAGAATGGATATGGTACTGTTACCTTCCTCAGAATGCAGAATGTTGAGAATTTATGTTTCTGTAGACCACACATCCAGATCCTCTGTCAGGTCATCACATCCTTCATTAAACAGAAAAAGGGAACAACACACCGTGGCAATGGCTACCTTCACCTGAACCATCGAGTCTCACTTAGAACTAACCTCTTCCAGCTTCTCGTCCTCTACCTCCTCCAGCCTCTTCTCCTCCTGTATCTCCTCCAGATACCCCTGATCAGCTACTTGATATTTATGTTTTACTCTTGCAATTCCTGTTTGATGCTGGAAAAATAAAAGGCAACACTATGCAGTGCACATACTTTGTTTTCATGTTGTTAGACCATGTTGCAAAAAAGGGAAAGATGTCTAAATTGATTTTTATTATTATAAGTATTATTCAGATGGTTGTATTCTTCAAAAGATAGTAGGATTTTTTCATGTTGAGAAACTTTCAGAACACGACTGAACCACTGAGTATACTGCTGTTGTATTAGTCATATTCAAAGTTTATTTTATCATTTATTCATTCAAAGTATTTATACATAATGCAACACTTAAAAGCAAATATGACCTGTGCTAGTATGAAATGGCTGTTCCTACATAAATACATAAATGGAATGAGGAAATACACTCAGCAAAACCATGTGGTGGAGGGCATGGAGTTTATTGTAGCATTTATTACATGCAGCAGACTGGTGTAATGAAATGGTAACAGTTGATTAAGGGTATGTCAACCGCAATTTATAGCTGTGGGAGTAGAAATCATTTGTGCACGCACACAAATTTTCATAATAAATGAGATTTTTGAAACAGAACACTATGCGTTCAGTATTAGTCTTGAATGTACACAGAGGTTTATGCCTCTGCCTCTGCTTGAGAACATGCTAATTACTAACCCATGTTTATTTTGGGCCCTGTCCTTTACAGCGGTGGTTCCCAAACCTTTTGCTTGTGATCCTAATATGAAGCAGCATGTACTCGCAGCCCCTTGTCAACTAAAGAGTTCAAAGTTCAGTTGGCAAGAGTGATTTTCCCTGATTGGAGTGTTTCATTTGGAAGCCATTTTTTGAGGCCTTGAGATATAAGAGTAAACATTTTTTCACAAGACAAAGCAAAGATGAGAGAAAAGTCTGAAAACCAAACATTATTTTGTGTAACCGATGTTTGATTTTCTTATTTCCTGCTTTCATCTGTCAAAGTGCATTATGGGGTTTTAAACTTGCAGCATCAAAAAGCTAATTATGGTTAAAACTAATATGATACAGACAGCGGATCCAGATCTGCCAAAGCCTGAAGTAAAGCATACCAATGTGTGGGTTAGGGCTTTTAACATTTTAAACCCTATAACCTGACATAAAATTAAACACGAAAGAGCAATGCACTTTAAAATTAAACAGTGCACTGATAAGGTTGGTAAACATCAGCTGTTACTGTTCTGCGCAGAGGTGCGAGACAGATTTATAAGAACAGCCAGCTTTGTTTTGTTCTATAGATTCAGTTTTAAAGACAGGAAATGAGAGACAATGTATGACATGAGATTCTGCTGGTCACTTGTTACAACACAGTGTTTTTTTTTTTCACGCTCAAGTGAAGCTGGCATTGTTTCGGTTTGATAAGACAATTTTCTTTTTCACGAAATGTGTGTGTCAATTTACATAAAATAAAGTATAAATAATTAAGTAGTAGTATAAAAAGTATCTATTTTGTACATCCAAGAGTTATAAATTTAGGTGTGGTTTTGATACATAGAGGTGGGAAATGATTATTGTCAAAAACTGTATAGTTACATCAGTTTGAGGTCATTCTTCATCCGTTACTGCTGGGCTCACACTTCACAAGAAGTGGAACAAAGCCATTGTTTTGCAGTCAGGTCTGAACTCTTTCTTCTCACCTCACTTCATTAGGTACGGCTTTGCCCAATATATAGCAATTTAACAGCTAATTTGCAGAGCTAATGAATAACATTTAATATGTGTATTTTTTTTACACCAAAACAAAACGACCAGTTGAGCCCTGATCTGTTATTCCTGTGACACAAATACAACTTTTGAGCTGCATGTTTTGTAGTTTTTCCTTGAATGGATTTACTGTACATCAGTGTTAATCAGAGGTGCATAATGGGTTGTGTGTTTATCTGCATGTTCTATCCAACTCGGCCAAACGATTCAAAGTTGATCCCCTGCACGCCCTTTAATGAAATCATTTGAATTTCAGGGTTTGCAAAGGAGATCAAGTAACCCAAATAAAAAGTTTAAGTGAAGACTAGTCACTGACTTGAATTTTTTCCATTGGAGAATCCTCAGTTGATGACGGATGAGGTCAAAACAGGTCCGTTTGATTCATGACTCAAGTCCACGTCACTCGACTCCACACCTCTGCAATTTACTCTGTACAAACACAGGCTATTTTTTTTTATTTTCATCAGTTGTTTTTTTTTATGAAAGACAATTTTGTGCATGAAGACCAAAACATATTTATCTGTTCCTAAATACATTTTTCGCTCATATAATACATAGATTACAAACTGTATGAAATCAGACCAAATCAAAAGCCTTCAATTCATGCCCAGTCAAGAGAAAAATTGACTATAGTTGGTCCATATTGTGTTTTGTAGTCTTCATTTTCACTGAATAAACACTGTTCACCCACCAAAACACAAAACTACATTTAAAAAGTCCCAAACATTTTATTCTCTTAGCGTCATTTCACCTTAATGTTTATACTAAAATCATCAGCATTTCTTCACTTTTATATAATGCAGTCTTTTCAATATACAAGTATCAGTAAGTATGATTAAAAGATCACAATGGCTTTGTTATGTCTGTGTTAAAGAATTTCCCATATCCTATTATATTAAAATATTTCATATATAGAGTCTGTATTTGAACAGAGGTTTAATAATAAAAAGTGAGTTCCCATACAAGGCAATTATAGAATTTAATCAGATTGGGAGTCTCATAAATTATTAGATTATCAGAAAAAAAAAAAAAAGAGGAAATAAACAAACAGAACAGCGATGTCGTCAGAGGTGTTCTGAATGTCCACAGACAGAAAAGATGACAGAGGACAGGTCAGTCCGATGAAAACGACTCTCTGCTGCCGAGCCCACACATTCAAGGCGGCGTCGACTTGCGAGGTCGATCCGCCCCTCAAACACCTTTAAACATTTCTTGCTTTCACGACAGAGTCTATGGATTTGTTCGACACACAATTATAATGACTGAGAAATAAAAAGCACGTCTTCTGTCCCTCGGGCATGATATAAGAGTGTTGTCGAGTGAGCAAAGAAACACTCCTGGTGACACCCAATAACAGTCTTTGAGCGCAAACATACTAAACATTCTCGTGAACCTAGTCTTAAGCATACATACACACATACGTTTAACTTTTAGTAAAGACGACTGTGCTTTTTGAACAAAAACACTTCACACGACCTCTTGCCTGGACTGTATCTGAATGATACCTCAATTAGATAACATTGTTCTATGAGAATAAACACTGATTCATTCAATCACTGACATACGTCATCGCAGATTTCTTGCCTTTTTTTTTTTTCCTTCTCCATCCAACGCGTTGCTTCAGCTGGGTAAAAAGTGCCAAATAAGCATCAGAATCGATTCTTTGTCTCTCTCCGTCCTCGCACTGTCCGTCACATAGTTTGGATCTGAGTGACGCTTTACATCAGTTCAGTTCAGCTCAGGAGCATTTTCCTCAGAGAGATGGCGCACCACAGCTGGAGGATTCCTTCAGTCCCACTGCTTTCATACACACACGCACGCACACGCACACCATATACACACACAGACACACCAATGCG
The DNA here is from genome assembly GCA_014281875.1 of Nibea albiflora. Taxonomy (NCBI): domain Eukaryota; kingdom Metazoa; phylum Chordata; class Actinopteri; family Sciaenidae; genus Nibea; species Nibea albiflora. The sequence continues at coordinate 15,786,925 of CM024807.1, forward strand.
CGTCCTCACTTCAGTGTTCCCTCGCCCTTCACAGTCCCACTGAAGATTATTTGGAGATTTGCTGTTGGAGGTGAAGCAGGAACTCGTAGTACGACAGGGCCGACTCTGTTCGGTCCTCGATCATGTTCTGCATAAAGCTGGCTTTCCGCTGGCTCTCGTCCCTGAGAGAGGTAAATGATGAAGAGAGCGATGAAAAAAAAAGGTCAAGGTCAGTGTTGACAAATGTTTCCTTTTGTTATAAAGACTCTGCTGGACTGCCATCGCAGGCCTTTTATAAGTTAGGATGTTGTCTGTTGCCCACCTGATGACATGCAGGGAGGGGAAGAACGGCCTCTGATCCCTTAGCCATCCGATGAAAGCTCTGGTTCTCTGTGACTCGGCAGTGTCCAGCTCTGGGAGCATATACTGTGAGAGGAGGGGGGAGCAAGTTTTCATCATCAGGGGAGGAGGATGCAAAGATTGAAACTGTGTGCAGATGTGACCACTATGCCGCCCTCGACTACAGGTTTGAGGCGAAGCGGAGGGATGGAAAACGAATGTAGCTACGATGTGTGGTTTCCTACCAGGTTATCAGGCACAGAGGCGTAGTTGGGAACTCCCAGGACTTGTGTTAAGAAGTTGGGGTTGCAGTTGCGTCCGACCCACAGATACATCACCTTTGGGCACAGAATAAAGTACACATTAAAAACAATCACAAACAGAGGAGTTCTGTAGAGCTCGTTCACATTATAGCTCTATCTGAAGCGTCTTTGGGGTTGACAAAAAGTAATTAGGTAAAATGTGGGAGACCATCAAATGAGACAGATTTTTCATCAAGGTTCAGCCACGTTTGAGACATCAGCTTTCGGCTGGCTCGTTACGAGCGCTGAAAGAACCGTACCGTTCCAGCATCCATTAGGAAAGCGGCCTCCCTGCTCAGCTTCTCCACAGACAGCTGCAGCAGTCTGGGCTGAGGGATGGTCCGCTCACTGATGTTCAAAGCTCCCTGAGGATGCAGGAAACAGAAGAAATGAGAAGATGGCTCAGTAACAGAGAGGCACTTAAAATTAAAGTGGAAAATATAAAGTTATGGACTGAAAGAAAAGTAGTCTTAACAGCTAAACAGTGTTCTAACTTCCCCATACAAAAACAGCGTTTCTCCGCATATCGTTTCCTCTACTGAAACTACACTTAGTAGTGTCACTACTTGCAAAAATCTGAAGGCCCCATGGGGAAATTTCACCCTCCTCACCTCATCAGTCAGATCGTCGATGCGGTACAGAGCGGGATGGATCATCAGCATGGCGTAGGCCAGCGGCTGGTACTTCAGCTGACACATGGCAAACACCCGGTCATCCAGCTTGGTGCTGGTGCCTGTCCTGAAGGATTTCTGCAAGGTGCACACAAACCAGGATCAGTAAAGGCTTGATAGTGCGCTTCACAACACAAGATCCAAAGGAGAAAAAAAAGCTGAAAAGTTTTATTTTAGTGTTCTGTGTTCACTGAACTAATAAATGAACTAACTAACCTGTTTGAGCAGGGCGAGGATGAAGAGGGGGAAGAGTCTGAGGCAGGCCGGGGCCAGCAGGCCGGGCTGCTGGATGGTCAACACAGACTGTCGGTACGACGTCAGCGAGTCAATGGCAGCGTTGGTCATCGCATCTCTGGCATCACTCAGACTGGCTGTCACCGAGCGGTCCACAGCTGGAGAGAGGGAGAGAGAGAGAGAGAGAGAGAGAGAGAGAGAGCTGTCAGCAGCTGTTTGCAGGGCTCCAGACTAACTTTTTGTGTTGGTTGCACCTAACTTTTTTTTGGTGCACCAGCACAAAATTTAGGTGCACGTCATAAGGTCACCTTATTTTCCCCCCGCTCTCCATAACTTTCATATAATGTGAATGATTTTTAAACAAGAATAAGGTGCGGAGAAATGCTTCTCTCTCTCTTTCTTACTTACGAATGCACTACTACAGGACATATTCTGACCACACTCCTGACAGTAAACGCAGTGCATTGTGTTACGTCCTGTGTCGTACCTCAGCCAGGGAAATTGTTTCAGCCAGTTCTGTCTGAAAGAATACATTTTGGGCTTTTTAAATTTGAGTCTCGGGGCCGGGCTCTATCTCAAACTCAGTTGTCTCCTCTGGTTCCGAGTCTGATGCTATCCCCGAAGGACCAGGGCTTGGCATCTTACCAGGGGCCGAGGGCTCCGTGTCTTAGCTGGATGGACTCTGAGTAGTGGGGATGGATGGAATGACAGTAGTAGAACTGGTTGTAGGCTGAGTTTTCTTGAAAAAACTTTCAATGTTTCTACCTCTCTTCATTTTCCCTGAGTTTTCTGACTAAGCCTAACGTGGTGGCGGTACCAAAATTGAGAGATAAAGACAAAGATCTTGCCACTTTCCTCAGGTAGACTTGTTTATGTTGTTAATAGCTGTACATCAGAGCTTAACCTTAGGACTTGGTATCGTCTACATTAATGAGCAGTTTAGAAGAAGAAGAAAGGCACAAATAACAGCGGTACAGCCAATCTGTGCCAGATTCTGAAGAAAGCAAAATATCAGCGTCTGTTCTGTAAGATGTGAGATGAGCCAGGACAGATCTGACTGCTCAGTATGCGGCGGTTGCTCGGTAACCACAGCTGTCGGCACTCATCTCCATCTGTCAGTGCTAATAACAGCGAAGTGGATGAAAACTCTGCGACGATTTAGTATCAAGCCAATCAAAAGACTATTAACTGAATCAATGGGGAGTGATTTCAGAGCGATGCTTCATAGGAATCCATGCTCATCCGTAGAATACTGCGTGGTTTGACATCAGCTTTGCATTTCTGCTTAAAAAGGTACAACACACAGGGGTGAAAACACAGAGATAGAGTTCTAACAAACATTAGGTAAGAGCTAGCACTGCCAAGACTGAGTTTGGACACAGGCAAACTTTTTTTCCTCTCAGGTTCAACTGTAAAACAATTTGAGGGTTTGCCAAATTTGAATGAAAGCAAATGATCCGACAAAACATTCAGTTACGTAGAGCATCAGAAGATGTTTCTCGTTTCTGATCAAATTTAAAAGTTTAATATGTACGACCAGAGTGTCAACGCCATTCTGAAATAACCATGCTGCATACTCCCTCCTTTAAAAAGAGTGTTTTGCTCATCATTACACACACCCAGTCATTCTGCACAGCGACAGTCAGAATGTGATGCTTTATACTCATCTGCTGTGCTCACCTTGAATCCGAGTTTGAAATGTTAACGTAGATTTGTGAAACAAGTGTGAGGTGTAAAACCTCCACTGCATAATGTGTAAAGAGACGAATAAAGAGGATCTTCAAAAAAGGTGTCGGATAGTGTGGTACATACCCATGCAAGCCAGCAGTCCAGAGATGGCTTGAACATCAGCCCCAGCAAAGATGTCTGACAGAGAGTTGACCACAGGGAGACACAGGGTGTGGACACGGATCCTTCGCTCTCCTGTAAGAGAAAACACGGCATGTTAACAAAAATAGACATCATTTTTTCCCCCTAATTTTCACAATGGCTTTGAAAAATCAAAAACACAGTTTGGCTGTGTGTGTGTGTGTGTGTGTATGTATGTACCTTTGCTGGACGTATAAAGCAGCGCAGCCTGAAAAGAGACGACCTGCATGTCGTCCAGGTTTTCCTCGATGGACATCTGAACAGCAAAGCCAGCGTCTGGGTTCACGTTGGGAAGGGACAACAGATCTGTGGAGCGCACAAAGAAGTTCCCGTGGAACGTGTGGATGGACAGACCTGCAGAGAGACAAAGGGACAACATCAATCAAACTGGACTGATATCGCGTAGCATGTATAATAAACACAAAAACAACATCTGGGGTCTAACTGGGCTCCTAGCTAACTTCAACACTTTGCCAATTAAGTTTAAACCACCAGCACAAAAATCCTAATTTTTCATGATTAACACAATGTTGCAGAAATCTTATAAGATGAAAAAGAACAAAAAAAATCATCATCAATCAGAAAGGGGATCTAGTATTTACTAGAAACAAATTTTAAAGTTAAAAACCTTTCTGAAAAATAAATATCCAAACAGACCTTTGGTGCAGCGTATCCTCATGACAGCTTCAAAGCCGATCTTCCTGGTTAGGTACCTCTTCAGATCCTTCTGGAAGCACTCGACCTGTGCCGGGTTGTGCTGGTGGTGGTAGGAGGGGTAGTAGTAAACGCTTCCTGCCGAGTATCTGGATATGCAACCTGAGAGAGAATTAAAGGCACACAAGAGGAGAGCAAAAAGGCATGTAAGAGAAGCTGATAGGCCTGTTTTTGACATGATAGCCTGCGCTTGCATCTGGCACGATGCCATTATTAATGATTCATAAAGGTGTTGTGTTCTTATTGATTGCAGCGGCTGATTAGCATTAATCCACCCTCTCCTTACCGAGCGATGCCAGGTCGCAGTACTGAGAGCTGAGCAGGAAGAGGTCAACCGCGACCTGCTGGCCGGAGCAGTCCAGAGCTAGCTTCTTGTAGAAATCTGTCGCTGGGGATAAGTGCTGGATGTCCTGAAGGAAAAACACGACAGGTCAGACTATGAGGTGAGATTACTGTTGAACAGCCGATGGCTGGACGTGGATGGTGAGGCTTGTCCAGGATATCAGAGGTCTCACCTTGGCAGATGCCCGTTGGTTGGGGTCTTCTCTGGACTGGAGCGCCCCCACACCGAGGTTAGGCAACTGGGTCTGGAAAACAGACATGCGCCCTCCGGTGGGCGACAGCAGCTTGAAGGCCGCTTGCAGAGCTGAGCCCAGGGCAGACTGAGTCTCCATGGTCTTTTCAAATAAATTTGGCAGGCTCTTCAGTAGATCCTGCACAAGCTGAAAGGCAAATGTAGGGAGTGAGTCTCATTTCTGTGACCTATTATTGATCCCTGAGGGAAAACATTTATTTCTAATTTCATTTTTCTTCCATCTGTAAAGAGGTCAGAGTCAGGGTGGCTAGAGTTTTCCATCACTTTAAATATCCAATAGTTAGTTAAGTAAACTAAGCTTAAAACTGTCACCTAAAACTGATCTTCACAAAATTATTTGAATCGTAAAGGTGAATGTTCTTACCTCTTTGCATTCATTGAGGTTTACTAGAAGGCTGTCTGGTGTTGGTAAAAAGATATCTGTGGAGCAGAAAGATATTCAAATATAATACATACACATGATGAGATAACAGTGCAGCTACCATGAAATAATTCATTTAAAAGTACATAAAACAGAACCTCTGTTTATTGTCGCAGATACTGTGTGATCTCTTGATATCTTTCTTTATGTCATCAATTCTAGATTCCTGCAGCAAGTTTGCATGCAGCCTGTGTTGACTTGCTGTAGTAACGACGAGTGGCCTTCATAAACGGCTGTGTCTCACCTTCGATGTCAGACACGATGAGCATCTGAGGCTGGGAAAGGCCCTCCTGGAGGTTGTAGAAGTGGATGGTGCTGTCAAAGGTGATGAAGCCTACCTTTGTTCGCGAGTCTCCAGGAAGCCTACGAGACACACACAGACACACGCGTTTTCCCGGAGCTATTCCTGACAATACAGCACAGCACTTCCTCACAAATGGCTGAATGAAGCGTATCCTACCAACAGTTGAGTTTAAAGAAAATACACTTTGGTTTACACAGGCGATCTGAGGTTAGGACAACAAAGTTCATTACAAGGATTCCAGTCATTTTAACCCATTTTCAGGTTTCCATGACTGGAAAACACATTTCTAAATTCCAGTTTTTCCAGGATGTTTCCATCTGTTTTCCAAAGCACCTTGTAAGATGACGTTTTGCTCCTTTTGTTGAATTATATAACTTCACACATTTACAATAATTTAACAACTATTTGTCTATATTTTGCCACTTTATGGCTGGACTAGGACTTATAGGTGTGTCAGCCTATCCAGACATGAAATGTCAAACCGGCTCGCGGTTTAAAAAAAAATCACTACCCTGCACCTTCTTAAAATCTCTAATAAGTGGAAATATGCCGTTGTACATACGCATTGATGTTGTCCAGCAGTGACTGGCAGAAAACCTTCAGGTAGCCCGTCTCCACAGCATTGTGGGATACGTCGAGAACGAAGAGGTAAACCGCAGGCTGTGGTGGCCTCAGCTGGGTAAATCAAAGCCAACGCATGTCATTTTAGTTCACAATCCCACACACACACACACACACACACACATCTCCATAAAGTGTGTACATTATTACAATTACATGTGTGTACTTAATCACATAATTGTCTAATTAGGTTTGCTTTGGCACTAATAGCGTGGCCCTTGGCCAACACACTCTTTCCTAGACAGGATCAGTGTGAATGCAGCTGTTGAAGCCTACCATGTATTCTGAAGGAGCGATGAATTCGATGGTGGCGTTCTGGACCTCGGGTCTTTTGTGTGGCTCTCCATACGATCTGCTGACTGGGTTGTACATGAACTCCTCCGGAACTACACACACACACACAAAACATCTTGTATTAAATAGTTCACTGTACTTGTGTGTGTGTAATTCAATTCTCAGTCATGAAGGAGGATCATTACTTATGTCAAGTCCACAGTCATAAAGGTTAAAATATGTACCAGGGTTATTAAATAATTAGAAATAGATTTGTTATTTTGTCGCTAGGCTGTATTTGGTTTGTTGATTGCCTCGGATGTCCGCACTGACAGCAGCTCTTACAGATGATCTTCCCCTCCCCTCCCCTCCCTTCTATCTTTCTTACCATCATTGACCCGATAGCACAGGTTGCACTTCCATCTCCTCTGGTCCAGGAAAGAAACAAAGGGGTTGATGTAGGTCCTGCAGGAGCGACACCTGACGATGGTGCTGGATGTCACCACGGGAAGTTGCTGCGGGGGAAAAACCACAGAACAACGCCAACCCTTGTGTGAGGAGAGCCTCCGGACAAACTCATTTTCAGTTTGCTGCTTGTCGCAACTGGCTTTTCAATAAAGACTTTCTTGTTGCTGTGCAAGTTGTGCAACATCTCTGTCGTCTGTGTCCTCAATAACCACGGGAACAAATGCAGATTCATTCTGGCAGATTTAACCTGGAGACTAATTCAGTCAAATATTTTTCGGAAAGAAGGCAGATTCTCAGTGTTTATTGTTTTTAATTACACCTCACAAACATAACTGAGAATCAGATCATTTTCTACATTCTGCAAAGCCATGTGCTATGTTTCCTTTTATCCTTATATACTTTACTTATCTGAACACTCTTATTCATATGCTAAAACCAGTTATGAGCGGTGTAAAGTACATAAAATTTGGTTTCCTCTGGGAGGAACGTAGTTGTGTTTACAGTTTCCCTGTTTAAATCCTTAATAAACCAGGTCTCATGTTGACGTTTGAAAATGAAGGTTATTACAGAGTTGACAATAAAGTTATTTAAGCTGATGTAAATATAGTAAGTATTATAATATTAATAAGTATTTTTATAGCACTTTCTAAAAACAGAAAGGATATACACACATACGTATTAAAATATATGTGCATGACACATACAAAATTACTGCTAATAATTAAAATGGACAACCAGAATAAATAAAACTGAGGTGTAAATTATACTAATTGTACAGCCTGTGGTGTGTGCACATCAAATATTGAACTGAGGTGTTACCGAGAGATCTTTGAAGGGGTGGAGCAGCAGGCCCAGAGGCATCTTGGCTTTATTCAGCAGAGACTGGGTCTGAGGGATGCTGGTTAGGGTACTACGAAAAACCCTGGAGAGACACGCAAACATAGAAGTTTTTAGTGTGTAAACTACGTGTACAGAGCGTTTAAGTGAATGGATGAACAGGTAAATTATCTGTCCAATGAAAAGTCCCCGTTGTCACGGTTATCATGTTGACAACATGTTGTCTAGGACTCAGCGCAACAAATACATGCTTATGCTGCTAAAATGAGATGGCAACTAAACCACAACCAACATTTGATTGGTCACTTTAGTCCCACTTAATACTTTTCTTTACACAAACATAGCACTGATCCAGGCTGAACATCTGTCTTATAGGATATAATATCTACACATACAGACAGGTGCTCTTAATGCTAATCCACAACTGCTTACTCTGGGTTGCAGTTGATCTTCTGCAGATCCTGCGGGAGGCATGGTGTCGGGGGAGGGATCGGGCTCGGGGGCAGGAGGTTCCTCTCCTGCAGCAGGTTGACCACTCTCAGGGCCTCTGGGGTGCTGGACTGGAGGCTCATGGCTGCCAAGGATGGACTCAACTGGGCTGGCCCTGGGCCACCAGGTGGCTGAGGTGAGGGAAAACAAGCAGCTATTCAGTTAATCCACTTACTGAAAAGCGATGACTGCCAAATCATTTAGCATGGATGGCCACCCATGCTTTGATGGACTGGTGTAGACATCTGCTGATATTTGCTGCCTCGAGGATTTTATATTCCCTCCAGAATCTTTATCATTTAGTAGCATAACCAGAAAACATCTTTAATATTTACAACTGACTTCCATTGATGACCACCGTGTCAACCTTGTCCTGAAAAGTCATTTGCTGGCATAAACCTTCGTTTTTAGTACCATAAAAGTATGTCATATAACAAATAAAGTGGATACTACTGAAGTAACTGCTCTACATTTTGTCAGCTTTTCTTCTACAAATGCAGAGAAGTTAGATCTCAGTAACAACTTAACATTTCCAGCTTGGACACACAAAGGTTTTGTTTGTGTGTGTGTGTGTGTGTGTGAAAAGCAATTGCATGACAGGAACTGCAGAACGCACAGAACCGAGAGCAAGCCAACGAAATCGTATATGCAAAATCCGGAAGTCAAGCATGGCTGCGACTTTTTTTCTTCTCACCTGCTGGTATGGCTGAGGTCCTTGAGTGTAAGGATGCGTGGCGGCCTGTATAGCAGGGTGCAAGGAGGACGTGGCATTTGGGCCGGTCGAGGTGTTCTGGTACCCAGGGGGGAGGGAGGGGTAGTGGCCCAAGTGCCGACCCGGTGGTCCGGGTTGGGGCAGGCCAGCTGGAAGAAAATTTCGAGTTGAATTAAACATCTGGAAAAACAAAAGTGAATCCAGCAACAATGAAAAGACCAAACCAAACAACACACTAGCCTACCCACACTTTTCAACCCTTCTGTTTCTGCCACTGTGCTCACTGTGCTTAGCCTCTATTGAAGACACAATTCTTTAAAAAGTCGGCACAAATGTATCGTTCCCCTTTAAAAAAGACTCTCTAGTCTCCTGAAACAGCTACACAAAGTGGCTTTTTGCAAATAATACACAGACGGGAGTAAATCGTGCATTTAGTAGGCAGATTAATACACGTTTGGTGGCAGATGAGTGTGACAGCAGCATGACGGTTTGTGTGGGAAAATGAAACCACCGTGGCAGTGTTCTATGTAAATGAAGGAACAGGTCACTCATTGTCATGGTGTGGCTCATTAATACATTTTTAATAATTCCTGGAGATCAAATTGACAGAACCAGAGGGACAGTCATGGAAGGGCTTTGTGGGCGTTTCACTCCTGTTATGTTGTCTATTTAGTACTTAGTCCAGAAAAAGAAGCCAGTGTGGATGAATATCTTACCCATTTTGTTGTCAATGTGATTATAGCTGTTTGGTGCTTGTGGGCCATTGCCAGCCACAGTTCCTGTTTCAAAACAAACACAGATGTGATAATGGAATTATTTTTGATGACTTTTTTTTTTCTCCACTCCCGGGGTGCTAACCACAGGTGATGGATATGGAATGATCTCGCCTACATTAAAACGTACAAGATGGAAGGAGAAGTGAAGCAAAAGCAACACTAATGGTGACACTGTTGATGAAATATTGGAGGTCATACATCATACATGTGGTGATATGGTGGAAATGGATGAAAGAGAGAGACAAACTAACTAGCAGCAGATGATCTGTGACCAGGGATGCACTGATACTAACAATACCGGGCTAAAGCAGCACTAAGACTCAGCTATAACTTATAGAGAGCAAAGCAAAGTGCCTTAAACTTTGAACTACTTTTCTTAATTTCTTCATTGTTACAGATTTGAGCTCGGCCTCAAGAGGATTCTGCAAGGCTTCGTATCAATTTAAGGGATGAAAAAAGAATGAGTGTGTCCAGGATACAATGAACAACAGCACGTAGAGGACAGGACGGGCACCACAACACTGACACAACATCGAACGTCTACTGACAGATTTGGCCACACCTGGACATTCAATATCCCCCTCCTGGCAGTCGGGCTCAGTGGGGGACAGAGTGCTGTTAAGAGCCGCCCCACACTGAGCTGGCATGTTGAAGAAGGAGGGGAGGGAGGGAGGAAGGGAGGGGAGGGACACAGCGGAAGGGGGTCAGAACAAAAACAGCTGGCTTATCAAAAAGGAAACAGAGACCCAACGTGACACAATATCATGATCATCACTGACAGCGCTCCGATTTTACAATCACCACAAGGACCACAAAATGTTTGGACTTCAAACGTCCCTTTTAATAAGACACTAATCTTGCCTAATTGGTGACATCCAGTGTTTCCACAAGCTTGACAAGATAGTTACCAACTCCACCAAGATGACTCGTCTTTTTTGTCTTGTGTAATTTTTCTAGCTCATTCAAGGTTGCCAAGAATAAAAAGGAAACAAACAAAAACTTACCATCTGCCTTGGGAGGTGGAGGTGTGGCATTGGCCACTGGGGGTCCAGTGGGAGGCGGTGTGGGTCTCATGGTTGGTGGTGGGCCTGTAGGTGGGGGGCCATAGGGAGCTCTGCTTGGTTGGTATGTGTGGGGGGCCATGGGATTCATTGGTGGAGGTGCAGTGCCTGGCGATAAACATAGACAGTGATTCGTCTTTTGGCTTCAACTGCTCATTATTTTTCGGACTCGTTTAGTAGAGAAAATGTCACAAAATGGCAAATAAAGTTAATCAGAAGAAAAGCAGAAACTCTTCGTATTTCAGCAGCTGAAACTATGACGTGTCGTTGTTCATATTTATCCATACTTTCACATCAAAGTTGTTATTGAATAATCAACTTATCGCTTTAGCAGCCACTGAAACTGTCAGTGAGGTCCTTTAGACACACTGCTCTGTGCGTCGGCACATAACTGTGTCATGTAAAGCATTGGCATTCTGCGGTTTTGACACATATCATGTATTAGAGATGTGAGGCCTGATGTGTAATATTATAAGCCCCGAGTGGAGGCGACAACAGCTGGTGGCAATTCTGACCCACCGCCAGCTCATTTCTGTCTGTGCGGACAGACCAGCCAACGCTGATGCATCACACTCCTCGATTCATTTATTGATCAATAAATACAGGAAGTAGGTTCACTTTTGAGCGTGAGGTATATACAACACAATGTTTTATAAAAAAGGATACACCAGTCGCCAAGGGCATGGTTTATTACTAGGTTGCTATAGCAGTGACAGAGTAACACATTATTATCTGCCTATAAGGAATAATCTATAATTTCAGGGCAGTAAAGTGTGTGAAGATTAGCTGCATGATAACACTCTTTACTACTTAGGTTTTGCTCCGTACTTCTTTGCATTTTACATTGGCCCTGTCATAAACTGACAAAATACTTTGAGACTAAACCATATTCGACGGCACGATAAAGCATTCAGCACGTCGGTCTGTCCAGCAGCTTCTTGTGGCTGGTGGTGAAATGTGTGACATTTCAGGCTTGCTTGTGACGTGTGTGACATTTTAAAACAAGAAAGAAGTCAACAGAGTACGAAATCTCCACAGACACCTAATCAATTCTCCGGTTGGCTGCTACTTTCACTGTCACCATTGTACTGAGAAGATCTGCCCCGATGGTGCGGCTGGGGCAAAGGTCGCTGAAGTCGAGCTGACTCTTCCCGTTGGCGTGCGTGAATGCGAACGGCAGGTCTATTTTGAACATGAGAGATATACTTATAACAGACAGACAGACTGAGGCGATCATGTGACCTCTGATTCTATGCAGTGAGTACTGCACTGAAAAAATAAATAAAATAAAATCAAGGTTAATTTACAAAACGCTGTGACAAATCATTCGGACACTGTGGCTGCAGATTACACAACCACCTTCTATCGTGCTCATATCACTTTCTCCAGAGAAAATGTTAGTGACAAGTTGGCATAAAAAGTTACTGAGATTCTCCATGAGTGGCCTTTTGTTTTTGACAACGTGAGCTAAACACTTCTCTGTGGAGACGATCCTTAAACTCTCAGTGAGAAATGAAATGACCCGAATCTCTCAAAATGTTAGAAATGCCCTGAGGATGCACTTGTGTACATTCTACTAATATCACCAGGAGAGAGCAACCAACACCAAAAACTGAAATTTTAAATCCTTGGAGCCACATCCTACTGCTACGTAAGAAGAACAGTCGAAACTATAAAATTCTCATTCAAACTTTGTACTAATTCAGAGCAAATGAGACAGAGGCCAACACAATCAATGTAGGAGCAGAGGGCAATGTCCAGCTGCAACGTCAGCTATCTAGATATGCATATCTGCAGCACATGTCACTGAAAGAAGACAATGACAAGGCACAGTAATAATAAAATAATAAAAGCACAGTGGTGGATTTTTTTTTTTTTTTTTTAAGAAACTGTGTTTTAAAAAATAATGTTTTTATGTTAGAGGGACCCTAAAATTAATTGGCTGAAGTTCACTGGACTGGTTTTTATTGAAGCTGAATTATCTTTTTATTGATTTGACCCAGGAGTGTCATTAGTTTCTCAATAGCCAGAAGGGAAAGAAAGAAGAATTAGGACGGTACGGTTTGAACTTCAGTGAAGCTTTTGTGTTCCTACCTGGCTGGGTGTATCCATGTGCAGAAATTGGGGGCATTCTTGGGCCTGGGGGCTGGGTGGCACTGTGCGACAACTGGGCTGGTGGTGCGGGGCTGTAAGCTGCCGACGAAGGCGGAGGCGGCGGCACTGTCGAGCTCGCAGCTGGGTTCACGTGATTAGCCACAGGGCCACGCGGAGGTGCACTCATGGAAGTGGCTGGCCCCATAGGTGGGGGAGCTGCGTTGTACTGCCAAGCTGGAGCCATGGGCTGTGGCTGCTGTGGGTTTGCGTAGTAGCTACTAGAGGATACAACAGGAGGGGGAGGTGTGCCCTGTGCAGGGGGCAGTCTAGGACCAGGGCTGGGGCTGGCAGACTGAGGGGGGGTGTGGGATGGAGGACCTCCCATTGGAGGTCTGGTCAAAAGCGGCGGGCCCGGAGGAGATGGGTAGGAAGTGAGCGGCGGCGCGGGCTGGTAGGAGCTGACTGGGGGAGCAGGCTGGTATGGCCCAGAGGGGTAAAGTCCAGATCCGGGGGGTGCAGGAGCTTTGGCCTGCATTGGATTGTAGGTTGGTTGGTGAGTCATGCCATAGCTGACGCCTGGCAGCTGCTGCAGGCCTACTGGATTCTGTGACGGGCCTGGAGAAGAGAAATAAAGGCACATTTGAGAAGTTACACAACAGGTTGATGTTTATTTAGTTAATACATAATTCTTGGAAGACTACACAGATCCAGTTCTTGTCATGGTTGCCCAAAGCCATTAAATAAGTATCTGTATGGTAGCTTTATGTTCAAGTTATTAGCTTCCCAGACTGATGAACAAATGCAATAGATTTAATTATAGATATTTATTGAGTTTAAATGTATTCACTTCAAAAAGTGATAGAAAAACGGATGGCAGAGTACTGGTGATGACACCACAACAACTGAAAAGCACTAAACTAAACCGATCCACTAAATGACCAACGAATTGGCAGCCCCAGTTTAATCTCGTTACCTGGATTTAAGTCACCATTATCTGCCCTCAGTGGCAGTAAGTGTGGGGCTCTGAGCCAAGTCTGACATTACTCCACTCAATGTAGTCTTAATAAGACATGTTTGTGCATTTAATAATACTTTGTTGTGTATTATTCAGATCTTAGACTGAAACGTGCCATTAATTTCTCAATTTGCCGAGTGCTAAATATCAATACCAAGCTCACCACATATCAAAGCCGAATTACCTCTTGAAATAGTAAATAACAGCTGAAAAATAAATAGTTATCTCGTCTGGGTCGGCTGGGAAAATACAAAATAAATATCCAACAATAAACAGCACTTCACTTACAGCATCAGTGTATCACCGCTACAGTTACATAATGCAAACAGATTCACTCCCAGCCTCTTAGACCTGCAGTAGATAACTGGAAGCAGAGCTAAGCCAGCAGACTGAGATGGGATTAGAACACAACTCTTCTCAATGGGCAAAGATAGGCCAAGGCGCATAATCCACCGCCCTAAGAGGGAAATTTTAAGAGCTGCAGCTCAGCTGGAGCACTTGTCCGATCGCGGTCCGAGCCCGGTGTGGAGTCAGACCTCTCCGCAAATCACAAATCAAGCCAATGAGAGGGGAAAACGTGCGAGAAGCTGGTTTAAAAATGAGCAAAACGTGACTGTAGATGCACGGCTGAGCAGTAAATAAGCATAACACCAGAAAAATACAGGACCCTTAAAAGGTCACTGTATAATTACAGCAATTTATGATGATACTTCCTTTGAGGGATTTGAATGGAGAGCATCTGAGTTTGTGAAGTTGCCTACAGTGGTAGTCTTTACACATGAAGCTCATGACCGTACTATGCTACAACTATTATAATGTTAATATGTTCACGCTAATCCCTTTTTAAATGGCTTATTAGAGCGTGGCTTATTTCCATTTGACTTGTTCATCCACATTACAGATATCTCATGACAGGTAGTTATTTACATGCATTGTTCTGAAAACCCATCTAGCCTCAGTGGCATGCCTTCATGGTTTGTTTCTATTGTCAGCAACGCATTGTTTTCAGATTGATCAGAGCTCAAAGAACAGAGCTGGATTATAATGCTTTGGTGACCGATCTGATTCAAGGGAGATACCGGGAGCGAAGAGAATGATTAGAAGTTTAAATACAGCTTTGCAGAACCACAGCGGCGTTATAAATTCGACAGCGCAGCACTAAAAGAGCTCCTTCACACGCAGGGATAAGAAAAGCTACTGAAGGCTGCGTACAATCAAACTTTTGTCAGCTAAGCTGTCCCAGGGTGTTTTCCTCAACATTCGTGGGAATCTTGGAAATGTGTGAGTGATTTCAAAGTGCAGTAGGTGGCCGCTCAGCCTGGAGAAAACTCTGCAGTGACATATTTGGATCATCACCAATATGCCACATGTACAGTGAGACGTAGAACACAAACATGCCTGAGCTGTTTAGCCTACTAAAAGGAAAGAAAAAACAGCATTGCACAACAGCGAGGCAGCCACTGACTCTGCAGTTTGCATTTTACAATAGTTATGAAACTATAAGGGGAAAAAACCCAGAGGAAACAGGTGTGAAAAGACAAGTCAAATCTCGTTAGGGGTTTTAATATGAAAGGAAAAGTTCTGACTGGCCGAAGAGCTTGACAGCAGCTAACAAGTTAACGGTGTGATCGCCGCCGTTATGTTTGGGACATCCCAACAACAAGATTAAAAGTTATGACGACAAATAGGTTGTGCTGACCCTTCCGTTTGTCAACCTGTTGGTTTGCCAGCTGTATAGGTAGCAAACACTGACCAAAATGAGTTAGCAAAACAGGTATAGTTAGCCTACCGTAACGACAGCAACCATTATTATCACCTTAAGTCAGTAGGCTAACTAACGCAGGTCTAGCTTAGCCACAGCTATACCGGCGTAACTGAAACGTTACCTGACAGCTCACTCCTCCTTGGCTACCTTAAGTCATAGCGTTACTAAGCAGAGCAGCTAGCTAACAGTTAGCCACAGAGTCAAGATTGAAGAGGTGCCGCTAGTGTTAGCTTTTTACTCACGACACACGAGTTTACTCACGCCAGCTACTTTGCCTTGAACCAACTTTACTTATATTTGAATGTTACTCACCATTCGCATATGCCTGTCCTGTCCCCGTCCCGTTCTGAGAGTTAAACCCCGCAGTTGACATCTTGAAATAGACACCAGGATCTAATTTAGAGGCTGCTTGGTTGGCGAATAGCTAGCTGCGTCTTTAGCTCGCTAACTAGCTGGAAGTCGCGGGTTTAAACCTGTGGCTCTGACGATGTGGCGTTAAGTCAACGCGGCGTCTCTTTATGTCTTTAAAAAAGTTAATTAGCTGACTTGTTGGCGATCACAGGGCCATGGCTATGACCGAAACCCCGTTCAACTACCTACGGGTGAGTAACGATAGGCCTAGTCAGAGTAATCGTGTGAGACTTCTCCTCTTTCACCGGAAGTTGGGATCACCCAGCAGGATCAACGTAAAAATCGTCGGGCATGCGCAGTGTGTACACGTGGCATTTCCTCCAGTGCTCTGGTTTTCCCACTCGACTGGAAACGAGAGGAGCGAGTACAATCTGCGATTTTAGTCACAGGCGCTGTCTTTATGAAACATTTGCTCATTAAAATTAAAGTACAACACTCGCTAATGTGTCCGTGTATATTTTAAACAATCACCAGAATAACTGTCACTCACATTAAAAGTGGCATTTAAGCGATAATGGTTTTTCACACATAGCAAATGCTACAACCTAACAAGATGTGAGCTATCGTTTCTGTGGTTGGTCGTTTCTTTCGATTTATCAACCATTCACGGTTAGCTAGCTAAAATAAAAAATGTGTCTCAACAATTCCAGTGAAATATGTGCGTGGATATTGTGAAAATTGAGAGTAACATTTGATGATCCGCTTATTCCAGTTCTCCCGTCGGAAACCTGACTGTGAAACATAAACAGGAAGCGGCTGGGCAGAGTTTGGGGAGTTGTTGGACAGCCATTGCAGTGTCGTGGCTCAGTAACAAAACACGAAAAAGGAGAGAGGAAGACCTGGTGTACCGCAGGCTCTCTTTTTTTCGACCAGGAGACCGAATTTACATGACTATAAGAGCGAACACATTCGGCAAATTACTCTACTCCTAAATAACGGGTAAGTTTTCAGACACATTTCCTGCGCGACGGTTAGAAAACAGTCGGTTTCTGTCAACGTTCGGCATCTTACCCCGGCTCAACCGATGCTACGTTAGCATTGCTAACACCAAGTTGGCTAACTCGCGTATTATTTCAGAGCCTGGGGCTGGATATGAACTGAATTCGTATTTAATCTCTCGATTATATTTATTAGTGAGAGGGAAATACTCCCTCGATTACCATTATGCGGTGTTAGTACTATATCGATGAAGTATTGCCCAGGCTAACTGCTGATTAGCTAACGTAGCTCCTCGATGCAACGTCGCCTCTAAGAGACTATGACACGTAGCTAGTGGCTTCCTGCTAGCCAGCTAACGAGCCGGCCTCACCCAAGGTTTAGAAAAAAAAATGCACACATGTATCCCATATGTATATAACTTTGACATGACTTGTTTTTGTGATATTGGGACAGTTTGTGGGTTATTTGCCGGCGCCGAACTTGTCGGAACAATCATTCACGTAGCCACGTTAGCCGTAAAGGTAGACGTGAGCTAACTTCGCTGCTACGTTGACAGAGGTTGTGAGCTGGACTTCCTTTGACAGCCGAGTCAAACCGCATCCAGTGAGTTTCACTGGATTAAAGATTCACAGTCTTGTGACACGTTGTTTGATTCACGAGACCTGCCTGAACGATTACAGTATATGCTAATTGATATGGCTCTATCCTCAAGGGAAAACGTGTCTTACTATTACTGGTCGTCTTCTTTTGACATCTGGAACACATTTCTAAATTAACACTGAGATGTTTGCATAAGTAACACATTTTCAAGTCGTCCTTGTTATCTAAGATTGTTTGTCAGACAATTAAGGATTAATTTAGAAGGTGGATAGTAATGAGGGAAAACTGCCCAAAGGTGTAGATTGGTGATTTTTGAGAAGGTACACTCCTGTTCAGTCATAAACAATCCTTTGCTGAAAGTGTTAATTTGAAGTAATGGTAACCATTGACAGTGGTGAGTTTAGCTCTAGTTATATTTCCCCCCTTGCACCCTCAGTGATTGCTTGGCAACCATTTTTTTTGTTGTATCAGTCACTTTAATGCGGTCAGTCATGCTTGTTGATGAGTTTACACAGTTAAATCGTGTCAACAACGACCACAGATCCATTAAAACAACTGAAGGCTGCCTCAGGTAAAAACTTTGGCATTGCCACATGCTTTGAATTTTATAACCCGCACGTATATTGCATTGGTCTTATATGAGCCGATATTTGCCGGTGGTTGTTATCAGTTACTGTCATATTGTTTCACATTCACAGCTGCATCGCGCCACACGTGGTAGCGTCAGTGTGTAATGACCGCCCACAGTGCCGTAGCAGCCAATAGCGGTGGGCGTGGGAGCATATGGGACTAAAGTGTATCAGCGGATGACATGTAGTTCAGCTGTATTTGCGTGGTCCTGAACTTTGGCTGCCTTATACTTTAGCCCTGAAGTTGTTTGCGTGTTACGTAACCACGGCTAGAGGTCAGCACCAGTTTGCCTCTGTCACAGAGAGCGTGTGTGTCTAATGTAGCGAACATAACCATGTTCGCTACATCATGGGGCAAGGATTTTGATGTAATTAAAAGCTTCTCGTTTGGTTACAGAGAGAGAGGAAGTTTCTGTTTTCTCAGATTTTCATGAGTGCTGAAACATTTGATCACGGCACTTAAGAGAGGGGAAAAAGAAGTCTGTGTGTACTAGAATAACAAATGAACAACTCTTGAGTTTGTCTTGCGCTGAAGCAAGAAGTTGTTGCGCATAGAAAGAGCTGTTTGATTTCACCCAGCTCCAGCAGGTCCCATCTCACATCCATTTTGTTTTGATTGAAATGCAATCTGGCTAGCTTGTCACAAAAGGCTAAGACTAGTCCTCATTTACAAGGCCCATGCAGATGGGTTTCTCTTGAACAACACACCCGTGTTGCCTGTGGAGGAGCTGTCAGATGGTATGTGATCAGTCGCTGAATCTCCTGTCCTTCTGTCCAAAGACTCTACTAGAACAAGCCTATCATTGGCTGTAGAAAGCCAGCCATTGTTCTTATCACTAGTTGCCACTATCTGCGTGATAGGTTAAGGCAGACTGCATTCATCGAAGTGAGTGCCTCAGGTTTGAGGTGAGAGGTGCTGATTGGTTCCCATTGGTCTTATGATTAATGAAGTGAGAAGAATTTTCCAGTTTATCTTTATAATTATGCTCTTCCAAGAGTTTGAATCTCAGTATCATATTTATTACATAACTTTCACCTTTTCCTGCCGTCCAGTATGCAGTGAACGGCTGAGAACAATAATAATACTAAAAATATTTAACAGCTTGCAGAATTTTCAGGTGTGTCACATTAGTTATTGTGATGAGTCTTTCTGTTTATGCTAGGGATGAAGGATCCTATAATAGTCAAATAAAACATTTTTTTTTTTTTTGGGCATTGATATTTTCATATTTTCATCAGCTAGACAAGTACGCCTGATACTGGCAAAAGCTGGCATGTGCCGGTGATGTAAACCGGCGTAAATTGCCTGAGCAAGGTGAAGGTGTGCGTGTCACATCCACCTGTGTATAAAAAGGTATTGTAAACTCAAAGACTAATTCAATAAAATGGTGTAACATATTATATCATTTTTAGTAATGCGTCATATTTATTATTTTATTTCTATATTCACATAGGGATAATGGCAATATTTAGACATTTTGATCTAATGACGTCATACTGTTGCGCAACAACATGTACAGCTGAAAGCGAAAGTAGCATTGCTCCGGGCTACTGTGGATGAGTCCATTCCTAAAAGGAAGAGACTTCCGGAGTGTGGAAGTGGTTTGTTTACATTACAAAAGATCGTATGTACAATAACCCACAGCAGTTTGTAAGAAATACCAGAAGACAGTAACAGCAAACAGGGCAAATACAACAAACTTGTTTGACCACTTTAAGTGGACGCACTGAATATAATGATCATGTTGACCGTGCGTGTTATAGACTGTTAATTATTTGTTTGCTAGAAGGGAAGAAGGGAGCGAAAGCTTTGAGGAATGCAAATATGTAGGCAAGAAGGCGCATGACTGCCACAGAGGTTTTAAGCATGCTTCAGAGTCTTGATGCTGAGTCTGGGTGGAGCAGGTTTGGATTGCTAGCTCACTTGAAAGTTCCTCCCACAATGTAGTTCTTCTTTGCTTCTCAAATACTCAGTGGGAAAATAATGGCAAAAATGGACAAACATGGGGCGACTTGCTGTATCAGGATACTTTTGTTGCGTGGTCGTGCTTCAATTTTGCTCACTGACGGCATGATCGTGATGGATGTTGGCGGCAAAATAACACGCCAGCTCTTTTGTTTGTCTTGTGTGCGCTCATGTCTTCTAATCTGTCCTTTTTCCCCCCTTCTTTGTTTTGTTTTTTTTTTTTTCAGGATTCAACGGCTCCGGATATGTCAGGCCTTTTAAATTGGCTTTATAACAGTTTCAGTGGTGTACTACAGCTCTTAGGTGAGTACTCCTGATCGGACGCACACACAGTAATTCAGTGTTACTGCAAAGACTTTTAGTAATTTAAGTAAAAGAAAAAACAGGGTAAACAGATTATAGTAGTTTGTGAGTAAACACTAGAGAAATGTGGAGTATCGAGTACAGTTCTAATGGTGAAGTAGGAAACAACCTACTAAAAATAGAAATCTACCTATCTCCTCCAGTTACGTTGTCATTCTGTCAACCAACCGCAGGCTGCTATATTTTAAATTGTCTTAAATTGAGAGAGGAATGTGTTACACATGTTGTCTGCCACTAAACATGGTAAATAGGAAGCTCACAGCAATTGTGAACAGCCCCCCCAAAATCCTAATAGGAGCACCCTTGTTATGTAACATAGTTGGTCATTTGAGAGGGGATTTAGTATAGTGTGATTGACTTGTTACGACTGCTGGTCTGTCTCACACCTCCGTCCTGAAGTGTGAAGTAAAAGGCTTAGGCTGACGTGCACAGTAGTGATCTTTGTTGTGGTAGAAGTTGATGGGAAGAAGCAGGGTTTCTTTACAGGTGTTGGTTTACGCCGTGCACCACAGACACAAATCTGAAACACAAACACCCAGACAGTATCAGCAAGCACCACTCCTTGACTGCTCCTCCACACTACAGGATGTCATGCAAGTAGACATTGTGAGCAAAAGCCCGTGTCAGACAGAACACATGAGTTTATGTGGTCAGTGTAGTAAGACAGTAGTATGAATCCATGCTACCATCGCTAGCAACCAAAGCTTGAAATGTACCTTTTATAACTCCCCTGTTAGAGCACTTACACAGGCTGGCTTGTGGGTTTGATTCCCATCGGGGGCACCTGTTAGTTATATTTATCTAAAGTGGCTCAGCTAAAAGCATCCAACATAGAGCCCTGCTGACATTAAGAAACTAAATTGTTTTAGTAAATAAAATCTAAAATCTGCTCCCTACTGTGCGTTTCCAAGCAATGTTTCCGCTGAAGTCTGCACGCTAACATAAATGCATTTAATTAGTGACCGCTGACTTAAAATGACTCTTAAATGATGGATTTCATTTGGTGCTCCGTTTTTGCACTTTAATGCAGCAACATGCACTTTATATTTCTGTTTCTGAGTGAAACATTCTCTGAGCTCATAAATACAACCTAAGTCAGAGGTGATTGGATCATCTACAGACAATTGCACAACCAGTGTAAACATAAAAGGCACACAAAGGAAATGTCTCCCAGAAATGCGACAGATTTTCACCCCAGTCTTAATAAAATATGTTTGTGATCGACATGTTTATCTGAAATCTGGAAAACCTCTTCATATGCACTGGCTGCTCTTCTCCCCGAAGAGCTCTGTCGTAGTTGCTGTGTGTTTGATGCCGATCCCATGAAGCGGTCGTTCCTGTTCTCCCTGTCAGACAGGTAGCATAGTGCTGTTAGGAGTAATAGTGACGTCTAGTAGAGCTGACCCAGTCAGAAATTTCACAAACCCACTGGGTATCACTGCGCTGAGTCAGAGTGGTAAACACAAAGCCTTGTATTCTTGTCAGGAGAGTTAAGGAACAACCTCAGTTTCACCCTTTGTCCTGTACTCAGTTAGTCACTACACCCATAGGAGAGAATTAACAATAATCTTGTCAGTTTTCTTTACTAAATACAACACTCCCTTCATACTATGGTATGCGACCTCCCTCAAGTGGTACATGGAGGAATCTCTCCATATGCATTTAAAAAAAAGTAATTAATTTAATACCATAGTATACTATTAAAATACTACATTTCTTGAACGTAAAATAAACTATGAGATCACTGGAATGTAATTTAAAATGCATCTTACATTTCCTGTAATATTCACTTTCAATATCACCCTGCCAAGTGGTCACATTCATGAACAAAACACAAGCATACATCCTTGATTCATTGAGCTGATTCATTGAGTATGGTGTATATAGTAAAAACTGCAATCATGGCTCCCAGTGTGAAATATTAGGATCAGGAGTCTTCCTAGCTCTGGCTCTTGCATGAACTGTGTTGCTGAATAGGGCTGTCCTATTCTACTGTTTGTCATAATGGTGGTGCTAACATTTTCTTTGGTATGTGATTTGAGTGATGGTATGTGATTGGTCAAATAATTAGGCGGACAGCCACCTGTCAAGAGACTATTTCTGTGAATTAAATAGACTTTTAAATTCAAATTCTTAAGCCACGACAGGCCTTCTGTACCATCTGAGCGATCACTGGAGTCACCGCATGCGGTTACATTTTCTAATGCGTGAAATAAGCATTGTGTCATATGACGCAGTCTGTCTAAAGAAGGAGGATTTACTTCCCAGGTTTGTGTTCTGAAACGCTTCTGGCTTTGTTTCAGGACTGTACAAGAAATCCGGCAAGTTAGTGTTCCTTGGCTTGGACAATGCTGGCAAAACAACGCTACTGCACATGCTCAAAGATGACAGATTGGGACAGCATGTGCCAACTTTACATCCAAGTGAGTTGGTGCTACTCACACACACACACACACACACATCCACACATGCTCGATCAGTAATGTGCTGAAAGCCATCCATGCAAAAATTAATTATTCACAGCTATTTATGTTCACTATTTTTAACCAAACCGCTGCTGAATTTTTGATTTATTTTTTTTTCAGCTATTGTGTCAGTGATGTTTGAGCTGCCTGACTTCTCAGATTTGTTCATGATCATGTTCTTTCTTTCTCCAGCCTCAGAAGAGCTGACGATTGCTGGCATGACTTTCACCACCTTTGACCTTGGAGGCCACGCACAAGGTATGGTTTGTGTATGCTAATGTTTGGTGTTTGTGAAGCTCTGGTACCACTTTTCACCGCCAATATGAACTGGAAATAAAATGATCAGGATATTGGCTGCTTTCCTCAAAGGAGACTTACCTGATCTCCATGTGGGGGGAAAATGCAGCATGCAGTTTGTGCAGCCCAAGAAAACTCACTCCAGCTAACTATTCCACCTGACACGGCCCTGTGACCTCACGGCTGCAGTGCTGTTTTCATCCGTTCTCCACACAGCTACATATCCCACAAGGAGCGCTTAGAAACAGAGCATTTTGGGTTTTTTTGGAAGCTGGTGGAATTTAGATGTAATACTCTTGATAGCATAAGGCTAATAGAATCCACAGACCCGGTACCGTCAGTGAATGCAAAATGTGCCTACCAGAACCAGACAGACCGGAATGTAAATCTCTCGTGTTTATTTTGCTCTGTTTGTTTGTGTCTTTTCACACAGCCCGCAGAGTGTGGAAAAACTACCTCCCTGCCATCAATGGCATCGTCTTCCTTGTGGATTGTGCAGACCACTCCAGATTGGGAGAATCAAAAGCAGAACTTGATGTAAGTGCCTGCTATCTATTAGGTCCGAGTTAAGCAGTGTGTTTGACAGCAAGTCCACTTTTGAAAAACCTCTTGACTTTTTCTGGTGTTTGACACCAGCAAAGTTGAGATAGTGGGAGGATAGTCTGAGAGCTCATACTTTTCATTAGCTGTTTACTCATTAAGCAAAAGAAGAGATAGAAATAATTAATTCAAACCCATTTCAATGGTAAATGGTAAGTTTAAAACATTTATAACAGACATATGAAAGGCATCAGTTCTTTAGACAAAGAGCAAGAGCAATTTCTGCTCTCACAATAGCTCATGACATACAATTTTATGATGTGTAACGTGGTGGTGTGAGAGTAAACATTTTCTTTATCCCTTTTTTAGGGATATAATCTAAAGTAATACCTACCACATAGTAATACCCAGTCTACCTTCCCAGGCATTAATGACAGATGAGACCATCGGAAATGTACCTATCCTGATTCTGGGCAACAAGATCGACAGACCAGAGGCCATCAGTGAGGAGAAGCTGAGGGAAATTTTCGGATTGTATGGACAGACGACAGGCAAGGTGAGTAGACACAGCACTTATAATAAATAACATCAATATAAATATAAACACCCCCCACTTTCTAGACCGTTTGTCCAAGGGAAGATGAGTTCCCACTCCAATACACTGACATTGAAAAGTAATTCAGTTGTGGTGTCAGAGCACACTCTGTGCAGGTGTGGTGAAATAAAATACTGCTGGCTGGTCCATTTGTCAGCATTAAAACCTATACCAAACATCAAGTTTAAGTTTGTAAGGTAAAATTTTGCAGGAGCTCCCTTCATTACCTGTTTGCCAAGGTAAAAGAGCAACTTGGCACAACCCGTTGTACCTATTTACATATTCAAAAATGCATTTATACCCGGCGCTCGCTCTTGAACTCCTCGCAAATTATAACTCGCGCTGAAAGAGTTTCTGTTTTTACACATCCTGATAATGAAGGCCCAGGTTGAAGTGGACATGACATTGTGCGGTACTTACTTTTCTCTCAGGGTAACATTCCCATGAAGGAGCTGAACACGAGACCACTGGAGGTGTTCATGTGCAGTGTGTTGAAGAGGCAGGGCTATGGCGACGGTTTCCGTTGGCTCTCTCAGTACATCGATTAAAGCAGCCATGCCCCATAACACACCACCACCACCACCACCATCGGGAGGGGGCGCTAAACCCAGCCACTCAAGACGCCCAACCGTTACCACCAGTACCATCATACTCAGCCCCACGTTTGGTTAAACAAGTCTGCCTCCACCTTCAGAGAAACCAGTACAACCTGATCCCAATAGACTTTTATTGGTCGAACATTTGGTTCTGCACTTACAGAATTCATACCTGTCTGCGCACACACACTCACACGTTTCCATCTGTCTTTTTCTAAGAGAGTAACATAGCATTGGTTCCACAGCAAAGGATGTTCAAATTCAAACGAATGAATCTTTTCTATATCGTGTCTGTCGTTTGCTGCCCTCTCCCCCCCTTCCCTTCCTGCCATCTGTTGAGTGTGATGATAGATGCATTATAACTGTAAATCTGTATATGATTCCATTGGTATATCAACAATCCCTAATGCCTCTTTCCCCTCTTGAACTCATTTTGAGCATTGAGAAGGAGCACCATAGTTGTATACATTGCAGTACACTTTTTTAACAGTAAAGACATTCATTCCACATTCTATTTAATCAATGCGTTTTGGTTTGTCCTGTTTTTTTTTCTAGTTTCTTTTTTTTCTTTTACATTTCAATAAATAATATGTGTGGCCACGTATACAGCCCGCACTATAGATGCATGGCTGTTTCACCCATTTATTAAAATTTATCTTAGTGTATCAGGAATTAAATCAATTTCATTAGGTTACTTGGAAATTGAAATACTTTTGTTCCAGACTTCTCTATGGGCACAGTGGCATTGAATAGATCCAAGTAGTCTATGGGCTCCCCTTTTTAAAATGGAAGCATGGGGTGGTAGTATAGCAGCTGGGAGAAGATTTTTTTTTAATAGAAAATAATACTGGCTATAACCCAGGCAAGGTTTGAAATCGAGTAGATGACACATTGGTCAGTTGACGCAAAGAAAACTATTTAATGAAACTTCGGGATCAATAACTTGATGATAACTTGCAGTAAGCGATGAAGGGATGAATAAACAGATGGTTGTAACATCTAGGAAAAGTCAATATTAGAAGTCCATCCTACCTATGTATCTTTCCGTGCAGACCTCTTTACAGGTTGAATCTAGACCAAGCGTAGACAACAGGAGACAGTCCCACAGCAGGAACAGGTAGATAGGCCTAAAGCCTCTAAGAAAGGGACCATATATATACATATATATGAAATGTACACCAACATCGTACATGGATTTTGAATTTAAGTGGTATCCTTTAATCTATGTGCATTACCAGAAACTATTATGCATGCCTTGTTCTTTTGATTTTTTATTTTTTTTTATGACCATTATTCCAGAGAGTACAACAAGAGGGAAAAAGATGCCAAAATTTACAATGAGAGCTGATTGTCATGTTTTCTTTTTGGTTTTGTTTTTTTTTAACGGAAACAATGGAATTGCGCTTAATACACATTTTTTCTGTCCCTATCCCTTTGTGTCTCTTTCATTCCCTCATGACTACGTGATGAGCTGTTCCAACGAGGGTGGGACTCGCTGTTGTCTGCATCATAAAAAAAAATGTAATAAATGTTTTCAATGAATAACAGGCTTTAACAATGGTCCACAATGCAGACTGATTTTTATTTATTTTGTGACATTTCTTTGGTCAGATCAGCTATTGAAGAAGTATTTAGTTTGTTTACTTAAGCAAAGGTACCAATACAATACATGGTATAGAAATACTACACTGCAAGTCCTGCATTCAAAATCCCCATTTAAATAGAAGTATCAGGATAAATACACTGTTTGGTAGTTAAGTGCAGTGGTTTCAAGGGGCAGGCGGCCTCCAGTGCGTCACAGCATAATTTTGAGGGGTGATAAGGGTTAAAAAAATATAAATTCATGTTTTGGGCTATACACTATTGTATAATATTGGACCTCTATAGGCTTCAAACTGAAATAAAACAATTTGAGAGATTGGGAGATCACTTTTTAATGGAGCTTCTAACAACAACTAATGGACATCTGAAACGTACCAAAGGAGCCACAATTATTCACTGCTTCTTTTGTTCACAAGCCGAACAGGATGGAAACCACCACTGGTTTAATCTGCACTGCGTACTGTATGATTATCATACACTAATGTAAAATCCTCATCATCATCATTCACCTAAAACGTAACAACAGCTATCAGATAAATGTAGTATCTGGAATATTTCGTTTTACAATCGGTTCAGGTGCACCACTGTCTACAGTAAAAGTAATGCAGTAATGCAACAAACACAGTAATGGAACTGTTTGGTCAGCTGGTGTCACTGTTTGTCTTGTCAAGATTTCCTTTTTGAGTAACAAAACTTATGAAAGCAATAATATTTTACAGAGCTATCAGTACTTGAATGTTAGAGGTTACTTGAAGGCACCACGGGGAGATAAATCCACCCCGCTACCAACTGGAGATTTACATAACTCTAATTTATGAAGTCTGCAATATATATTTAGCACGATGGATTTCCTCACAAGCACATTTGAAGCCTCTCCAGGTCAATTTTCATACAGTACTGGGAACAGTACTGGGAACAAAAATAATGGTGTATGTGATTCATTAATAGTTGATTAAACGGTAAAAATTGATGTGTCTTTCTTCACAAGCCCCCTTATAGCTTTAGTCTTTCTCATGAGGACTGTATTTATAGTCTTTAGTTCATCCACAGAGGGGTGCGGAAGGGACAGCAACAGCTTTCGTCCTCGGCGGCAGCCTACACTACATGTCTGAACAGCGCCGCCAGCTCCTTGTTGTGGCTGAAAACGGTACTGCATCGCAGTAATGAGGATCGTTAATGAGGATCCGATTCCACGGTCGGCCGCTTAAAAAATAACAGCGTCATCAAAATGGCGGACGGCTCAGGTCAATTAACCTGAGGCGTCTGGTCAATTGCCCCATGGGGCAAGGCAACTTTAGGTTAGGTAACAAACCTAAGGTAAACACGGGTGGCTGCTTAAAGCCGGCAAAGTGTTCCTGGTGAGTGGATGGAACGTTTGCGTCTCTTGGTGGTTACCCACTGTGTGTGTGCCCGACAGACGGTGCATGCTAGCCAGGGACACGTGAACGCACCAACACGATGACTAATTGAATATCCACACCTTTGTGTGACCAAAAGCTAGCAAACAAACCAGTGTCAGGCAGGTACCCACTGCTTTTGCCATTGCTTGGTACAAAGACCTCTGTGAGTTTGACAGAAAACTCACTTTGCTGTCATGCAAAGTAGATATTAATCACCCTTTGTTCCCATATTCACCTTTGTCCACATTTGCGTTTGGAGAAACCATTGTCAGTAGACATTTGGTCAGTTGCTTTCCTCTACCCTCGAAAGCCCCAGGAAGCTAATCCAGTACAAGTACAACAAATTTTGTAAAAGAGGGGGCCTCTTTGAAATCATATTGAACGTTTTCTCTGTTTCCACCACAGCTCTCTGCTGGCTTGTACAGTAAAGGCCAAGTATACTCACAGTACAGCACAGTACAGAAATAGGCAGCTGTGAAGTTGCACGTATGAAAATAAAGAGGGTTCAAACGGCACGCTGCTTCAAATTGCTTCTCCCTTTCCTTACGTCTGTTTGTTATTTTACATTTTGTATCCCATTTTGGAAAAGTGATGGGAAACCCTTTTTTTGTGCTTGCAATCAATATGAATGAGTGATGCATTTTCACAAAGCTGGGCTGCTCTTGGCCTGAAGAAGCTGTCTTTTTTGGAGACATGGGAGTCCATGTCTTTCCCAACACAGCACTCTCCAGTCAGGATATCAGCAATGCAGACTCCCACAGCTATCAGCGGGGAGAAGACAGCCAGGACAACAGCCAGCAGCAGATACCCACACGCCCCACAGTGATGTTTCTTTCTCTGTGCTCCCCCTGCATCTTTTTCCCCCATCTCCTGGGGCTCCGGGTTTGGGCTGAGTTCCAAGACATTGGTGGTGGGTGTCGGAAATGGATTGTGACCCCTGTAGCCTGGATAGACTTCATATTATCTGTGTGACTGAAGAAAATGTGGGTGTTCACTAGGCTCCATGGGTCTGGGGGATTGTGGAACTTTGAGCACCCGAGCAAGATCTCCCTGGTCTGGAGTTTTCTGCACCCAGTACGAGTGAAGACCCATTTGGCATGATGCAGGAGGAGGAGTCTCAGTTGGATTGCTGTGATAGGAAGGATTATTATTTTGAGAAATTATTTGTGAGAGCCATTAAAATGCCATAAATTGAAATATAATGAATATAAATGAGAACAAATAAAAACCCAAAGTAACAAACAGAAAGCAGCTGCACACATAGATTGCTAATATATGTAGACAGGTAATAATTATATACTAGAACTCAAAATATTATTAAATTGATCAAGGAAGCAGTGTTGGGACACCAGAGAGGGTGATTTTCTATTACCCATAACTCCCGTGTTCTCACTTCCAATCAGCATTCAAGACACACCTCAACCAGGCCACAACAATACACAAGACATTTACAAGAACCGGTCAGACATCAGCTTATCCATTCAGAGGGAACTGCTGTCTGATATTTCTTCCTAAAATATACTTTATTCAAAATAGAAAATGCTTAATAGCCTTCAACTGCATTGAGGTGTGTGTCTTTTATATGGGTAGTCATTTGGTCAGAGAGGATTTGAAAGGTTTCTTTGGAAGTCTTTATATGTGCAACCCGCTCTTGCAACTTGAGCTCTAAGGACGGAGATGAAGAATTTAGTGATTTATTAAATGGTTCAGGCTCGTGAAAAGACGTGATTAGCATTCTCAAAGTCTTTTTCTCATTCTTAGGATTGTTACAGCAACTAACAATGACCGCTCAATGTCGATGACAACGCGTCCAGTGTTGTAATGAATGAGAATGAAATCACTCTTAGATGTCACAACCAAACAAATTTTTCATGACAGAGAAGGGAGATGTTATCATGATCGATATGCAGATATTAAATGAAACAGTACTCAAAATAGTAAAGAGTGATTTATCATTAAGCCCTTTTCTGTAAAAAAAAAAACACAACAAAGCTGCTCTTGCTGGTGAAAGTCAGGCCACAAACACTTCTCTGATCACATGCTTGAGGAAGTTGTCAGGGGAACTTTGATATCTTCAAACTTGTTTTTGACCTCAAAACATCAACACATCTTTATTTTGTCTCTCTGAAGCTCTCTCTGATTAAATGTTGGACGTATTTATTATAACCATGGTTCATTTCTACACTGTGCCCTTTTTGACTTGTTCTGGTTTATTTTATGGTTTTGTGTTCCTTTCATTAAGCAAGACAGAAAGTCAAAGA
Source organism: Nibea albiflora (assembly GCA_014281875.1). Lineage (NCBI taxonomy): Eukaryota > Metazoa > Chordata > Actinopteri > Sciaenidae > Nibea > Nibea albiflora. The sequence goes on from CM024807.1 coordinate 15,817,128, forward strand.
GATATATGAAAATGTCGTCAGGTTCTCAGCTTAAAGGTCAGAGAAGATTTGTGTGTAAGGAGCTAAAAGACAGCCTACTGAAACATATTTTAATGGCATAATTAATAACTGTGTTCTGTTTATGTGTGTAAATATACTGTAGCCACGGCAAATAAAGTCACATCTATAAAAAACATGTGTGAAGCCATGTTAGCAGCTCCGTCAGGCTATATGCACAGCAGTAATTATTAGCTAAATGCCAAAGATTAACATTTGTTAATTAACACTGAACACAAAGTTCAGCTCAGAGTAATGGGACTGACAAATATGGTCAGTTTTTATTTATTTATATAGGCCAATATCACAAATTACAAATTTGCCTTTGGAGGCTTTACGAACCGTATAACATACAAAACCCTCTATCCAGATAAGGAAGGACTCCCTGATCACTTATTGCCAATTTATCAACATGTTGTATTGTAACTAATGAGCCGTTCCATGACATCCTCAGTTGCCTACAACACCCTGTGTGACCGGTTTCTATGTAAAGAACTCTTGTAAAGTGTCGTGATGTTTATGTTGTGTGCCTTCTCTCTCCACTTCCCTACAGCATCAACAGTGTTCAATACTAGCTAATGTTAACTCAAAGCTAACATGGCTGGAAAGCATGTAAAGCATACTGTGATGTTGTGGTTTTAAGTTCAAATTATATTAAGGCTTGAAGTTGCATGCATAATTAACAGCGTGGATGCTTTGATTGACAGGTGGCTGCCATCAAAGGTGGCTTGTTTGAGCGACCAGGCACCATTCAGCCTGCCTCAGCTCCACTGATGATCCACACCTTTGCCAATTTTTAGATTACCGGGAGGCGGAAGTGGCAGGACTGCCAAGATGGCAGCAGCCAGAGCCACCAGACTCGCGAGTTTCACAATGGCTCAGAAACCTGTGGGTGATGTCACAGATGACACGTCCATATTTATACTATGGATACTATGCTTTCTATGCAATGTTGCTTTAACAGAGAAAAATGTCTCAGGGAGCGCAGCTAAGGAGGGGCCTGTCTCCCAATATTGATATTAGGGATTTCTATCTAATAGCATAATAATCAAATAGATGAAAGGTTGTACAAATTTCATGGGAATCCACCCATGAATGGATGAAATTTGACCTGTTTCATTCTGGACCAAAGTGTTCAACTAACTAACAGACAGACTGACAGAGCCGTTCTACCAGCATGGCTAAAGATCGTTCCTAGAAATGCGAGTAAGTGGAAATCCAGATCAATACCTGTATTTATGGTATTTGAACCTGACATAAAGAATTTTTCCCCCGGGAGCTGAAGCCCTCACACTCTTTCAATTTATTGGCTGAATGTTGCAAGCGCAGCTGTATTCATTCTTATAAATCAGATGAATATATGATTTGAAAAAATAACCTTGAGACGAAAATGAAAATTCAGTCAAAGGACATTTTAACATACTTTACTTTACTTTACTCTCACTTTAGGTTCACTCTGAGTGCAGAAGTTACTAATTGAAGTATATTAAACACTGGCAACTCTCACTCATCAAGATGGATGACTTATCACTTATTTTCATTATAAGTTTTTAAGACAAATGTTTAATACTTCAATTGAGATATGGAGGCAAAATCTTTATGTAAAAACACATCAGCAGAGATCAGTATCCTCCATTACAGTCAGGACAATTTAGACTAGAATCATCTTATTTTGAGAGCATACTAACTATTATTTTGGTGAAGGATTTGTCTTGACATGTGTCCCCAAACTAATAAAAAAAATGTATAAAAGTATTCAAATGGACATGTCCAGATGCAGTATTTTCAGTGGTATCTCAACCTAGGGGCCATGAGCAACTTTTCTTCCCTTCTCTTTAAGTTTTATACGCTAAACTTAATTTTGGTTACAACTCATTTGTGACCCCCCTTCATTTGTCCAGCCTTGAGCTGGTATCAACGAATGAGAGGGACCTCATTATAACACAAACAGAGATTATATGGTACATATTTTTATTGTTTGTGACCTTCTGAAAAAAAAAAAAAACTTGGATCAGATAAATTGGGACGAAGCATGGAATTTTCCGTCTGAATTCCTTGTTACTGAGAAACTAGTCATCTACTGTGGGCATATAAACAGCCATGCTCACAGTATCCGACAGCAAACAAAAGAACATAAACATAACTGTATGTGAAGAACGAGGAAATTACAAACAGAGACTACACTAGAAATTAAAAACAGCCGCTACGTTAGAAAATCATATTCCACCCACAGATCCCACGAAGCCCTCTGAGAAAGCAGCTATCTGCCTGTCATTATCAAAATACCAATTACCAGTTATAGCAGTGTAAATTGTCCTGGCAGGTGCAACAAACTCAACAGAGGGGGAGGGAGAATTAAGTGTGGCATGTTAAGTGGCATAAAATCCTAAGAAGAGGAGTGCAGTATCTGCCACTGAAATGTAGTGTATAAAGGATAAAGTAACTTGTTTTGTCTGTGGAACATTTGCTTTTTGAATGTGGCTTCTTTGGAGAGACTTTCATGACTGGCTATCAGATGTCCACCTGCTTATTCCTTTCTAAGGGGAAATGTATATTATATTCTGAATCTTTAAATTGTAGGCAGGATTTTTGCTTAGAAAGGTGATTTCTGATTGAATAATAAAACTTTAATTCATTCGTGGTCATCCTGTGGTCATCTCTCTCTCCTCTATTTATCCCCTTCCTACTCATGTTCTCTTATATTCTTCCCTTCTTTCTCTGTCTCTTTCACCTTCTCATAATCAACAGTCTAGTAAACACGGTAACAAACATACACACACACAAACACAAACACACGCACACACACACACACACACTGCAAAAATACTGGAAGCTATTTATAGTAGGAAACAGAGGGGAAAGGTACACAGGCCATGGAGATGTGTCCTTCACCACTGCGGTGAACAATACTGTCTGCCAAACTCACACTCACACACACACACACACAAACACACACAAGTATGCGCACACTCAACATGGACATGCAGGGACCTCAATTAGTGTAATATAGTGTACAGACTAACATAGCAGCATACATACAGCAAATGTAAATGCTAATGCAAATGGCTAATGTAAACGACATGTGCACACAAACGCACATGTACCACACGCAGGAAAACTTCAACGCATGCACACAGAGAAAATAAAGGTCTCTCTACTGCTTTGATTTCCCCACAAGTTGGTGATGACTTCAAATATAAAAGTACCCCACAAAAGAGTAAAAGAAAAAGTGGTATGAAAGGTAGAGTCCGTTTTAAATGAAGTTTTCGGATGTAACCATCATGAGAATGTAAACATAGAAATGTGTCCCACTAGCTTACTTTCTATGGTCTTTAATTGCTAACACAGGAATGGAAGATCACTGTTTTATTAGTGTGGGGGCCTAGAAGGCGCCCACACTATTGTTCTTCAAATCTTTATTATTATTATTATTATTAGTGTGGGGGCCTAGAAGGCGCCCACACTATTGTTCTTCAAATCTTTATTATTATTATTATTATTAGTGTGGGGGCCTAGAAGGCGCCCACACTATTGTTCTTCAAATCTTTATTATTATTATTAGTGTGGGGGCCTAGAAGGCGCCCACACTATTGTTCTTCAAATCTTTATTATTATTAGTGTGGGGGCCTAGAAGGCGCCCACACTATTGTTCTTCAAATCTTTATTATTAGTGTGGGGGCCTAGAAGGCGCCCACACTATTGTTCTTCAAATCTTTATTATTATTAGTGTGGGGGCCTAGAAGGCGCCCACACTATTGTTATTCAAATCTTTATTATTTTTCTTCTTCCGTACGTTTTTCGGTTCTCCAAGGATCCTACAAATTTTGTCCTACAAAAATAAAACTTATACCACTACATTCAGCTCATTCAGCACATGCTGGCTTATCAAAAATAATTTTGCTAATATTAATATTTTACAAGTTATTCAACTTTTTCTACAAATTTTTCCCCATTTGAAATACATTGTACAAACTTAAAATCTTTCTACAAACCTTCTACAAACATTCTACATTTTAAACTACTTCTACTACTACTACAAACTTCATTCAAACTTCAAATTGTACAAAAAATACTAAACTACTAAACTCGTATTTAACTTTTTAAAAATCTTTTACCGTTTTTAAACTATCAAGGCTCAAAGGTGAGAGGGGTTTTGCTCAAAATTCAGCTCTTATAATGAGTGTGTGTGGCATGGAATGCTTTTCACCCAGAGTGGATGACATCATCAGCCAGAGTGTGAGGGAGAGAAAAAATCGGTCAAAAAATAAAACGTAAACTGCTGCCGTGGCCACAAATTTCACACTACAGACACGATTCATACATCAAACGTAGGAAAATTTGTCGGCGTCGCATAGATACCACTGCTGAAGCTGTCGGTATTATAGTTTTGGCCTGACACAGAAAAGATCGGCCCCAGGACCGATCAACTGTCCCATTGACTCCAATGTTAATTTGAGAGGAGAAATGACGAGAAGCAGCAGGGAGCATATACTCTTTACACGATGATTCAGACCAGAGTTTTTAACATTTTGCTCTCAAACTGGGCACAGAACTGGCCGAGAAGTAGCCGCCGCTCACGAATATTTCGGATTTTGGATACGACGCACGGTTTGGGATTTGAGGCGATTTGTTCGCAGGGAAGTCATTCAGAGACTTTCCATGTACTTTCCCTCTCTCCCTCTCTGCGGGACAGCACAGCTGTGACTAATTACCTGCAGCTGCCCATGGTTGCTTAGCAACCTTAAGCCTGCCTGAGGGAGCAGAGAGGGGAGGGGCTGTTTTCACTGTTGTTGATTTTAATCAATGAATATCAAGGCTTCTGTATCACACAGTCACACACACACACACACACACAGACACACACACACACACACAGACACACACACATCTACACACACAGACACACACACACAGACACACACACATCTACAGAAATAAAATAATTTTACACTTTATTATTCTAATTATTTCAGCTAATTTCACACTTTATTATACTGTTCTACATATTTCACACATTAAGCTCCTATTCTACTTATTTCAGCTACTTTCACAAATTATGCTATTCTACTTTTTCAGCTAATTTCACACTATTATACTGTTCTACATATTTCACACATTAAGCTCCTATTCTACTTATTTCAGCTACTTTCACAAATTATGCTATTCTACTTTTTCAGCTAATTTCACACTATTATACTGTTCTACATATTTCACACATTAAGCTCCTATTCTACTTATTTCAGCTAATTTCACAAATTATTATGCTATTCTACTTTTTCAGCTAATTTTATACTGTTCTACATATTTCACACATTAAGCTCCTATTCTACTTATTTCAGCTAATTTCACAAATTATGCTATTCTACTTTTTCAGCTAATTTCACACTATTATACTGTTTTACATATTTCACACATTAAGCTCCTATTCTACTTATTTCAGCTAATTTCACAAATTATTATGCTATTCTACTTTTTCAGCTAATTTCACCGCTATTATACTGTTCTACATATTTCACACATTAAGCTCCTATTCTACTTATTTCAGCTAATTTCAGTTTGTTCTACTACTAAAGTTCTACCTTTTCATACAAATTTCTACAGTATTACACAACATTGTACCACTTCATTAGTGTGGGGGCCTAGAAGGATTGTACCACTTCATATTATTCTACTGTTTTCAGCGTATTTCACATTTTGTACACCTGTGTCATTTGGCCTTTTCAAGGTTTATTGTATAGAGACGGCCAAAGAGTGACTCAAGAGGAATGTGACTCAAGAGCGTGCCTGAGGGAGCAGAGAGGGGAGGGGCTGTTTTCACTGTTGTTGATGTCATCCATGAATATCAAGGAGGACGGCCAAAGAGTGACTCGAGGAATGTGGGTGGAGAGGGGTGGGGGAACGCGGTGCGACGACGGGCGGCAGATGGCCCCCACACCGTATTTCCAGCGGAAATGCAGTTTTTCTAGTTATTAGTGTGGGGGCCTAGAAGGCGCCCACACTATTGTTCTTCAAATCTTTATTATTATTATTATTATTATTATTATTTTTCTTCTTCCGTACGTTTTTCGGTACTCCAAGGATCCTACAAATTTTGTCCTACAAAAATAAAACTTATATCACTACATTCAGCTCATTCAGCACATTCTGGCTTATCAAAAATAATTTTGCTAATATTAATATTTTACAAATTATTCAACTTTTTCTACAAATCTTTTCCCATTTGAAATACATTGTACAAACTTAAAATCTTTCTACAAAACTTTTACAAACATTCTACATTTTAAACTACTTCTACTACTACTACAAACTTCATTCAAACTTCAAATTGTACAAAAAATACTAAACTACTAAACTCGTATTTAACTTTTTTAAAAATCTTTTACCGTTTTTAAACTATCAAGGCTCAAAGGTGAGAGGGGTTTTGCTCAAAATTCAGCTCTTATAATGAGTGTGTGTGGCATGGAATGCTTTCACCCAGAGTGGATGACATCATCAGCCAGAGTGTGAGGGAGAGAAAAAATCGGTCAAAAAATAAAACGTAAACTGCTGCTGTGGCCACAAATTTCACACTACAGACACGATTCATACATCAAAACGTAGGAAAATTTGTCGGCGTCGCATAGATACCACTGCTGAAGCTGTCGGTATTATAGTTTTGGGCCTGACACAGAAAAGATCGGCCCCAGGACCGATCCAGCTCTCCATATGGTCTCATGTTAATTTGAGAGGAGAAATGACGAGAAGCAGCAGGGAGCATATACTCTTTACACGATGATTCAGACCAGAGTTTTTAACATTTCGCTCTCAAACTGGGCACAGAACTGGCCGAGAAGTAGCCGCCGCTCACGAATATTTCGGATTTTGGATACGACGCACGGTTTGGGATTTGAGGCGATTTGTTCGCAGGGAAGTCATTCAGAGACTTTCCATGTACTTTACCTCTCTCCCTCATCTGCGGGACAGCACAGCTGTGACTAATTACCTGCAGCTGCCCATGGTTGCTTGGCAACCTTAAGCGTGCCTGAGGGAGCAGAGAGGGGAGGGGCTGTTTTCACTGTTGTTGATGTAATCCATGACTTTCAAGGCTTCTGTATCACACAGTCACACACACACACACACACACACAGACACACACACACACACACACACAGACACACACACATCTACAGAAATAAAATAATTTTACACTTTATTATTCTAATTATTTCAGCTAATTTCACACTTTATTATACTGTTCTACATATTTCACACATTAAGCTACTATTCTACTTATTTCAGCTAATTTCACAAATTATGCTATTCTACTTTTTCAGCTAATTTCACACTATTATACTGTTCTACATATTTCACACATTAAGCTCCTATTCTACTTATTTCAGCTAATTTCACAAATTATGCTATTCTACTTTTTCTGCTAATTTCACACTATTATACTGTTCTACATATTTCACACATTAAGCTCCTATTCTACTTATTTCAGCTAATTTCACAAATTATGCTATTCTACTTTTCAGCTAATTTCACCACTATTATACTGTTTTACATATTTCACACATTAAGCTCCTATTCTACTTATTTCAGCTAATTTCACAATGATTATGCTATTCTACTTTTTTCAGCTAATTTCACGCTATTATACTGTTCTACATATTTCACACATTAAGCTCCTATTCTACTTATTTCAGCTAATTTTAGTTTGTTCTACTCCTAAAGTTCTACTTTTCATACAAATTTCTACAGTATTACACAACATTGTACCACTTCATTAGTGTGGGGGCCTAGAAGGATTGTACCACTTCATATTATTCTACTGTTTTCAGCGTATTTCACATTTTGTACACCTGTGTCATTTGGCCTTTTCAAGGTTTATTGTATAGAGACGGCCAAAGAGTGACTCAAGAGGAATGTGACTCAAGAGCGTGCCTGAGGGAGCAGAGAGGGGAGGGGCTGTTTTCCAACTGTTGTTGATGTCATCCATGAATATCAAGGAGGACGGCCAAAGAGTGACTCGAGGAATGTGGGTGGACAGGGGGTGGGGGAACGTGGTGCGACGACGGGCGGCAGATGGCCCCCACACCGTATTTCCAGCGGAAATGCAGTTTTTCTAGTTATTTTTCTTCTTCCGTACGTTTTTCGGTACTCCAAGGATCCTACAAATTTTGTCCTACAAAAATAAAACTTATATCACTAAATTCAGCTCATTCAGCACATTCTGGCTTATCAAAAATAATTTTGCTAATATTAATATTTTACAAATTATTCAACTTTTTCTACAAATATTTTCCCATTTGAAATACATTGTACAAACTTAAAATCTTTCTACAAAACTTCTACAAACATTCTACATTTTAAACTACTTCTACTACTACTACAAACTTCATTCAAACTTCAAATTGTACAAAAAATACTAAACTACTAAACTCGTATTTAACTTTTTTTAAAATCTTTTACCGTTTTTAAACTATCAAGGCTCAAAGGTGAGAGGGGTTTTGCTCAAAATTCAGCTCTTATAATGAGTGTGTGTGGCATGGAATGCTTTCACCCAGAGTGGATGACATCATCAGCCAGAGTGTGAGGGAGAGAAAAAATCGGTCAAAAAATAAAACGTAAACTGCTCCCGTGACCACAAATTTCACACTACAGACACGATTCATACATCAAAACGTAGGAAAATTTGTCGGCGTCGCATAGATACCACTGCTGAAGCTGTCGGTATTATAGTTTTGGCCTGACACAGAAAAGATCGGCCCCAGGACCGATCAACTGTCCCATTGACTCCAATGTTAATTTGAGAGGAGAAATGACGAGAAGCAGCAGGGAGCATATACTCTTTACACGATGATTCAGACCAGAGTTTTTAACATTTCGCTCTCAAACTGGGCACAGAACTGGCCGAGAAGTAGCCGCCGCTCACGAATATTTCGGATTTTGGATACGACTTACGGTTTGGGATTTGAGGCGATTTGTTCGCAGGGAAGTCATTCAGAGACTTTCCATGTACTTTACCTCTCTCCCTCTCTGCGGGACAGCACAGCTGTGACTAATTACCTGCAGCTGCCCATGGTTGCTTAGCAACCTTAAGCCTGCCTGAGGGAGCAGAGAGGGGAGGGGCTGTTTTCACTGTTGTTGATTTTAATCAATGAATATCAAGGCTTCTGTATCACACAGTCACACACACACACACACACACACACACACACACACACACACAGACACACACACATCTACAGAAATAAAATAATTTTACACTTATTATTCTAATTATTTCAGCTAATTTCACACTTTATTATACTGTTCTACATATTTCACACATTAAGCTCCTATTCTACTTAGTTCAGCTAATTTCACAAATTATGCTATTCTACTTTTTCAGCTAATTTCACACTATTATACTGTTCTACATATTTCACACATTAAGCTCCTATTCTACTTATTTCAGCTAATTTCACAAATGATTATGCTATTCTACTTTTTCAGCTAATTTCACGCTATTATACTGTTCTACATATTTCACACATTAAGCTCCTATTCTACTTATTTCAGCTAATTTCATCACAATTATGCTATTCTACTTTTTCAGCTAATTTCACACTATTATAACTGTTCTACATATTTCACACATTAAGCTCCTATTCTACTTATTCAGCTAATTTCACAAATTATGCTATTCTACTTTTTCAGCTAATTTCACACTATTATACTGTTCTACATATTTCACACATTAAGCTCCTATTCTACTTATTTCAGCTAATTTCACAAATTATGCTATTCTACTTTTTCAGCTAATTTCACACTATTATACTGTTCTACATATTTCACACATTAAGCTCCTATTCTACTTATTTCAGCTAATTTCAGTTTGTTCTACTACTAAAGTTCTACCTTTTCATACAAATTTCTACAGTATTACACAACATTGTACCACTTCATTAGTGTGGGGGCCTAGAAGGATGGTACCACTTCATATTATTCTACTGTTTTCAGCGTATTTCACATTTGTACACATGTGTCATTTGGCCTTTTCAAGGTTTATTGTATAGAGACGGCCAAAGAGTGATTCAAGAGGAATGTGACTCAAGAGCGTGCCTGAGGGAGCAGAGAGGGGAGGGGCTGTTTTCACTGTTGTTGATGTCATCCATGAATATCAAGGAGGACGGCCAAAGAGTGACTCGAGGAATGTGGGTGGACAGGGGTGGGGGAACGCGGTGCGACGACGGGCGGCAGAAGGCCCCCACACCGTATTTCCAGCGGAAATGCAGTTTTTCTAGTTATTAGTGTGGGGGCCTAGAAGGCGCCCACACTATTGTTCTTCAAATCTTTATTATTATTATTATTATTATTTTTCTTCTTCCGTACGTTTTTCGGCACTACAAGGATCCTACAAATTTTGTCCTACAAAAATAAAACTTATATCACTAAATTCAGCTCATTCAGCACATGCTGGCTTATCAAAAATAATTTTGCTAATATTAATATTTTACAAATTATTCAACTTTTTCTACAAATATTTTCCCATTTGAAATACATTGTACAAACTTAAAATCTTTCTACAAAACTTCTACAAACATTCTACATTTTAAACTACTTCTACTACTACTACAAACTTCATTCAAACTTCAAATTGTACAAAAAATACTAAACTACTAAACTCGTATTTAACTTTTTTAAAAATCTTTTACCGTTTTTAAACTATCAAGGCTCAAAGGTGAGAGGGGTTTTGCTCAAAATTCAGCTCTTATAATGAGTGTGTGTGGCATGGAATGCTTTCACCCAGAGTGGATGACATCATCAGCCAGAGTGTGAGGGAGAGAAAAAATCGGTCAAAAAATAAAACGTAAACTGCTGCTGTGGCCACAAATTTCACACTACAGACACGATTCATACATCAAAACGTAGGAAAATTTGTCGGCGTCGCATAGATACCACTGCTGAAGCTGTCGGTATTATAGTTTTGGGCCTGACACAGAAAAGATCGGCCCAGGACCGATCAACTGTCCCATTGACTCCAATGTTAATTTGAGAGGAGAAATGACGAGAAGCAGCAGGGAGCATATACTCTTTACACGATGATTCAGACCAGAGTTTTTAACATTTCGCTCTCAAACTGGGCACAGAACTGGCCGAGAAGTAGCCGCCGCTCACGAATATTTCGGATTTTGGATACGACGCACGGTTTGGGATTTGAGGCGATTTGTTCGCAGGGAAGTCATTCAGAGACTTTCCATGTACTTTCCCTCTCTCCCTCTCTGCGGGACAGCACAGCTGTGACTAATTACCTGCAGCTGCCCATGGTTGCTTGGCAACCTTAACCCTGCCTGAGGGAGCAGAGAGGGGAGGGGCTGTTTTCACTGTTGTTGATTTTAATCAATGATATCAAGGCTTCTGTATCACACAGTTATACACACACACACAGACACACACACAGACACACAGACACACACACATCTACAGAAATAAAATAATTTTACACTTTATTATTCTAATTATTTCAGCTAATTTCACACTTTATTATACTGTTCTACATATTTCACACATTAAGCTCCTATTCTACTTATTTCAGCTAATTTCACAAATTATGCTATTCTACTTTTTCAGCTAATTTCACACTATTATACTGTTCTACATATTTCACACATTAAGCTCCTATTCTACTTATTTCAGCTAAGTTCACAAATTATGCTATTCTACCTTTCAGCTAATTTCACACTATTATACTGTTTTACATATTTCACACATTAAGCTCCTATTCTACTTATTTCAGCTAATTTCACAAATTATTATGCTATTCTACTTTTTCAGCTAATTTCACGCTATTATACTGTTCTACATATTTCACACATTAAGCTCCTATTCTACTTATTTCAGCTAATTTCAGTTTGTTCTACTACTAAAGTTCTACCTTTTCATACAAATTTCTACAGTATTACACAACATTGTACCACTTCATTAGTGTGGGGGCCTAGAAGGATTGTACCACTTCATATTATTCTACTGTTTTCAGTGTATTTCACATTTTGTACACATGTGTCATTTGGCCTTTTCAAGGTTTATTGTATAGAGACGGCCAAAGAGTGACTCAAGAGTAATGGTGGGTGGAGAGGGGTGGGGCTGTTTTCACTGTTGTTGATGTCATCCATGAATATCAAGGAGGACGGCCAAAGAGTGATTCAAGAGGAAGGTGACTCAAGATGAATGGGGGGGAACGTGGTGCGACGACGGGCGGCAGATGGCCCCCACACCGTATTTCCAGCGGAAATGCAGTTTTCTAGTTATTATTTTTCTTCTTCCGTACGTTTTTCCGGCACTACAAGGATCCTACAAATTTTGTCCTACAAAAATAAAACTTATATCACTAAATTCAGCTCATTCAGCACATTCTGGCTTATCAAAAATAATTTGCTAATATTAATATTTTACAAATTATTCAACTTTTTCTACAAATATTTTCCCATTTGAAATACATTGTACAAACTTAAAATCTTTCTACAAAACTTCTACAAACATTCTACATTTTAAACTACTTCTACTACTACTACAAACTTCATTCAAACTTCAAATTGTACAAAAAATACTAAACTACTAAACTCGTATTTACTTTTTTAAAATCTTTTACCGTTTTAAACTATCAAGGCTCAAAGGTGAGAGGGGTTTTGCTCAAAATTCAGCTCTTATAATGAGTGTGTGTGGCATGGAATGCTTTCACCCAGAGTGGATGACATCATCAGCCAGAGTGTGAGGGAGAGAAAAAATCGGTCAAAAAATAAAACGTAAACTGCTGCTGTGGCCACAAATTTCACACTACAGACACGATTCATACATCAAAACGTAGGAAAATTTGTCGGCGTCGCATAGATACCACTGCTGAAGCTGTCGGTATTATAGTTTTGGCCTGACACAGAAAAGATCGGCCCCAGGACCGATCAACTGTCCCATTGACTCCAATGTTAATTTGAGAGGAGAAATGACGAGAAGCAGCAGGGAGCATATACTCTTTACACGATGATTCAGACCAGAGTTTTTAACATTTCGCTCTCAAACTGGGCACAGAACTGGTCGAGAAGTAGCCGCCGCTCACGAATATTTCGGATTTTGGATACGACGCACGGTTTGGGATTTGAGGCGATTTGTTCGCAGGGAAGTCATTCAGAGACTTTCTATGTACTTCCCTCTCCCTCTCTGCGGGATAACACAGCTGTGACTAATTACCTGCAGCTGCCCATGGTTGCTTAGCAACCTTAAGCGTGCCTGAGGGAGCAGAGAGGGGAGGGGCTGTTTTCACTGTTGTTGATGTAATCCATGACTTTCAAGGCTTCTGTATCACACAGTCACACACACACACACACACACAGACACACACACACACACACAGACACACACACATCTACAGAAATAAAATAATTTTACACTTTATTATTCTAATTATTTCAGCTAATTTCACACTTTATTATACTGTTCTACATATTTCACACATTAAGCTACTATTCTACTTATTTCAGCTAATTTCACAAATTATGCTATTCTACTTTTTCAGCTAATTTCACACTATTATACTGTTTTACATATTTCACACATTAAGCTCCTATTCTACTTATTTCAGCTAATTTCACAAATTATGCTATTCTACTTTTTTCAGCTAATTTCACACTATTATACTGTTCTACATATTTCACACATTAAGCTCCTATTCTACTTATTTCAGCTAATTTCACAAATTATGCTATTCTACTTTTTCAGCTAATTTCACACTATTATACTGTTCTACATATTTCACACATTAAGCTCCTATTCTACTTATTTCAGCTAATTTCACAAATTATTATGCTATTCTACTTTTTCAGCTAATTTCACACTATTATACTGTTCTACATATTTCACACATTAAGCTCCTATTCTACTTATTTCAGCTAATTTCAGTTTGTTCTACTACTAAAGTTCTACCTTTTCATACAAATTTCTACAGTATTACACAACATTGTACCACTTCATTAGTGTGGGGGCCTAGAAGGATTGTACCACTTCATATTATTCTACTGTTTTCAGCGTATTTCACATTTTGTACACCTGTGTCATTTGGCCTTTTCAAGGTTTATTGTATAGAGACGGCCAAAGAGTGATTCAAGAGGAATGTGACTCAAGAGCGTGCCTGAGGGAGCAGAGAGGGGAGGGGCTGTTTTCACTGTTGTTGATGTCATCCATGAATATCAAGGAGGACGGCCAAAGAGTGATTCAAGAGGAAGGTGACTCAAGATGAATGTGGGGGAACGCGGTGCGACGACGGGCGGCAGAAGGCCCCCACACCGTATTTCCAGCGGAAATGCAGTTTTTCTAGTTATTTTTCTTCTTCCGTACGTTTTTCGGCACTACAAGGATCCTACAAATTTTGTTCTACAAAAATAAAACTTATATCACTAAATTCAGCTCATTCAGCACATGCTGGCTTATCAAAAATAATTTTGCTAATATTAATATTTTACAAATTATTCAACTTTTTCTACAAATATTTTCCCATTTGAAATACATTGTACAAACTTAAAATCTTTCTACAAAACTTCTACAAACATTCTACATTTTAAACTACTTCTACTACTACTACAAACTTCATTCAAACTTCAAATTGTACAAAAAATACTAAACTACTAAACTCGTATTTAACTTTTTTAAAAATCTTTTACCGTTTTTAAACTATCAAGGCTCAAAGGTGAGAGGGGTTTTGCTCAAAATTCAGCTCTTATAATGAGTGTGTGTGGCATGGAATGCTTTCACCCAGAGTGGATGACATCATCAGCCAGAGTGTGAGGGAGAGAAAAAATCGGTCAAAAAATAAAACGTAAACTGCTCCTGTGGCCACAAATTTCACACTACAGACACGATTCATACATCAAAACGTAGGAAAATTTGTCGGCGTCGCATAGATACCACTGCTGAAGCTGTCGGTATTATAGTTTTGGCCTGACACAGAAAAGATCGGCCCCAGGACCGATCAACTGTCCCATTGACTCCAATGTTAATTTGAGAGGAGAAATGACGAGAAGCAGCAGGGAGCATATACTCTTTACACGATGATTCAGACCAGAGTTTTTAACATTTCGCTCTCAAACTGGGCACAGAACTGGCCGAGAAGTAGCCGCCGCTCACGAATATTTCGGATTTTGGATACGACGCACGGTTTGGGATTTGAGGCGATTTGTTCGCAGGGAAGTCATTCAGAGACTTTCCATGTACTTTACCTCTCTCCCTCTCTGCGGGACAGCACAGCTGTGACTAATTACCTGCAGCTGCCCATGGTTGCTTAGCAACCTTAAGCGTGCCTGAGGGAGCAGAGAGGGGAGGGGCTGTTTTCACTGTTGTTGATTTTAATCAATGAATATCAAGGCTTCTGTATCACACAGTCACACACACACACAGACACACACACACACACACAGACACACACACATCTACAGAAATAAAATAATTTTACACTTTATTATTCTAATTATTTCAGCTAATTTCACACTTTATTATACTGTTCTACATATTTCACACATTAAGCTCCTATTCTACTTAGTTCAGCTAATTTCACAAATTATGCTATTCTACTTTTTCAGCTAATTTCACACTATTATACTGTTCTACATATTTCACACATTAAGCTCCTATTCTACTTATTTCAGCTAATTTCACAAATTATGCTATTCTACTTTTTTCAGCTAATTTCACACTATTATACTGTTCTACATATTTCACACATTAAGCTCCTATTCTACTTATTTCAGCTAATTTCACAAATTATGCTATTCTACTTTTTCAGCTAATTTCACACTATTATACTGTTCTACATATTTCACACATTAAGCTCCTATTCTACTTATTTCAGCTAATTTCACAAATTATGCTATTCTACTTTTCAGCTAATTTCACACTATTATACTGTTTTACATATTTCACACATTAAGCTCCTATTCTACTTATTTCAGCTAATTTCAGTTTGTTCTACTACTAAAGTTCTACCTTTTCATACAAATTTCTACAGTATTACACAACATTGTACCACTTCATTAGTGTGGGGGCCTAGAAGGATTGTACCACTTCATATTATTCTACTGTTTTCAGCGTATTTCACATTTTGTACACCTGTGTCATTTGGCCTTTTCAAGGTTTATTGTATAGAGACGGCCAAAGAGTGACTCAAGAGGAATGTGACTCAAGAGCGTGCCTGAGGGAGCAGAGAGGGGAGGGGCTGTTTTCACTGTTGTTGATGTCATCCATGAATATCAAGGAGGACGGCCAAAGAGTGACTCAAGAGGAATGTGACTCAAGAGGAATGTGACTCAAGATGAATGTGGGGGAACGTGGTGCGACGACGGGCGGCAGATGGCCCCCACACCGTATTTCCAGCGGAAATGCAGTTTTTCTAGTTATTATTATTATTATTATTTTTCTTCTTCCGTACGTTTTTCGGTACTCCAAGGATCCTACAAATTTTGTCCTACAAAAATAAAACTTATATCACTAAATTCAGCTCATTCAGCACATTCTGGCTTATCAAAAATAATTTTGCTAATATTAATATTTTACAAATTATTCAACTTTTTCTACAAATCTTTTCCCATTTGAAATACATTGTACAAACTTAAAATCTTTCTACAAAACTTTTACAAACATTCTACATTTTAAACTACTTCTACTACTACTACAGACTTCATTCAAACTTCAAATTGTACAAAAAATATTAAACTACTAAACTCGTATTTAACTTTTTTAAAAATCTTTTACCGTTTTTAAACTATCAAGGCTCAAAGGTGAGAGGGGTTTTGCTCAAAATTCAGCTCTTATAATGAGTGTGTGTGGCATGGAATGCTTTCACCCAGAGTGGATGACATCATCAGCCAGAGTGTGAGGGAGAGAAAAAATCGGTCAAAAAATAAAACGTAAACTGCTGCTGTGGCCACAAATTTCACACTACAGACACGATTCATACATCAAACGTAGGAAAATTTGTCGGCGTCGCATAGATACCACTGCTGAAGCTGTCGGTATTATAGTTTTGGCCTGGCACAGAAAAGATCGGCCCCAGGACCGATCCAGATCTCCATATGGTCTCATGTTAATTTGAGAGGAGAAATGACGAGAAGCAGCAGGGAGCATATACTCTTTACACGATGATTCAGACCAGAGTTTTTAACATTTCGCTCTCAAACTGGGCACAGAACTGGCCGAGAAGTAGCCGCCGCTCACGAATATTTCGGATTTTGGATACGACGCACGGTTTGGGATTTGAGGCGATTTGTTCGCAGGGAAGTCATTCAGAGACTTTCCATGTACTTTCCCTCTCTCCCTCTCTGCGGGACAGCACAGCTGTGACTAATTACCTGCAGCTGCCCATGGTTGCTTAGCAACCTTAAGCCTGCCTGAGGGAGCAGAGAGGGGAGGGGCTGTTTTCACTGTTGTTGATTTTAATCAATGAATATCAAGGCTTCTGTATCACACAGTCACACACACACACACAGACACACACACATCTACAGAAATAAAATAATTTTACACTTTATTATTCTAATTATTTCAGCTAATTTCACACTTTATTATACTGTTCTACATATTTCACACATTAAGCTCCTATTCTACTTATTTCAGCTAATTTCACAAATTATGCTATTCTACTTTTTCAGCTAATTTCACACTATTATACTGTTCTACATATTTCACACATTAAGCTCCTATTCTACTTATTTCAGCTAATTTCACAAATTATGCTATTCTACTTTTTCAGCTAATTTCACACTATTATACTGTTCTACATATTTCACACATTAAGCTCCTATTCTACTTATTTCAGCTAATTTCACAAATGATTATGCTATTCTACTTTTTCAGCTAATTTCACACTATTATACTGTTTTACATATTTCACACATTAAGCTCCTATTCTACTTATTTCAGCTAATTTCACAAATTATTATGCTATTCTACTTTTTCAGCTAATTTCACGTTATTATACTGTTCTACATATTTCACACATTAAGCTCCTATTCTACTTATTTCAGCTAATTTCAGTTTGTTCTACTACTAAAGTTCTACCTTTTCATACAAATTTCTACAGTATTACACAACATTGTACCACTTCATTAGTGTGGGGGCCTAGAAGGATTGTACCACTTCATATTATTCTACTGTTTTCAGCGTATTTCACATTTTGTACACCTGTGTCATTTGGCCTTTTCAAGGTTTATTGTATAGAGACGGCCAAAGAGTGATTCAAGAGGAATGTGACTCAAGAGGAATGTGACTCAAGAGCGTGCCTGAGGGAGCAGAGAGGGGAGGGGCTGTTTTCACTGTTGTTGATGTCATCCATGAATATCAAGGAGGACGGCCAAAGAGTGATTCAAGAGGAAGGTGACTCAAGATGAATGTGGGGGAACGCGGTGCGACGACGGGCGGCAGATGGCCCCCACACCGTATTTCCAGCGGAAATGCAGTTTTTCTAGTTAGTGTGGGGGCCTAGAAGGCGCCCACACTATTGTTCTTCAAATCTTTATTATTATTATTTTTCTTCTTCCGTACGTTTTTCGGCACTACAAGGATCCTACAAATTTTGTTCTACAAAAATAAAACTTATATCACTAAATTCAGCTCATTCAGCACATGCTGGCTTATCAAAAATAATTTTGCTAATATTAATATTTTACAAATTATTCAACTTTTTCTACAAATATTTTCCCATTTGAAATACATTGTACAAACTTAAAATCTTTCTACAAAACTTCTACAAACATTCTACATTTTAAACTACTTCTACTACTACTACAAACTTCATTCAAACTTCAAATTGTACAAAAAATACTAAACTACTAAACTCGTATTTAACTTTTTAAAAATCTTTTACCGTTTTTAAACTATCAAGGCTCAAAGGTGAGAGGGGTTTTGCTCAAAATTCAGCTCTTATAATGAGTGTGTGTGGCATGGAATGCTTTCACCCAGAGTGGATGACATCATCAGCCAGAGTGTGAGGGAGAGAAAAAATCGGTCAAAAAATAAAACGTAAACTGCTCCCGTGGCCACAAATTTCACACTACAGACACGATTCATACATCAAAACGTAGGAAAATTTGTCGGCGTCGCATAGATACCACTGCTGAAGCTGTCGGTATTATAGTTTTGGCCTGACACAGAAAAGATCGGCCCCAGGACCGATCAACTGTCCCATTGACTCCAATGTTAATTTGAGAGGAGAAATGACGAGAAGCAGCAGGGAGCATATACTCTTTACACGATGATTCAGACCA
Organism: Nibea albiflora; assembly: GCA_014281875.1. Classification (NCBI taxonomy): domain Eukaryota; kingdom Metazoa; phylum Chordata; class Actinopteri; family Sciaenidae; genus Nibea; species Nibea albiflora. The sequence goes on from CM024807.1 coordinate 15,836,429, forward strand.
GAGTTTTTAACATTTCGCTCTCAAACTGGGCACAGAACTGGCCGAGAAGTAGCCGCCGCTCACGAATATTTCGGATTTTGGATACGACGCACGGTTTGGGATTTGAGGCGATTTGTTCGCAGGGAAGTCATTCAGAGACTTTCCATGTACTTTCCCTCTCTCCCTCTCTGCGGGACAGCACAGCTGTGACTAATTACCTGCAGCTGCCCATGGTTGCTTAGCAACCTTAAGCCTGCCTGAGGGAGCAGAGAGGGGAGGGGCTGTTTTCACTGTTGTTGATTTTAATCAATGAATATCAAGGCTTCTGTATCACACAGTCACACACACACACACACACACACACACACACACAGACACACACACATCTACAGAAATAAAATAATTTTACACTTTATTATTCTAATTATTTCAGCTAATTTCACACTTTATTATACTGTTCTACATATTTCACACATTAAGCTCCTATTCTACTTAGTTCAGCTAATTTCACAAATTATGCTATTCTACTTTTTCAGCTAATTTCACACTATTATACTGTTCTACATATTTCACACATTAAGCTCCTATTCTACTTATTTCAGCTAATTTCACAAATTATGCTATTCTACTTTTTCAGCTAATTTCACACTATTATACTGTTCTACATATTTCACACATTAAGCTCCTATTCTACTTATTTCAGCTAATTTCACAAATTATGCTATTCTACTTTTTCAGCTAATTTCACACTATTATACTGTTCTACATATTTCACACATTAAGCTCCTATTCTACTTATTTCAGCTAATTTCACAAATTATGCTATTCTACTTTTTCAGCTAATTTCACACTATTATACTGTTCTACATATTTCACACATTAAGCTCCTATTCTACTTATTTCAGCTAATTTCACAAATGATTATGCTATTCTACTTTTTCAGCTAATTTCACGCTATTATACTGTTCTACATATTTCACACATTAAGCTCCTATTCTACTTATTTCAGCTAATTTCACAAATTATGCTATTCTACTTTTTCAGCTAATTTCACACTATTATACTGTTTTACATATTTCACACATTAAGCTCCTATTCTACTTATTTCAGCTAATTTCACAAATGATTATGCTATTCTACTTTTTCAGCTAATTTCACGCTATTATACTGTTCTACATATTTCACACATTAAGCTCCTATTCTACTTATTTCAGCTAATTTCACAAATTATGCTATTCTACTTTTTCAGCTAATTTCACACTATTATACTGTTCTACATATTTCACACATTAAGCTCCTATTCTACTTATTTCAGCTAATTTCACAAATTATGCTATTCTACTTTTTCAGCTAATTTCACACTATTATACTGTTCTACATATTTCACACATTAAGCTCCTATTCTACTTATTTCAGCTAATTTCACAAATTATGCTATTCTACTTTTTCAGCTAATTTTATACTGTTCTACATATTTCACACATTAAGCTCCTATTCTACTTATTTCAGCTAATTTCACAAATTATGCTATTCTACTTTTTCAGCTAATTTCACACTATTATACTGTTTTACATATTTCACACATTAAGCTCCTATTCTACTTATTTCAGCTAATTTCACAAATGATTATGCTATTCTACTTTTTCAGCTAATTTCACGCTATTATACTGTTCTACATATTTCACACATTAAGCTCCTATTCTACTTATTTCAGCTAATTTCACAAATTATGCTATTCTACTTTTTCAGCTAATTTCACACTATTATACTGTTCTACATATTTCACACATTAAGCTCCTATTCTACTTATTTCAGCTAATTTCACAAATTATGCTATTCTACTTTTTCAGCTAATTTCACACTATTATACTGTTCTACATATTTCACACATTAAGCTCCTATTCTACTTATTTCAGCTAATTTCAGTTTGTTCTACTACTAAAGTTCTACCTTTTCATACAAATTTCTACAGTATTACACAACATTGTACCACTTCATTAGTGTGGGGGCCTAGAAGGATTGTACCACTTCATATTATTCTACTGTTTTCAGCGTATTTCACATTTTGTACACCTGTGTCATTTGGCCTTTTCAAGGTTTATTGTATAGAGACGGCCAAAGAGTGATTCAAGAGGAATGTGACTCAAGAGGAATGTGACTCAAGAGGAATGTGACTCAAGAGGAATGTGACTCAAGATGAATGTGGGGGAACGTGGTGCGACGACGGGCGGCAGATGGCCCCCACACCGTATTTCCAGCGGAAATGCAGTTTTTCTAGTTATTAGTGTGGGGGCCTAGAAGGCGCCCACACTATTGTTATTCAAATCTTTATTATTTTTCTTCTTCCGTACGTTTTTCGGTTCTCCAAGGATCCTACAAATTTTGTCCTACAAAAATAAAACTTATACCACTACATTCAGCTCATTCAGCACATGCTGGCTTATCAAAAATAATTTTGCTAATATTAATATTTTACAAGTTATTCAACTTTTTCTACAAATTTTTTCCCCATTTGAAATACATTGTACAAACTTAAAATCTTTCTACAAACCTTCTACAAACATTCTACATTTTAAACTACTTCTACTACTACTACAAACTTCATTCAAACTTCAAATTGTACAAAAAATACTAAACTACTAAACTCGTATTTAACTTTTTTAAAAATCTTTTACCGTTTTTAAACTATCAAGGCTCAAAGGTGAGAGGGGTTTTGCTCAAAATTCAGCTCTTATAATGAGTGTGTGTGGCATGGAATGCTTTCACCCAGAGTGGATGACATCATCAGCCAGAGTGTGAGGGAGAGAAAAAATCGGTCAAAAAATAAAACGTAAACTGCTCCCGTGGCCACAAATTTCACACTACAGACACGATTCATACATCAAAACGTAGGAAAATTTGTCGGCGTCGCATAGATACCACTGCTGAAGCTGTCGGTATTATAGTTTTGGCCTGACACAGAAAAGATCGGCCCCAGGACCGATCAACTGTCCCATTGACTCCAATGTTAATTTGAGAGGAGAAATGACGAGAAGCAGCAGGGAGCATATACTCTTTACACGATGATTCAGACCAGAGTTTTTAACATTTCGCTCTCAAACTGGGCACAGAACTGGCCGAGAAGTAGCCGCCGCTCACGAATATTTCGGATTTTGGATACGACGCACGGTTTGGGATTTGAGGCGATTTGTTCGCAGGGAAGTCATTCAGAGACTTTCCATGTACTTTCCCTCTCTCCCTCTCTGCGGGACAGCACAGCTGTGACTAATTACCTGCAGCTGCCCATGGTTGCTTAGCAACCTTAAGCCTGCCTGAGGGAGCAGAGAGGGGAGGGGCTGTTTTCACTGTTGTTGATTTTAATCAATGAATATCAAGGCTTCTGTATCACACAGTCACACACACACACACACACACAGACACACACACACAGACACACACACATCTACAGAAATAAAATAATTTTACACTTTATTATTCTACTTATTTCAGCTAATTTCACAAATTATGCTATTCTACTTTTTCAGCTAATTTCACACTATTATACTGTTCTACATATTTCACACATTAAGCTCCTATTCTACTTATTTCAGCTAATTTCACAAATTATGCTATTCTACTTTTTCAGCTAATTTCACACTATTATACTGTTCTACATATTTCACACATTAAGCTCCTATTCTACTTATTTCAGCTAATTTCACAAATTATGCTATTCTACTTTTTCAGCTAATTTCACACTATTATACTGTTCTACATATTTCACACATTAAGCTCCTATTCTACTTATTTCAGCTAATTTCACAAATTATGCTATTCTACTTTTTCAGCTAATTTCACACTATTATACTGTTTTACATATTTCACACATTAAGCTCCTATTCTACTTATTTCAGCTAATTTCACAAATGATTATGCTATTCTACTTTTTCAGCTAATTTCACGCTATTATACTGTTCTACATATTTCACACATTAAGCTCCTATTCTACTTATTTCAGCTAATTTCACAAATTATGCTATTCTACTTTTTCAGCTAATTTCACGCTATTATACTGTTCTACATATTTCACACATTAAGCTCCTATTCTACTTATTTCAGCTAATTTCACAAATTATGCTATTCTACTTTTTCAGCTAATTTCACACTATTATACTGTTTTACATATTTCACACATTAGCTCCTATTCTACTTATTTCAGCTAATTTCAGTTTGTTCTACTACTAAAGTTCTACCTTTTCATACAAATTTCTACAGTATTACACAACATTGTACCACTTCATTAGTGTGGGGGCCTAGAAGGATTGTACCACTTCATATTATTCTACTGTTTTCAGCGTATTTCACATTTTGTACACCTGTGTCATTTGGCCTTTTCAAGGTTTATTGTATAGAGACGGCCAAAGAGTGATTCAAGAGGAATGTGACTCAAGAGCGTGCCTGAGGGAGCAGAGAGGGGAGGGGCTGTTTTCACTGTTGTTGATGTCATCCATGAATATCAAGGAGGACGGCCAAAGAGTGACTCGAGGAATGTGGGTGGACAGGGGTGGGGGAACGCGGTGCGACGACGGGCGGCAGATGGCCCCCACACCGTATTTCCAGCGGAAATGCAGTTTTTCTAGTTATTATTTTTCTTCTTCCGTACGTTTTTCGGCACTACAAGGATCCTACAAATTTTGTTCTACAAAAATAAAACTTATATCACTAAATTCAGCTCATTCAGCACATTCTGGCTTATCAAAAATAATTTTGCTAATATTAATATTTTACAAATTATTCAACTTTTTCTACAAATATTTTCCCATTTGAAATACATTGTACAAACTTAAAATCTTTCTACAAAACTTCTACAAACATTCTACATTTTAAACTACTTCTACTACTACTACAAACTTCATTCAAACTTCAAATTGTACAAAAAATACTAAACTACTAAACTCGTATTTAACTTTTTTAAAAATCTTTTACCGTTTTTAAACTATCAAGGCTCAAAGGTGAGAGGGGTTTTGCTCAAAATTCAGCTCTTATAATGAGTGTGTGTGGCATGGAATGCTTTCACCCAGAGTGGATGACATCATCAGCCAGAGTGTGAGGGAGAGAAAAAATCGGTCAAAAAATAAACGTAAACTGCTCCCGTGGCCACAAATTTCACACTACAGACACGATTCATACATCAAAACGTAGGAAAATTTGTCGGCGTCGCATAGATACCACTGCTGAAGCTGTCGGTATTATAGTTTTGGCCTGACACAGAAAAGATCGGCCCCAGGACCGATCAACTGTCCCATTGACTCCAATGTTAATTTGAGAGGAGAAATGACGAGAAGCAGCAGGGAGCATATACTCTTTACACGATGATTCAGACCAGAGTTTTTAACATTTGCTCTCAAACTGGGCACAGAACTGGCCGAGAAGTAGCCGCCGCTCACGAATATTTCGGATTTTGGATACGACGCACGGTTTGGGATTTGAGGCGATTTGTTCGCAGGGAAGTCATTCAGAGACTTTCCATGTACTTTCCCTCTCTCCCTCTCTGCGGGACAGCACAGCTGTG